>JARQOC010000006.1:448878274-449478274 GCA_033576535.1 Allobates femoralis | reverse complement strand
GTCCACAGTTCAGCATGATGGTTTTAAACAGGTAGCTCTACGGGTGGCTGCAAGTGGATGCCAAGTGTATGGTGAGACCCATGGTAAACCTAGTTGACAAACCCCTGTCCTTTCTTTCCCGCCTATTGGAAGTCATATACCCAATGGCTCTGTGTAGATAGACTTGGGGCTCCCCTCCCTCAAGGTGAGGAAGCAGGCAGACCGCTCCGTCCGGCAGGGTGCCGCAGCCGGTGAACAATGCAGCAGCCGGTTGACGACTGCAGAGGTAGACCTGGCTGTTTCCCGGGCCCGGCGTTCCGTGGTGGACTGGGGAAATTCCTGGAGTATGGTTGCTCCACGCTGGGGTTCCCCTTTCTCTCTAGGGCCCAGACTCTGCAAGCCGGGCGCCCTCTATCAGGATCCCCTCAGGATCCTCTCTCTCCTTTCCTCCAGATATGTGTGGAGCTGTCCGGGTAAACCTTTCGCCTCGCTCCACACTCTTTTCCAACTGTCCCAAATCCTCTCCTCCACAGACTAGCCACTCTTTGTTCCCCCTAAAGGTGAATATACCTTCATCCCAGGTAACCTCCCACCACTATATTAATGTGGGAGTGCAGGAATGGGCCCCACCCACCAGTCTAGGATCCACTTGCAGCTGGGGAAATTACACCTCTTTTACGGGTGCAATACCCCACTGTGATGCCTGACTACGTGGGGCGCCACACTTCTCATATGGGTACATCGTGCTGTATGAGCAGAGGGCCCACGGGGAGGCAGGGGACATCAGTCTGGCACCAGCCACTGGCCGCGCGACCAGGGTGAGGTCGGACATGGCTGGGGTCGTAGCAGTCATCCTGGTCAAGAGTTTGTCCGCCCTCACCCTGACACACCACATACACACTTTAAGTGGATTAGCTGTCTCGTTGCTCCAGCATTCCCTGATTCGGGGCCAGCTTTAGCTGCAGGATTCCTGGTGTACAATCACAAAGAATTAGTCCACTGCAGCATAAAATGTTTAGTACTTCACTGAAGACAAACTTGATAAAGTTCACAATGTGTAGAACAGGACATATGCAGATACTTTCCTCTGTTCACTTTACTTGTTCGCTGGTTTACTTGTCTTTACCATGACCGGGTCCTGTCACTAAAGGCTGACCTCCAAGCTTCCTAAAGTAAGGATGGGCATGGCTTTATTCCCGACGGTCCCTTCATATGGGTTGATGTGCGTCACTATCGTGGTAGTCGTGTTACTCAGCAAGTTTTATGGTGTATGTGGTTCCAACCCTATAAACTGTTTCTGGCTAAGCCTTTCTGAGAGCAGCCACACTACCTTCCCCTGTTCTATTCTCTGTGCATGCCGGGTGAAAGATAGCCGCTAGTTTCCTCACTGTTCTTCTTTCAGCCTGCACCGTGCCCAGGACCCAGTCATCTTCTGCCTTACATGTTGTCTTCTTTGTCTTAATGCCACTGCCAGAAACTTTATACTTTCTTTCTGCATGTACGCCACACAACTACTCCAAGGCAGGAGCCATTAACCAGGAAACATTATATACCCCTCATGTAGTAGGGGAGCCTAATCTTAACCTCTTTAGTTCTGATGGCTAAGCCCTAGGTTCTCCTTACACTGAAGAGTGACCCCTAGAGGAAGTCAACAATACCGCACCTATTCACCAAACATACACAGTACCTGCACATACAGTACACAGTACAGTTGAAACCAAAAGTTTCCATACACTATATAGAGTAAAAGACACATATTCAGGTTTTTCTCACTGTCTGACATGAAATCAGAATAAACCTTTCCCGTTTTAGGTCAATTAGGAATACCATAACTATTAATTAGGATTACCATAATTATTAATATTTGTCAAAAGCCAGAATAATGAGTGCGAGAGAGAGAGAGAGAATGTTTTAAGGCATTTTTTATAACTTTCTTCAAAGTCACAAGTTTACATACACTATGATTAATATGCCGTTAAACAATTTGGGACAGCCCATGTGATGATGTCATGTGTTTGGAAGTTTCTGAGGTAATTAGATACACTCCTGTGGATGTATTTTAATGCACACCTGAAACACACTGCTTCTTTTTGTAGCATCATGGGAAAGTTTAAAGATGTCAGCCAAGATATCAGGTTGAGAGTTGTGGACTTGCACAAGTCTGGTTCATCCTTGGGTGCAATTTCCAGATACCTGAAGGTGCCTCATTCATCTGTACAAACAATTATACACAAGTACAAACAAGATATGAATATCCAGTCATCAAATCCCTCAGGGAAGAGACGGGTTCTGTGTCCAAGAGATGAACGTGCTTTGGTCCGATATGTGCATATCAACCCAAGAAGAAAAGCAAAAGACCTTTGTGAAGATGATGTCAGAAGCTGGTAAGATTGTGTTATTATCCACAGTGAAACGAGTACTGTGTCAACAATGGCTGAAAGGCCGCTCTGCCAGGAAGAAGCCATTACTCCAAATGAAACATAAAAAAGCCGAATTAATTTTTTCAAAAGCACACAGGAATAAAGACCTACATTTTTGGAGACATGCCCTGTGGTCTGCCGAAACTAAAATTGAACTGTTTGGCCATAATGATTTGTCACATTTGGAGGAAAAACGGAGAAGCTTCGAAGCCTAAGAACACCATCCCAACTGTGAAACACGAGGGTGGCTGCATCATTTTGTGGGGTTGTTCTGCTGCAGGAGGGACTGGGGCCCTTCACAAAATAGATGGCATCATGAGGAAAGAAGATTATGTGGCAATACTGAAGCAACATCTCAAGACATCAGCCTAGAAGTTAAAGCTTGGACAGAAATGGGTCTTCCAAATGGACAATGACCTAAAGCATACTGCCAAACTAGTTACATAGTGGCTTAAAGATAACAAAGTCAATGTCATGGAGTGGCCATCACAAAGCCCTGATCTCAATCCTATTGAAATGGAAATGCTGAAAAGTTTGCAAGCAGGGCGACCTGCAAATATGGCTCAGTTACACCAGCTCTGTCAAGAATGGGCCCAAATTCCTACCAACTATTGTGAATAATTCTCTCATTATTTTGGCACTTGGCAATATTAATAATTATGGTAATCCTAATTGACCTAAAATAGGAAAGAATTATTCTGACTTCATGTCAGACAGTGAGAAAAGCACGCAGATGTGTCTTTTTATATAGAAATTTAAACTTCTGGTTTCAACTGTGCATAAATAGGCATCATCACAAGTCATTTAAGAACATATAAAAACATTAACAGTCTTCAGGGACAGGAATTGCTCTCTGGCCTTAGTCAGCTGCTTATATAGGCTCCATCACAAATGTTGGAAAAAACGTTTAGTTTAATAAAGTTTTATTTTTTTTGTTTAGTGAACACAATAACCAGAAAGAAGACGGTGGTAGATTCTCGAGGCGCAGGGATCCAGGTGCATTATCAAAAGGTACACAAAAATAGGGCTGATATAAAGAAGCAAATTATGTAAAAACGTGAAAATATGATATATAATTTAATGTTTCAGGCTTTAGCCAGTAACAGAGAGAAGGAGGGATCCTTTGTGCTAAGAACATCTGGTGCAATTATTAAAACAATACCAAATAACGAAACGGATGGTGAGAATAGTTACTCTTCTATCAGTTAGACTATGTTCACACGTCCAGTTTTTGGTCTGTTTTTGCTCATCAGTTTTTGTAGCCAAACCAGACGTGGGTGATAAATACAGAAGTGGTGACGTGTTTCTATTATACTTTTCCTCTGATTGCTCCACTCCTGGTTTTTGCTACAAAAACTGATGAGAAAAAAGACACCAAAAACTGAACATGTGAATGTAGCATAAGAGCCATATACAAAAGTATAGATCTCATTACCTGCAATTAATTTTCCAGATCTTGTGTGTTTGAATGTCTTCATTGATGAAACCGGGAAATCATCATTATCATCTGGGCGCTCTGCATTGGTGAGTTCTGCTCTGTCATAAATATCCCCCTTGTTAACAGTATACAGTAAGATATTGACAAGATTTTGTTTCTTACAGTGCAAACCTTATGGACTAAAGGCATCAAGCATCCAAATGAGGAGTCTGGATCTCAGGACACTGAGTTTACAGCTGGACAAAGACAGCCGAAGGGTATACAATAATGTGTCCAGGTGGGCCATAATAAAATTCATGTATAATTCTGTTCCTATGTACAAGAATATAACTACTATAATACTGCCCCCTATGTACAAGAATAACACTACTAGAAAATTGCCCCTATGTACAAGAATATAACTACCATGTTTCCCCGAAAGTAAGCCCCCGCCCAGGGCCGGCTCCAGGTTTCTGTGGGCCCCGGGCGAAAAGGTCTCAGTGGGCCCCCTTTAAGTACATATCGCGGACTATATATATATATATATATATATATATATATATATATATATATATATATATATATATATATATATGTATATATATATATATATATATATTGCCGCACACTTACCGCAAGCCCCATAGACAATGCATGGGCTTGCCGCAAACGTGCAGCAAGTGCAGCCGCTAGGCGGAAAATGCGGCAGATGCAGGTTTTTTTTACCGCAACTGCCACATTTTAAAAAAAACTCCTATGTAAAGGCAGCCTTACAGGAACAGTGACTGCCGAATCCAGCAAGAGCTGTTTCTGACAGTGAGTATATTACACGTTGTTAGGAGCGGGCTAAAATGCGATTGCGTTCCCTTGCGCTTTTTAAAAATACCCTTCAAATGCAAAATGTTGCATTTTTGTGCGTCTGAGGATGCTTGGAATATACACAAGCATCCTGAAGCACACAAATAATGCAAGCAGCTCAATGGAGCCGCACTGCCATATGGTGGCACCGCAGCCAAGCGGAGTGTCTCGCCGTCCAGATCTCTCTCTCTCCTCACCTTTCTTCTCGCTGCTCCGGTCTCCTCCGGTCGCTCTGCACATATCAGCACAGTGATGACATCGTGCCCCTCCATGCTGAGCTGCAGAATGCAGACAGCGGCAGAAGAGACTATGGAGAAGAATGCTGCTGGCAAAGGTGGCTGAGACTATAGGAGCGGAATCCGCGGGGGGCTACCACTGGTACACATACTTCGTACACATGCGGCTCTGCTCCGTACACTTCGTACACACGCGGCTCTGCTACGTACACCTCGTACACACACGGCTCTGCTCCGTACACATCGTACACACACGGCTCTGCTCCGTACACCTCATACACACGCGGCTCTGCTCCGTACACCTCGTACACACAAGGCTCTGCTCCGTACACCTCGTACACACACGGCTCTGCTCCGTACACCTCGTACACACACGGCTCTGCTCCGTACACCTCGTACACACACTGCTCTGCTCTGTACACCTCGTACACACACGGCTCTGCTCCGTACACCTCGTACACACAGGGCTCTGCTCCGTACACCTCGTACACACACGGCTCTGCTCCGTACACCTCGTACACACACGGCTCTGCTCCATACACCTAGTACACACTCGCCTCTGCTACATTCGCACTGTAAATCCCTCCTGACCCCACACATAACCTTCACCTAATTGCCATACACCTAGTACACACTCACCTCTGCTACATTCACACTGTAAATGCCTCCTGACCCCACACATAACCTTCACCTTATTTGAGCATCATTGATGGCCAGCAGAGTCCTGGATACACTGAGGAGCTGATCATGAGACCCCTGACTCCTCCCCTCCATGTGACATCATCGCAGGTCCTGTAAGCACAGAGTGTGTGCAGCTCTGTCGCTCCCGTGGAGGGGGGAGGAGGGAGACCTCCGGTGCTGCAGCCTGCAGGAGCCTGAAAATGACCCCCCAGCTGCCCCCTGGATATGGCTCTGGCTGTGGGGGCAGTGCTCAGGGGCCCCTGAGGCTAGGGTCACACTTGCATTGTGACCCTAGCCTGATGCAAGTATTGTATGTTGCAACGCTGCTATGCGCTGGAGGCAGCCCATAGAAACCCGACGTTTACCGTGACAACCACTCGTTGTCAATGTAAACTGCGGGTTTCTATGGGCTCAGTTGCTGGCAGCGCATAGCGTTAAACGCTCTGCGCTGCAGCAGACAATACTTGCGTCAGGCTAGGGTCACAACACAAGTGTGACCCTAGCCCTCAGGGGCCCGGTGGGCCCCCTCCAAGCCGTCGGGCCCCGGCACTTGCCCGGGTACGCCGGGTGCTGACGCCGGCCCTGCCCCCGCCCCCCCCCCCCCCCGATTGTAAGGCCGCCTAGGGGTAAAGGTGGGGCCTGCTAATGTAAGGCCTCCCCCGAATATAAGGCCTTACAACCGGGGGGGGGGCTAATGTAAGGCCCCTAGCGGGGGGGGGGGGGAAAGCGGGAGCGGGTCGCACGTTACGTGCGCCCGCTCATTAGATATGCACTGCATCCCCCTGTCAATCAGCGGCAGGGGGAGCAGTGCATTATGTATATGGGCCCCCTCCTGCTGGCACACTACCCCCCAGCCGGTGTTCTGAGGCCCCCCCCTGCTGCTGCTGCTCACATCTTACCCTCCAGGGTCTTCTTGCAGCAGCCAGCACGTCGGTTTCTCCGTCCTCAGCTGTCTCCTGGATCATGTGACCGGCCGGTCGCAATAGCGATGACGTCATGCGCTGCGACGGGTCACATGAACCGGGAGACAGCGGAGGACGGGACCGGAGGACCGACGCGCTGGCTGCTGACAGAAGACGCTGGAGGGTAAGATGTGAGCAGCAGCAGCAGCAGGGGGGGGGCTCAGAACACCAGCTGGGGGGTAGTGTGCCAGCAGGAGGGGGCCTGTATGCCACACTGGCTGGGGGCTGTATGCCACACTGGCTGGGGGCTGAATACCACACTGGCTGGGGGCTGCCAATATAAGACCCCCCCTCCCCCCCGAAAGTAAGACAGGGGGCCACTTTTGGCCCCCAAAAAAATGTAAGACAGGGTCTTACTTTCGGGGAAACACGGTACTATAATACTGTCACTATGTATATTGATATAACTACTATAATACTGCCCCCTAAGTGCAAAAATATAACTGCTAAAATACTGCCCCCCTATTTGTTCAAGTATATAACTACTATAGTACTGCACTCATGTACCATAATATAACTGCTATAATACTGCCCACTATGTACAAGAATATAACTACTATAATACTGCTTCTATGTACAAGAATATAACTACTATAATACTGCCCCCTATATGCAAAAATATAACTACCCTACTATCATACTACCCCCTATGTTCAAGTATATAACTACTATAATACTGCCCCTATGTACAAGAATATAACTACTATAATACTGCCCCTTTGTACAAGAATATAACTAATACTGTCCTCCACGTACTGGAATATAACTACTGTAATACTGCTTCTATGTGCAAAAAGCTAAAATTACTCACCAGTAATGTTTTTTTCCGGAGCCACGACAGCATCCCCTGAAAGATAGGTTCCGTCCATCCAGGACAGGAAACTCCTGATATAAAAAGGGTGGCACCTCCTTTCTGTCTCAGTTGGTTACAGAGTATGGAGAAGACTACCAAAAAACATTAGTACATGGCACCATGAAAAAGAATTAAGGCAACCTAAAAAACACCCCACACGTGTAAAACAACAACCATGAAGAGAAAAGGAGGGGGGAGTGGTGGTGTTGTCGTGGCTCCGGAAAATAACATTACCGGTAAGTAATTTAGCTTTTTCCATCATCGCCATGACAGCACAACCTGAGAGATTCCAGAGAAAAGGATAAATTATTTAGGGAGGGATCACGGCTTGAAGGACCCGTCTACCGAAGGTCACCTTAGAAGTGGAACACAAGTCAAGCCGGTAATGGTTGAAAAAGGTATTAAGAGAAGGCCAAGCTCTACAAATAAGCTCTAAAAGTATGCCAGCCCGCTCCGCCCAGGAAGTGGCAACTGCTCTGGTAGAATGGGCACTAAGTCCTACAGGGACAGGGACCCCTGGCTAGAGTGACTTTGGTTACACTACTACCTTTGGAAGCCCCCTGGAAAGAAACAAATAAGACCAGAGTTCTCCTAAACTGTTTGGTGACCTCTAAATACTGAAGGAGGGCCCATCTAACTTCCAGAGTTTGAAGGATAGCCTCATTTTGATTAGAAGGCTTGTCACAAAAGGATGAAAAGACAATTTCCTCAGTCCTATGAATTTTTTTTTGCCACCTTTGGTAAATAGGCACGGTCTAAACTAAGAATGACTATCTTCAATAATCTGAGTGTATGGAGGGTTAATTGACAGAGCTTGTAAGTCACTTATCCGTTTAGCTGATGTTAGGGCTATTAAAAGTGCAACTTTGAAGGACAAACCCTTCAACAAAGCTTCAAATAAGAGCTCACATGGAGGTTTAGTAAGGGCAACTAAGACTAGATAAAGGTCCCAGGGAGGAAGTATAGGGCAACGAACCAGAGTAGCTCTGTGACAGGATTTTATAAATCTAGACACCTAGGAATTTGAGGCCAGGTTGCAGTTGTACAGAGCTCCCAGGGCAAAAATGTGGACCTTCAGGGTACTAACCGACAACCCCATCTCCCATCCTTTTTGTAAAAACTCCAAAATGGTAATAATGGGGACCTCCCCCACAGAACGTACTCCCGAGCAGGAAAGACATTTTCACCACACCTTACCATATAGTCTGGCGGTAACAGGTTTCCTGCTTTTCATGAGGGTATTCACCAGATTCTCTGAGATCCTCGCCTCCTTAGTAGCTCCCGCTCAAATTCAAAGCTGTCATCCAAAGATACGAGACTTGAGGATTGTAAATCGATCCCTGTGAAAGAAGTGTCGGAGAGTCCGGCAGGATCCAGGGATCGGTCACCGACATCTTGGTGATCCAAAAGAACCAAGCCCTCTTCGGCCAAAAGGGCGACATCAGGATGACCCTGGCTCGATCATCCCAAATCTTCCACAGGACAGCTGGAATCATTACAAGCAGAAAGCGGAGGGAAGGCATAGAACAAGCCAGAGGTTCAGGGTATCTGGAGGGCATCTACCGCATAGGACCTGTCCCTGGAATCTAGAGAACAAAACTGAGCTACATGTCTGTTCTTTTGAGCAGAAAAAAGATCTATCACTGGAACTCTCCATCTTCATGATATCTGAGAGAACACTACTGGATCCTGCATTCTATCCCCTTGCCTCAACTGTGTTCAGCTCAGTAAGTCTGCCCGGTACTTTAGATCCCCCTTGATGTGGAGGGTAGATAGAGAGATGTGATGAGCCTGAGCTATCTGAAAGATGTCCCAGATGAGTGTCATTAGAGAAGGAGATCATGTGCCCCCTGGTGGTTTAGATATGACACAGAGACTCTGTTGTCGGAAAGAACCCGCAAGCGACGCCCTCTCAACAAAGGAAGAAACCCCTCTATGGCCTTCCTTATCGCCCATAGCTCTCCAAGGTTTGAAGACTTGTGAGATTAGTCTGGATCCCACCCCACCTGTAATATATGTTCCTGGAGTGAGCTTATGTCTGTTGTGACGACGTCTGATATCGGGAAAGCCAATGGAATGCCTGCAGACAGATGATCCTGATGAAGCCACCACCTCAGTGACTGTAGTGTCTCTAAAGAAAGTTGGATATCCCCCACTTAAGAGTGTTCTAAGAGAAGTACCTGAGTACACCCCCCATGTAGTGCGCCTCCCAGGGGTACTTCTATGAGCCGGATGAATCAGGACATGATAGTATGCATCCTTGAGGTCCAATACCACCATGTAACTGTCTGCAAAAAAAAGACTTATGGCCGAGGCTATGGACTCTATTTTGAAGGACTTCTGCACTAGGAAAGTGTTCATCCTCTGAAGATTGATTATTGTCCTGTAGGATCCGTCTGGCTTGGTGATCAAAAAGAGAGGTGAATAGAACCCCTTGCCTCTCACTGCCACCGGTACTTACTTTAAAATATTCTTGTGAAGCAGAGTTGTTATCTCTTCTACAAGGGTCTGGTGTTTGTCTGGACTGCTGCCAGGAGTTATTATAAGGGACCCCATAGAGGTCGAGACAAATTCCAGCCTCAGGCCATCCTGAAATGATCTTCTGAATCCAGGTGCAGAGGTGGTTATGCTGGATCAGGTTGGGAGAAAGGAAGAGAGTCTTCATCCCACCTGGGGTGACCTCTTACTGGAGAATCTTTTCCTCCAAAAGGAATGACCTTTAAAGGTGGATGCAGAGAAAGATGGAAAATTATTTTTCTTGTCACTAGCCTCTTCAAGAATGTCATCTAGATGCTTTCCGAAGAGAAAGTCACCCTCACAGGGAATTGCACATGTCCAGTCAAAGATAAAGCCAGGTTTTTAACCAATGGCCCAATGAGCCAAGTTATTAAGAGCCACTGATTTAGCAGCCAATTTCCAAGGATGGGCAGAGGCGTCGGCTAGGAAGGATGCTGCCCCCTGGATGAGGGGAAGAGAGGACAATAAGTCTTTTCTAGGTACATTGTTATTTATCTGAGGTTCTAGCTGCTGTAGCTATACCATCATGGACCGAGCGACACAGGTGCCAGATGCCGAGGACCTAAGTATGCCTGTCGTAACTTCAGAGGCACCTCTCAGATAGCTATCTGCTTTTCTGTGCAACTGATCATTCAGAGTGCCTAGGTCCTCAAAGGGCAGGGACATCTTTTTAGTAGATGTGGCTACAGCCACATCGATATTTGTCCCAGCATGTAGAGGCTTCAGGCACAAAGGTATATTTTCTCTTAATGGAAGAAGTGAGAGAGCCTTTCCTCTCTGGTTTCTTCTATTGCTCTCTAATCAATTATATTCTTTCATTAAGAGGGAAGGTTCCCCTCTTTTTTTGCGCTAGACTCCCAAGCATGAGGTCTTCCACTGACTCGGGATACTTAGAGTTAAATCACCAAAGTGGGACATAACACTTCAAAAAAAAAAAAACTCACCAAAATTTAGCCACTTCAAATATCCATTGCACCTAGCAGGAGGCTGCTGGCTCCTCTGAGAGGGACACATGTGTCTGAACACTGATGCTCAATCTCCTGCAACCTAAGCATGGGGCAATTGTAGCACCTGCGACCAGCCATGCTAACAGGGAGGAGACTGATGGTATATATAGACACAAGGTTACCAACAGGGCATCAGCCACACAGCTCTATGTGAGACACAGTGTCAGAGCTCAGCGTATTGAAATTAAACAAAGGAGACAAAGAGGCGCAGATTGTGCCTTATCACTTATGACAAGAAAAGGTGGCCTCACAAGTTGCTTGCTCACCTGGTCAGGTTGTGATCACCCACAACCAGCTCGTACGCCTGAGTTACAGCTGTCGCAGGACCCACACTGTCATGTGCACCGTGGGAAAAAGTTCAGAATACCAAACAGGAGTGGTGTTTCTGGTCTGTGCTGCTGCCCAAAATGAAGCGAAAGAAGACAATGCTTGTATGTGCTGCTCCTTTATTCGACCTGTCACCAACGCGTTTCGGTGCAAGCCTTGCACCTTCCTCAGGGCTACATTAATGTTTGGTGGTTTACCCACTAAACAAACATATGGTCAGGCATATGGTTAGGACTCGTAAGCGTGAGGGCCCTTGACGGTGGGTTACGAGCTTATGTTATTTTGGCCCGAAATATCTACTAACACCTCACATTTTCATCTATAGTGTTTTGTTGCATCTTTTTATGTTTGCAGTTGAGGCTTGGCCCTCTGGGGGGCGTCTGTCACTTGTGATGCATGTATTTGGTGCGGAGCAGCCCGCCTTGTCTAATAGTTGAGTGTGACCAATAGGCTGAGCTCTGACACTGTGTCTCACATAGACCTGTGTGGCTGAAGCCCTGTTGGTAACCTTGTGTCTATATATACCACCATTCCTCCCTGTTAGCATGGCTGGTTGCAGGTGCTACAATCGCCCCCATGCTTAGGTTGCAGGAGATTCAGCATCGGTGTTCAGACACGTGTTGCCTCTCAGGAGCCAGCAGCCTCCTGCTAGGTGCAATGGATATTTGAAGTGGCAAAATTTTGGTGAGTTTTTTTTTATCATTAGAGCCAACCAACCCCATTGTGGACCTAACAGATTTTACTAGATGGTTGCTCACATCTTTGGGGAAAAAAGGTCTGCCTCTAAACCACTGTCAGATGAGGAAGAGTCAGAAGAAGAAAAGGCTGAACTGGAGTCCTGAGATGCTCTGTGGATCTTAACTGGAGATTCCTCCTGTTCTGAGGAGGAGAGACATCTTTTACGTCTCATCTTCTTTCCTGAGGGACCTGAATTTCTCTATGACTAGCTCTGTAAGACTAGCTGCTAAGCTGGGAACAGCCTCCCTTACTGTCCTGTCGGTACAGAAGGAACAGAGACTCTTAGTATAATCATCTGGAAGGGGCTCCTTACAGTCCCCGCATTCTTTATGCCTCTTTCTACAGGTTTTCTTTTTTGTATCCTGAAAAAACAGTAAAACAACGACCCAATCAGAGGCAGCATTTTCCCACAGTACTCACCCATAGGATAAACTGTAATATTGGTTTTGGAGGCTGTCTGGGGTCACCCTCTCGAATCCCAGAACCCTGGCTGGACTGGAGACCCCATGGAGTGCATCGAGTCCTGCTTGTCTGCCATCATATCTGGGAGTGCAGGACACCGATCAGCAGCTCCACCGCCTTCTATATAGCCTCCAGAATAAGGGACCGGTGTTCCCTGGGCGCCGCCATCTTGAAAGCCACTGTGCATGCACCGCTGACGTCACTTCGAGGCTTCCGTTGCAGTTCCCGGAAGCGCAAATTTCAATCTCAGTACTGACAAACTTCACCTGGGCGCACAGCGTGACAGGGCATGAGCCAGGCACACGCGCTGCCTCAGGTGACGCTGGGGCAGAGGTGTGACCGCTTCTGGTCCCCTTCTAAGCCCCGCACCTGCCACTGCAAGGGGGTACCTTGGGGAGGCGCATTTGAACCAGAGTCCAAGGCCACGGCAGGTAAGCCGCTCTTCCAACTACCAGGTCAGGACCAGGGAAACAGAAATCCGTGCAGCATTTCAGAGGCATCCTCTCCAGGACAGGAATTTAAACTGAGGCAGAGGGGAGGTGCTGCCCTTTTGATTTCAGGAGTTTCCTGTCCTGGATGGGTGGAAGCTCTCTCAGGTGGTGCTGTCATGGCAATGATGGAAAAATATAACTACTATAATACTGTGCCCTATGTACAAGAATATAACTACTATAATACTGATCCTATCATGTGCAAAAATATAACTACTATAATACTGCCCCTATGTACAAGAATATAACAACTAAAACTACTGCCCCTATGTACAAGTATATAACTACTATAATACTGACCTCTATGTATACGAATATAACTACTATAATACTGCCTAGGTAAAAGAATATACCGTAACTACTGTAATATTGCCCCTATGTGCAAGACTATAACTAATACTGCCCCTTATGTACAAGAATATAACTGCAATAATACTGGCCCTATGTACTACCGTAGTATATATAACTACTATAATACTGACCTCTATGAACAGGAATATACTACTCCTATGTACAAATATATAACTTCTATAATAATGGTTATATGTACAGGAATATAACTACTATAATTCTGCCCCTATGTACAAGAATATAACTACTATAATACTGCCCCCTATGTTCAAGTATATAACTACTATAATACTGCACTCATGTACCATAATATAACTACTATAATACTGCCCACTATGTACAAGAATATAACTACTATAATACTGCTCCTATGTACAAGAATAGAACTACTATAATACTGCCTTATATGTACAAATTTTATTTAATGTAATTAGGACAATGGTTCAGGACAGCACATTAGGAAATGTTTTAACATGTAATTTCTTTTTGTAGCTTTGAGGTATGTCCTTGCCAGGAGCCTGGATACAGTCTTCAGAAGATGCGGGCATCACGAGCTCATGGCGAGGGTAAAGAAGACTGTGGACTGAGCAAATACATGACAAAATCTCTCCTCCTGCCCATTAACACATTTGCAGGAATCATTCAGTGATCCCGTATGAACTGTGACTAACACACTAATGTCTTATGGAGCAGGGGTTTTCTGATCACAACTGTAGCACATGTATACACTGGAAACAAACTCACATTCATTATCTATATATCTAAGTTTGCCAATTTAGGAGGGGGCGACAGTTCACACAGCATTATCTGCCACAGATGGACGTGCCCTGAGGTGCCACCTGTTCCTACTGCACATGGACCCTGAATCATTTTCTTCTTGGGATGATAAAAATGATCTCTGCTGTTTATAAAGGAAAGGCAATAATACACTGTATATTTATTTATTAAAGTTACTTTACCAAACAAACTTGCAATAAGAGCCAATTACTGAGCTTTACCATTTATTCTAAAGAGCAAGCTCATGGCGCCCCCTTGTGTCATAATATATGCACAATTTGTGCATTTCAACCAGGCTCCTATTACTTATACTAGTGCATCTCAATAAATTAGAATATTATCAAAAAGTTAATTTATTTCAGTAATTCAATACATAAAGTGAAACATATATATTATATAGAGTCATTACACACAGAGTGATCTATTTCAAGTGTTTATTTCTGTAAATGTTGATGATTATGGCTTACAGACAATGAAAATCCATAGGTCATTATCTCAGAAAATTAGATTATATGATGGTGGGTTTACACACACAGATATCTGTGTCCAATATCTGAACAGATCTCTGGTTGCAGTGAAATCATGGACACATGGTTCCATTTTGTGGCTGTGTACAAATGTAACAATGTGTCCATGATTTCACTGCAACCAGAGATCTGTTCAGATATTGGACACAGATATCTGTGTGTGTAAACCCACCATAAGACTAAGGGGCCTTTCACACTTGCGGATTTTTCCTGATTTGGAAGATCAGGAAAACACCCGATTCGTACTGTATTTTGCACATTCACTGTAATTTTGTCAGGTAGAATCTTGTTGCTTCATGTTTTTTCTCATTAAAGAGAATGGGCAAAAAAAATGAATCCTGTAAGAATCAGGTGTTTTCCTGATCTTCCAAATCATGAAAAAACCGCAAGTGTGAAAGGCCCCTAACTGAAATAATGATTTGTAACTCATAAATGAAATGAAAAGTCTGTACAGTAAATGCCCTCAATACTTGGTCGGGGCTCCTTTTGTATGAATTACTACATCACTGCGGCGTGGCATGGAGGTGATCAGCCTGTGGCTGCTGAGATGTTATGGAAGCCCAGGTTGCTTTGATAGCAGCCTTCAGCTCGTCTGCATTCTTGGGTCTGGTGTCTCTCTTAAGGCCTGTTACACCTTGCGACATCGCCGCCGATTACATAGGCGACGTAAGGACGTGGCCTATCGGTGGCGACATCGCCCCTACATTGCCTAATGGAAAGGGGCGATGTCGGCGCCTCCGAGAGGTCGCTTGGTTTCACATCAGTGACGTGAAACCAGGCTGCCGATATGGGGCGATGTGTACACATCGCCCCATGTAACCGGCCGCCAGCAACCTGACAGGCGATGGGAGCCATAGGCTCCCTTTGTCCTGCATCGCCGCTGGGGTTTTAAGACACCCTAGCGGCGATGCCGCCTGTAAGCTCGCCAGGGCGCCAGTGGAGGTGGCGCCCCATGTAAATGCAAGACGGAGACGCTGGCGGGGGTCGCCAAAAATGTGTGCGCTCCCGCCAGTCGCCGACATCTCCAGCGGCGTCAGCAGGTGTAACGGCACCCATAGATTCTCTATGAGGTATAGGTCAGGCCAGATTGCTGCCAATCAAGCACAGTGATACTGTGGTTAGTAAACCAGGTATTGGTACTTGTGGACAGTGGACAGTGTGGACAGGTGCCAAGTCGTGCTAGAAAATGAAATATACATCTCCAAAAAGCTTGTCAGTAGAGGGAAGCATGAAGTGCTCTAAAATTTCCTGGTAGACGGCAGCGCTGACTTTGGTCTTGACAAAACACAGTGGACACATACCAGCAGATGACAAGCAGCTTGGATTGTGGCCTCTCCACTCTTCCTCCAGACTCTCGGGTTGTGGCCTCTCCACTCTTCCTCCAGACTCTCGGGTTGTGGCCTCTCCACTCTTCCTCCAGACTCTCGGGTTGTGGCCTCTCCACTCTTCCTCCAGACTCTCGGATTGTGGCCTCTCCACTCTTCCTCCAGACTCTCGGATTGTGGCCTCTCCACTCTTCCTCCAGACTCTCGGATTGTGGCCTCTCCACTCTTCCTCCAGACTCTCGGATTGTGGCCTCTCCACTCTTCCTCCAGACTCTCGGATTGTGGCCTCTCCACTCTTCCTCCAGACTCTCGGATTGTGGCCTCTCCACTCTTCCTCCAGACTCTCGGATTGTGGCCTCTCCACTCTTCCTCCAGACTCTCGGATTGTGGCCTCTCCACTCTTCCTCCAGACTCTGGAATGGGCCTTACAGTCAAATGCCCTCCATGACTTGGTTGTGGCTCCCATTTTGTATTGAATTGTCTCTCCACTCTTCCTCGGCTCTGGATGGTGATCAGCCTTTGCCTCTGGATGTGTCTGCGAGCTCCAGTTGCTTTGATAGCGCCTTCCACTCGTTCTGCAACTTCGGTCTGTGGTCTCCTCTTAAGCCTGTCTAGACTCTGCGACATGGCCTCTCCATTACATGCGACCTAAGGATTGTGGCCTACGTGCACATCGCCCCTCCATGACTATCGGATTGTGGCGATGTCCCCTCCCAGACTCCTGGTTTCACATCATCACGTGAACCAGACTGCCGATATGTGGCGTGTACACATCGCCCCATTGTATCCGGGCCGCTCACACCTCAGGCTCGATGTGGCCATACTCCCTTTGTCCTCACGCTCTGGTTTTGGCTACCCCTAGCGCTCGATGGGCCTCTCACTTCCCCAGGCTCTGGATGTGGCCCTCCATTAAATCAAAGGGAGACCTGCGGTGTGGTCCCACATTGTCCTCCAGCCCGGATTGCCGCTCTCCATCGTCTCCAGCTGGTTTGTAGGCACCCATAGTTCTCAGAGGTATGTGGCCATTCTCCACATCAGCACAGTTGGATTGTGGTTACTCAACCCAGATTGGATTGTGGACAGTGGAATGTGGACATGCCCATCTGCTAGACATGAATTTGCCTCTCCAACTTTCATAGAGCTCGGCATGAAGTGCTCTAAAATTTCCTAGGTAACGCGCGCTGATTTGGGCCCTTCTCACATGACACATACCACTCAGACTTGGATTGTGGCCTCTCCACTCATCCTCCAGACTCTCGGATTGTGGCCTCTCCACTCTTCCTCCAGACTCTCGGATTGTGGCCTCTCCACTCTTCCTCCAGACTCTCGGTTGTGGCCTCTCCACTCTTCCTCCAGACTCTCGGTTGTGGCCTCTCCACTCTTCCTCCAGACTCTCGGATTGTGGCCTCTCCACTCTTCCTCCAGACTCTCGGGTTGTGGCCTCTCCACTCTTCCTCCAGACTCTCGGTTGTGGCCTCTCCACTCTTCCTCCAGACTCTCGGATTGTGGCCTCTCCACTCTTCCTCCAGACTCTCGGTTGTGGCCTCTCCACTCTTCCTCCAGACTCTCGGATTGTGGCCCTCTCCACTCTTCCTCCAGACTCTCGGTTGTGGCCTCTCCACTCATCCTCCAGACTCTCGGATTGTGGCCTCTCCACTCATCCTCCAGACTCTCGGTTGTGGCCTCTCCACTCATCCTCCAGACTCTCGGTTGTGGCTCTCCACTCATCCTCCAGACTCTCGGTTGTGGCCTCTCCACTCTTCCTCCAGACTCTCGGATTGTGGCCTCTCCACTCTTTCCTCCAGACTTCCGCCATTTATCCTTCTTCACTGCTCGTTTCCTCAAGCTGAACATGGACAAAACTGAGTTCATTGTCTTCCCCCTAATCGCTCTCCCCCTCTACCTGACCTCTCCATCACTGCCAATGGCTGCTCACTTTCCCATGTCCCACATGCTAAGTGCCTCGGGGTTACATTCGACTCTGCCCTCTCCTTCAGCCTCACATCCAAGCCCTCGCCACCAACTGCCGCTTCCAGCTCAAAAACATTTCCCGAATCCGCTCCTTCCTTGACCACGACACAGCCAAAACCCTTTTCATGCTCTCATTATCTCTCACCTTGACTACTGCAACCTCCTAATCACCGGCTCCCCGCCTCCTCCCTTACACTTTTCCAATCTATCCTAAACTCTGCTGCCCGACTAATCCATCTGTCTTCCCAGTTACTCCCCTGTCTCCCCCCACCGCACAAGCCCTCCACTGGCTCCCCATCCCTCAGAGATCCCTGTTTAAAACCCTAACCATAACAGTACAAAGCCATCCATCACCTTTCTTCCCCATACATTTCCGACATGGTCTCCGCTACTGGCCTGCACGCAACCTACGATCCTCCAAGAGCTTCTTCTCTACTCCCCACTCATCTCATCCTCCACAACCGCATTCAAGATTTCCTGTGCATCTGCTATACTCTGGAACTCTCTCCCCCAGCATATTAGACACTCGCCTACCCTTGGTAACTTCATAATAAACCTGAACACCCACCTTTTCCACCATGCCTATGGCCTACAATGAGACCTGACCGCTGCACCGTTACACGATCGGCGCATTCCTCCTCCTTTTGTCTCCTCGCCCGCCCTTGTAGACTGTGAGCCCTCGTGGACAGGGTCCCCTCCTGTATCTTGAAACTTGTAAAACTTAACTGTCCATGTTCTGTATGTGTCCATGTTATTCCCTCCTCATATGTAACATGGAATCTAATGGCGCTATATAAATAAATAATAATAAAATAATAATAATTTTCCATCTGATTAGAATGGCTTTCAATTGGAAAATGCACAAGATAATTGACAGAAAATTTTTAACGCAGTGTTTTCTGCAGCAAAACGTAACACTTAAACCACATGTAAAGTAAAAGTAGACATTTGTAATGTTATTTATTAACTACTTTGTGTGCCATAACTCTCTGTGAAGGACAAAAATTTGAAGTTTGAAAAATGCGAAATTTTCAACATTTTTGCCAAATTTCCAATATTTTCACAAATAAACGCAAAAATGTATCATCCTACTTTACCAATGGCATGGAGTTCCAAAATGTCCCGAAAAAAACACTTTCAGAATCACTGGGATCTGTTGAAGCGTTCCAGAGATATCACCTCATAAAGTGACACTTGTCAGAATTGTAAAAAATGGCCTAGTCAGGAAGGTGGAAATATGACACCCCTGCGTCTGGCCAGCCACAGAATGGTATTACAGGTAACATCTATGTATTGCTCATGATGGGAGTTGTGGTCCCTCTGCTGGATATCTGAAGCATACACACACTGCCTGACCTTTAATCAGGGGGCTGAGCCCTGGAGGCAAGGGTGAGGCTGTGACTCAGTCTCTGATTGGGGGTAGGGGTTAGATAGGGTATTGATCAGAGAGTAGGTAAAGCAGTGGTCCAGTAAGAAGGCAGCGGGAGCTGCTCTGAAGGGTCAAGCTGCAGTTAGGGGACCAGTCCCAAAGCCATCCAAGCTTTGGGGGTCTGGTGGCAGACCTGGATGCTGAGTGGGTTTTATGCTCACCAGCAACTTAGGAGTTCTCCACGGCTTCAGTAACAGAATAGGGTCAGGGAACTGCTCTAAGCACGGATACCCACAGGACCCAATTTGCCAGCCAGACTTGAAGTAATTTACTTCTAGCTACAGGCACCAAGAAAGCTCAGAATCGAAGAAGTCACACTCTCCTCAGAACGGCTGGACCACACATCTGGTGGTGGCTGTACTACTCTGTACAGATCTTCAGTAAAAGATGAAGCCAAAGATTGTCTCCTGCTGTCTCATTCCTCTGCTACACATACCACCACTACACTCATCATCTCCTTGAGGCCAGCCCCAGTTGGGAAGGGTTAACTTCTGCGCTGCTTACAAGGGCCGTGTAGTTGGTAAGCCAAACATCCGACTCCTCAATTTCTCTGACTCCAACTGCACCAAAATGGAAACCGTCTCTGACTCAATGATTTCAACTCCACAGCCCTGCTGCTTACTACCACCTATCTCCCAGGGATCATCTGCAGTGCTGGCCACATCCACGATTGTCCCAACTGGCATCACAAATAAGACTTTATCCCTACTACTACCCCTTTATATGTGCGGTTAAGGACCACAGCTGCTGGGCACGGCTACCTTGAACTGACCTCTGGCCCAGCTGCTGAGCAACCTGGCCCTGGTGACCGCCACAGAAACAAGCTATGTGGTGACAGGGTTGAATACATGATGAAAAAAAAAAAAAAAAAACACAAAAGTTCAAATCACCTCCTTTTGCCTCATTAAAAATAAAACAAAAAAAATACACCTATTTGGTGTCAAAGCATTCTTAAAAGTCTGATCTAGCAACATATAAAATAAATTAATCTACAACATTGCAATAAAAGATGACCAAAGCATCATATGTACCCCAAAAAGGTACAGTAAAAACTTCAGCTCAGGGTTCAAAAAAATAAACTATCACAGCCCCATATCCCGAAAAATGACAATGTTAAAGGTCACAGAAAATGGAGACAAAAGCATTTTTTTCACAGCTTAAATAAAAAAAAAAACTATACATGTTTGTAATCTACGAACTCGTACTGTCCTAAGGCATCATATCTAGTGATCCAAAGCGGGATTAGTGCTTGTATGATCCGCGCTGTTGCCGAGATCAAAGATACGGGAGACTAGGCTCCTTCAAAGATGCTCCTTTATTTCCTACGCGCTTCAGTGCTGTCCCTGCACCTTCCTCAAGGATATATACCCCTGGGATAATAGGATTATACCACTGAGGTAGGTGCAGGGATGGGACCGAAACGCGTAGGGAATAAAGAAGCATCTTTGAAGGAGCCTTGTCTCCCGTGTCTTTCATCTCGACAGCAGTGCGGATCATACAAGCACTAAACCCTCTTTGGATTTCTGGGTACGACAGCACCTTGCACATGGCATGCAGATCCAGCGGCAGCAGTCCACGCGACCATACTGGTTGTGGGTCATTACAACTGAGCCAGGTGAGCACATTTACTCACGGGAACAGTGGCGTAACTACCGCGGTCGCAGCAGTCGCTGTAGAGGGGCCCGTGCTACCAGCCTCCCGCTGCAACCGAGTGTGTCCGAGGAGAGAGGACGGGAAGTGAGTGAAGCCTCACTTCCTGCAGCTGTGCCCGCCCCTCCTCTGCCGCTGACCACGGAAGTAATATGAATGTAAGTAAAGCACCAACCATACGCTACCAGCACCCCCAACTTCCCCCCCGTTCATCAACTGTCCCTGAGGGGCAAAATTCCCCGCTAGCGCCAATCCCCCCCTTCCCCCTCCCCACCCATGGGGCACCGATGTAAATCCTGCACCGGGACCCGCAAGGTTCATGTTACGCCACTGCACTGGAAGATTAACTTGTCTAAACGATAAGACCCATTTGCGCCTTTTTGTGTCTCCTCTTTTAATCTAGAAGACATCATATCGATACGTCAGTTTTACTATATAGTGAAAATGGTGAATAAAAATCAAAAAAACAATCGTGGAATTGCACTTTTTTTGCACATTTTTTTTCCTGCTCTCTAGTCCATCACATAACAAAATGGACGATGTCTTTCAAAAGTATAGCTCATCCCGCAAAAGAGACAAGGTCTCAAATGTCTATGTGCAGGAGCATAACTACAACAGGTGCAGGCAGAGGCGTAACTGGAAGCTCAGGGGCCCCAATTATTGCAAATCTTTAAGAGCATTAGTCTTTTTCTATAGGACAAAGGGACTTTTGGGGCCCCCTAGGCTCCAGGGCACGGGTGCGATTGCAGCCCCTGGGTGCAGCAGTTATAATTGCACCCGGTCCCTGGAGCCTGGGGGGCCCCATAGGTCCCTTTGGCCCATAGAAAAAGACTAAAGCTCTTAAAGATTTGCAATAATTGGGGGCCCCAGTGGAGCTCACATTGGGGCCCCTGAGCTTCAATTACGTCAATGGATATGTGGATGGAAAAATAAGACAGTTATGGTTCTTGGAAGGAGGAAAAAAAACCTAAAGCGCAAAAACAGAAAATTGCAAGTTAAACATGGCTCCATTACACAGTGACGGCTGCAATCTTTCCTCATAGACATAAGAGGAGGCAGCAGACAACAGAACCCACCTGTGTGAGGAGAAAAGTCTGGAACATTCTCCCCTGAGAAGTCACCTCAGGCAGCAGCCAATCAGAGCGTCGCTCTCATCCCCTCATCCACAGTGGATACATAAAACATAGCATCTGATTGGTTGGTTGAAAAAGGGCGCCGATTTTTTTTTTCCCCTAAAAATAGGGTATTCATGCTATAGCCGCTAGATGGCGGCCGATATCGGGGTCCTCCCTGTGTCTTGGCTATCCTCCTTCTCACCTCTATGATTACTGCGCTTCATCCCGTCTCCAGGCGACGGTGCCATGTCTGTGGTCAGGTGTGTGGGCAGCGACACCTGCTGGTGGGCGTGGTCAGGCGCGGTGACGTGTCCGCCATCTCTGGCAGGTGAGGCAACGGGTGTAACCGAGTGGTGTCCGGAGATGTGGAGCCTCCTGCGGGTGTCATCGGTCTGGGAGCCCCTTCTTCGTGTGGGGGAGAGCCTGGTGTCATCATAGCCACAGGTCAGTCTCTGTGCAGCGCTGATTTACGTGTATGTCTCCTGTTGTGACGTCATCACCATCACATAATGGCTGCAGCAGGCGGGATAGGCCTATGACGTCATAGCTGTCCTATTATAACCCATGATGTGCAGCAGATATCAGGACGGTGGCACTGCCTCCAGTGGGGTAACTTGAAGCTCATGGACCCCGATGTGAAAGCTCCAGGGGGCCCAAAATTATTGAAAATCATTTATAGCAATAGTCTTTTTCTATAGGCCAAAGAGACTTTTGGGGCCCCCAAGACTGCAGGGCCCGGGTACGATTGCAACCCCTGCACCTACACCCCTGACTGCTGTGTATTCTGAATCTGTGGCCCCTACATAAAGCATAGGGGGACCCCATTATACTGCGAATAATGCAACAGGCCCCTGTTCTTTTCCTGAATGTTTCCATTCACTGACAGCAAGCAGGAGGTACATAAACAATGGGAAAAGTGGCATTTAATAATGAGAAGGCTTTGATCAGGGGCGTAAATACAACAGGTGCAGGGGTTACAATCGCACCCGGGCCTCGGAGCCTAGGGGGCCTCAAATGTCCCTTTGACCTATAGAAAAAGACTAATGCTAATTAAAGATTTGCAATAGTTGAGGGCCCCATTGGAGCTTTCACATCGGGGCCCATGAGGTTAAATGGCCTTGATACTTCATTGTAATAGATGATCATCCTTCACCCTCCCCTCAAACCTGTGTCCTATACATGGGTCACATCCGTCCCCAGTGTGCAGGATCAGGGCGGACTTGTTCTCTGGTCTCTACACGAGGAAGCACCACAACCTGCCCGACCTGTCTGGATTCCACAGATGTCAACGAGGGAGAGTGGGTGAACCAGGGGTGTAACCACAACAGGTGCAGGGGTTGCAACCGCACCCGGGCCCTTGAGCCTAGGGGGCCCCAAAAGTGCCTTTGACTTATAGAAAAAGACTAATGCTATTAAAGATCTGCAATAATTGAGGGCCCCATTGGTGCTTTCATATCAGGGCCCATAAGATTCAAGATACACCACTGGGGTTAACACTATTGATGGCATCGGCCAGAAGGTCAGAGACAGCGCACAGGGAGGGGTGGGGACCGTGCAGGGGGGTGACAGGCACACAGAGGGGAGAGAGAGCGCACGTGGTGGTGAAGGCACAGAGAGGGGAGAGAGAGCGCACGTGGTGGTGAAGGCACAGAGAGGGGAGAGACAGCGCACGTGGCGGTGGTGATTGGCACAGAGAGGACCTGCGAGAGACAGCGCACGTGGCGGGGTGATTGGCACAGAGAGGACCTGCGAGAGACAGCGCACGTGGCGGGGGTGATTGGCACAGAGAGGACCTGCGAGAGACAGCGCACGTGGCGGGGGTGACTGGCACAGAGAGGACCTGCGAGAGACAGCCCACGTGGCGAGGGTGACGGGCACAGAGAGGGCCTGCGAGAGACAGCGCACGTGGCGAGGGTGACGGGCACAGAGAGGGCCTGCGAGAGACAGCGCACGTGGCGAGGGTGACGGGCACAGAGAGGGCCTGCGAGAGACAGCGCACGTGGCGAGGGTGACGGGCATAGAGAGGGCCTGCGAGAGACAGCGCACGTGGCGAGGGTGACGGGCACAGAGAGGGCCTGCGAGAGACAGCGCATGTGGCGAGGGTGACGGGCACAGAGAGGGCCTGCGAGAGACAGCGCACGTGGCGAGGGTGACGGCACAGAGAGGGCCTGCGAGAGACAGCGCACGTGGCGAGGGTGACGGGCACAGAGAGGGCCTGCGAGAGACAGCATGAGAGGGATTATATTTATGTGGGGTTCTATATGTAATATGCACAATACAGTCCACAGCCTTTACATACATATAATATATATATATATATACAGCCAGTATGTGCTAAAGGAGGCTCCACTGAGACTCTTTTGCCTGGGACTCACAAAAACCTGATGGCAATAAGAGAAATAAGCGGTTTTACCATCACATTCTTTTTAGCATGATCGCCCCTCAGAGGTGGAAGTAGCTGGCTGATATTAATTTCCTATAGGGGAAGTAAAGCATTGGGAATGTCTGTTATCAGGTGGTTTCCGCTCTGAAATCTGCCTGAAAAAAAAGCTTAAAGTGCTCAAAAAGATGAACAGAAGAATGCATTCAGTTCAAGTTTTTCAACACTTTTTAATTGATTCAGGTTTCACAACGACTCCAAGAACTGACTGGGCTGTTCTTCAGGTGGTCTCCCTCTCTTTTGATGAGCTTACTTAACAATATAAGTAAATGGGACGACTCAGAAGATGCCCTTTTTAAAGGCTTTCCCAGAATATTTGTGCTTGGAAAAAACGGCAGCTGTTCCTTGATTTTTGAATAGTGCATTGGAAGTGTTACTCCAGCGCTGAAATAAAAAAAAACTGTTGGAGTGGTGCTTTAAGGTTCACTGTAAAGGTACCATCACACAGGGAAACATCTCCGACAACATCGCCGGCAGTTGACGGGAGCGCGCACGTTTTTGGCCAACAGCACTGCTGAGCTGCCACACAAGGAGACGTCGCCTGCAGCGCAGTGGCGATGTTGAAAGCAACTATCGCTGCCAGGGTTGAATTTAACCCTCGCAGCTATCCTTAACATTGGACTCAATGGGGGAAGTTGCTTGCAACATCGCTGTTGCTGTGTCAGACAGGGTGATTCAGGCAGATCGCCTGAGCAACATCGCCAGGTTTCAGGACAGTGTCCTGAAACCAGGTGATGTTGCTGAAGCAACTATCGCCGCTGATATCACCCTGTTACACAGGGAAACTCTCCAGCAATGTCTCTTCAAAATGGCATCACCCCTGAGTTGCCGGCGATGTTTCCCCGTGTAACGGTATCTTAAGGGCTTAATAAGTGGTGCTGTCTAAGCAGTGGCCAGGTCAGTAGTTTGTGGCTGCAGATGTCATCCTACCCACCGGTGTCCCTGGTACCTCTCCTGATTAGTACCGTAGGTACAGCATGGGGTCATTGATGTAGCATTACCCATCTGACATGACGCAGAGCCTACTAATCAGAAGTGAGGGTCCTGCAAATCACTTTACTCCACCCTAGTATCTCTAGGGTCAATGCAGGTCCAAACCCTAGAACTTCTTCCCATCAGGAGAAGAGGAGTCCTGACTAGTGATGAGCGAGCTCTGCCATGATGAGTTGCTCGGTACTCGAAACAAGCAGTCTAATGCTCAGATGGGCACAACTCTAGTACCTGAATATAATGGAAGTCAATGGGAAAGTCGAGCATTTTTCCGGAAGGTCTTCTGGAATGCTCGAGTGTCTCATTGATTTCCATTATACTCTGTACTTGAGGAGCATCCAACTGCTCATTAGGAGTACGGAGCACCTGAGCATGGTAGAACTCTCTCATCACTAGTCCTGGCCCTTTTAGGGTATGTGCCCACAGGACGTTTTTTGAGCAGTCCTGAACGCAGCAAAACCTGAGGATCCTAGAGTCCTTGACAGGAGAAGTGCTATGATCTTGTCTGTGTTTTTGCACGGTTTTTGTGCATTTTTACTGCGTTTTTTGTGCGTTTTTCTTGCGTTTTTGATGCTGCGTTTTTCCCATTGACTGCACCAAAAACGCAGGAATAATTGACATGTCCATTCTTTGCTATCCGCACCAAAAACGCAGGAATAATTGACATGTCCATTCTTTCCTATCCGCACCAAAAACGCAGGTATTTGACAGTTCTTGACACCTGCAAAACCAATGTGTGTGCACAGCGTTTCTGTAAAACACATTGGTTTTGCTGGGAAGCCCAACCGCAGGAACAAATTAGCATACATTACCATAAAACCAATGGTTTTCTGCATGCGGAAACCGCAGCAAAAACCAGGGCTGTGGAGTCGGTAAATCAAACCACCGACTCCTGAAATTCCCTGGCTCCGACTCCGACTCCTTTGACTCTGACTCCGACTCCTTCATTCATGGCTCGTTTTTAAGTGATAAAATTATTGTAGGTCAATGGTAACATTAGGCTTTAATCATTATAATGACATAATAATAAAGATATTTAGATAGAACATAATAATACTTCATAATAATAATATTCAGCACATTCTGCATTGAACTACTAGACCCAATTCATTATATATTTTAGGAGTCGGAACATTTTCTACCGACTCCAACTCCGACTCCACCAAAATGGGCAGCGACTCCGACTCCGACTCTGACTCCACAGCCCTGGAAAAAACGCAGCAAAAACGCCCTATGTGCACATACGAGTTCGGGCTCTATTGAACAGAGTCCCTGCTCCCGTCTGGACATCCATAGAACTTTACCGGAAAAGAAATGTACCAGTTGGTGGGTGCCAGGCTGAAAAGTCAGACCCCTAAAATTAGCAATTCCCTTACTGCACTCAGTTCACTCTGCAACTTTTTTTTATTTTTTTTAAATCTTTATCTTTTGGATCTTCTCTTTTTCCTAGAGCCAGGACTGCTTTATTTTTCCATCTACACACCCGTATGAGGACTTGTTTTCTACGGGACAAGTTACCTAGAATGACTGAGACAGGGAAGAACATCTTCGTGGGCAGAAATTGTGGAACATGATGTGTATCCACCAATGTTGCATAACATTAATTTTTATGGCGTCTACTTTTTAACCCACAATTTTAACAATGTCTAAGTTTTTTTTAACTATTTTTAATTTTTTTTCTTACATTTTGGATTAGTTCCTACAAGGGATTGCTTTTAAAATATATTCAAATGTTTATTTTTTACAGTGTGTTATAATTAAGGTGCTCCCTTTATTAGGCCTTGTGCCCACGCTGAGGATGTCTGTGCAGGGGCGTTCACACTGGGCGATTTTCTTCAAAAACACACCAAATCTGCATGCTTGAAACGCTCCAAACTTTCTGGGTATCAGAAAATCTCTTTTTCTTTCCTCCTTTTTTTTTTTTTTTTTTTTTTTTTTTTAATCTTTTTCTGCCCATACACACCAAAAACACACTACGATAAGCAAAATGCATCGCGGATTGTGTATTTTTTGACACGAAAATTTTGCAACCAAATATTCGGCGTGAGCACATAGCCTTAAGCCTTGCGCTAAGGCCTTCAGGATTCCCCTGGCTGCCATAAAGAGCCATTAGCATCCCTGCGATCATGTCATGTCAGAAATCTATGGGATAACACAGAGGATCTGAACCACTTAGACGCCACAGTCTCTATTGACCGAGTCTTCTAAGGGGTTAAACTGCAGATAATGGAGCTATAAGATGCGTAGTGCATACACTATAGAACACAACATTAGTGATGAGCGAGTATGCTCGGCGCTACTCGGTACTCGCACGAGTATCTCGGTACTCGGGTGCTCGGCGAGCACCGAGTACTGCCGAGATGCTCGGAACCGCTCGGTAATAAATAGCGATCTGAGACACATCCACTGCTCCCTTCAGTGCACACAGTGAGCTGGCACCATACAGGGAGCAGATTAATTGATAGGATCCCTCTGGGGGCCACAGCAAGGTGTGATATGCTGCGGCGATTTGAAAAAGCCCACCCTCCCGCCCTTTTCCAGAATTACTCGTTTTATAACCAGAAGTCTGTGGGCGGAGCCTGTCACTCATTGACTTACATTGGGCTCGGTGCTCTGGCCGAGTACAAGAGTATCTTGAGATACTCGGCCAGAGCACCGAGCACCCGAGCATTTTACTGCTCGCTCATCACTACACAACATATTATGCACATTTACATCATTTGTCAGGAAGGGTTGGTTTTCAGCCATAAGACATAAGGCCCCGTAACACAGTATGATATCGTGAACGATATCGCTCAAAAGTCAGGGTTTTGGAGTCGTTGAAACGACATCGTTAGGACGTCGTTTCGTGTAACACTGTGTTAAGACTATAAATCGTTGGATCCTTGATCGCAGATTTGAGAACATGTTCCCAAATCAAACGATCCTCGATCAGCCAATCTGCTGCATCCTTCTGTGTGACACCGCGATAACGATGTCGTTAACGACTTCTAGTCACAACAGTGAACAAGGATCGTTCGCTGGGTTGTGCGAACGATGGCTGCTCGCTACATCATTGGTGCGTCGTGCACGATATCTACACGTGTGACATCTCACCAATGATGTAAAAAAGATGTCCTAACGACTGAGATCGTTGGTGATATCTAAATGATATTTAAGCATGTAATGGTACCTTTAGGGTACCGTCACAATTGTCGATGCACCAGCGATCCTGACAACGATCCGACCTGGTAGAGATCGCTGGTGCGTCGCTACGTGATCGCTGGTGAGATGTCAAACCGTGACACAACAACGATACGGCAGTCGTTGGGACCCTGTCACTCGCGGGCGTAGTGTTGAGATCGTTGGTCGTTGTCCCTATCAAACACAGCGATGCATGCTGCCCAGCAGGAGCGCAATGACCAAAAAATGGTCCAGAACAGTTTGTAACGATTAGCGATCTCACAGCGGGGGCCTGATAGCTGCTACGTGTCACACAAAGCGAGATCGCTGTTGAAGTCGCTGTTGCGTCACAAAACTTGTGAGTCAGCAGTAATCTCGCTTAGTGTGACGGGGGCTTTAGTTGATTGTTCTGGCAGTTGATAGTTTGGTAAAAATTGCACATGCAATGAAACCTCTTTGTGACAACCACTTGGTGGATGGTGTCCTGCTCAAAGAAGATGGCCTGTATGTATAATGTATGGAACCAAATAATCTTTCAGGAAACAGGAGAAGGGCTGGCCTTGTGGGGAAGTTTTGAAGGTGCAGTATTCTTCAGTCCTCTGTCAGTGTTTCCCAACTCCAGTCCTCAAGGCACACCAACAGGTCATGTTTTCAGGATTTCCTTATCATTAGACAGATGATGGAATTATCCCCTGTGCAAGTGATTAAATTATCACCTATGCAATCCTAAGGAAATCCTGAAAACATGACCTGTTGGTGTGCCTTGAGGACTGGAGTTGGGAAACACTGCCCTATGTTGGGGAGTGCTTGAAGGAGTTTAGGCGGGTGGCTATGAACCAGTGGAGGCGACTTCACAGGTGTTGGGACCTTTTAACCTCCCCATATAGAAACAGCGTAGAGAAGCACATCTCGCCCAGGAGCCAATCATGTGTACATGCGTCTTACTATAACATATCGTGGGGAGGGGGGAGTAGTCAGCCGACAGAGCTCATTATCACACCAGGAAGTTATGTCCTGCTGTGGAGAACAAACACTCACACCCTCCTGAAACACTCGCTGCACAGTGCAAAGCATTTTCCTGCCAAGTTCCTTTCTTGACAGATGGATCATTTTTGTTACGATGCCAAGATCGTAGGACTTTGATTTTATTTAATTTTTTTTCTTCAAAAGTAGAAAATACTTACACCCAAATGATCCGCCTCCGCTGTGTGGTCATAACGTGGTGTGAGGATGAAATGGTGCAGGTTTATCGCTCTGCTGCACGTTGCGCTGTGACGTGGCAGCTGCATAGTCTACATTAAGTTCTATAGGGTCTGCACAGCAGAGACTGGTGAAGGACATGTCAGGCACAATGAAATGTGCTAAAAGTGCTCCGGATTTAAGAAAGTCTTAGCACTTAAGAGTTTTCTTTAGTTATTGTAAGAGTCCCTTGACCACAAGCTGATCACGCGTCCATCCTGCAATACGTGGTAAAATATGGCAGGCAAGTGTTCTCTGCAGCGCCACCACAGGAAAAAGGAAGCATTACACTTTGTCTGTTGATAAAGGGTACAAGTCCTCCAGGGAGAGAGACACTCATTGGCCAAAGGATAATGATCCTTAGCGAACTCCCTTTCTATTACCTCATAATGGTGGGGTGGGGGATCAGGACACGTGGTGACACATGGATTAGAAAAACATGGCTGCTGCCTTAAAAAGAACAGACCCACACCTATTCATGAGTGGTATTACTTGCAGCATGTTGACAAGAATAAGATTGAACTGCAGTACCAGACCTAACCTGTGGACAGGTGTGGCGCTGATTCTGGATGAAAGCAGCCATGTTTCTCTAATCTTTTCTTACGCCCTGTAACAATGGCAGCAATCAATGTGACAAGAGATGAGCAAATACATTTGCAGGACTCTGTTATCCTGTGGCCACCAGAAGGGAGAGCTGTAATCTGCCTGGTGTTATTCTCAGCGCCTCTTCTCATGTGTAGGCCAAGCAGCGACATAATCTTTGCAGGGTGACTCTAGCATGGTTTGCATCAGGCATTGTAATCAGAAGAGGCACCAGGGGATGCCAGAAGATAGGAGAAGGCTCGAGGGACTACTAATGTGGCTACTGGAACCAGGCTCCCATGAGTCTACCATCTTTATAGACTCTGATTAGCTGAACATTCTCTTCATGGTCATATAAACTTATGAATCCTGATATCTATTAACTAGAAGTCAGATGATTGTATCATAGTCCACTGATAACAATATATCGTCAGTGTTCTGCCACCGATGCACGTTTGTGGGATGAGTCTGAGGAATGTGAGCACTGTCTCTACAAGCAGTGGTAGTTTACTTGCTATCCTTTCCCCCATGTTAATCCCAGCCACACGTATTCTGTCCAGGAAGGATGATGCAATGGGTCTATTTTAACTGGTTTATTTAGAGGACCTTGATGAGATAAAGTTGAGAAGTCAAGGAGATGATGTAGAATGGAGGTTGAAGGTAGAAGTAAAAAGATGATGCAGCTTCTAGTCCTTTTATACACATTAACAAAATGGCACTGACACTAGAAGGAAGAAGTGAGGGAAGATGGGAACAAGAATGGAGGAGCTACAGAGAGAAAGGAGAGAGGCATTATAGGAAAATCCATACAATTCTGTAGAAAGAGAAATCTTGACTTATTATAACAATAGCCAGTAGGTAGCAGCAAAGTACAACAAACAGTATGACTATATAACTATAGTGTTATAAAATAACTGTATAAATTAACAAAACATCACATTCTATGTGATATTTTCACCAAGGCAAATGGCGGACAGCACAGTGAGTTTTCCTAACTGTCGCTTTGTTATGTGTTCACAGGTTTCCGAAGGCAGCAACAACATGAGTGTCACTAAGCAGTGGGACATCAGCAAGGCCCTGGCCATCGCTGGCCTTTTTCATTTCTTCCATGGCATAGGAAAGTTCTGCCTTATCCCTTTTTTAACCATCTACTTCCGACACCTCGGACTGAGCCCTCCTTTGGTGGGGATAATAATAGGCCTGAAGCACATGATCCATGTTTTTTGGGCCCCCATTTGCTCCTACATGGCCAAAACGAACAGTAAGAGACGGCTTCTCATTACGACTTCTCTGCTATTGTCAGCCGGAGTAAGCATAGCCTTCACTTTGTTTCCCCCATTGGAAAGGGATATGGTCCTAAGATACTGTAATGTTAGTCTTCTTTGGAAGCAAAAGGTAACCACTCCAGGTGCTATGGATCTGGAGATGTTTGGACCTAAGGACAATACCAGTTTTCTGCTTCCTGAAGGTTCTCCATCACCTCAGCCAGAACCAGTTATGTTAACAGAACTTGTCAACAAGAATTGGACTATGGAAGCCACAACCATGGAAAATGAGGAAACAACAGAGACAACATTAGCCCTCTCCACTTAACAACCCTTCTGAAATCAGCACTCCACGTCAGAAAAAGCCTAAACTAATGACTAAACCAACCTCCACCAAGTCTAGAGCGAAATCCACAAGCCATAATGGTGACGTTTTTGGCAACTCTTCTCACATAGACTCAGGTCCTTCTCTTATGTCGTCTCCGAAACCTAAACCATCCAACCGTTCTTTACATAAGAAAGTCCGAGATGTCAGCCTGGGCATTCCAGCTCTGGAGCGTCTCCTGGATAATGAACATAGGATATTCCTGGTCGTGTTGGGCATGGTCATGGTCTGGTCTTTCTTTACGGCTCCACTAAAGTGGACCACAGATGACAGCCTTTATGAATATCTCGACTTTGTAGATGCCACTGACCGACATGGCAAAGTCTGGATTTGGAGCCACATGGGAGCTTGCATTGGCTCCTGTGCTGTTGTATTGTTGACTGAAACTCTTGGTTGCTTCTTAACTGCAAATATCCCCAGGATCTATCTTCATTTTTATGGATATTCTGCTTTTATGATCATCACTATGGTTCTTGCTGCTTTTTATCCTATACACATTTCCAAGAAAACTGAACATCCCAACAAGACTGTGAAAGCTCTGGGTCTCATCGGAAGTGACGGCCAGGTCATCTTGCTGACCATAACTGTTTTTTTTGACTGGTGCCATATGGTCTACAGCTCACAATTTCTTGTTTTGGCAGATGCAGGACGTGGGCAGCACGGGGCTCTATATGGGAATCTCTGTTGCTCTTGCTATTTTCTCAGAAGTCTTGCTTCACTTATTCAGGGTAAAATGTTGAGAACCCTTACACTCAAATGGACAGTAGTCACCGGCCTTGGGTGTCTGGCATTACAGATGGTCTACTACTCGTTCTTATGGACACCTTGGGCCGTGTTGCCCATTCAAGTTTTGAGTGCCTTTAGCAATGGAGCCCTCGTATGGGCTGTAAATGCCCAAACCAATGATGTGGCCACGCCAGGGACAGAGAGGGCACTGCAGCTGGTACTGCACTGCTTGTCACATGACTGTGGCGCTAGCCTGGGCAGCTTTGCCAGTGGTTTCATCATCAGCAGTTTTAGCCTTCCTATTCTTTTCCAAGCGTGCAGCATAACGCTGCTTCTCTGGATCGCTTTATTCTTGCTGGTCCATCCCAGACTTCCTCATGTAAAGAAAATTAACTATTCACGGCTCCTGGCAGCTGACAACAGCGACATGAGTGACTCTGAAGATGACCAGGAGAGAGACTGGCTCGTTAAAGCAATGAAAGATGATTGCAAAAAATGGTAGCCTGTTATAAACTGCATGACTCTTTGGCAGAGGTGGGGAACTCCAGGCCTCAAGGGCCGCCAGCAGTGCAGGTTTTCAAGATTTCCTTAGCATTGCACAGGGGTTGGAATCATCACCAATGCAGGTGATTCAATTATAACCTGTGCAATACTAAGGAAACCCTGAAAACTTGCACTGTTGGCGGCCCTCGAGACTTGGAGTTCACCACCCCTGCTCTATGGCATTATGGGCTTAATCTTTGATGTAATGTGGCTCAATATGAAAATGGATCATAATATATAATATTTTATATACTCCGTGTTTTTTTTATATTCTTCATTTCCTTGAAGAGATTATTAAAGTTTAGGCAGCTTGCTAGAGGCACCTTGCATTATACGAAAGTATATCTAATGGTACCTTTACACACCGCAACAGGATGGTGGCAACAACCGGGTGCTTCACGTGCACGAGCACGCACAAACGGTTGCCAACGGTAAACGCACCACCTTTACACGCCGCAACAAGGTGCGCTACGGTAGGTTACATCTATCTCTGGATACACCGCCGGTGCCACAAGTTACCTTCTGTAGCTTACCTTACCACATTTACACGCCGCAATAACAAGTAATAAGGCGGGGACAAAGGCAGCAGAGACAACACATAGGCGTGCCACAATTGTGGATTATGAGAATTCTGTACGCTGATAGGACAAAGCAATAACATCATGAATGGCCAGCCAGCACAGGAGGCAGACTAATACATGACGCTCGAGCAATTGTGTAGTGTGAGTGGTCAGCTCCTTAAATATGCCGCCCTATGCAGCGACTACCAATCGTAACGCAAGAGCTTCCTCCAATGATCGCTGAAGGGGGGTGGTTTCCCGGAGGCTGTGTCACGCCCCGGGGAGTTATCTAGGTGACGAATAAACCTTACCCTACCATATTTACACGCCGATGCAACCCGCAACCATCGCCTAGAAATCCACCTGTTTTAGGGCTCTGCTCTGAAACAGGTGCCTCAAGTGACGGGTGGCAACAACCGTCTTTACACACCGCAACAGCGGGTTGATTTGGCGGTGCAAGATACATTTCTCTCATGTACCCGGTTGTTGCCACCATCATGTTGCGGCGTGTAAAGGTACCATAATAGTTGCATCAGGTCACGATGTGCACCATGATCCTGATGTTGGCCAAATCACAAGATCGTAATGTTGGCAAGGATTGCAACATGGGGTCACAGCTTCAGGGAGATCACGGCTTCAGCCGGATCACGGTGTGGGGTTGTGGAGTTGGGCGGATCATGGCATGGAGTCACAGCCTCAACTGGATTGTGCTGTGGGATCAGGTCAAATCATTCCACTCCTTTAAAGGGAACCTGTCACCTGGATCTAAGCCCCTACACTATCACTACCTGTCCCTGCACCTTCCTAGCTGCTCCCTATCTATCCCTCTCTGAGCTATATCCGCCCTATAAAACAGCAGAAAAATAACTTATAACTTACAGAAGTCCCTGAGGCTGGGGACTGAAAAGGTGGCCCCAGGCTCCATTCTGCCCCTCCTCGATGCAGCAGCACACGCCCCGCTGGGCGGCATTATTCTTTCTTCATCGCCGCCTCCTCCTTTTGGAATCTCCCGCCTGCTTTACACCTATCATGTTGTGGTGATGCGACCTCGATGTGTCCCCTGACCGGGACACAGCATATGGGAGATTGTATCTTCTGCTCGGTAGCAGCACACACAGGGTGAGCTGCTACTGGAGCTGAGTGCTGATTGAAAGCACTGACTCCCAGGTGTGTGGGTGAATAGGAGATGATATGAGCTACCCTGGGCTGTGGGGAGGGGGTGAAGTGTGTCAGGACAGCAGCAAGAGCTGCTGTGTAGAGAGCTGTGTGAAGATGTAACACAGCCTGTGAGCTCTCAGAGTGGTCGTTCATGAGGCTAATGAGCGGGCGATGAGGAGAGAAAGATTGTGTGCTGACCTAACACAGCCTACCCGGGGAAGGTACAGACCTTCTATATCAGCTGTTGGGATTGTATGAGGTTGTTCTCGGCTGCACTCCGGAACCTGGAGGTCTATGAATACCTGAACTGTGCCATTAAACTGTGTGCTGTGTGAGTAAATACCTGAGTCACTGCCTTCTGTCGTGCTGATCCTAACCGCTACCTTACAGTGTAAAGCGGGTGGGAGATTCCAAATGGAGGAGGTGGTGATGAAGAAAATAACGCCGCCCAGCGGGGCGTGTGCTGCTGCATCGAGGAGGGGCAGAATGGAGCCTGGGCCCGCCTTTTCAGTCCCCAGCCTCAGGGACTTCTGTAAGTTATAAGTTATTTTTCTGCTGTTTTATAGGGCGGATTTAGCTCTGAGAGGGATAGATAGGGAGCAGCTAGGAAGGTGCAGGACAGGTAGTGATAGTGTAGGGGCTTAGATCCAGGTGACAGGTTCCCTTTAACAACAGCCTATATATACACACTATAACCTATACTATATGCTATGGAATTAATAGCGCTATATAAGTGAATAAATATTATTATACTACTACTAATTGCAAAGAAAGGGTAGCAGGTATGCAGACAGTTTTATAAAGGTACACTATTTGCGGTGCACCACGAAGGATGCACCTCTTTGCCTGGGCTCTTCTCACTGTGGAGGATTCCTGCATTTGCTGAATGATTCCTTGTGGTATTAGAAGCCGGGATCATCTGCACTCGCCACTAGTCCATGTTGGTCGCCACATCACACTGGTCCCACAACATGAATATTGTAATGTTGTCTTATAGCATTGCATCTAATGAAGGCAACAAACTAATCAATGCAAACACTAGAACTCCGGACCCTGCTCACAATCTGTCAGAGATTGCAAATTGTTTGTGGGTTTATTTTTATTTTATATTTATTTATTTTTTGCGGCCCCAAATATTAGTCATATGGCAGCAAATAACAAAATTGGGCACAATCGCCATGTGTCTTTATTCCAATGGATAATGCCTTTAGTAATGTACATGAGTAGAGAGGATACTGTGTGGTTCATTTATGGTCCTTGCACATAGAACACCTACATACATACCTTGCTCTGTGCCATGTGGAGTTCCTGTTCCAGACACAGGTAGGGCCTTACATCCCCAGTAGATGAAGCAGAACAGCTCCTGGTTGGCCACAGTACCCCTCCTACCTGTGAGAAATGTCAAAAGCCTTTACTCTATTAATCAAGCAATCATGATCGTTCTCTTCCTTGAAATAGATGGAGTATGCATGAGCAATGTTTCTTTCCTCCTCCTCCTTTCCTCGTTTCCCCCCCCCCCCCCCCAATGTACTGTCCAAAAAGTGGCCGCCTGAAGGGATCGGAGAATGTCGAAGAGATGCGAAAACCACAAAACAGCAAATTCCAATGTTAGCAATCACGCCTGGTTCAGTGGTAGCACTATTGCCTTGCAACAATGTGAGCCCCAGTCTCAAACTTACCATGTTCCATGTGCTTGGGGATCTATATATCTTTATTTTCCTTCCACATTCTGAATATGGAGCTTCCTTTGAAATTGGTCTATAGTACTATGAGCCCCGATGCAGACAGATAGTGTGTGAGCAAATATGTTGGTGCTATATAAGCAACAGAAATTGGTAGCCACGTCTCGACCTCATCAAGAAATACACTTGCATCCATTTAGACCAGAGGGTTTTTGGTAATTTCTTATTGTTGGTACTTTAATTACACAACAGCCCGATATGGCAACATCTGTGGTGTCAGGTAGTCTTTATTTAGGAGAAACGTTATGCAGTTGGGGACACAATCCGTCTCTGTATTAGGAACAAGATGGGATCAGCTGCGTTCATTCCAGAATGAGAGACAAACGCTCTATAGGACTGTATCTGTCAGAAAATGTAGGTGTTTTGTACAAACACTTGGAAAGGTTGTGTGAGACACAAGCACAGATACGGCATAGTAACGGCTGCAGCAGCCTCCGTGTGAATGCTTCAAATGGGTTAAAAACGGCGCTGATGTTACATGGAGACTTGAGACTGGTGTAATCACTGGAAAGATAAGAAGTCGCAAATAGGGCATTATCCAAGGAGGATCGGGTAAGTGGACAAAGAAGGTGCTCACCTGGAGCAGTGAATTCACAACTTCTATAAAATATATGTTGTTTCAGTCCCCATAGGTAGATATCTGGTAAAAAAAAAAAAAAAGGGGGTTAAAAAAGCACTGCCATCGGAAAATAACAACTAGATGTTGAGAAAAAAAGTGATATTTTACACGTTTTGGAGTCACAGCTCCTTCTTCAGGAAAAAATCTCAGGCCGCTTTCACATCATGGCAAGATCAGGTCCGGGGCTGATCGAAAAATCGACACAAATGGGATCATCATGGACCTGTCCTGATCTGGTGCCCCCTAACATGGGGATCTATGGCGCCGGATTGATATAAAATCGCAGCCGGACGCCGGGTGCTGGAGTTTAGCAGTCCTGGACCCGATTTTGAAACACAACCAGAGGGAAAATATGCCCTCCGGTCCGGTTTGCAGCGGGATTCCACGTATCGCAGCTGCTGAAATTTCAAGATCCTGAAATCTCTGCAGGGGACGACTCATGGTGCTGAAGTTTAGCAGCGCTTGCTGCTAAACTCCAGCACCATAGACCTCCATTTTAGGGGGCACCGGATCCAGGAGGATCCAATTTGTGCCTTTTTTTTTTTTTTTTTTTCCCTGGACAAACAAATGCTGCAAGCAATGTTTTTGTCTCCAAGAGAAAAAATCCAAATTCTCCTGGATCCTCCCGGACAGATGCAAACCGGATGGCAAATAGCTGCCATCCGGCCCCATAGGGCTGCATTACTGCCAAATCGGGTCTGGGGCTGTCTGGTTCACACCGGACAGTCCCGGACCTGATCTTGCCATGATGTGTAACCGGCCTCAGATATACTGAGATGTAGTGAGATAGTTGCCTGGATCCATAAATTGCATCTAGTCTTAAGGGATACTATAAAGAGGGTCTCCTCATCTGTGATATAATAATAATAATAATTTTATTTATATAGCGCCACATATTACGCAGCACATCACAATTCAGAGGGAACATCTACAAACAATATGAGACAATACAGAGTAACAAAACTTAAAAAACCTTGAGGAGTGAGGTCCCTGCTCGCAAGTTTACAATCTATGAGGAAATAGGGGAGGCACAAAAGGTAAATGGTAAAACGTGGCGTCATATATGGTCCAGCCATCAATGTAATAAATAGTGGATTCACGTAACGCTGCATGAACCAGTCACCGATTGGAATCTCTACAAGTACAGGTAAAGTGCTATATTATGCATGGGGGACAGACAGACAGTCTGCAGGTACAGACAGATGACACAAGAGGCCAGATTTGGAAAAGGTAAGATAGTTAGACCAGTTAGGTGAGGTGATAGGCCAGTCTAAAGAGATACATTTTTAAGTCTCGCTTAAAACTATTGGTATTGGGAATTAATTGAATTGTCTTTGGTAACCCATTCCAGAGAATTGGTGCAACTCGTGAGAAGTCTTGGAGACGGGAGTGGAAGGTTTGTATTATAGCTGATGTCAGTCTAAAGGCCCAGTTACACACACAGATAATTGTGCAGAAATTGTTGGCCGATCTCTGGTTGCAGTGAAATCATGGACACATTGCTCCATTGTACACAGCCACAAAATGTAACAATGTGTCCATGATTTCACTGCAATCAGAGATCTGCCTACAATCTCTGCACAATTATCTGTTTGTGTAACTGGGCCTTTAGGTCACTTACAGAATGGAGGTAAAAAATGTTTGTATCATGTTAGCCAGTAGATAGAAAAGTATTAGAATCTGAGAGTCCTCAGTGGTTGATACCATCTTTTCAGTTAGCCATTAAAAGGTAAGTGAAGCAAGCTTTCGAGACACTGGCCTCTTCATCAGGCTTAATAATGACACAAATTCTGAACACAAACCTATATAAACATACACACACAAATAGAAGGTCGAATAATGCAGTACATAAGCCAGGTGAGGTGATGTATAAAATTCAAGAATGCGCACATAGGGTGATATCTTCTTTGAAGAAGGACAAAAAGGTTATACAAAGAGGCTGCTCACCTGATGTAGTTGTGAAAACCCACAACTGGTAATGATCGCTCAGATACAAGTAGCTGCTGCAGGACCGTACTCTCCACAGATCCCTGTGGTATAATCAGCTCCCAGGACACAGTACCTCGAGGTCCGCGCTGCCACTTCAGAAAGGAACAAAAGAAGCCAGTACAAGGGAATGTCTGGATCAACGATTCTTCTTTATTATCCTACGCGTTTCAGAGTTATCTCCCAACTCCTTCATCAGGGAAATGACATTCCCTGATGAAGGAGTTGGGAGATAACCCTGGATAATAAAGAAGAATCGTTGATCCAGACATTCTCTTGTACTGGCTTCTTTTGTTCCTTTCTGAAGTGGCAGCGCGGACCTCGAGGTACTGTGTCCTGGGAGCAGGTGCGGTGATTTAGAACACAAAATGGTCAGTGTTGGGAGGGGGGAGAGAACAGCTGGGGTAGTAAATGTCAGCGCTGGCTACCCCAGCTGTTCTCTCCCCCCTCCCAACACTGACCATTCTGTGTTCTAAATCACCGCACCTGCTAGGGTCTCTTCATCAGTCTTAATAATGGCACAAATTCTGAACACACACATATATAGTGTGATATATATATATACTAGCTGTAGTACCCGGCTACGCCCGGGTTAATAAATAACTGCTGTTAGCTATAACAAAGTAGAATTTGAATATGTCATATTAATGACCTGTAGGAAAATAGAAGCTGAGCTGTGATTGGTTGCTATAGGCAGCCTAATAAATCTCCAGCCAACAGTAATCCCTCCCCCTGGCCGGGCAGTATATGTTACCTCACACATACACATAATAGACGGCTCATGTGACTGACATCTGCCTTAATTCCCTATATGGCACATGTGTTGCACATTGGCTATTTTTAATCAGATGTTTATTTTTGGAAATTAAAGATACAAGACGTATGAGGCGAGTTGTGTGAGGCGATTTGTGCACATCTGTGTCGGTGTGGTGTGTGTGTGTCCCAGTGGTATGTGTGTGTCCTTATGGGGGGAGGGGTGTCCCTGTGGTGTGTGTCCTTGTGGGGGGAGGGGTGTCTCTGTGGTGTTTGTACATCCCTATGGGGTCTGTGTGCCCCTGTGGGGTGAGTGCATGTGTCCCTATAGGGTGTGTATGTCCCTGTGGGGGGGTGTCTGTGTGGTGTGTGTCTCTGTGTTGTGTGTGTCTCTTTGTGTGTGTGTGTGTGTTTGTGTTCAATGTATCCAATGTTGGGGCTCCACCTTAGGGCCGCTTCACACTGCGGCATGATCCGGTCCGGTTCTCTCCGGGAGGACCCAGACAGCTGCGGACCGGATCTGCACACAAGACTGGGGGGCTATTATGCCCTTCGGTCCTGTGTGCAGTGCACGCAGTTCCCATTGCTGATAAGTCAGGACCGCGGGCGCCACGGCTCTGACCTGTCAGCGGCTGCAGCTGCGTGCGCTGCACACCGGACCAGAGGGTATAATAGCTCCCCAGTCCTGTGTGCAGATCCGGTCCGCAGCTGTCTGGGTCCTCCCGGACAGAACCGGACCGGATCATGCCGCAGTGTGAAGCGACCCTTAGCTGTTACACTTTGTGTGCATGTGGTGTGTATACATGTCCCCATGCGTGGTGAATATCCCATTTTGGGGCCCCACCTTAGTGACTATATGCTGTTAGCCTTTGGTGCTGTCATTAAGCCCCTCTCATTCACAACTGTCAACTGGTAACTCACTTTCTCTTCATTATGTAGATAGGGCATAAAATTTTTGAACTGGAAGGCGCGGGGTTAAAATTTTGCCTCACAACATAGCCTATGACGCTCCCGGGGTCCAGACGTGTGACTGTGCAACATTTTGTGGCTGTAGCTGGCAGCTGTCGATTTTGCTCCAACACTTTTCCTTTCACTTTTTCCCCGTTATGTAGATAGGGGCAAAATTGTTTGGTGAACTGGAACGCGCAGGGTTAAAATTTTGCCTCACAACATAGCCTATGACGCTCGCGGGGTCCAGACGTGACTATGCAAAATTTTGTGGCTGTAGTTGCGACGGTGTAGATGCCAATCCCGGATATACACACATTCAGCTTTATATATTAGATATATATCACAGTATATATGTGTGTGTTCAGAATTTGTGCCATTATTAAGCCTGATGAAGAGACCCTAGAGTCTCAAAAGCGTTTGCTATCTTTTCAATTATTCATCATCTGTAAAATGAAGAGCTCCCATACAAGTGAAAGGACTGAGGCTGATGGTAAGTCTCCTGTTTTGGTCCATTTTTGGTGCGTTTGTGGCAGTTGTATATTTTATAATGAAGTCAATGAGTGGAGGGCGGAGAAAACACTGTAAAAAAAACAAACGGATCAATCATTTATATGCTGCAGATTTTTCTTTATTCTGTACCAAATCCTCAAGCCAAAAGTAGGCAGCGTGGGCGCAGCACTTCTGAATTCTCATAGACTTTGCTGGCTTCAGGATAGACAAGCAGATTTGATGCAAAATTTTCTGCACCAAACACTGACTACACAGCGTGGGCACAGGGCCATAGGCGGCCGTCACACGGAACGATATCTTGCCCGATATCGTTTAAGCGATCTCCTTTTTGATCGCTTAAGCGATATCGGGCAAGAGATCGTTGCATGTAAACAAGCGATTTACGATGGTAAATCGCTTGATCGTGACATCGCTGATCTGAGGTTCGGTTCTCAGATCTAGCGATGAACGATGCAACGATCTGCATCATCGTGGTGTGTGACACCACGATGATCCATCTCCCAGCGACCGCGCCTATGCTGGGAGATGGTAACTATGATACACGTCGGGTAACTAAGCGACGCGCGGCGCCTAGTTACCCGATGTGTACCATAGTAACGAGCGAGATCGCGGCTCCGCATCGCTGGTGAGTCTGTCTGTGTGACATCTCACCAGCGATGTGAGCGATATTGTAAGCGATTGCACGTGATCGCTTACAATATCGCTAAAGATGTCGCAGCGTGTGACGGCCCCCTTGAAGGCATAAATGAGGCTGGCCAGATCTGATCCAGAGCCCCGCGCCAGTCCTTGCATCCTAGTCTGAATTCGGCCTTATATGACGTCCCCTCGTTGCAGCAGTTCTCGTCATGTAAGGATTTTCTGACAGTTGTGCAATTAACAAAAAATAAATCCGAGCCCAGCTGCTCCCACCACCGTTAATGATCTGCATTAACGAGACGAAGATCACACTGCAGGCAAAGAAGATTAACCCCTTCAGTGTCCTAGACCCATTCTCCATTTGCTGTGGTGTGTGCCCGATGGTGCTGTATCTTCTAACTAATCTGCTCCCATGACCTAAAGCAGTAATAAAATTCCCAAGCGTTGGGACCTTTATGCAGGACTCCTCAGGCGTCATACGGTTGCCTAGGGAACCACGGCCGCCAGCGTGTTTTGTGCATCTCGCTATGCTCCATGTATGATCCGGTGGGAGATCACAAGTAACGTGATGCTTTAATCCCCACATAATGAAAAGTTCTGCAGATTTCTAATATACTGTAGCTAAGGACTCATTTTTAAGATTTCTGCTTGCTGTCAGTCTTATTTATTTTGCACGCAGAAGCTGAAAACCTCATCCAAATCCTGACCAACTAAAATCCATGAGTTTTCACCATTTTAATGTAAAACAAGAATGTTTCCATGTGCGGAAAGCAAGCAGAGGTTTTGAAAATGATGCAGAATTCGGGGCACCTCAGCTTTCTTTGCAGCTGCCCCCTGACTGCTGTGCCCTTTACGGTCAGCATATTGTTAAGCTCCCCACACAGTGACATCAGGGTCAATTTCCCCCTCTTCCTCTAGGTAGCCTGCCCTAGGGGCTTATAAACCCTGTTACCGCCACCTTACGGCCTCTCCCCCATCAGGACCCGGAGTGATTTGACTGCTGGCTCACATGGGTTACCCGCTGGAGCAGGCAGTAAGCGAGCGCATCATCATGGAGGGGGCTGCTTGGATCGCAGCCATCATTGCTGGGAACAGCTCCCTCTCTACCGAGGCTTGAGCGCAGGTTGCCGGTGGCCGGAGACATCAAAAGGTTATCAAGCCTTCAAAGTGCTTGAGCCGTTCCTTGCATTCAAATTGGAGCATGTGCGGTAAGTCTGCACGCTCTCCAAGAAAAGTCACCCCCCAAACCATCTTCCTTGTTCGGCGGTGACTGCATGTCCGCCATAAGCATCAGATAACGCAGTACTGCTACTCAACAGCAGCACGTGGGCCGCCATACTGGTGGGAATAGAGATGGCCGCATCCTCCACCACTTCTCTGAGGGATTCCACCTGACAAGCTGCAGCTGTAGGGCGCACAGCCTCAGCTTCTCCTCAGGGCATTATGGTAGAGTATTAATATATCAGACCCAGGGCCAACTATGAATCTCATGGCCCCCTTACAAGTGATGCACCCCAGGGCCATGGGGTACTCTGAACCGGGCTTTAATACTTCTGGGGAGTCACAGGGGTCGAGACCTTGGTCCATCACCCTGGGCATCAGATAAAAGTTCGGGGATTTTGGTTTTGGGGATAGGAGTCGTGACACCACCCGTGATGTTAGGCTAATGGGGCCAACGCTGGGGTACGGGACCTTTGGGGATGATGGGATTGCAGCTAAGGTGGTATCTCTCCCCATGGGTGGAGTGGTTCCCCAGGGCAACCAGTAAAGTCTATGGCTGTGCTAGGCCTTTGGGGTGCAGGACTGAGGGTGTGGAATAACCGACAAAACACACAGTTCGTAGTCTCCTTCACCTTTACTAGTAGGTGCAGGTTCAGACCAAGACACTGTCCACAGGAGATGTTGGGAATCCGGGTGGCCTGGAAGCAAGTTGGGGGATCTCCTCACTCAGTGACTTCTGAGGCCTCCCTGCGGTGCTTCCCTTTACTTGTCCTGGCTGTCTGTAGCTAAGCTGCGACCCTCTTCCTGCTGATAAGTTTCTCGCCTGTATGGCAGGCAGGTTTTGGCTACTGGGCCTGTAGTACCCTCATAACCTCGGACTCCGGTGTCCGTTTCTGGCGCTCTGCTGTGGGGTGAGGAGTGGCTCCTCTCCTCAGGCCTTCTTCTCTCCTTCCTCAGACCCTCTCCTACGCGTCCCTCACGCTTGCTAGTCTCTATCCTCGGACGAGCCTGGCACTGCTACAGTCTGCAGAATGTCTTCACAGTCCTCTTAGGAACTGAACTGACTAACCCGCCCCAGGACAGAATTTATAGGGAAGCTCCCTGAACCCGGGTGCTCAGCTTCCCCTTTTGGTCTGGAGTCAGGAAAGGTGTTGCATGCTATGGGCTAACCTGGTGTGGATACCGCTTCTTGCTTCCAAGCATGACATTTACCCCCCCCCCTGCTCCTGAGAAAGGGAATGCCATTGTGGCAACCGGACCGGACTCTGGGGTGCCACATTCCCCCCTTAGTGAAATTCGGTACTCCTGGACCGAGGAAGTATTTTTAGAAAGAATAGAAAAATTGTAGAGAGTCTAAATAATGATAAATTACAAAAACCAATAAAATTTGAAACTCAGTCACTGCGGAGTTTAGTCCTTCTAAACTCACCAAAAAATTGCCAGGTTAATACCCATTGCACTTAGCAGCAGCTGCCAGCTCCCCTGAGAGTCAACACAGGAGTCTGTATGCCGGTACTCGATCACCTGCAACCCACAGTGGGGGCGGTTGTGGCACCAGCGTCCGACCATGCTGTCAGGGAGGTGAATGGTGGCATCTAAAGACACGAGGTTACCATAGTGCTCTGCCACGGTGCATGCAAGGCATAGTGTCAGAGCAGCCTATTGGTCACGCCCTTCTATTAGATCAGGCGGGCCGCTTCGCACTGATTACATGCCTCACATAATGACAGACGCCCCCCAGAGGGCCCAGCCTCAAACTGCAGATAAAAAAAGTGCAATAAAACACTAATGATGAAAATGTGAGGTGTTTGTGGGTATTTTGGCCAAAATACGTAAGCCGGTAACCCACCGTCAAGAGCTCTCACGCTTACCAGTCCTAACCACATGCCACATGCCTTCTGCAACATGTCTGTATTAAAAACAGAGATTAAACTCACCAAAAAATTGCCAGGTAAATACCCATTGCACTTAGCAGCAGCTGCCAGCTCCCCTGAGAGGCAACACAGGATTCTGTATGCCGGTACAATATTATACAGACGTGTTTTATTGCACTTTTTTTTGGCAGCTGCTGCTAAGTGCAATGGGTATTTACCTGGCAATTATTTGGTGAGTTTAATCTCTGTTTTTATGTCCTATTCGGTGAATCATACAATATTATACAGACATGTTGCAGAAGGCATGTGGTTAGGACTGGTAAGCATGAAGGCCCTTGACGGTGGGTTACCAGCTTACATATTTTGGCCAAAATACCCACAAACACCTTACATTGTCATCTTTAGTGTTTTATTGCACTTTTTTATCTGCAGTTTGTAGCTGGGCCCTCTGGGGGGCGTCTGTCATTGTGTGAGGCATGTAATCAGTGCGGAGCAGCCCGCCTGATCTAATAGAAGGGCCAGGGCCGTATTTGGAGTTTCTGCTGCCCTAGGCACTCTCAGCGGCCGCCGCCCCCCCCCCCCCGTCATGGCCCCTCCCCCCCGTCACGGCCCCTCCCCCCTGTTGCAGCCCCTCCCCCATCATGGCTCCTCCCCCCCGTTACGGACAATCTTCCCCCCAGTCGCAGCCTTCCCCCCCCCCCAAGCTTCATGTAGCTTCTCCCCCCACATTTCATCATGTAGTACATATAAAAGGTTTGTCCAACCACACTACAGAGACATACTGATAGGAGGTTTACATTGTGAGCCCCAATGGGGACAGTGTTGATGATGTATGTAAAGTGCTGTGGAGTTCATAGTGTAATATAAGTGCAAAAAATATTATTCTTAATATGATGTCACAATACCGGGATCAGAGGATCTTGTATTTCAAGGTCAGGGGCTCTCAGACGCCGTGTTGCTGCCTGTCTCGTTGTCTTCCTCTTTTGACACTGTAGTGCGGTGGACAAGAGAGCATTAACTGGTTAATAACAAGAAGTATGGAGTGTACTAACTGAGCCATAAACCCTCCCCATACCATGTCCCGCAGACATTGTAGGATTACTATATGGATTTTATTATTAGGGTACAGACACACTGGCGTGAAACTCGGATGAGTGCAATGTGTGATTTCATCACATTGCACTCGGACCAATGTTAATCGATGTCTGAGAGCACTGGCGAGTGTCGGACGCTTTTTTCTCAGCCAGATTCAGGATGAGAAAAAAGTCGCAACATTCTGCGACAGTCTGCAATTCACACCGAGACTCACCAATGCAAGTCTATGGGTCTGACAAAATTACCGTATATACTCGTGTATAAGCCGACCCGTGTATAAGCCGACCCCCCTACTTTTGCCCCCAAAACTTGGGAAAACCTATTGACTCGTGTATAAGCCGAGGGTGGACCCCAGCACAGGTATACAGCCCCCAGCAGTGTGGTATACAGGCCTCCCCAGTGGTAATATACAGCAGCCTCCCCAGTGGTAGTATACAGCAGCCTCCCCAGTGGTAGTATACAGCAGCCTCCCCAGTGGTAGTATTCAGCAGCCTCCCCAGTGGTAGTATACAGCAGCCTCCCCAGTGGTATATACAGCATCCCTAAAGGTATAAACAGCAGACCCCAGAGGTATACAGCAGGCCCCAGAGGCATATACAGCAGGCCCCAGAGGCATATACAGCAGGCCCCAGAGGTATACAGCAGGCCCCAGAGGTATACAGCAGGCCCCAGGGTATATACAGCAGGCCCCAGGGTATATACAGCAGGCCCCAGAGGTATATACAGCTGGCCCCAGGGTATATACAGCAGGCCCCAGAGGCATATACAGCAGGCCCCAGAGGCATATACAGCAGGCCCCAGAGGCATATACAGCAGGCCCCAGAGGTATACAGCAGGCCCCAGGGTATATACAGCAGCGCCCAGGGTATATACAGCAGGCCCCAGGGTATATACAGCAGGCCCCAGGGTATATACAGCAGGCCCCAGAGGTATATACAGCAGGCCCCAGAGGTATACAGCAGGCCCCAGAGGTATATACAGCTGGCCCCAGGGTATATACAGCAGGCCCCAGAGGTATACAGCAGGCCCCAAAGGTATATACAGCTGGCCCCAGGGTATATACAGCAGGCCCCAGAGGCATATACAGCAGGCCCCAGAGGTATACAGCAGGCCCCAGAGGTATACAGCAGGCCCCAGAGGTATACAGCAGGCCCCAGGGTATATACAGCAGGCCCCAGGGTATATACAGCAGGCCCCAGGGTATATACAGCAGGCCCCAGGGTATATACAGCAGGCCCCAGGGTATATACAGCCCCCCAATGGCACTAGCCCCCCCATCATTGTAAGAGCCCCCCACACTTTGCAGAGCCCCCCCCCCCCGCTGCTTTATCTTACCATCCGGGGTCTTCTTCACCGCGGGTCCTCCAGTCCTTCCTCGCGCGCTGTGTTCCCGGTCTCATGTGACCCGGCGGTCGCAGTGGAATGACGTCATCGCGCCGGGTCACGTGAGACCGGGATGACAGCGCACAGGACCTGCGGCGAAGACCCCGGATGGTAAGATAAAGCAGCGGGGGAGCTCTGCAAAGTGTGGGTGGCTCTTACAATGATGGGGGTGCTAGTGCCATTGGGGGGCTGCTGTATACACTGGGGGGCTGTATGCACGGCTCCCCCTGCCGCTGTGATAGGCGGGGGGAACCGTGCATATCTAATGAGCGGCCCCACGTGACGGGCCGCTCACTCATCAGCTCCCCCCGCCTCCTCCAGCCTCCCCAGCACCCGGACACAGCCCCCACCACATATATTACCGTATTGACCCGTGTATAAGCCGAGGGGGTGACTTTTCAGCCCAATTTTTGGGCTGAAAAACTCGGCTTATACACGAGTATATACGGTACATACCGCACACTGACAGCACACGGACCATCCGAGAGGTATCAGTTTTTTTCACTGATACATTCTCATTCTGTAACCGAGAACAATGTAACATGTTCCTGTAAATGATTCTACACTAATAGCTGCTGAGGAAAGAACAGATTGCACACGGATGTGTACCACCATGTCCTCAGCTCTGTGCATAGACAGTGTACCACCATGTCCTCAGCTCTGTGCTGTGTACCACCATCTCCCCAGCTCTGTGCTTTGCACAGACAGTGTACCGCCATATCCTCAGCTCCATACTGTGCACAGACAGTGTACGGTACACTGTCTGTGCACAGCACGAAGCTGAGGACATGGTGGTACACTGTGCACAGCACGGAGCTGGGGAGATGGTGGTACACTGTCTGTGCACAGCACAGAGCTGAGGACATCCCAGAAGAGACAGACAGGCCACAGACGGACGGCAGGACAACACTGAGGCCACCTGGAAGAACAACAACACCCAACACACTGACCAGAAATCATATAGGACAGGCAGGTAGGAGAACTACACACCCTGCCAACTCAGGAAGGTAGCAGCAGCTGCATGGAGGCAGACACACGGTACAGCCGCCATTATCACCACACACAGTGCCAGCCACAGCCTCAGTCCTCATGCACCCCCGTCCTTCTCTCCTCTGTCCCTTCTGCTGCTCCTGTCCTCCTGCACCCCCGTTCTCCTCTCCTCTGTCCTCCTGCACCCCCGTCCTCCTCTCCTCTGTCCCTCCTGCATCCCCGCCCTGCCTCGTGCACCCCTGTCCTGCTCTCCTCTGTCCCTCCTGCTGCTCCTCTTGCACACCCCGTCCTTCTCTCCCCTGTCCCTCCTGCTGCTCGGCTGTCCTCCTGCACCCCCGTCCTCTTCTCCTCTGTCCCTCCTGCACCCCTGTCGTCCTCTCCTCTGCCCTCCTGCACCCCCGTCGTCCTCTCCTCTGTCCCTCCTGCACCCCTGTCCTCCTCTCCTCTGTCCCTCCTGCACCCCCGTCCTGCTCTCCTCTGCCTCCTGCACCCCCGCCCTGCTCTCCTCTGCCCTCCTGCACCCCCAGTCCTGCTCTCCTCTGTCCCTCCTGCTGCTCCTCTTGTACCCCCGTCCTCCTCTCCCCTGTCCCTCCTGCTGCTCGGCTGTCCTCCTGCACCCCCATCCTCCTCTACTCTGTCCCTCCTGCACCCCCGTTCTCCTCTCCTCTGTCCTTCCTGCACCCCTGTCGTCCTCTCCTCTGCCCTCCTGCACCCCCATCCTGCTCTCCTCTGCCCTCCTGCACCCCCGCCCTGCTCTCCTCTGCCCTCCTGCACCCCCAGTCCTGCTCTCCTCTGTCCCTCCTGCTGCTCCTCTTGTACCCCCGTCCTCCTCTCTTCTGTCCCTCCTGCACCCCCATCCTCCTCTACTCTGTCCCTCCTGCACCCCCGTTCTCCTCTCCTCTGTCCTTCCTGCACCCCTGTCGTCCTCTCCTCTGCCCTCCTGCACCCCCGTCCTGCTCTCCTCTGCCCTCCTGCACCCCCACCCTGCTCTCCTCTGCCCTCCTGCACCCCCGTCGTCCTCTCCTCTGCCCTCCTGCACCCCCGTCGTCCTCTCCTCTGCCCTCCTGCACCCCCGTCGTCCTCTCCTCTGCCCTCCTGCACCCCCGTTCTCCTCTTCTCTGTCCCTCCTGCACCCCCGTCGTCCTCTCCTCTGTCCCTCCTGCACCCCCGTCCTCCTCTCCTCTGTCCCTTCTGCACCCCCGTCCTCCTCTCCTCTGTCCCTTCTGCACCCCCGTCCTCCTCTCCCCTGTCCCTCCTGCTGCTCGGCTGTCCTCCTGCACCCCCGTCCTGCTCTCCTCTGTCCTCCTGCACCCCCGTCCTCCTCTCCTGTCCCTCCTGCTGCTCCTCTTGCACCCCCGTCCTCCTCTCCTCTGTTCCTCCTGCTGCTCGGCTGTCCTCCTGCACCCCATCCTCCTCTGTCCCTCCTGCTGCTCCTCTTGCACCCCGTCCTCCTCTCCTTTGTCCCTCCTGCTGCTCCTCTGTCCTCCTACACCCCTGTCCTCTCTGCTGTCCCTCTGTCCTTCTGCACCACAGTCCTCCTCTCTTCTGTCCCTCCTGCTCCTCCTCTTTCCTCTCCTCCTGTCCCCTTGTTTCTGTCCCCGTGCCCCTCTGTCCTCTTCTTCTCTGTCCCCCTGTTTCTGTCCTTCTGCCCCTCTGTTTCTGTCCTCTTCTCCTCGGACCTCTGCTCCTTTGTCCTCTTCTCCTCTGTCCCCCGCACAGTTAGTTCCCCCACACTTCCCTCACCTGGTGCTGGCTGCTCAAATTGGCCGGGCCGGGCTCCCTCTGAGCACATTGATGCACCAGCCGCACCATCCTCCAGTGCCTCCAGCCGGCTGCTTCCTCGTTTCCCTGGGCCTGGAGGGGGCGGCTGGGTGCAGGAGCCGCCGGTGCAGGAGCCGCCGATGCAGGAGCCGCCGGTGCAGGAGCCGCCGGTGCAGGAGCCGCCGGTGCAGGAGCCGCCGGTGCAGGAGCCGCCGGTGCAGGAGCCGCCGGTGCAGGAGCCGCAGCACTTGGGCGCACGGGAGAGGAGGAAATAGAGCGGGAACTTCAAGTTCCCCTCATTTGCGGGCCCTCCTTCTCTCCTCATCTCTTCCGGGTGTCTAACAGAGGTGGGTGGGCGGGAAGGCAGGCGGGGCGGCCGTAATGATGAAGGGGAGGGGGGGGGGTATGGGGGCGGGGCTTGCGACCCGGCCGGCCCGGAGCCGGAAAAAAAAAAAAAAAAAACCACGCTGAGACGCCGCCCCCTATGAGAATGGCGCCGCCCTAGGCACGTGCCTACGAGTGCCTAATGGCAAATACGGCCCTGAGAAGGGCGTGACCAATAGGCTGTTCTGACACTATGCTTCACATGTACCTGAGTGGCAGAGCCCTATGGTAACCTCGTGTCTTTAGATGCCACCATTCACCTCCCTGACAGCATGGTCAGACGCTGGTGAGACAACCGCCCCCACTGTGGGTTGCAGGTGACTGAGTACCGGCATACAGACACCTGTGTTGCCTCTCAGGGGAGCTGGCAGCTGCTGCTAAGTGCAATGGGTATTTACCTGGCAGCTTTTTGGTGAGTTTAATCTCTGTTTTTATGTCCTATACGGTGAATCATAGCTTAGTCCTCCTACCGTTGGCTGATGAAGAACTTTATACAAAATGAACAAACAGCAGAAGGATCAGGGCACCACTGCAAGCCGCTTTCTGGGCGGATGGTCTGTGGAGCGATCAGCGGTGACCCGTGGAAGCGCACTGAGCGCGAAACGGTGCCGTCGTCATCTCGGCCCCTCCTCCCCTCCCTGCAACCGTATGTCTAAAGCTCCCTGAATAAAGGACCGATTATCGCATGGGTGAGTGCCGTCTCTTCTTTATTGAAAGACTTTATACAAAATGGTTTTGACCACAACCAGTCCTGTGGCCTATTGGTCCATATTTAAATGAAATGTTCAAGAATATGCAAGAGTTCATACAGTAAGTCCTGTAGGCATGGTACGTTTGGTAGTTGCTTATTTACATAGTTAAATGAAAACAAAACATATTTACACCTTAACTTTGTTTACATCTTAGTCTTGGCATCTAAGAGGGACTTGACCTTGGGTACTGCGCTAAGATCTTCGCAGCACAATTGGTTCTACTGATGAGCTATTCTGGTCTAATGTGTCTGTTGTGGACCCACTAGTGACTGTACTGCAGGTAGGCCTATGTCTCACAGGTAGGCTAGGCAGCTTTCTGCGATTCCTTAGACTTACCATGGGCATGACAGGTTCGCCTAGCATGGGGTCGATTCTCTTGTTCCGCTGCAGGTGTGGCGACTGTTGCTTGAGCCTGTGATTCTTGAGGTCTCTCTTGAGTCTCAACTGGTTCAGGTACGACAAGCTGGGGAAAAGTCAGTACAGGCACTACAATTGCTCCATTTATATGTGTTCTTGATCTGGGAAAGTCTCCAAGAACGGTGTGGATCATCTCTTCCTTTTTTTCTAAGGGCTGAGGGTTGTCTTGAACTTCTTCTCTGTTTCTTAGTTGGTCAGGGCATTTCTTTAGATGATCTCTTGAAACTGCATCTTTACTGATTAAGCAGATGTTGACATTGTCAAAATTTGATGGCAATACGGCATATGGCTCTGCCTCCCACTGGTCATCAAGTTTGTTGGTTCGTCTTTGCCTCTTAAGGACTTATTCTCCAGGTGTTCAGGGAACCGCAGGTGTGTGTTTATTATAGGTTCCCTCTTGCCTTTCTGTTGCTTGAGACATGTTTCTCTCAACACACTCCTGCACTTGGCGGTACCTCTGTTGACGTTCTCTATCTCAATCTGCATCTGGTGGGTTTGTTTCAGGTGTCAAGACTCCCATGTCTAGGGCAATTGGCAACTTGCCAAGTCTTGCTCTCGTCAGGTAGGCAGGTCTGGCAACTTTTCTAGCCACATACTTCTTTCTTCCAGTGGCAGTTTCTTCAACAGGTCTATCACTACCTGGTTCATTTTCTCGCACATGCCATTGGTCTGTTGATGGTTTGGCGTAGTTCTCATTTTCTTGCAGCCATACAAGTTGCAAAACTCCTGGGACACCTCTGCATCGAAACAGATTGCTCGCAGATCTCTGGTTGCAGTGAAATCATGGACACATTGTTCCATTTTGTGGCCGTGTACAAATGTAACAATGTGTCCATGATTTCACTGCAACCAGAGATCTGCGAACAATCTTTGCACAATTATCTGTGTGTGTAACTGGGCCTTTAGACTGACATCAGCTACAATACAAACCTCCCACTCCCGTCTCCAAGACTTCTCACGAGCTGCACCAATTCTCTGGAATGGGTTATCAAAGACAATTCAATTAATTCTCAATACCAAAAGTTTTAAGCGAGCCTTAAAAATGTATCTCTTTAGACTGGCCTATCACCTCACCTAACTTGTCTAACTATCTTACCTTTTCCAAATCTGGCCTTTTGTGTCATCTGTCTGTACCTGCAGACTGTCTATCTGTCCCCCATGCATAATATAGCACTTTATCTGTACTTGTACAGGTCCCGACTGGTGACTGCTTCATGGAGCGTTACATGAATCCACTATTTATTACATTGATGGCTGGACCATATATGACGCCACTTTTTACCATTTACCTTTTGTGCCTCCCCTATTTCCTCATAGATTGTAGCTTGCGAGCAGGATCCTCACTCCTCATGTTTTTTTAATCTTTTGCTACTCTGTATTGTCTCATATTTTTTGCATATGTTCCCTCTGAATTGTGAAGTGCTGCGTAATATGTTGGCGCTATATAAATAAAATTATTATTACCTTATCACAGATGAGGAGACCAGATAGGACAACCATCTTTATAGTATCCCTTAAGACTAGATTGAATTTATGGATCCAGGCAACCATCTCACTACATCTCAGTATATCTGAGGCCGGTTTCACATCATGGCAAGATCAGGTCCGGGGCTGTCCGGTGTGAACCAGACAGCCCCAGACTCGATTTGGCAGTAATGCAGCCCTATGGGGCCGGATGGCAGCTATTTGCCATCCAGTTTGCATCTGTCCGGGAGGATCCAGGAGAATTTGGATTTTTCTCCTGGAGACAAAAGCATTGCTTGCAGCGTTTTTTTGTCTGGGGAAAAAAAAAACCGGCACAAATCGGGTCCTCCCGGATCTAGTGCCCCCTAAAATGGAGGTCTATGGCGCCGTCTCAGTATAAAATTGGATCTGGGAGCCGGACGCTGGGTGCTGGAGTTTAGTAGCAAGCGCTGCTAAACTTCAGCACCATGAGTTGTCCCCTGCAGAGATTTCAGGATCTTGAAATTTCAGCAGCTGCGGCTGCGATATGTGGAATCCGGCTGCAAACCGGACCGGAGGGCATATTTTCCCTCCGGTTGTGTTTCAAAATCGGGTCCAGGGCTGCTAAACTCCAGCACCCGGCATCCGGTTCCGATTTTATATCAATCCGGCGCCATAGACCCCCATGTTAGGGGACACCAGATCATGACGGATCTGGGATGATCCGATTTGTGTCGATTTTTTCCCCGGACACAAAAACGCTGCAAGCAACGTTTTTGTGTCTGGGAGAAAAATCTTAATTCTTCCGGACAGATGGGAACCAGGTGGCAAATAGCTGCCATCCGACATCTTTTTCCTTGTTATCAGATATCTACCTATAGGGACTGAAGCAGCATATATTTTATAGTAGTTGTGAATTCACTGCTCCAGGTGAGCACCTTCTTTGTCCGCTTATCTGATCCTCCTTGGATAATGCCCTATTTGCGCCTTCTTATCTTTCCAGTGATTACACCAGTCTCAAGTCTCCATGTAACATCAGCGCCATTTTGAACCCATTTGAAGCATTCACACGGTGGCTGCTGCAGGCGTTACTATGCCGTATCTGTGCTTGTGTCTCACACAACCTTTCCAGATGAACAAGTGTTTGTGTGGCACCCCATGGGTTAATGTGCCACAATAACATCACATGGGTTCTCTCCCCCACTACACACTGGCAAACACTAGCACCTCTGGGCCAAGAGGGGGAGCACCACCTGCTTCCTTATATACTCTTGCTCATGAGAGAGAGTTCAGTTCAGCTCGGAGCAGGGCTGTGAAGAGGACACTTAGAGCAGAGTTAGCTCAGTGTAGACCTAGTAAGGGTCAAAGGAACAGGAGAACTACAGACAGACAAACACGTCTGGGAGCTGGAGTGATACCTTCACTTGCCCCAGAAGAACGCACAGAACGGACACCGGATCCGGTACTGTGTCTGGCACCCACAGCACAGTGAATCCAGGAACAGTGGGATCTCTAGATGCCCCCTAGTACCAGAGCAAAGCAACACGGAGGGGTCAGCACAGCACAGAGGACTCAAGTTGCCTAGCCAAGTGGTACCAGCTGAATACAGAGAGAGAGAGAGACGTGAGGAATCCCAGCAGCTCAGCTAATAGCAGCAGCCAGGACACACACACAGTGCAGCATAAGGACGCTGACGACCCCGGACAGGGTGGGAAGAGAGCTCGGCACCATTACAGACTCCGTGGACTATAATCTGCAGTAACATCAGCATTAAAGCTTTGGAAAACAGCAAAACTGTGAGTCTGTGTATTGATTGCGACCTTTGCTCCAGATTCAGCACAGAGAGCTTCCCCCTGCTACAAGCCTGTCAGCTCTACAGCCTCAGGAGAGAAGGAGAAGTGCACCAGTGTCTACCAAATGTGAGTGTGTGTCCTTTAACCCCGTCTCCACCATCTATAACCCCAATAGACTTAACCCTTACTGCCCCGGGGGATACAGTTCTCCCCACTGGAACTACACCATCTCCGCTGCCATTCCATCACCCCCGGAGGTTCTGCAGCAGCGGCGGCCCCATCGCTGGCCGCATCAAGTGGGTGGCGTCACGAGTGACAAATCCCCTTGTAAATATTCCCCATCTTATTGTGTGGGCCCAGGGACACGGTCCGGACCGAGCCACCTGTGAATTCCTCGGCACCGACCGGTCCGTTACCGAGTACCCCCGTCCCGAGGGGGCTCCACATTTGTACAAAACACCTAGATTTTCTGACAGATACAGTCCTATAGAGCGTTTGTCTCTCATTTTGGAATGAGCGCAGCTGATCCCATCTTGTGCCTAATATAGAGCCTGATTGTGTCCCCAACTGCATAACGTTTCTCCTAAATAAAGACTACCTGACACCACAGATGTCGCCATATCGAGCTGTTGTGTAATTCAAGTACCAACAATAAGAAATTACCAAAAACCCTCTGGCCTAAATGGATGCAAGTGCATTTCTTGATGAGGTCGAGACGTGGCTACCAATTTCTGTTGCTTATATAGCACCAACATATTGGCATCGCTCACACACATACCTGTCCGCACCGGGGCTCATAGTATAGACCAATTTCAAAGAAAGTTCCATATTCAGAATATGGAAGGAAAATAAAGATATATAGAGCCTCCAAGCGCATGGAACTTGGTAAGTTCCAGGAGTGTTCAATTGCTCATAGTACAAGATTAACATCACCACAATGTCCACACCAGTGTTGCAATGCAAGAATCAAGAGTCTGTGCACTGGACCCCACTGTGGCCAGGGAAGAGGGCGCCACCTCCAGGTCGTACGTTAGAGCCAGCCGCTGGGAGGGTGCTGTGCTACTAGCGGTTGGTTCTCGCAGCACTCAAATGGCCTGGTCTTTAAATTGCACAAATTCCAGGTCAGGGTTTTGCAGGGCCAATATACATAGCTGTGTCCGGTGGGCACATCAATAATCTGCTCAGTCAACAGCTTGTTTTCATCTTGTGCACTGTCAGGGTCAATCTACTTCATAGCTCTCAGCTCCTCTTGGAGGTTTAATGCATAGTCCCATATACTGTCCTGCATCCTTTGTTTGCACCCATAAAACCTCATTTTAATTTCCGCTGCAGTACTGGTGTTAAAGGCTTCTTTCAACCTGGCTAACCTGGCTGCGGCCGGGGCTTCGGCTTGGGCTGCGACGGAGGCTGGTGCGACTACTGGGGCTGCGGCAGTGTCTGGTGCTACGACCGGGACCACCGCAGGTTCTCCTTCCTCCGGATTGGACATCTTTCTCCCTCCTAGTGAACCACAGCCAGGCTCTCAGTCTCTGTCGGCTTATCAGTCTACCGCTCCGCAGGCGGGGGGTTGAGCGTACAGGGGATTTCCGAATCAAGGCCTCCTGCTTCCCACGGGCAGATGTCAGAGCGCGGGCAGCAGGGTTTCTCTTTGCACCCTTTCTAAGGTTCTGCCCATGACTGCACACCCCTTCTGACTTCCCGCGCGCCGCGTGGTACAGCAATGGCGACAGTTACACAGTTTAATAAAGTCTATGGCACAAAGTACCCATTGACACCGGGCACGAAATCCTGTTCGTGACGCCAGAAACTGATGCACTGCAGGACCATTGGGTACTCTGAACTGGGCTTTAATACTTCTGGGGAGTTCCTGTGTGGACTTCAAATTTCTCCTAGTTAATCATTACTTAGCCCAACGTTTGGCTAGTTGGGCATTTTTCGCTCATGAGAAAGGTTCACCGTTGACTTCCTATCAATTTCTCACCATGTTACGGAGGATTATATCCTCATTGGATTTGCCACCAGGGGATTTTGGAACTCACTCTTTTAGGATCGGGACTGCTACAGAGGTCCCCAGGGCAGGCATGCCCAATGAGGATATACAGCGGATAGAAGGATGGTGATCAACCTGTTTCTTTATGGCCACTTTACACGCGGCAACAGCAAGATAGAAAACGGCAGGTGTCGGAGACAATTGTACCTTTTACCTTCAAAACACCTTGCAGATACCTGAATTACACGCAGGCACTTCAAGGTGTTTTGAAGGTAAAAGGTACAATTGTCTCCGACACCTGCCGTTTTCTATCTTCCTGTTGCCGCGTGTAAAGTGGCCATTAGGTATATTAGGCCAGATTTGTTAACTGATTAAAAAAAAGAAGAAAGTTTAAGGAGTTGGGTCGAATTGAGGTAAATACGGCGTAAGTTGTCTCTTTTCAGACTGCGTTTGGCAGTGTGGATATTGGGACACTCATACATGTACTGGGCGACCCTTTAGAGCCAAAGCCCGTCCCGGTGGGAGATCCCTAGGTTTCTTTAACTTGGAGGTCAATTGGAGAGGGATACAGAGTCTCATTTGGCCTCAGGAGCTGCCGGAGGTGTTTAAGATTGTGCAGGTCATATCTGCTCCAGTCATTCTGGTCATCCACGCCGGGGGTAACAACCTCACCTCGTGCCACTTAGCTTCTCACCTTATAAGTTTGGACATTGACAAGTTCCCCAGCTTCTTTTCGGAGTTGCGGCTTGTATGGTCTGAGGTCATCCCCCGGGTGGTTTCGTGGGGTGCCAGAGAGGGTGCAGCCTTGGAGCAATCCAGACGGACTCTGAAAAGCAGAATATCATGATTTGTTCGCTTCAAGTATGGTATGTGTGTCCAACATGATCAATTAGAAGGAGACAATTCAAGGCTAATGTTATCGGACGGATCTCCTATTTTGGATATCGGCTTGGACATTTTCCTTTCGGGAATTCTGGACAGTATTGAACAAGCCTTGTGCTACATGGGGGGGCGGGGGAGTTTGTAACTCCAGTGGTGCCGTCACTACTCCGTGTCGTAAAGGGTGGTTTTGGTTAGAAGGAAAACATGTGCTAGAAGGCCGGTGGCAGAGTTCTTCAGCACCCATGTTGTTGGGCGAGTTTAAGTGCCTTAGGGCCCTTTCACATCAGCGTTTTTTTCAAATCGCGGCAATGCGGTGAAAAAAAACGCATCTGCCGCGATTACCGCATACCGGCTGCACTTGCGGCACGGTTGCGGCGCGGTTGCGGTAAACGCCATACAATATATAGGCGGACTTGCGGCAAGTGCGGTTTTGGCACTTGCGGCAGGTGCGGCCGCGAAAAAAAACACGGCTGACAGCATTTTTTTTCGCGGCCGCACCTGCCGCAAGTGCCAAAACCGCACTTGCCGCACCTGCTGCACCCTTACCGCAAGCCCCATAGACATTGCATGGGGCTTGCCGCAAGTGTGCCGCAAGTGTCGCGGTTATGCGTTAAACACGGCAGATGCGGTCTTTTCACCGCATCTGCCGCGAATTTCAAAAAACGCTGATGTGAAAGGGTTAGTCCGTGCTGCGACCAAATAATTTTGCCTACAAAAAGATGAGTTGTTTACTTTTATTATCTGTCCTAGTGAAGAAGTTGAGTTAACAGACTTCCGTCCGTGCCTTGTGCGGGTGAACGAAGCTGTTGGGTCTCGGCAGTCTGAAAACCGAGTGTATTAGAAAATTACATATTTACTTTTGCATTTTTTGGGTTGAGAAAAACACGGTTACTTTTTTTTTTTTTTTTGCTCCAAGAAATGGCTCCACACCTGGCTGAAGGTTGTGCATGGTATTGCAGCTGAGTTTCATTCACTTGTGGAGCTGAGTAGTAGTACCAGACCTGGACAGGTGTGGCGCTATTTTTGGAAGCTGCTATATTTTTACATTCCTTGACAAACTGATTTAGTTTTCTTAACGTTTCGAGTCACAATTGCTTCTGTTGGGATCCTGCAGACAGAGCGCAGATGCACAGTAGATCCACTAGAGGGAGCCGGGCAGTTATCCGCCAGCAGCCACAATCTCCTAGCGGATAAGTCTCCAGTGGTTTGGCAGCAGCCGTGTCTGTGCTGTCCCCCTCCTCCCGCCTTCGTTCTCTGAGTCCCTCTTCCATGTAGTTATTTATTTTTCTCTTGCAGTGATGCTGTGGATGGGAGACCTCCGCCTGCACACATAGATCACCCTGGGGGGCTCCCTGGCTGCCGGCAATGGAGAAAGAACGCAGATCATCAAAGCAGTACGGATCCCTGGAATCCACCGTGTGGAAAGCCAACGAGCAGCAAGCGACAGGTAAGTACCTGCCGAGTCCTAACATCCCGGCATATCCCACAGCCGCAGTGGGGATGGGGTCACTATGTAGAATCCCCTCCTGGAATGTCGCATTTATGGAATTATTACAAATTACGGTAAAATCCCACTGAAATCTACTAGTGAGCTCTTGTATGTGAGCTGTTAGTCAGGGCATGAAGCTGGCACACACGTGCACCCTATGGAGCTGGCATATATGGGCACCCTATGGAGCTGGCACACGGGCACCCTATGTAGCTGGCATATATGGGCACATATGGATCTGGCACACACGGGCACATATGGCGCTGGCACACATGGGCACTGTATGGAGCTGGCAGACACGGGCACTGTATGGAGCTGGCAGACACGGGCACTGTATGGAGCTGGCAGACACGGGCACTGTATGGAGCTGGCAGACACGGGCCTGTATGGACTTGGCACACTATGGGGGCAAACCGTTATGGACTTGGCACACACGGGCATCGTATGGACTGGCACACACGGGCACAGTATGGAGCTGGCACACACTGGGCACCATATAGAGCTGCACACACTCCTTGGGGCACTGCATGTATGGAGCAGGCACACACTGGCAACATATAGAGCTGGCACACTCGGCACTGTATGGAGCAGGCACACACTGGCAACATATAGAGCTGGCACCATTCGGGCACTGTATGGAGCTGGCACACACCGGCACTATATAGAGTTGGCACACACAGGCACCGTATAGCGCTGTCCTTACATGCCATGGCTGTCCTGCAGGGGGGGATCAGGATGCGGCTCCTCCGCTCTGCACAGCTCCATTCATAAAAATCTCAGCAGCGGCCCCCGCTGACGTGCCATCCTCATGAATGAGGGAGAGCAGGACAGAATGGTAATGAGCAGGAACCTGTCCTATAGTGTCTGAGATTGTATCACACATGGTAAGCTTGGATACACCAGCTCAGCAGCAGAGAATCACACGGGATAACAGAACATGAAACATCTCAGTAGACAGTATATCACACATGGTAGACTGGCTCAGCAGAAAGTATCTAATCACGTCATAGTCAGATCGCCCATGAAAAGCTTAGATACAAAGACTCACATGATGGGCTTAGATATACAAGTGTAAAATATCACACATGATCAGCTTAGATACACCAATGCAATAGGCAGCATCATACATGATAGGACAAGCTGAGTTGCCCTACCTTAACCTATCATACTGGATAGGATGAGATACACCAACTAAACAGGCAGTATCACGCAAGATAGGCTTAGATACAGTGGCTCAGATTATAATGTCACACATGATGATAGGATTACATACAGAAGGCAGTATCGCACACAATATACTTAGATATATCAGCTCTTCAGACAGCATCACAAACATGACAGGATTAGGAACCCGACTGTCCGGGATGCGATGTGTCCACGTCCGATCGCTGGAGGATCTGAATCAGCTGACCGAAGGCAACCCAATCAGCTGATGTGTCACCTGGCAGCATCAGCTGAGTGCTTTAAATCGCCCGCCAAAACCGATCGGCAGGCGCTTTAAACTGATCAGCTCATGCTGCCAGGTGACACATCAGCTGATTGGGTTGCCTTCGGTCAGCTGATTCAGGTCCTCCAGTGATCGGACGTGGACGCCTCGCATCCCGGGACAGTCAGCGGAGAGGTGAGTATTTTTTTTTTTTATTTTTTAATGCCATTGCTTTCTTTTATTTCGCTTTTGTGGCGCCCCTACAGATATAGTCGCCACAGAGATGCTGCACCCCTGTTAGAGTGTAGTACCCCACTCACTGGTAAGAGGTGTACAGACGGTAAGAGTGTAGTACCCCACTCACTGGTAAGAGGTGTACAGACGGTAAGAGTGTAGTACCCCACTCACCTGTAAGAGGTGTACAGACGAGTACCGGGACACCCAGATCACACTAGGAACAATTGTAGTGAGGTTGGGTGGTGAAGGGAGTTAGTTAGAGGCAGTGGCGTAACTTCAGGCCCAGGGGCCCCGGTGCGGAAGCTCCAATGGGGCCCCCAATTATTGCAAATCTTTAATAGTATCAATCTTTTTCTATGGGCCAAAGGGACTTTTGGGGCCCCCTAGGCTGCAGGGCCCGGGTGCGATCGCAACCCCTGCACCTATTGTAGTTACGCCCCTGGTTAGAGGGAACACTCGGGAAGGAGTGAGGTCCAGGAAGAACACATGTAGATGACGTGGGACACGTGACAAGGGGTATGAATAGCGTGGGAACCATCTAGAACGCAGGAGAACGACAGGAGATCAACAGTGTGCAGAAGAAGAGAGTTACCCAGCTGAGGAGAGGCGGTAGAACAGCTGGTGTGTGAGGCCTTAGCACACCAAGGTCGAGATGGAGGGAAGCTAGAGAATATACACCTGAGAAGTGTCTAGAGGACTAGAGCAAGAAAGAGCTTGTCCTACGGCCGAACCCAAGAGAGCAGAGAACACCCAAGTGGCTCCAGGAGAATGAGGGGGTCCCAGAGGCACGGGAAGTGAGCAATCCACCCATGGGACTCGTATCCATTGTCAAGCCCAGGCAGTGGAGGGACTAGGCCACGAGGGGCATCAGAAACGCAAAAGACTAGTGGATATGATCAAACAGGCTCAGCTAGCAACCCGGAGGCTGTGGCACGTCCATGATGTCATAGTCGAACAACCGCACACATCTGCTGAAAAGGTGGCAACCTTAGGACTGAAGGGAGACACTGCATGGCAACCTCTCACAGAAGCCCACAGTCACTGGCTCAGAGCTCTGGGTGGTGAGGCGCACAGCAGGAAGGGCGAGGCCAGCGCAGTCTGAAACGACCTGGGAAGGACAGAGAAGGGGTGCCGGTTATGTATCATCTTCCTACCCAGGAATAGCTGGATCCCTGCCTCCGAAAACCCAGTCCTCAGCGGGCTGCTGCACTAAAGACTGTGAGTAAAGAACCAAAGACTGCAGCACACTGTGTCTGTGAACTGTCATAAAGCGTCTAAAGCACCAGAAACACAACTACCAACTCACTCAGGTACCTTCAGCCACCCTAGGGGTCAGTCTTACCCGTAGAGGGCTTAAGAACATTGCTGCCTCTCAACCATCGACCCCCAGGAGGACTGTCGAGCAGCGGCGGCCATCTGTAGCCGCAACCTGTGGGTGGCGTCATGTAAAAACACAAGTATTCCCAGGTCCAGTCATCCCTGCCCAGAATGAACCCGCCACACCAGATCCCTACCCCCAGGAGAGAGAGACACCCACACCAAACTATTAATGACACTGCCAGGGTCACTGAGCCGGGTCTTGGTCTCTTTGATCCCCGTGAAGATGAAGCCTCAAGAAAGCCCGGTTCTGAGTATCCGAAATCCCTGAAGGGGCATGTCACTTTAGCAGTGTATGTAGATAGTGTATGTAGTTACACTGCTAAAGCGAAAGTACACATACATGTCACACGGGAACAGAGCAGTGCAGCAGTGTTTTGAGCATGCTCAGTACACTAAAACGGACAGAACAGGATGGCAAAAAGCGTAGTGTGAAGCCAGTCTTAGTGGCGCAGATCATGAAAGGTTACTATAATGTAGCAAACAATACTGATACACTTCTTCATATAGTAACACCCAGTTGCCAATTATTCATACATTTCCAGGGGCAATAAGAGAGGAACAGTCAAAGCAGAGCCCTAAAAAAAATAGACGTTTATTTCAACAAGAAATCTTTTAAGATGGACAAGATTTGATAGTTCCTCCTTAAAGATGTTTTTCCACTAACAAAGTTAATATTGATTAAGATATCTTTGAATAATAACAATTTTCACAATTAATAATACTCTATTTATATAACACCAACATATTTCTCAGCGTTTAATAAAAATGTCCCTGTATGGTCAGACACATCCGTTACACAGTACACAGCAGGGACACATATATAAGATTATCTAAGCACAGGAGATGTAGTATGATCAGACCATGTCCCTGTACAGTCAGACACATCCATTACACAGTACACAGCAGGGACACATATATAAGATTATCTCAGCACACGAGATGTGGTATGATCACACCATGTCCCTGTATGGTCAGACACATACATTACACAGTACGTAACAGGGACACATATATAAGATTATCTTAGCACAGGAGATGTGGTATGATCAGACTATGTCCCTGTACAGTCAGACACATACATTACACAGTACATAACAGGGACACATATATAAGATTATCTTAGCACAGGAGATGTGGTATGATCAGACATGTCCCTGTATGGTCAGACACATCCATCACACAGTACATAGCAGGGACACATATATAAGATTATTTTCTGGTCGTCATAATGGGAGACCCAGACAATGGGGTTTAGGGCTCTGCCCTCTGGAGGTCACACTAGGTACTACAAGTTTGTAGACACCGCCTCCTCCGCTTATAAACCCCCACCGTAGGAGACATCCTCAGTTTTTAAACTTAGTGTGCTCGGAGGATCACGCTTTGCTTGCACTTCACTGCATTCTCACAGCTTACGTGATGGCGTATGAAGACAAGGTAAAATGGTCCCGCTCGGGACCCCCGACAGCCTCCCCGCTCACCCTCTGCGGAACACGCTGGTGGAGGTACCGGAGGGCTTTTAGCCTGGACACTTCAGTGTTCTCCCGGTACGCTGTCGCGCTCCTTCCTTTCCATCCCTCCATGGAGGCTCTGGTAAGGGGGAGCCTGGAGCCTTGCACAGCTCCGCTCCGTCCGAGGCCTCCCTAAATGGTGCTTACAGACCGGACGGAGCCAGCCCAGTCCGAGGCCTCCCTAAATGGTGCTTACACTCCGGACTGGTGCTGTACCCCCGTCCGAGGCCTCCCTAAAGGTGCTTACAGACCGGACCGGCACTGAGGCACCTGGTGTGTCTCCTGTGTGCCTGGGGGTAGTGTCTGTCACTGTTGTGTCATGACACTCAGACCGCGCGGTTACCCTCGGGTCCGCGGTTCTGGCGGTGACCCTGTGCTGGGGTCTCCCTGGCTGACCGCCCTGTGTTTCACAGGGGCTGAGGCTGTAGACTGCGGGTGTTTTGTGTGTACATGCAGTCTGAGTGTGTGTGTGGTGATATTCACACTCTTTTCCCGCGCTGCGGGCTCCGGCACCTCCATTACTGAGGCAGCCTGGAGGAGGAGGAGGCAGCCCTTGTGGTGACTCACCGCTGGGCGTGTTGTGTGTTCTTCCCGCGTGTTCCAGGCTCCGCCCACATCTTCACTGTCGGCGGCCATCTTCTCCCTCACTTCCCGGCTGGGATCTGACGGCAGCGCGTGTCTGCACTTACAAGGGAGACCGGAACTCGCGGAGGTCACACACACACACCGCTTCCTCCTACCGCTTTACTGCGGTCGGTAAGCCACCGGGATTCCCGGTTTGTTTGTGAACTTTGGCTTATATTCCCCTCACTGTGGAGATGTCCTCAGTTGGGAAGCATGCTGCTAAGGCGGCGGTGGTCTCCATTGCCTGTATTACATGCAACGGGACACTGGTGGAGGGGTCCTGCAATAACTGCGGACGCCCAGAGGCCCGGTCTGCTACTACTGAGTCTGCAAATCCGGGATTATACCCTGAGGTTCAGGTGATCCCAGGGCCATGGGAAACGCAGAATAAGATCAATGAATCTCTGCTGTCCCAGATGTCCTCCATGTCGCAAACCCTGGAGGCACTGCATAGGAGACTGGAGAACCCAGCTACTCCTCCTAGTTACCCCCGGGTGTCTCTTACTTCTGCTGTAAGACCCCCTAAGCGAGCTCGTGAGGCTTCTCCTGAGCTCCAGACTCTCTCTGAGGAGGAGCGTTCCTCTGATGGTGAGGAAGATGATGGGGGTTCTACTCTCGGGTCTATGTCTGAACCTCCAGATGGGGTGGAGGATCTGGTGTCCTCCATCAATGAGACATTGCGTCTTGTCACTCCTCCTGAGGAGGTGACTGTACACCCCAAGGAGGTCTATCAATGGCTGCGGCCAGAGGCTAGACCAAGTGGCTCCTTCATGGACCACACTAATTTCGGAAGGGTGATTAAAGCTCCCAGGTTGCATCCTGGGCGGCGTTATGTCCGTAAAACTAAGGACAATCGCTTTCCCTTTCCCCAGGAGGCGCTCCAGGAATGGTCGCAGTCTCCCAAGGTGGATGCTTCCATGACTAGGATTGCTGCGCGCTCCTTGTTTTCTGCCTCTGATAGCTCCTCGTTGAAGGATGCTACTGATAGACAGGTCGAGCAACTCGCCAAGTCTTCCTATGAGGCTGTGGGGTCTTCGTTTGCCCCTAATTTTGCCGCGGTCTGGACCCTACAAGCGATTACTATCTGTTTGGATGGTATCACTGATCTAGCTAGGTCCAGTCCAGAGGTCCTGGCGCTCACTGAGAGAGCAAGGGCCTATGCGGACTATGCCAGGACGGCATCTTTGGAAACTGCCGCTCGCTCTGCTGTGGCCTCGGCCAATGCAATTGCGATCCGCAGGCTGTTGTGGCTGCGTCTTTGGGACTCAGATGCCACATCTAAGAAGATTTTGCAAAATCTTCCGTTCGCTGGTGACAGGCTTTTTGGCACTGAACTGGACAAATTGATAAAGGATTCTGCTGAGTCTAAGATCCCGCAGAATAAGCCTAAGCCACGGTACACCGTGAAAAGGAACCCTAAGCAGTGGTCCTTTCGCTCCGGTTCACAGTCATCAACGACGTCCACTCGCTCAGACCGAGGGGGCAAGCCTGCTACTCAGTGGCGTTCCAAGAGTCGTCAGAAGAAGCCGGCGGGGGCAGCGGCTGCCACCCCCAAGCCCGCCTCGACATGACTCGCTCTCTCATCCTGCCTCCCCACAGGTGGGGGGCCGCCTGTCTCGCTTTCAGGACAAGTGGCTTCTTCACATTCAAGATCAGTGGGTTCGAGACGTAGTCTCAAGAGGTTACAGGATAGAGCTGACGTCACAACCAATACCCCGATTCCATCGGTCGGTTCCATCTCCAGAAAAGGCTCAGGCTTTTCACCTGGTGTTGGAGGGGCTCCGCAGAGACGGAGTGGTGGTCCCTGTGCCCACGGAAGAGAGGTTCAGGGGTTTTTACTCCAACCTCTTTATTGTCCCAAAGAAGGACGGCTCTTTTCGCCCGGTTTTGGACCTCAAGTTGTTCAACCGTCACGTGTTGGTTCGGAAGTTCCGCATGGAATCCCTGCGCTCAGTGATCGCGGCTGTGTCACAGGGAGACTTCCTAGCGTCCATCGATATCAGGGACGCTTACCTTCACGTTCCCATTGCACCAGCTCATCAGCGCTGGTTGAGATTCGCAGTGGGGGAAGAGCACTTCCAATTTGTGGCACTGCCATTCGGGCTAGCCTCGGCACCACGGGTGTTCACAAAGGTGATGGCCTCCATGATGGCTCTCCTGCATGCGCAGGGACACGCCGTCATACCCTATTTGGACGACCTGTTGGTCAGGGCGCCATCGGAAGACCTTTGTCGGGTGAGCCTGGAGGTGACCATGAAGTCTCTGGAACGGTTCGGGTGGCTTATCAACATTCAAAAGTCGACCCTGGTTCCGACCCAGTCATTGACATATCTGGGCATGGACTTCCACACGGACTCGGCCCTGGTGTCCCTACCTCAAGCCAAGCAGCTTGCGATCCAATCAGGAGTGCAGAATGTCCTCCTGTCGCCACAGTCATCCCTACGGGTATTGATGAGACTGGTGGGTCGCATGGTAGCGGCGATAGAGGCGGTGCCGTTCGCACAGTTTCGCCTCCGTCCTCTCCAGCTGGAGATTCTTCGCAGATGGGACAAGAGGACGATCTCTCTGAATCGGCTGGTGACGCTGTCACAACCAACCAGGGACTCTCTACAGTGGTGGCTCCAGCCACATCACCTGTCACGGGGCCGGTCCTTCCTAAAACCGTCATGGTTAGTGGTGACCACCGACGCCAGTCTGAAGGGCTGGGGTGCGGTGTTCTTGCACCACAGGGCTCAAGGCCTCTGGACTCAGTCGGAGTCGGCGTTGCAGATCAACGTGCTGGAGATCAAGGCGGTCTATCTGGCGCTACTGGCGTTTCAGAAATTCCTGTCAGGACAACCCATTCGGGTACAGTCCGACAATGCGACGGCCGTCGCCTACATAAATCATCAGGGAGGGACCAGAAGTGCTCAGGCCCTCGCCGAAGTCCACCGCATTCTACTCTGGGTGGAGGAAAACGGCTGCCTGATCTCCGCAGTTCACATCCCAGGGGTCGAGAACTGGGAGGCCGACTATCTGAGCCGACAGGGGATGGACGCCGGAGAGTGGTCCCTACATCCAGACGTCTTCCGGGACATCTGCAGCAGATGGGGCACTCCGGACGTGGATCTGATGGCCTCACGGCTGAATCATCAGGTGCCCCAATACATGGCGAGATCTTGGGATCCCCAGTCTCTGGGGGCGGATGCCCTGATCCTGAGCTGGTCCAGCTTTCAGCGGCCATATGTGTTTCCGCCTCTGGCTCTGATTCCCAGGGTCCTGTGGAAGATCAGGACAGAATGCAGAGTGGCCATTCTAGTGGCTCCAGATTGGCCCAGGAGGTCTTGGTACCCGGACCTGTGGCAACTGTCAGGCGGACACCGGTGGGCTCTTCCAGTACGCGCAGATCTACTCGCGCAAGGCCCGTTCTTCCACCTCAATTCCAGGGCCCTCAGATTGACTGCATGGCTCTTGAGGCCTGGCTGCTAACATCCAGAGGTTTCTCCCCTACAGTGGTTGCCACTATGAATCGGGCGAGGAAACCTGTTTCCAGGAAGATATACCACAGAACGTGGAAAATCTTTTTTTCCTGGTGTGCCTCTGGTGGCCGCTCACCGTGGCCCTTGTCTATCCCGACATTGTTGGCCTTCCTACAGTCGGGGTTGGAGTTGGGATTATCCCTTGGCTCTCTGAAAGGTCAAGTATCAGCACTTTCAGTGCTGTTTGACAGGCGCTTGGCGCTCCTCCCGAAGGTACGTCAATTTCTGCAGGGGGTGTCTCGGGTGGTTCCGCCCTATAGACGACCTCTGGATCCTTGGGACCTCAACATGGTCCTGGCGACACTGCAGAAACCGCCGTTTGAGCCACTGAGAGAAGTCTCTCTCTCTCGTCTGTCCCAGAAGGTGGTCTTTCTGGTGGCGATTACGTCTCTGAGACGGGTCTCAGAATTGGCTGCACTTTCGTGCAAGTCTCCTTTTCTGGTGGTTCACCAAGACAAGGTGGTGTTGCGCCCACGGCCTGAATTTCTGCCGAAGGTGGTTTCAACGTTTCACCTAAACCAGGAGATTGTTCTCCCATCATTTTGCCCCGCTCCCGTTCATCAGGTTGAGCGCGACCTCCATACTCTGGATCTCGTGAGAGCTGTACGCATTTATGTGTCCAGGACCGCCTCCTTTAGGAGTTCGGATTCCTTATTTGTCCTCACGATGGGTCGCTGTAAAGGGGCCGCGGCTTCGAAGTCGACCTTGGCCAGATGGATCAAGGCTCCCATTCAGGAGGCGTACCGGTCTTCTGGTTTGCCTCTCCCGGTGGGTTTGAAGGCACACTCTACGAGAGCTGTAGGTGCCTCCTGGGCCTTGCGACATCGAGCTTCTGCTCTACAGGTGTGTCAGGCGGCCACTTGGTCCAGCCTGCACACTTTCTCTAAGCACTATATGGTGCATGCCCATGCCTCTGCGGATGCGAGTTTGGGCAGGCGGGTTCTCCAGGCGGCGGTTGCCCACCTTTAGAGGGAACCATGTGTTTTCCGTCTTGTTGAGGAACTCTTCCCGCCCTGGGGTATTGCTTTAGGACATCCCCATTGTCTGGGTCTCCCATTATGACGACCAGAAAAAAGAGAATTTTGTTTACGTACCGTAAATTCTTTTTTCTTTAGTCATCAATGGGAGACCCAGCACCCACCCAGTTGTTCCGTTGCATATTTTGCACTTGTTCTGTTCTCTGTTGAGACAGTGTTTGCCGGGTTGTTGAACCGTCTGTGCACGGCATTCTTCCCGATGTTTCGGGTGTGGTTTAATTTCTCCTCGCAGCTTATGGACTAAACTGAGGATGTCTCCTACGGTGGGGGTTTATAAGCGGAGGAGGCGGTGTCTACAAACTTGTAGTACCTAGTGTGACCTCCGGAGGGCAGAGCCCTAAACCCCATTGTCTGGGTCTCCCATTGATGACTAAAGAAAAAAGAATTTACGGTACGTAAACAAAATTCTCTTTTTTAGCACAGGAGATGTGGTATGATCAGACCATGTCCCTGTATAGTCAGACACATCCATTACACAGTACATAACAGGGACACATATATAAGATTTTCTCAGCACAGGAGATGTGGTATGATCAGACTATGTCCCTGTATGGTCAGACACATCCATTAGACAGTACATAGCAGAGACACATATATAAGATGATCTCAGCACAGGAACGTTTTTTTAAAAGGCATCCAATTGTGGAAATTATTATTATTCCAAGATCTATTCATTACATTGGGAAATCCCTCTTTAAATAATGGTTACTGCTGGTACATTGTCTGATTTTGTGCCCACATACTTCATTGGTAGCAGATTGTAATGTTAGGGAGCAACTTCGACCTTCATCCTCAGCATCCTGAGAGATGCATACAATACCAGCACTGCAGTAAAGACTGACACAAAGGGGGAATAAGAAACAAACATGAAAACCGAGAGCATCAAAGTGCGGCATTAAGACCACAGCTCTGGATGTGACTGGAGTAAAGCACCAAATATAACACAAGATCATCATAAAGTTACCGAATGTGTATCAGTGCAGATCATAGAGGGTTGCGTTATTGCAGCAGACATGATCAATAATCTTCAATTTCTGTGTTTTACCTCTGAATCACCCTTTACCTCCCAGTCTGGGCTAGGCACTTGCTGATTGGCTGCCAGCAGGATTTATATAGAAAACATTAATCTAAACATAATGGATGGTTCCACCTCAATAAACCTAGAAATAGAAGATCTGAGCGCAGCGGCCGTGAGCGGGATCCACTGCTATACAAACCATTGTAGTGGAGGAGAATGGGCTCCACGGAGAGAGAAAGCACAGCGTGTACTAATGTGCGGAGGACAAGCTTCTTGCTATTATATCCGTATCTACACGAAAAGGGCATACACTATAGCCAAGGACTGTCATTGTGTAGCACAAACTACATTCTGTAATCACCAACATATAGATTTAATAATAAAAAATGACATTTAGCAGCCTAAGTATTAGCAAAAAAAAAAAAAAAGCACACATTTCTTTTAGGACAAGCCAACTATTGTTTGAAGCGTTCCTTAGTTATCCTTTGGAGAAGGAATAAAGATAGGGGAATAGTTTTGCTTTTTTCTAGAAACAGCGCCACTCTTATGCACAGGTTGTGTCTGGTATAGCAGCCTAACTCCAGTGCCCTAAAAATGTCATATGTTTTTATTGGTTCCATGAAAAATGCCCACAAGGAAAAATGCCCATAGTCAACTCCAAGGTAACAGCCAAGGCCGGTTTCACACCACGGTGTGATCAGGTCCAGGGCTGTCCGGTGTGAACCGGACAGCCCCGGGCCCAATTTTGCCCTAATGCATTCCTATGGTGCCACAGGACAGGGCCGGATGGCAGCTATTTGCCATCCGGTTTTGTCCCTGTCCGTCTGCATCAGGCTGCATTCGGTTTTTGTCCCGGACACAAAAATCCAGCTTGCAGCGTTTTTGTGTCCGGGGCAAAAAGTTTAGCAAAACCTGATCCGGCACCCCCTAACATGGGAGTCTATGCGGCGCCACATTACACCAGACCCGACAGAGAATCTGTCAGGTTCCCGGATGGCGGGTGCTGAAGCTCAGCGCTGGCCGCGCTGAACTTCAGCACCTCGAGCTGTCCCCTGCTGAGATTTCAGGACCGCAACTAGCTCCCGCAAGCCGCGATCCTGACATTTCAGCAGGGACAGCTCCTGAACCCTGCGGTCTGCTGATTCCGGCAGAAAACAGGACCTCCAGTTCTGTTCTATCTGGGCCTGTCATGTTCTGTCCGGTGTTTCCTGCAAAACACCGTACAGAACTTGATACACCACAGCCGTGGTGTGAAACCAGCCTAGGGCTGGTTTCAGTCAGGTTTCATCCGGTTTGTGTGTCAAAAATAGAGGAACTTGCAGAGAAAAACTATAAAAGATTGACACCTGTTCTGAGTTTTGGAGATACTCCTGCTTTTGGCACACAAAGTGGATGAAACCTGATCAGGGAAAAACTGCAATGTGAAACTAGCCTAACTCTTAACATCTAACCCCTAAACCTAACAGCTAACGACTAACCCTTAACACCTAACTGCTAAAACGTAACCCCTCACACCTAAACCTCACACCTAACTCTAATGCCCAACCCTAACGCCTAAGCCTTACACCTATTTCATACACCTAACCCTAACACCCTAGCAATAACCCTAAAACCTACGCCTAACCCTTACACCTAACCCTTATGACATGCTCACTCCTACCGGGCCAGTTCTTATGGTCCTTTTTGGGGAATGTCAAGGTGGTCACCCGGCTCCGGGACCCGGCAGTGTCAATTTAAAATTCAGATGACAGGGAAATTAATCAAAAGGGGAATTCGTGATGCCACCTGTGGTATGCAGCCAGGACAGCAGCCGCTGCTTCAGAACTTCTTGGGGCAATGACCGGCAGCTTGGACAGTTTCACTCTCCGCAGATGGAGTGTGGTCCCCAGGGCAGCTGGAAGTAGGGTTCAGTTTGTACCAAGGCAGATGTTCACTAGGTCATCAGCACCCCGGTGTCTCGTGTGGCCTCTACGGCAGCTGGTCGCCGCTAAAGAAAATCTCACACACCATAGCTAGAGTTCGGTTACTTTTACTCAGTAGTTTCAGCATGGCCGCCTGGTGCTCCCCTTTGCCAACCTCCAGTTCAGCGTTGTCTCCCAGAACCAGGACAGTGCAGTCGAGGGTCTGTTGATGCTCCTCTCTCTCTCTGACAGGGTGTCTCTTTCTCTGGTGGTCCCTCAGCGCTATAAGGTAGTTTCTCTTCTGGGGCGAGCATGATGCTGCTCTGCCTCCCAGGCTCTCAGCGCCTCCGCACAGAGCTCAGGTACCGACAGCCATGGGTGCTTAGTTGTACCCCTCCCGGGCACTGCTCCCTAGTTCGGCTGCCTTCTCCAAGGTGTGTTGGGTGTTCAGCCACAGCTCCCATTAGAAACTTGGGGCATCCTGTTCAATGGTTCGGGCATACAGATTCCGCGCCATGTTCAGGGCTGGGTCCCTGTGTCGTCCACCAGCTCCTCTGTACCATTGCCAGATACGGGCGTATGGGGATCTACTTCTCACCCCATAACCCATGACTCTGTTCTTCCTCCACACCTGTCGGTCGTTCCTCCTGAGGCGAGCGTGACCGTGCTCCAGCCCGCAGGAGTCAACACCTCCTACTCCTGCTCGTCTCTCTGTCTTTCCTTCCCTCTGTTTCTGTTTCTAACGTCTCCTGCACTTCACTTTTCCCTCCCAGCTACGCTTGGGTCCACCCTCTGGATCCACCCACTGTCCCGGGGTCCCTAAGTGTTGTGTTTGTGCGCGTGTGAGGCTCAACTGCGCCGTCCCTGTACCTGGAGAGCAGAGGCACAACTCTCCCTTTAATCGAGGACTGCAGTACCTCTGGTGGCGGCCTACCCGGTCGGGCCCACACTTACACCTAACCCGTACACCTAATCTGTACACCTAACCCGTACACCTATCCCAAACACCTAACCTGTAACCCTAAACACCTAACCTGGGCATTTTTTTGGTCACCTTTTCATTCTGCCTTTGTGTTAGTCTTTACATCAGTGCTGGTATCTATTATATAATCACGAATGGGTTTTTTGCCCCTTTTGAGACCGCTCGCGCTGCGAGTCAATGTCGTCATGTGGATACGACCGAAGCATTGGCCGCGCAGCGGCCATTGCGAGCAGTTCTAAGGCGACTCGCTATTCCCGCGCAGCGGGCATGGCGAGTCGCCTTAGCAGCGCGAAGCATTGGCCGCGAAGCGGCCATTGCGAGTCAGAGACTCGCTCTTCTAGAATCCCGATGCATCTGCATCGGGCACCCAGCTAGTTATATATATGTATCAGGATGCTGAGCATGAGCCACACAGTTGCTCCCTAGTATTACAATCTGCTCCCATAGAATGATCTGGGCACAAAAAAAGACACGGAGTATCTAATTGTATGGGCCACACGAAGGCTATGTTCACACATTGCATTTTTGTTAGGCTATTTCCTGTAGCCAAAACTTGACCTCTTGGCAGTAAAAAAAGCTGCTGCCTAAAAGCATGTTTTGCTATGTTTTTTGGCTGCATTTTTGGGGTGTCTTTTGTCTACAAGACATATTTAATAAAGTTAGTTTTATTGAAAGAAGCAAAAACGGAGCAGTTGTGTTTTGCAGTGCTTTTGCACTTTCCAATTGCTGTCAATGGTGAAAGACGCTGCAAAACCACCAAAAAATTGACAACTACTTCTTTAAAAAACAGCAGTTTTTCATTTGTCGCCAAAAAAAGGCAATGGTGTGCATGAGGTTTCTGAAATCCCATAGCTTTTGCTGATATTGTAAAGATCATAATAAATATTGTAAAATTCATAATAAAACTTGCAAAAAAACTAACGTCGTTTGGATTAACATTAAAACCTATGTAAACCGACACCCGGTGTCCACACACCGGCGGTTTACACATGCTCATCCGTCGCTAACCCGCTGGGTTCCCAGCGGGTTAGCAACGAATGAGCATGTTCTATAAACCGGCCGGTTCTGCAGCGGCTGCAAGCAGAATCATGTACTGCTTCCAGCCGCCGCAACACCGCCGGCGCTAACCCGCTGGCCACCCGCCCGGCACCCGCCGCACATACCCGCCAGGATGCCGGTGGACGGCTCCGGAGCTTCCTGGCCGACCAACCGCCCACCAGTGTGCACATACCCTAAGACTGCTTTTGTTTTTCTCCCTCTTCTGACAGCTGACGATGTTATATCCATGGCTGATTCCACGACCACCGTGGATGATATTGAAGATGAGCTGTTCAAGATAGAAAGGATCCGGGAAATTTTGGTTAGGAGGGAGTCCGAGCTACGATATATGTGAGTACCATAGAAAATAATGGTGTAATCACCAACAATAGCCAGTAGAAACCGCTTGGTGTGAAAGCCTCATTTAGCCTTTTAATGGCTAAATGAAAAGAAGGTAATTAATATCAGCTTTAGAGACTACTCAGGTCTCCATCAGGCGCGGTAGAACACAAAATCTGGAGTCACATTATATACAACAGGACATAGAATAGTCTTACAACTTACTGTTGTGTATAATATGTGACTTCATATTTTGTGTTCTACCGCGCCTGATGGAGAGAACGGAGTCGTCTCTAAAACGTATCTTTTCCATTCTCTCCATCAGGCACGTATGAACACATAATCTGAAGTCACATTATACACAACAGGATATAGAATAGAGCCGTAATAGGTCAATTAAAACTATTATGTCCTGTTGTGTATGATGTGTGACTTCAGATTCTTCGGATTTTGTGTTCTACCGCACCTAATGGAGAGAAGTGAGAAGTCTCTAAAACGTATCTTTCTCTAGTCACCTTCCAAGACCGTATAGGAGGTTGCCTCGCCACGCCCTAATAGGGACAGGAAGCACAAGAGAGGTTGAAAGGCTCCTCCCACCTCCCATTTGCCTGTGTCTTTCCTTTCCCCATGGGGCATGGAGAGGTTTTCTCCTGTGCTGTGGGGCCGGCGACTGCAGCATACCTTTTGGAGTTGTTTTGCCGGGCAGCGTTGGTCGGTGCTGAGGCTTGCCTCCTCCTGCTGCTCCTGACGCAATTTTTGGGGCGGTAGGACCGTTCCCAGGTCCTCCGGAGCCTCACTGGAGGCGATGCGGTCCTTGGGCGCCCTGGCCGGCTGCCTCTCTAAGCTCTCTGAGCCCGCTGGCTTCTCCCTGTGCGCGCGCTGTTGACGTCGGCCTGATGTGACGTCAGTACGCATGAGTTCCGGGTAACGTGCTCTCCCGGGAGAGCGGCGCTTCCGGTTCCGGCGGGACAGCATGCAGGACACGCCAACGATTACACTGCGGCCTGTCTGGGACCTTGCGTGGGGGGAAGGGGCACATTGTCTGGAACTGTGGGGCAGGCTTATGCATATAAGCTGCCCTGAAAGTGCCAGTTAAGGTAAGCTGTTCACCTGGAAGTGACTCACCGTGGCCGGGACTTCGGTTTAGACAGGCAGTAGCTTCTTCCTCCTTGTCACGGGTGGACCGCGCATGCCGGTAGTGGGGCCCGGTTGAGTGCAGATCAAAAAGATGAAGACGTCTTGTGGGAACAGATTAAGGGGTTAATTTGTCGTGACACCACCTATGAGTGATTTCGGTAAGTTTTACCGACGCTGCAAGGCGTCCGGGGGGATGGAATGCAGCAAGATGGAACGCTCCCCACAGGCTGAGCGGTGATCCCCGGAGCCGTGAGCTGCTGAAGATGTTGTGCAGCAGCTGCGGTTACCTTGAAGTGCGGACAGACAGTTCATAAGAAAGCACGGACACTGTAAGTCACTGTAACCAGCAGGCAATACATGGCATACAGTTTGTAGGTAGCAGATCGGGTGGACTCAGCAGTGATAGGTGTCCCTCAGAAATCTGCGGTATTCCTCCATTCTAACTAAGTAAGTCGCCGTTGTCGCCCAGGAATACCAGGTCGGGTACAGGGAGGCTGCTTGAATGCCCTATCCAGGGTATACGTTCCGGATGCTTTGGGGAGCCTTGGGTCCCTTGGTGGGTACACCGCTGGTTAGACGACTGGATTTGGCGATGGTGGGGTGCTCCTGTAAAGCGATTCCTCCACTCTTCTGGTTCACATAGCAGAGCTGAACTACTGCTAGCTTCGGTACCAGTAAACCGGCTGTAGATGGGCACGGGATGATTTTGAGCCCGCATTTTGACGCCCGTAGTCCGGTTGGTAATGCACCGGGAGTAATGGTGCTCAACCGTGGTGACGGTAGGGAGATGGCCGGTAGAAGATGGCCAGGGGACCGCACGGGACTGTGCGAGCCCCCTCTCCTAGGTTGCAGAGCTGGGATTCTGCAGAGGGTCTTCTAGGTTGCTGTTACACCTTCAGCCCTCAAACTCCAACTATTCTAGACTTTCCACTACACACTACCCTTGCACTCCGCCCACCAGGACCTTGATTGACCCTCTATGCTAAGTGATGCATGCAGGGTATGGATCTCTGAGTTAACCACATGACTGCTGGGTCAGAGAATATTGCTGCTGCATTTGTGGCTACAATACCCTCCTGTGACGCACTCGTTGCGGGGCGCCACAGAAGGATGGCTGATTTAGCTGCCGAGACCAGTTCTGCCCCAGCCACAGTAAGCCTGTGCCAAGGTGGGGGTCCTTGTGCCTGTGTTCAGGCAGATTCTTATGGCATCCTCTCTCTTTGTTTATAGGGAGAGAAGCCTGCTATTAAGAAACCCGGTGGGAAGAGGTGCCCTGTCTGTACTAAGACGTTTCCATCCCCATGGAACAAGAACTATGTCAAGATTGTATTGATCAAGTGGTTAGGGCGGAACATCCTTCCTTAGTGGAGGAGTTGCGTTCCATGGTTAAACATGAGATACAAGCCTCATTAGCTTCCCTGACTCCGGCTGCCCCCATCCTGGTCCCGGGCCCTTCTTCTCCGAAGAAACGGAAGCTGCAGCAGGACCAGTCTGACTTTGACTGCCAGATAGACTCAGACTCAGACAATAAGGATGATGGTTCTCCTTCCATGCCTTCTGATCCTAGAAAATTTCTATTCTCCTCGAAGGATTTGGCTGAGCTCATTGGTGCGGTGTGTAGCACTATGGGTCTGGAGGAGGAACAGGTCTTCCACCCTATCCAGGATGCTATGTTTGCTGGGCTTCGTCCAGTCAAACCGGTGGGTTTTCCTGTCCATGCCAGCATTCAGGATCTCATTGCTCACGAGTGGGAGTTTCCTGAAAAAGGGTTAAGAGTGCTATGAAGAATAGGTTTCCCCTGGACGACACTCCCTTCACTTGGGATGTCCCAAAGGTGGATGTTCAAGTCACAAGGGTGGCTAAAATAATGGCCCTCCCTTTTGAGGACACTTCCCAGCTGAAGGACCAGATAGATAGAAAAATTGAGGATCTGTTGAAACGCTCTTGGGAGGCGTCCTCATCTACTTTGCAGGCAAATATTGCTTCCACTTGCATATCCCGATCAATTCTCAGGTGGTTAGATCAGCTTGAGTGCCATATTACCCAGGGTACACTGAGAGAGGAACTTCTTGATTCCTTGACTTTGTTAAAAAAGGCTACTGGGTTTCTGGCTGACGCTTCAGCGGAGTCAGTGCGCATGTCTGCTCGTACCTCCGTCCTGTCCAACTCGGCTAGACGTGCCCTCTGGTTAAAAATGTGGAGTGGGGATTGCACCTCCAAGATGTTCCATTCCCTTTAAGGGTGATTTGGTTTTTGGCCCGGCCCTAGATGACATCCTAGCCAAGGCCTCTGATAAAAAAGGCTCTCCAAAGGGTTGCGAAGAAAGCTTATTTTTGTCCCCAAGTGTCTCAGGCCTCCCAGCCCAAGGGTAAGGGGAAAGCGGGAAGGTGGTCCTACCCTTTCTCCCCCACTGGTGCTGCATTACCAACTGCCAGTGGGTGCTCAAAATCATCTCGGAAGGTCTCTTAATCGAGTATGTGTCTCCTCCCCCACCGAGTCTTCGGGTCACTTCCCTGCCCTCTCGCGGATCTCAGGATCTCCTGTTCTCCAACTTTCAGGACCTCCTAGCATCCGATGTGATTTTTTTCTGGGTTCCGGATTCAGAACTGGGCTGCGGCCATTACTCCTGGCTCTTCTGGTGAAGAAGCCATCGGGAGCTGCCAGGATAATAATCAATCTGCAGCAGCTCAACCGAAATGTCCGGTACTGCAGGTTCAAAATGGACTCCATCAGGTCTGTAGTCCCGTTGATAGGCCCTCACTACCAGATGGCCACCATAGAAGGATGCCTACTTCCATGTGCTCATTCATCCCAGGCACAGGAAGTTTCTACGGTTTGCGGTTCTCTACCAGGGCAGGATTCACCACTACCAGTTTAACGTTCTCCCCTTCGGTATCTCTTCTGCTCCGCGGGTATTTATCAAAATCATGGTAGAAGTGGTGGCGTTTCTAAGACAGCAAGGTGTCTGTCTGACACCATACTTGTGTAATGAGGTGTACAATTCAGATTGTATTATTGAAATTGAGACTGAAACGAACTGTGCACAGTCCGCACTTGTCCACCAGGGGGCATCAGTGGACTGTACAATCACAGAGGGTGGAAAGCCCCCACAATCTCTGTTTTTTACCCAGGAAGTAAAAGGAGAAAAACAGTGCAGATCCAGAGAGCGCAGCCAGGACAGACATAGGGCTCTTTTGCAGCCAGATTCTTGGGAAGAAATACCCTGTGAAGATCGTTGCTGCAACCCCCGGTCTGCAGGACCTTGCCTTACCGAGGGTCCCACTCAAATTCAGGACATTGCCTCCGGAATTCAGGACATTGCCACTGGATTACATGTACAGGGGCTGTGACTGACATAAGGGAGCCATCTGTGCTACTGTGATCTCCCTTCTGCTCATCGGTTTGCCCCGAGACTGAGAGAGACTAACAAAGAAAGATTCTGTTGCCTGCGGAAGGAGACCACAGAAGAAGACTGAGGAGTTTCCCCCTTCAGCGCTGCACCGGGACCCGTCATCGTGAGATCCCCAGGCCTGCTACGTGGGAGCGACACCTTCTTCTGTGATAGACTGGTACGTGATTTTAGGGAAAGTTAGGGAAAGATATCTCCATTGTTGTGTTTTTTTCTTTGCTAGCTGCGTACCCGGAAGAAGTGAAGATCCAGAGACCCCACCATATACATGTGTGCAGCTAGATCAGTTGACTGTGTTATAGACATGTTTTACAGTAAAGAAATGTTACTACCGGTTAAATCTGAGTATGGGGATTCTGTTGAGAAAGATCATACACACACACCCGCGGCCTTACCACCGGTCGCTACACTTGGACGACCTCCTTCTGGTCGCGCCTTCGGCGGAGGCCCTCACTTCAGATGTGGACAGGGTGTTAACCACGCTTCGGTCTTTGGGATGGCTCCCATATCTGAAGAAGTCTCACCTTCTCCCATCCTCAGTCAGGATATTCCTGGGAGTTTTTCTGGACTCAGACAGACAGATGTCATTTCTTCCAGAGGATCACAAAGCGATCCTCACTTCGAAAATTTCTGTCCTTCGGGTTCAGCAGTCCCCTACAATCCGGACGACAATGTCAGTCTTGGGATCTATGACGGCTTGCATCCCTTCGGTAATGTGGGCCGAGGCATATTCCAGGTGCCTTCAGGACCATATACTGTGGCACTGGAATCGGCTCCCTACCTCCCTCAACAAAAGAGTTTGCTTGTAAGGGCGGGTGGTGTCCTCCCTCAAGTGGTGGTTGTCCCCTGCGAATCTGGCCAAGGGGGTCTCCTGGTCTCAGACTCCTCTAGTTACCTTAATGAAGGATGCCAGCCTGCGGAGCTGGGGGGCGGCGGTGTCAGGGTCCCCATTTCAAGGTCTCTGGAGTCCCCTGATCAGTTCTCGGTCCTCCAACTACCGCGAGCTCAAGGCAGGGGAGGAGGCTCTCCTGGCAGCGCAGGATCTGGTCCGGGGTTCGCATGTGTTAGTATATTCGGACAATGTGACTACAGTGGCCCATCTTCACCATCAGGGCAGCACTCTGTCTCGCGACCTGAAGGTGATCTCCAGTCGCATCTTTCACTGGGCCGAGAGGTCCCTTCAGTCTCTATCGGCAGTCCATCTCAAGGGAGAGTTGAACGCTCACGCAGATTATTTAAGCCGAAGGGATCTCCTTCCTGGGGAGTGGGGTCTAGACCAGGCAGTTTTCTGCAGTCTGGTAATGCGCTGGGTTGCCCTGGAGGTGGATTTTTTTGCCTCCAGTCTCAACCGAAAAGTCAGAACTTTCTTCTTCCTCAACCCCAGCGACAATGCGGTCGGGGTGGACGCCTTCTCCCACGCGTGGCCATTTCATCTGGCCTACGCTTTTCCTCCTCTCCCTCTCCTGTCCAGGGCTCTAGGAAAATCAGGGACGAGGGCGTTCCTACTATCCTGATTGCCCCCCTCTGGCCAAAGAGAAGTTGGTACAATCTGGTCATGTCCCTCAAGGTGGACGGTCCGGTGTGTCTGGGGCGGGACCCGAGCCTCCTCTCACAGGGTCCGTTCTTCCATCCATATCCGCAGAACCTCAAATTAGCTGCCTGGCTTCTGAAGCCCGAGTGCTGAGGGCCCAGGGCGTTTCGGATAAGGTTATTGCCACCTTGCAAGATTGCCGTAAACCCAGCTTACCTGATCCTTTTGCTCCCAATGTTTCGCAAACTTCTTGCAGCAAGGCTTGGATCTGGGCCTTAAGCCTAGCACCCTCAAGGTGCAGGTGGCGGCCCTGAGTTCCGTGTTTGATGTGAAACTGGCAGATCATCGTTGGATCAAGCGTTTCATGGTGGCGGCTTCAAGACGAGGTCCCTGCCGGTGGATTGTCACCCCCTCAGGATCTGAATTTTGTGCTTACGGGCCTTTCCCGTTCTCCTTATGAACCTCTCGAGCCTTGTACCATGAGGTCTCTGTCTCACAAGCTCGCTTGTCTAGTGGTGATTACCTCTGCAAGGAGAATTGGTGAGCTTCAGGCTTTGTCCATCCGCGAACCATATTTGACAGTTCGTGATGACAGCATCGTTTTCCAGTTGGATCCCTCTTTTCTGCCAAAAGTTGTGTCTGAGTTCCATCGTTCTCAGTCGATCTGTCAACATCCTAGGTCTGCGAAGGATGTGGAATTTCATTCTCTGGATGTTCGTCGACTGGTGTTACACTACCTGGAGTTAACTGCACCGTGGCGTATTGACCATAACTTGTTTGTTCAGCCCTTTGGTCGCAACAAAGGCCGGAAGGTGGCTAAAAGCATGATTGCCAATTGGATAAAGAAGGCCATTATCGATGCCTATATTTGTCCGGGCCTCTCGGCCCCTACAGGTTTCACAGCCCATTCTACCCGGTCCACTTCTGTCTCGTGGGCTGAGCGTGCGGGGGCTTCACCTGAGCAGCTCTGCAAAGCAGCTATGTGGTCTTCTCTGCATACCTTCACTAAACATTATCGCTTGGATATTATGGCTGGCAGGGACTTGGCCTTCGGCAGAAAGGTCCTGCAACTGTTGTCCCTCCCTAGGTAAGGATTCGTGGGCATTCCTCCTATGCTGTCATGGAAGGTGACTAGAGAAAAAATAATTATTCTTACCGTTAATTCGGTTTCTAGGAAACCTTCCACGACAGCAGTTCTCTTCATCAGGCGTGGCAAAATCTGAGGGGTTACATGTTATACACAACAGGACATAGAACAGTCTTACTTGTCTTATTACTGTTCTATTCTATGTCCTGTAGGGACATTTTGTGTTCTACCATGCCTGATGGAGAAAACTGAAAACATATGTTTTAGAGACTGCTCAGTTCTCTCCATCAGGCACAAAATTTGAAGAGTCACATATTCTACACAACAGGACATAGAATAGAGCCATAATAAGACAAGTAAGACTATTCTATGTTCTGTTGTGTATAATATGCGACTCTTCAGATCTTGTGTTCTAACGCTCCTGATGGAGAGAACTGAAAAGAAGTTTGAGACTACTCTGTTCTCCATCAGGCATGGTAGAACAGAAAATCTGAAGAGTCACATGTTATACACAACAAGACAGAATAGTCTTACTTGTCTTATTACTGCTCTATTCTGTGTTCTGTTGTGTATAATATGTGACCTCTCAGATTTTGTCCTCTACCGCATCTGGTGGAGAGAAATCAAAAAAATCTGTTTTAGAGACTGCTCATGTCTCCATCAGGCACAGTAGAACACTAAATCTGTAGTCACATGTTATACACAACAGGACATAGAATAGTCTTGTCTTATTACTGCTCTATTCTATGTACGGTTGAGTATAATATGTGACTCCTCAGATGTTGTATTCTACCGCGCCTGATGGAGACCTGAGCAGTCTCTAAAACTTATCTTTTCAGTTCTCTCCATCAGGCACGGTAGAGCACATAATCTGAAGAGTCACATATTCTATACATCAGGTTATAGTCTTACTTGTCTTAATACTGCATTATTCTATGTCCTGTTGTGTATAATATGTGACTCCTCAGATTTTGTTTCCTACCGCGCCTGATGGAGAGAACAGTAAAGATAAGTTTTAGAGACTGCTCAGATCTCCATCAGGCGCGAGAGAACACAGAATCTGATGTCACATATTATACTCAACAGGACCTAGAATAGAGCCGTAATAAGACAAATAAGACTATTCTATGTCCTATTGTGTCAGGAAAGGAAGGATTAAGAGTGCTGCTATCTTTAGTGATGACACTTCGGTGGTCTTTAATTGTGATTTATTCTACACGTTTCATAAAATTCAACCCATCAGGAGGTAATCACGTTGCCATAATTAATTCTGATGGAGTGAATCTCTGAAACGCATAGAATAAATCACTATTGAAGACTACAGAAGTGTCATCACTAAAGATAGCCACGTGGTTAACCCTTCCTTTCCTGATATCTATGTATTCCTTGATACTGGGACTGCGGCAGCTGATTAATCAGGCTTATAACAGTGGTTGTGTCTGACACAACTCTACCAGGTGAGTGGCACCATACCTAACAATGGGTCCTGATAACTATTCTCAGTGGCGGGGGCTACATGAGTCCTCATTTTTTATTGACATAAGTCGGAGAAATGGAATTATTTATTTTCTTACAGGGAAAAAATAATCTAAATAATTCATTTATTTAAAAAAAAAATCTACATTTTGCAGACATGCGAGGGCTTGTTTTCAGGATGAGTTGTACTTTGGAATGACATCATTCATTTTACCCTATAGTGCATAGGAAATCAATATGGGATCGATATGACGTTTTGATCACTTGTTACAGCATTTTTTGTGGTATTGCAACGACCAAAACAATGTACAGTGTTAACCGATCATGTTATTATTTTTATATTTTGATCAGACTTTTGTGAATGTGGCGATACCAGATATGTATTTTTTTTATTTTATTATTTTTAATGGGGCAAAAAGGGGGTGATTTGAACTTTTTGTTTTTTAATCTTTTTTCATATCTTTAAAACTTTTTTTTTTTCACTTTTCACTGATTTCAATAGTCCCCTTAGGATACTATAAATTACGATCGTCTGGTCACTTGTGCCATAAACAGCATTGCCACAGCTTTGCTGCATATAGTGAAAATCACAGTCTTTTTTGGTGCCCGACCACAGATAGGTGTAAAAGGAGTGATGCTATGACAAGCATTTGAGTCTTCAGCAGACCCCCTGCTGTCATAGCAACCCATCAGCGACCCACTATCAGGTCACGGGCTCGCAAATGGCTTCTTCGAATGGCACGTCCCTACGCCGTGGCAAAATCCCCCTGTTAGGGTGCCGTTACACGGGGCGACATCGCCGCCCATAACAGAGGCGACGTGGGGGCGTGGCCTATCGCCGGCGTCATTGCTCCTACGTCGCCTCATGTGAACGGGCGATGTCGCCGGTGCCTGGAGGTTGCCTGGTTTCAGAGCAGTGCTCTGAAACCAGGCGACCATCATGGGGCAATTTGCACACATCGCCCCAAGTAACCAGGCGCCGGCGACCTGTCAGGCAATGGGAGCCAAAGGCTCCCATTGTCCTGCATCGCCACTGGGGTTTCCAGACACCCCGGTGGCGATGCCGCCTGACAGATTGCCGGTGCGGGGCTGGAGGTGTCACCCCGTCTAAACGGAGGGCGGCGACGCTGGCGGGGGCGGCAAGAGCGTGCGCACCCCCGCCATTCGCCGGGTACATCTCCAGCCCCGTAGCCCCGTGTAACGGCACCCTTAGAGTTTGACAGCAAGATTTAGGAGGTTAACAACATTTGCAGGCTTTGCTCTACTCTGCTCTACGCAAGATTGTTAGAGGCAGGTTCTGGCTGTAAAACACTAACATTACCTTCCCAGTATAGTGCGAGCTTGCTCCATGCACCCATTTTTGACTTGTATGGTAAATGTCGTGAAGGGGTTAAAGGGAATCTGTCGGTTCAAAAAACCATATGTAACAGCTATCATCTTCTATTTCCTCTCTCTAAGATTTCTCTGTTCATGACTTTCTATTATTTATACTTCCCTCCTATCCTCTGTAAACTGCAAAATAAAAGATTAATTCCATCTATCAATCACAGTGAGCTCTCTGCTGCCCACTCCCCAAGGAATGAATATTCATACATCATTACACTGTCCTGCCCTCTTGTAATCTGTTATGTTGTGTGACTCATTGCAGACAGAGGGGGAGGAGGTGTGTGCCCTTAGCAGAGTAGATCTGAGATCTTCATTGTGTGTATCTGAGGCATATGTGTAGTGTGTGCTGTCTGAGATATTTCTATGTGATTACAAGAACATTTGATCATTTGCTCATCAGATGCACACATAACATGTATGTAGGAAAACCAAAGTTCATGTAATAGAAATCTCTTACAGACAGCACACAGTGCAGGACAAAACACCTCCCCCCTCCCCAGAACAGAGTACAGATTGGAGGAACAGAACACCAGCTTGGATAGGGGTGGATATAAATAACATTTACACAGCCGAGACTAATCTGCTGTGAAAGTAATGGAGCTGGACTAATGCACCATCTGCCTGCAGGGTGTGAAAATGATGATAGCAAGAAAACTACAAAGGGTACAATAATGATTTAACATGTTTTTAAAAGGGCTGCCCAGGCACTATTCAAGGGTAATATTAGAAACATACTGAAACATGAGCTGACAGCGTCCCTATAGGTTTTTTTTTATTAAATATTTTTAATTGGGGAAAGGTTGGAGTGATTTAAATTTGAATATTTTTGACATTCATAATCGTTTTTTTTTCTTCATTTTTTCTTCCCTGGGGAGTTGGTGAACCTGCAATCCTGTGAGTAATATTATACACTAAATCATGGAGTCCTATGAAGTTCAGACCCTGGTTAGGCTTCGTAGGAGTACCAAGATAGCAAATCCCTGGCTGCCAGGGTAACCCTTCAGTACCTGGCGATTGTCTATGGTAACACAGTGCACACGTGCCAATTAATTGCCACAGTCAGAAATTGACAGCAGCCATCAAAGTTCAATTCCAGCTTCTCTTAGGGTACCTTTACACGCAGCTACAGGTAACAGGTTTTCCACAGGTAACTTACTGGTTGCAGTGAAATCATGGAGACATGGTTCTATCTTGTTGCTGTGTACAAATGGAACTATGTCTCCATGATTTCACTGCAACCAGTAAGTTACCTGTGGAAAACGTGTTACCTGTAGCTGCGTGTAAAGTGGCCATTACAGATAGATGCAGGCGGTGTATCACAGCCATCACCTACGAAGTGTGATGGCTCCTGAGCCTTCTCCACAGTTGCAGATGCCAACTATGTGTAGGGGTTAAAAAGGTGTTTATACGAATAAAGTTCACTTTAATCAATAGATCTTGGAATAATAATAATTTCCACAATTGCATGTGTCTAAAAAAATGTTCCTGTGCTGAGATAATCTTATATACGTGTCCTTTCTATGTACTGTGTAATGGATGTGTCTGACCGTACAGGGACATGGTCTGATCACACCACATCTCCAGTGCTGAGATATTCTTATATAAGTGCCCCTGCTATGTACTGTGTAATGGATGTGTCTGACCATACAGGGACATGGTCTGATCACACCACATCTCCTGTGCTGAGATAATCTTATATATTTGTACCTGCTATGTACTGTGTAATGGATGTGTCTGACCGTACAGGGACATGGTCTGATCATACCACATCTCCTGTGTTGAGATAATCTTATATATGTATCCCTGCTATGTACTGTGTAATGGATGTGTCTGATCAAAACACATCTCCTGTGCTGAGATAATCTTATATATGTGTCCCTGCTATGTACTGTGTAATGGATGTGTCTGACCGTACAGGGACATGATCTGATCATACCACATCTCCTGTGCTGAGATAATCTTATATATGTGTCTCTGCTATGTACTGTGTAATGGGTGTGTCTGACCGTACAGGGACATTGTCTGATCACACCACATCTCCTGTGCTGAGATATTCTTATATATGTGTCCCTGCTATGTACTGTGTAATGGATGTGTCTGACTGTACAGGGACATGATCTGATCATACTACATCTCCTGTGCTGAGATAATCGTTCCTGCTATGTACTGTGTAATGTATGTGTCTGACCGTACAGGGACATGGTCTGATCATACCACATCTCCTGTGCTGAGATAATCTTATATATGTGTCCCTGCTATGTACTGTGTAATGGATGTGTCTGACCGTACAGGGACATGGTCTGATCATACCACATCTCATGAACCGTTGAGGAAACAAAAGAGTATACAGACATTACAGCACAGGATCCCAAATTATTCTTTCTTTGAGGTAAAACATTTTTTTAAAAACAGGCAGGGAAATGTTTTACCTCATACAAAGAATCAGCTGTGACCTCGTGCTGTAAAGTCTTTATACTTAATACCCATAAGGGGAAACCCCTTTAAATCTGAGCTATAGATTCCAGTCGATGGTGGTCCATCGGGCTGCATTTTTTTGGGACGCAGCTGTGAACGCAGTGCTAGATGCATCTCTACAACCAGATGCAGCAGAGCTGTGTTTGTAGACAGGACATGACTGTAGCCGGGCCACCCCTCGTTCTTACCCCTCGGTATTACAGATGTGTTAATGAGGCTGATTCTGGCAGTGAGGGGGTTAATGCGGGCATCTTCCCTTCAGATGGGAGCAGAAGGCAGGTGTGAGTCACCCAGTGATGAATCACTGCTGCCCTACTCCATAGGTTGCCTAGCAACAGGCAGGATGCGCCGCTGTGAAGGCCTGTCCGCTCCAATTAGCCATAGCCGGCCGCTAACTATACTTGTTAGAGAGATGTGTGCGGGGATGTAGATTGCAGACGTCCCGCCGACAGCTCTGCAGATTGAGGGCCCTTCCAGGTGTGCAGCAATTTATAATGGCTGCCGGTTAAGAAGGGACCTGGGCCTGCAATGCAGAGGACATTAGGTGTCGTGTTCCTTTAAGAGGCCATATGGAAGCGCTGCCCAACTGGTGGTAACCAGACTAGCAGGGCATGATGAGAGTTGTAGTTTTGCTACTGTTAAGAAATGATGCCCTAATAGATGACAAACTAGACTTGTTTATTTTGCTCACGTATACAGCGTTATTCCACAGCTCGTTACAGGCGCGATCATCACTGTTCTCATTGGGGCTCAGAATCTAAATTCCCTATGTCTTTTCCGTGGGAGGAACATGAAAGAAACCCACAAAAACACAAGGAGAACCTGTGTCACGATGGTCTCTCTTACTTTGGTGACTTGTGACCTTAGTTCTCTTTCCAGGTGTGGCTACTTTGTGATCACTCCCATTTCCTTTATATGGTTACGTGGTCCAGCATTCCTTGCTGGTGATTGAACTCCATTCCTGGTCTAACTAGGTTAGGTGAAAGAGCTACTCCAGAGAAGCTGACTATTGCCAAGCCATCTGCTGGCAGCAGGCAGGAAGTTGTGTTGTCATTTCCCTGTCTTTCCTTATCCTTTTGTTGATTTTAGTGCAGTGGTTGAGACTAGTGCTCCCGCCGGCCATGTCCCTTTTGAGAGTTAACATCAGGGGCAGCAAGGGACTAGGTATCCCAGACCTCCCAAGTGTCCCGGATTCACCGGGACAGTCCCGGATTGCTGACACTGCCCCGGTGTCCCGATCGGGATCTTACATTTCCCGCGCTGTGCACTGAAACTCAGCGCCACGCCCCCCTCTGATGCAATCATCCAGGTCTCAGTGTCTGCCGATCACGCCCCTCTTTCCAGCCACGCCCCCTCTTTCAGCTGCCCACACTCCCTCTCTGAAGATAGTACGGTACTTGCCTCGCTCATGGTAGGCCACGCCCCCTCTATACCGGCCACGCCCATATTGGGCTGGCCAGACATGCTCAAGATTAATTCAATGGGCCGGCCTCTCTGCTGCAGGCCAAACCCTATCTCTGTGTTATGGCCACGTCCCTTTGCCTCCACTGCTACCCAGGAAGAATCCTCACACACAAGTGACCCCAGCTCATCTCCACATCGCCTCAGTGAGAAGTCTCCAGCAACCTGAGGTAATAATCTGACTGAGCAGCAGCAGCAGCCAGGTCCTGTCAGGTCACTGCAGTGTCAGGTCAGTGTGTCTCAGGCCGGTCACTGCAGTGTCAGGTCAGTGTCTCAGGCCGGTCACTGCAGCGTCAGGTCAGTGTCTCAGGCCGGTCACTGCAGCGTCAGGTCAGTGTCTCAGGCCGGTCACTGCAGCGTCAGGTCAGTGTCTCAGGCCAGTCACTGCAGCATCAGGTCAGTGTCTCAGGCCAGTCACTGCAGCATCAGGTCAGTGTCTCAGGCCAGTCACTGCAGCGTCAGGTCAGTGTCTCAGGCCGGTCACTGCAGTGTCAGGTCAGTGTCTCAGGCCAGTCACTGCAGTGTCAGGTCAGTGTCTCAGGCCGGTCACTGCAGTGTCAGGTCAGTGTGTCTCAGGCCGGTCACTGCAGTGTCAGGTCAGTGTGTCTCAGGCCGGTCACTGCAGTGTCAGGTCAGTGTGTCTCAGGCCGGTCACTGCAGTGTCAGGTCACTGTCTCAGGCCGGTCACTGCAGTGTCAGGTCAGTGTCTCAGACCGGTCACTGCAGCGTCAGGTCAGTGTCTCAGGCCGGTCACTGCAGTGTCAGGTCACTGTGTCTCAGGCCGGTCACTGCAGTGTCAGGTCAGTGTCTCAGGCCGGTCACTGCAGTGTCAGGTCAGTGTGTCTCAGGCCGGTCACTGCAGTGTCAGGTCAGTCTCTCAGGCCGGTCACTGTCTGTAGCATCAGGTCAGTCTCTCAGGCCGGTCGCTGTCTGTAGTGTCAGGTCAGTCTCTCAGGCCAGTCGCTGTCTGTCGCATCAGGTCAGTCTCTCAGGCTGGTCGCTGTCTGTAGTGTCAGGTCAGTCTCTCAGACCGGTCGCTGTCTGTAGTGTCAGGTCAGTCTCTCAAGCCGGTCGCTGCCTGTAGCATCAGGTCAGTCTCTCAGGCCAGTAGCTGTCTGTAGAGTCAGGTCAGTCTCTCATGCCAGTCGCTGTCTGTAGTGTCAGGTCAGTCTCTCAGGCCAGTCGCTGTCTGTAGCATCAGGTAAGTCTCTCAGGCTGGTCGCTGTCTGTAGAGTCAGGTCAGTCTCATAGACCGGTTGCTGTCTGTATTGTCAGGTCAGCCTCTCAGGCCTCTCAGGCCAGTAGCTGTCTGTAGTGTCAGGTCAGTCTCTCAGGCCAGTTGCTGTCTGTAGTGTCAGGTCAGTCTCTCAGGCCGGTCGCTGTCTGTAGTGTGAGGTCAGTCTCTCAGGCCGGTCGCTGTCTGTAGTGTCAGGTCAGTCTCTCAGGCCGGTCGCTGTCTGTAGTGTCAGGTCAGTCTCTCAGGCCGGTCGCTGTCTGTAGTGTCAGGTCAGTCTCTCAGACCGGTCGCTGTCTGTAGTGTCAGGTCAGTCTCCTAGGCCGGTCACTATCTGTACAGTCAGGTCAGTCTCTCATGCCGGTCGCTGTCTGTAGTGTCAGGTCAGTCTCTCAGACCGGTCGCTGTCTGTAGTGTCAGGTCAGTCTCTCAGGCCGGTCACTGTCTGTAGCATCAGGTCAGTCTCTCAGGCCGGTCGCTGTCTGTAGTGTCAGGTCAGTCTCTCAGGCCGGTTGCTGTCTGTAGTGTCAGGTCAGTCTCTCAGGCCGGTCGCTGTCTGTAGTGTCAGGTCAGTCTCTCAGACCGGTCGCTGTCTGTAGTGTCAGGTCAGTCTCCTAGGCCGGTCACTATCTGTACAGTCAGGTCAGTCTCTCATGCCGGTCGCTGTCTGTAGTGTCAGGTCAGTCTCTCAGACCGGTCGCTGTCTGTAGTGTCAGGTCAGTCTCTCAGGCCGGTCACTCTCTGTCGCATCAGGTCAGTCTCTCAGGCCGGTCGCTGTCTGTAGTGTCAGGTCAGTCTCTCAGACCGGTCGCTGTCTGTAGTGTCAGGTCAGTCTCTCAGGCCGGTCACTGTCTGTAGCATCAGGTCAGTCTCTCAGGCCGGTCGCTGTCTGTAGTGTCAGGTCAGTCTCTCAGGCCAGTCGCTGTCTGTCGCATCAGACAACGCACAGGAGGAGAAGACAGCGCACAGGAGAAGACAGCACAGGGAAGGGGGCAGCACACAGGAGAAGACAATGTGGGGAGAGGAGACAGCGCACAGGAAGAATAGACAGTGCGGGGAGAGGAGACAGCGCACAGGAAGAATAGACAGTGCGGGGAGAGGAGACAGCGCACAGGAAGAATAGACAGTGCGGGGAGAGGGGACAGCGCACAGGAAGAGTAGAAAGTGTGGAGAGGGGGAACAGTGCACAGGAGAAGAGGACAGCACACAGGAGGAGAAGACAGCACACAGCAGGAGAAGCCTGTGTAAAGGGCAGAGGACAGCGCACAAGGCAGAGAAGACAAAGGATGGGGGTTAGAAACAGAGTGCACAGGGGTAACACATCGGGCATTGCATGAATTAAGGGGTTAATTGCCGCGACACTTATCCTGATGTATAGGAACAAGCATATGGCTATGTTCAAGGCTATGTACAGCTAAGGTGGCATATATGATGATGGAACACAGTAAATGCTGCTATAGAATATAAAGAAAACATGAGAGTCTTAGTAGCTTCAACAATGGCCATTGGGGAAGAGCCCGGTAACTGCGCCAAAGTGCTCTCATCCTACCGGGTCCTAACGCACTGTTGCTTCATGCCGTCTGCAATTGCTGGTCTGGGATTTTTATGCAAGTTTTAATTGCAATCCACAGGCATAAAAATCCCAGACTAGCAATTGCAGACGGCATGAAGCAACAGTGCGTTAGGACCCGGACATGCGGCTGCACACCGGACCGGGGGGCATATTAGCCCCCCAGTCCTGTGTGCTGATCCAGTTCGTGGCTGTCTGGGGCATTCCAGACAGCCCCGGACCGGATCACACCGCAGTATGAAGCGGCCCTAATGCTCCTCATGATTTCAGCAGATATGCAGAAAAATAAGTCAACTATTCTCTAATTCCTCCCATTAACCAAAAGCACAATATTGTCAAAGATAATTTATCTAATAGAGTGGAGCTGTTATGTAATCTGCAGCTTTTACATTCTAATTTAAAAGAAATATTTTTACCAAGTTTGCATTAATAATTTAATTCATTTGTAAATAAATTTATTTTTTTCTGTTTATAATTATTGTTTATGAAACAGTGTGACCAGCAGTGCTGAATGGGTGTGGTTTGGGCGTGGATATGGGTGTGGCTAGTTGTGAAATGGGTGTGGTCAGGGGGCGTGGCCTAAAATTTGCCGCGACGCGCAGAGCGCGCCGCACATATTGTCCCTCTTTCTCTTCTTCAAAAGTTGGGAGGTATGGGTATCCTGTTCAGCAATGGGGTGAAAGAACCCGTATGGGACGGTAGGGAGATCAGGGCACAGCCCCCATTCCCTACGAGCAGAGCTCTCCATTGTATGTGTGCCCCCGGTGCTTTCCCTGTCTGTTGCTTAGTGCAGTGCGCCTGACACCATTGGTCTGTGCACCACAGTCGTGCACTGTATCCAGACACACCCTAGTTCATGGCATGACAACCTGTCAGGAGGATTTACCCCTAAAAAATGCTTCCTCCACCATTTTTAACTCCATTTATCAATAGTAGCGCCCCATACTTTATAAAAAGTACTTTGAATAACTCCAGTAAATATACAGATGAAGGCTTAGGAGTCCACAAGGTGTGTCCTAATCATTTTAAGGATCCCATACACTTTAAAGTTGTCTGAAACTGCTAATATCTTCAGACCTGGGCAGCCATAATTAAAGCTTATTGTCCCCAATGCAAAGTCTTCAACAGAGCCCCAAGCTATCTCAAGTCTTTAATAGTGCTGGTGTCTAACATAGACCTAAGGGATCTTTTGGACCCACCAAGTATTGAAGGCCTTGGTGTGACTATGACCCCAGCACTCAATATAGTGTAACATAGCATTCACTGTAATGGGGTACTCACTCGCTTTGCCGTTCACTGAGGTAGCGATAGGAATGACCCTCACCACTTCCAAGTCCAAATTGTTTATTTAGTCTTCCATAAACCAGACACGAAACATAGAATTGTTTTGGCTATTTAATAACGCAAACAATGACCATACGCAATTGGCAGACTGTTTTCATACCGTTTCCTCTGAGGAGGTTTGGGCATCCTTTCAGCCGCTCCCAGTAATCTCTCAGAGGCTCAATCTTTCACAGGGATTTCAGGTCCCTCTCTCTTGTCCAGAGCTCTCGGCATTATCCAAACACCTGTGGACTCCTCTGAGGAGGCCTGGGCAGCGCTCAAACAGTGAACTCCATACAGCCAATCCATGTCACCTAACGGAGGTTGAGTCCAACAGTCTGGCTCAGCATGTCTTGCATCCTTACAGGACCTTGGAAGACTGACCAGATGACCCAGAACCAGTCACCTGATATCACACCTCACACATTCCCAGGTGGAGAGGTGTGTTCAATCAGACACACAGACCTGCATGCATTTAACCCTTTTGTGTAATGCTGCAAGTCACAGTAAAACATTCACATTTACATCGTAACAGACCTCTACATGTGCGATACGTACCAGTTATTTATAATACAGCCGGTCACTACATCACAATAACTACACCCCTGAGAGCCATCATACCTTCCGCTTATCAGAAGAATAGGATCTATTCAATCATACACCCTGTCCCTTTTCCCATGTAGATAACCCGCCGCCAAAACTGTCTGACGGGATCTTAAGGCCGCGTTACACACTGCAATGTCCCAGCGATCCCACCAATGATCGGGATCGCTGGGACATCGCTATCTGATCGCTGGAGAGCTCTCACACAGGCAAACTCACCAGCGATCAGCGAAAACGCTGGTAACCAGAGGACATGTCAGGTAACTAAGCGCAGTGCTAAGCTTAGTTACCCTATGTTTACCCTGTTTACCAGCGTCCCAGCGTGTACTGTGCGGCGCTGGGAGGTCGTTGATCGTTGATCAAAAAATGGTCCTGGCCATTTACCAACGATCTGCGAGCTGATCGCTGGTCGTTGGTACATGTCACATGCAGCGGTATCGCTACGAGGTTGCTGCATCATCACAAAACCAGTGACGTTGCAATGATATTGTTAGCGATATCGTTGCGTGTAACCTGGCCTTTACTACCGCATGCACGGTCAATTCTCTGTTTAAATAGGACTAGGTACTTGCCAGAAATATGTAATTAGTTTGGCTTGTGTAAATGCCACTATTTTCCTGAATCAAGCACTGCTTTTCTTGTGATCCTGAAATATGGCTGTGGCGCCCCGCAACGAGTGTGTCACAGGAGGGTATTGCATCCCTGACTGCAGATGCAATATTCTCTGACTAAGTAATGACACGGTTAAAACTCAGAGCTCCATACCCTACATGCACATCAGAATAGAGGGCCAATAAGGTCATGGTGGGCATAGTGTAGGAGTAGAGTGTGAGGAGAATGTAGAAAAAGGAGGAAGGAGAGAGAAGTGGTCGGGAGGAACGTAGGAGAAGGGGCTCTGCACAGTTCCGTGCAGCCCCGCAGACCACCTACCGGTTGGCGCCATTACCCGGTGCCTAACAACCGGAACTTGGGCGAACAGCTTACGGGTCAAACCATGCCCGCGCCCATCCACAACCGGATCGCTGGTTCCGAATCTAGCAAGTTGTTTACTAAGCAAACCAGGAGTGGAGGGACTGCTCTACAGGAATACCCCACCGCCGCTGCAAACAGAGTCGTCTTGCCAGCGGAGTACCCACCAAAAGGACACAGGCTCCCCTCACACCGTAACATACACACCGGCAGGGAAATTTAAGTAGCCCCTTGTACCTGAACTTGGCACACTAAGGCGACATCGGCAAACTACTTAGAACAAGTTTAGACCGGAGGAACACCGCGGAACTCTGAAACAACACCGGTCATTGCTGAGTCCACCCAGTCCGTTGCCCGTTACATGTATAACCTGTATCACCTACCGGTTACAGTAAAAGACCCGTTACAGAGACTACTGGTGTCCGTGCTTTTTCAGAACTGTCCAATTCCGCATGCTAAGAGTAACTAAGCTGCCTCACAACATTTAGTGCAGCTTCTGGCTATGGGGACTCCCGCTCGTCCTGTGGGGAGCGTCCCATCTTGCTGCATTCCATCCCCCGGAGGCCCAGGCAGCACCGGTGAGATCACCGGAACACCCGCAGGTGGCGTCACGACAAGAATTAAACCTTATCTGTTCAGCCAACTTTATTGATCTGGACCACCGGGCCTACACAGCCTCGGGCGCGGAACCGTGACAGGGAGCAGCGACAGCCCGAGACGTGCGCAACCCGGCTACAGTGAGTCATGGCCTCCTCTATCCCATATATACCGTAAATCTAGTCTTACTATCCAACTGGGTGAGCGCCTCATCTCTTCTGTGGGGCTGTGTCCATGATGATCACGCCCTCTTGGCTACCAAGACTAAATTTATATACAGGGAGGAAAGGGCCATATCTTAAGAAAAATTGCCGGATTCAATAGAATAGCGGCATTTACACCAGATTAAAAAAATGTATATTATGGCAAGTGGACAGCTTCTGATTGGCAACCCCTGATCCATTGAGTGATCGAGAGGTTCAATGTGTTGAGTGTTTTTGCTTGTGTGAGCAGAGTATGACTATTCCTGAGCTCCACTATGTAAGCCCCAGATATTCTGCACTCTGTACATAATGTTATAGGCAGTATGTACGTCAATAATTGGACTAAGGGTGGGCTAAGTCAAAAATATATCCGGACATTAAACGGTGCTGTTATGCCAAGTGGACGCTTAAAGGGAATCTGTCAGGTCAGAAATCCACATGTAATTAAAAGAAAAAACAGATATTGCGCCACACTGCAACTGGAGGAACTTAATACACGGTTTTACTATGTTTGCACTAACCTTTACTGGTTGTGCAACACCCCGCACAACCAGACTGATGGCTTAATGTGGATCACTGTAGTGACAGGGGCCAATATTCCCTCCTCCTCAGATACTCCGGGCCTGGTGGTCGGCTCCTTAGTTCCTCTGGAGATGGAGGTGGGCTCCTTCACTCCTCCACCCGAAGAGGCAGACTCGCTGCACTGCCTTCCGTCCCAGCTCCACACTGTGTATCAGTTGATCATTCAAGGGTGGGTCTTTATGATGTACTGCCAGGTACTGTGGATCTTAGAGCAGCTCACACACCGCACTCCCAACAAGGGAGAAAGAGATTAGCAGATAGAAAACAAGCGGTGTCAGAGGTTTGGAGCGCTAAAGAAACCACGGGTTGGTGATTAAATTACCAATAATTTATTGCACGAACAGCAGGGGTCCAGTAAGCCACAACGCGTTTCGACGCACAGATGCGTCTTTCTCAAGTGGAGCATCGCGTTGTGGCTTACTGGACCCCTGCTGTTCGTGCAATAAATTATTGGTAATTTAATCACCAACCCGTGGTTTCTTTAGCGCTCCAAACCTCTGACACCGCTTGTTTTCTATCTGAGAAATCCACATATGACCTCTATCATTTACCAATTCCTCTGGTGAAGCTCTTTCTATTCATGTATTTCTTTTATTTATACTCCTCCTATCCTCTATAAACTTTTATTCCTGAAAAATAACCTGACAGAGTCCCTTTAAACCCTTATTCACATACTGGGCGCAAATTTTTCAGCATTATTGTTCATAACATATGCAGCGCTATGACTAAATAGCAGAAATAATTCTATTACGTTCTTTTCAGGTATTGGATAAGGTTTAGGAGCAGATCAAACTGAATAATTACCCTTAAAGGGCAGTTCCATTCACAGTGGATATCTGCTAATCTCTACTTATGGATGTCCAGAAGACAGAGTAGTCAGGACATCCGAGGTCAGGAGTTCTCATAGTGGAGGTCAGATACTAGGAGATCTCATAGTGGATGCAAGGAGTCTACAGAGGTGTAGTCAGGTAATGGTCCAGGGTCAGGTTTCCAGGAATTCATGTAGTGAACAAAAGGAGTCAACTGTGAAGTTGTCAGATAACTGTTTGGGGTCAGAAACTGTGGGGAAGGAAGGAGAAGCCCAATATGGTCTTATCCTTGAGACAACTAACCAATAGAACAATAAAATGAAGCTGCTCACCTGGTATAGTTGTGTGACCCACAACCAGTGTGTAAGCGTGGTATGGCTGCTGCTGGATCAACATTTCACTGTGATGCAGTGGAAACAAGCTCCCTGGGGAAAGAGCGAGGTGTAGCTCCAAAACGTTGGAATAAAGCCAAGATTTTGACCATCATCTCCCACGAATTGTGTTTTTATCCACTGTATGAGCAGAGCAGATGCCGAAAAACACTGTCCCTTCTAGGTTCAACTGTGTGGGGTCGAAATGCTAGAAGATCACAGCAAATACAGGGGTGGGAGTCAGGCAAAAGTCCGGGGTGTCAGCAAACAAAGATCAAAACTAGGCATACCCAGGTATGAAGGCAAAGAATGTATGACTGGCAGAGTTATGGGAGAGGCTGCTCAGTAAAGTAGCAGAGCAATCACAGGGAAGATGGAACACCTGAGCAACCCAGCACCTCCCAGACCAGAATGGAGCACTGCTCTGAAAATCAGCATACTGACAGCCCAGTAAACCCAGTTACAAGCCACAGAATAATCTCTATAGCGTCCTAGATGTGCTGTATAGAGGGATCGTTACAATGTCACTGTGAATTTTGCAGTAAATATTCTTAAATTATATTATAAAGCTATTTTATAAATTAGTTTATAATAAGTTTTGGTAAATAATTTTATTATTGTTCTGATTGTCACTCCCATGTTACTTAAGGGTAGAAAATGAGGTTGAGCTCTTCTTCATTCTGGGTGGAGCTTTGTCCTGTGTTCTTTGTCACCTACTGCTATGTGATATATGAGAACTTCGCTCAGCTCTTGGTTTTTCATGGTCAATATCATTTTAATTTTTGTGTGTTTTTCACAGGATGGATGATTTTCAATTGTGTCAAGAAATTACTCGACTCAAGAAAGACCTTCAGACCTTGGTGTCCAAACCCGGTAATTCCAATGACGTCAGTGATGAAGTATTTGCCAGTAATAAACGGTTCTCTGTTCCGGTGGCACTTGAGTTCTACTATTGTGTGTAACCAGTATGGTTGCAATTTTGTATGACAACCCCCGAAATAGATGCAGGCGGCATCATAAAAATAACCATAATAATTTAGAATAAAATAGAGACAGTGCAATAAAAATAGTTTACCATAATTTACAAGAAAGATATATTTTTATATCATATAGATAAGGAAAAAACCCAGGTAGATCGACAGAAAGAAGAGGAGATCCTACAGCGTATTCATAAATTGGTGGAAACCCGCGATTTCCTAGTAGATGATGTGGAGTTTGAGAGGTTACGGTAAGTACTGTCCATGTATCCAAATCCATATTCTGTATTTTTAATGCCCAAGTTATACCAGCTTGATCTACCGTATTTTTCGCTTTATAAGACGCACCTGATTATAAGACGCACCCACAATATTGGTTAAGGAAAAGAGAAAAAAAACTTTTTTAATGTTAAATGGAGTTCGTCTTATAATGCCAGTGTCCGTCTTACAGATCATATACAAGTTCCTCATCCTGGTACATGAAACACCCATACTGGTATATATGTCCTCCATGCTGGCACACTGCCTCCCATGCTGGTGCACTGTTCCCTATGCTGGCACACTGCCTCTCAAGGCTGGCACATACTACTTCCCCCAGAGTGGCGCACTGCCTCCAATGGTGTTGCACTGTCCCCCAGGCTGGCACACACTGTCCCCCCAGGCTGGCACACACTGTCCCCCCAGGCTGGCACACACTGTCCCCCCAGGCTGGCACACTGTCCCCCCAGGCTGGCACACACTGTCCCCCCAGGCTGGCACTGTCCCCCCAGGCTGGCACACTGTCCCCTGGCTGGCACAATGTCCCCTAGCTGGCACACTGTCCCCTGGCTGGCACAGACACTGTCCCCTGGCTGGCACAGACACTGTCCCCTGGCTGACACAGACACTGTCCCCTGGCTGGCACACACTGTCCCCTGGCTGGCACACACTGTCCCCTGGCTGGTACAATGTCCCCTGGCTGGCACACACTGTCCCCTGGCTGGCACATACACTGTCCCCTGGCTGGCACAAACTGTCCCCTGGCTGGCACATACACTGTCCCCTGGCTGGCACAAACTGTCCCCTGGCTGGCACACACTGTCCCCTGGCTGGCACAATGTCCCCTGGCTGGCACACACTGTCCCCTGGCTGGCACAATGTCCCCTGGCTGGCACAATGTCCCCTGGCTGGCACAATGTCCCCTGGCTGGCACACTGTAGCCCCCTTTGCGCACATGATACTCACCTAGCTTCACCGCTGCCTGCTGACCGCGATATCCCCGCCATCTGTGCTCTGCCGGCATCCGGGTCCTGAGAGCGCCGCTCGGTGATGACGTCACTCGTAGCGACGCTCACAGCACCCGGATGCCGGCAGAGAACAGATGTCGGGGATATCGCGGTCAGCAGGCAGCGGTGAAGCTAGGTGAGTATCAATCCATGGTATAGTCAGTGATTTCCACGCAATGCAAGCGTGGAAATCACTGACTATACAGACAGGCTGCAGCTGCGGACCCGGCTCCTGTAACATGGGCTGCTCCCGCTGGTGATTGACAGCGGGATGCAGTGCATATTACAGGAGATAATGAGCGGCCCCACGTGACCAGAGCCCGCAGCTGCAGCCCGCTCCTGGCCCCATCCAGCCCCCGGACACCGCTCCTGAGCTGCTTTTCCCACCCCCCAAAGCACACTTTCGCTTTGTAAGACGCATCCCCCACTTTCCCCCAAAAGTTGGGGGACTAAAAGTGCGTCTTACAAAGCGAAAAATACGGTATATATCTCTATAAAAGTAAATGTGCACATGTCCTACCAGCATAATGCATAGCACTATATAAAACATGGATGACTTATATCAACTGTACATACACACACTACCGTTTAAAGGTTTGGGGTCATCCAGACAATTTTGTGTTTCCATGAAATCTCTTACTTTTATTTATCAAATGAGTTGCAAAATGAATAGAAAATATAGTCCAGACATTGAGAAGGTTACAAATAATAATTTTTATTTGAAATAATAATTTTCTCTTCAGTTGTTCTGCATCTCAAAAATGTTCTTCTGTGTGATCCAAGCACCTCAAACTTTGATTCGTCTGTCCATAACACTTTTTTACCAATGTCCCTCTGTCCAATGTCTGTGTTCTTTTGCCCATATTAATCTTTTCCTTTTATTAGCCAGTCTCAGATATGGCTTTTTCTTTGCCACTCCGCCCTGAAGGCCAGCATCATGGAGTCGTCTCGTCACTGTAGACGTTGACACTGGCATTTTGAGGGTACTATTTAATGAAGCTGCCAGATGAGGAGCTGTGAGGCATCGATTTCTGAAACTAGAGACTCTAATGTACTTGTCTTGTTGCTCAGTTGTGCAGCGGGGCCTCCCATTTCTCTTTCTACTCTGGTTAGAGCCTGTTTGTGCTCTCGTCTGAAGTTAGTAGGACATACCGTTGTAGGAAATCTTAAGTTTCTTGCCAATGTCTCACATGGAATAGCCTTCATTTCTAAGATCAAGAATAGACTATCAAGTTTCACGTGAAAGTTCTCTTTTTCTGGCCATTTTGAGAGTTTCATAGAACAAACAAATGCAATGCTCCAGATTCTCAACTAGGTCAAAGGAAGGTCAAGTTTATAGCTTCTCTAATCAGACAAACCGTTTTGAGCTGTGCTAACATACAGCACTTGTACAAAGGTTTTCTAGGGTTTTATAAACATCCATTACCCTTCTTACACAATTAGCAAACACAATGTGCCATTAGAACACTGGAGTGGTGGTTGTTAGAAATGGGCCTTTATACATCTATGTAGATATTGCATTAAAACCAGACATTTGCAGCTAGAATAGTCTTTTGAACAGTAGTGTATGTAATTATATGCAGAAGGTGACCAGGTTATCCAGCTCTACATACATAATTATATATAAACGATTCCAAGATTATTCCAGCTGTACATATATAATTGTATACAAATTATACCATGAAACCTAGGTTAAACCAGCTATACATATATAATTATACAGAAGATGCCCAGGTTATACCATCTGTACATAGAATTATATAAAAAAGATACCCAGGTTATACCAGCTGTACATATATAATTACATACAGAAGATACCCAGGTTATATCAGCTCAGCTGTACATATATAATTATATATAGAAGATGTCCAGGTTATACCAGCTATACATATACAGTATAATTATAAACAGAAGATGTCCAGGTTATACCAGCTGTATATATTATTAGTTTTATTATTTATTCTAATAGCTCCATTTATTCCATGGTGCGTAACATGTGAAAAAGGGCATATATAGACAGGTACAATAATTTTAAACATCACAAGGCACAGACAAGTACAGGTTGAGAGAAGACCCTGCCCGTGAGGGCTCACAGTCTACAAGGGATGGTGAGGATACAGTAGGTGAGGAGAGAGGACCCTGCCCACGAGGGCTCACAGTCTACAAGGGAAGGGCGAGGATACAGTAGGTGAGGAGAGAGGATCCTGCCCACGAGGGCTCACAGTCTACAAGGGATGGGTGAGAATACAGTAGATGAGGAGAGAGGACCCTGCCTGCGAGGGCTCACAGTTTACAAGGGATGGGTGAGGATACAATAGGAGGTGGTAGAGCTGGTCATGCAGCGGTTTAGTGGACTGAGGTTGTAGACTTGTTGGAAAGGTAGGTCTTCAGGCTCCTTTTGAAGGTTTCCATGGTGGGCAAGAGTCTGATTTGTTGGGGCAGAGAGTTCCAGAAAATGGGGGATGCACGGGAGAAAACTTGTATGCAGTTGTGGGAAGAAGAGATAAGAGAGGAGTAGAGAATGAGATATTGTGAGGATTGGAGGTTATGTGCAGGTAAGTACCAGGAGACTAGGTCACAGATGTATGGTGGAGACAGGTAGTGGATGGCTTTGTAAGTCATGGTTAGGGTTTTGAACTGCAGTCTTTGGGCATGTGGGGAGCCTGTGAAGGGCTTGGCAGAGAACAGAGGCCAAGAAATAGCAGGAGGACAGGTGGATTATTCAGGCAGCAAAGTTTATGATGGATTGGAGGGGTGCAAGAGTGTTAGAAGGGAGGCCAGGAGATTTCAGTAGTCAAGGTGGGAGATGTTGAGAGCATGCACCAGTGTTTTTGCAGATTCTTGGTTAAGGAATGTAATATTTTTGCGTTGGAATTGGCAGCAGGTGGAAAGGTCTTGGATATACCATTTGAAGGACAGAGTTGAGTCATGGCTTACACTGAAGCAGCGAGCATGCGCGACTAGGGAGAATGAGCAGCCATTAACTTTGATGCTAAGGTCTGGTGGAGGGCTGAAGTGAGATGGGCAAAGATAATGAATTCTGTTTTGTCCATGCGCAGTTTTAGAAAATGAGCAGAGAAAAATGATATCATAACAGACAGACATTGTGGGATTCTGGTTAGTAAGGAGGTGATGTCTGGTCCAGAGAGATAGATCTGTGTGTCATCAGCGTAGAGATGATACTGAAAGCTATGGGACTCTGAGCTGTCCCAGGCCAAAGGTGAAGATAGAGAATTGCTGGAGTCTAAGAACTGAACCCTGGGGGACACTGACAGATTGGGGGTGATATGAGGAGGCAGTGTGAGAGAGGGAGACACTGAAGGTCCGGTCTGTTAAGTATGAAGAGATCCAAGATAGGGCCAAGTTCATGAAACCAAGAGATGAAAGAATATGTAACAGGAGGGAATGAATGGTGTACAGTGTCATAGGCAGAGGACAGGTCCAGGAGAAGGAGGACAGATTAGGCTTTGGTTGTTAGTAGGTCATTAGTTACTTTAGTTAGGGCAAATTTGGTTGAATTATGGAGTCAGAAACCAGATTGTAGATGCCTAGGTTATACCAGCATGGTCCAACAATTTTTGGTGCTGCTTTTCTCTTTTTTCATGTACCGTATATACTCGTGTATAAGCCGACCCGTGTATAAGCCGACCCCCCTACTTTTGCCCCCAAAACCTGGGAAAACCTATTGACTCGTGTATAAGCCGAGGGTGGACCCCAGCACAGGTATACAGCCCCCAGCAGTGTGGTATACAGGCCCCCTCAGTGGTATACAGCAGCCTCCCCAGTGGTAGTATACAGCAGCCTCCCCAGTGGTAGTATACAGTAGCCTACCCAGTGGTATATACAGCAGCCCCAGAGGGGTATACAGCAGCCCCAGAGCTGTATACAGCAGCCCCAGAGCTGTATACAGCAGCCCCAGAGCTGTATACAGCAGCCCCAGAGGGGTATACAGCAGCCCCAGAGGGGTATATAGCAGCCCCAGAGCTGTATACAGCAGCCCCAGAGGGGTATACAGCAGCCCTAGAGCTGTATACAGCAGCCCCAGAGGGGTATACAGCAGCCCCAGAGGGGTATATAGCAGCCCCAGAGGGGTATACAGCAGCCCCAGAGCTGTATACAGCAGCCCCAGAGCTGTATACAGCAGCCCCAGAGGGTTATACAGTAGCCCCAGAGGGGTATATAGCAGCCCCAGAGGGGTATACAGCAGCCCCAGAGGGGTATACAGCAGCCCCAGAGGGGTATATAGCAGCCCCAGAGGGGTATACAGCAGCCCCAGAGCTGTATACAGCAGCCCCAGAGCTGTATACAGCAGCCCCAGAGGGGTATACAGCAGCCCCAGCCCCAGAGGGGTATACAGTAGCCCCAGAGGGGTATATAGCAGCCCCAGAGGGGTATACAGCAGCCCCAGAGGGGTATATAGCAGCCCCAGAGGGGTATATAGCAGCCCCAGAGGGGTATACAGCAGCCCCAGAGGGGTATACAGCAGCCCCAGAGCTGTATACAGCAGCCCCAGAGGGGTATACAGCAGCCCCAGCCCCAGAGGGGTATATAGCAGCCCCAGAGGAGTATATAGCAGCCCCAGAGGGGTATACAGCAGCCCCAGCCCCAGAGGGGTATATAGCAGCCCCAGAGGGGTATATAGCAGCCCCAGAGGGGAATATAGCAGCCCCAGAGGGGTATATAGCAGCCCCAGAGCTGTATACAGCAGCCCCAGAGCTGTATACAGCAGCCCCAGAGCTGTATACAGCAGCCCCAGCCCCAGAGGGGTATATAGCAGCCCCAGCCCCAGAGGGGTATATAGCAGCCCCAGAGGGGTGTACAGCAGCCCCAGAGGGGTATACAGCAGCCCCAGAGGGGTATTTAGCAGCCCCAGAGGGGTATACAGCAGCCCCCGCTGTATACATCAGCCCCCGCTGTATACAGCGGTACCCGGCTGTATACAGCCCTCCCCCCTGGTATACCGGGCCCCCCCTGTGGCCACCTGTAAAGGAAGCGATGATTATACTTATCGGGTCGCCGACGCCGCCGCTCTGTCACCGTCCGTCACCGCGCTCCTTCCCGTCTTCATGCTTCCTTCATCGGCGCACAGAAAATGACGTCATTTCCTGTGCGACGGTGAAGGAAGCATGAAGACCAGGAGGAGCGCGGTGACGGACGGTGACAGAGCGGCGGCGTCGGCGTCGGCGACCCGATAAGTATAATCATCGCTTCCTTTACAGGTTGCCACAGGGGGGGCCCGGTATACCACGGGGGGCTGTATATATTTTTTTTTTTTATTATTACCGTATATACTCGTGTATAAGCCGAGGGGGGACTTTTCAGCACATTTTTTGTGCTGAAAAACTCGGCTTATACACGAGTATATACGGTATATAAAAATGGTTAGATATACCATAATGTGTGTTCTTTTTCTTCTCAGGGAGCGTGAGGAGGACAAAGAAATGGCTGAATTTCTACAAAGTAAACTCTCAAAAAGTTACCTCAAGAAAGCAGGTGAGTGTCTGTCACTGGTCAATATGGTGATGTGATTTTTTTGAGGAATACAATATGCATAGATTGGGATGTATATATATATATATATATTAGTCTCAGAAAAGAAAAAGAAACTGGGCACTATCCGTGGTGAGCAACCGGTGAAATCCAGAGCGATCCTCTCTGACCGAAGGTATAGGTCGAATGGAGGTGCACACTATATGTAAGTGACCAAGTTTAAATAGCAGAAAACGGCAACCATTTCGCAGCTCAGTGGCCGCTTCTACTGATGTCAGGACCCGTAGAAGCGGCCACTGAGCTGCGAAACGGTTGCCGTCGTCCTCGCTCCCGCACCTCCCTCCCCCACCGCTTGTTTTTCCGGAATGTGTTCTTGGATACCGCAATAAAGTAACAAAGATCATCATGGTGAGTGCCACTGTCTATTTTTCTGCTATTTAAAAATATATATATATTATACTGTCATATACTGAGCACTGTCATGGTTTCTGGATTGTGAGTCATGGGGAAAGCAAAAGAATTGTCAACGGATCTATGGGAAAAGATAGTTGAACTTTATAAAATAGGAGAGGGATACAGAAAGATATCCAGGGAATTGATAATGCCAGTCTGCAGTGTTCAAACTGTGATTAACAAATGGAAAATCAGGGGCTGTGTAAAAACCAAACCACGATCAGGTAGACTAACAAACATTTCAGCCACAACTGCCAGGAAAATTGTTCGGGAGGCAAAGAAAAACCCACAACTAACATCAGCTGCAATACAGGACTCACTGAGAACTAGCGGTGTGGCTGTTTAAAGATGCACAATAAGGAGACACTTGAAGAAAAATGAGCTGCATGGTCAAATCGCCAGAAGAAAGCCATTACTGCTCAAATGCCACTAAGTATCTTGCCTACACTACGCCAAACAGCACAGAGACAAGCCTCCAAACTTCTGGAACATGGTCATTTAGAGTGATGAGACCAAAATCAAACTTTTTGGCCACAGCCATAAATTTTTCATTTGAAGAGGTATCAACAAGGCCCAGGATGAAAGGAACACCATTCCTACTGTAAAGTATAGAGGTGAATCGTTAATGATGGGGGGATGTGTGAGGTACAAAGGCACAGCAAAGATGGTGAAAGTTAAAGGAAGATGAATGCAGCACATTAATTATCAGCAAATACTGGAGGCAAATTTGCCCTCAGCCCAAGAGCTATGCATGGGACGTACTTGGATGTTCCAAAATGACAAAGATCCAAAACACAAGGCCACGTCGACCTGTCATTGGCTACAGCAGAACAAAGTGAAGGTTCTAGAGTGGCCATCTCAGTCTACTAATATTGAGCCAGTCTGGGGAGAACTCAAGCAAAGCACAGTTCATGCAAGAAAACCCAGGCATTTACAGAAACTGGAGGCTTTTTGTCAAGAAGAATGGGCAGCTTTACCATCTGAGAAAATAAAGAGCCTCATCCACAACTACCACAAAAGACTTCAAGCTGTCATTGATATTAGAGGGGGCAATACACGGTATTAAAGGAAAACTGTCAGGTCAAAAATCTATATGTAACTGCTATCATTTTCTAATTCCTCGCTCTACGCTCTCTCTATTGATGTATTTCTTTTATTTATATTTCCCTCCTATCTTCTGTAAACTTCAAATAAAGAGATTCATTCCATCTGTCACTCACAGTGAATGTTCCACTTAGTTCTCTGCTGTCCATTCCCCATAAGATGAATATGCATGTCACATACTCACACCAAATCATTGCACCGGAGATTACTGGGGGGAGGGTTCTGTATTCTCCTCTTTGCTCTCTGTGTGCAGAATCACAAGAGGTCAAATATAACACAGAAACTGTCACAGCACAGCAGGATATCTGCTTTACAGAAACAAATGGAGTCTAGATAAGGCAGATCTGTAATAGCTCTCTCCCTCCCTGGTCTCCTCAATAGAACAGACCTCCAGTAAGTGAAACCTGACACTGCACTGTTACCAAAGGGAGGAGTCAGGAGGGAGGAGGGAGAAGAGAGCTGTTGAGAGGGAGTGTATAATTACATGACAGTTTATATAGCACAGGACTGTTCCTGTTTGGTTATAATGGAGAGGACTAATCCAGGAGCTCACTACAGGGTCTGACAATGCTGATAACATGGAAACTACAAATGGTACAATAATGATTTTATATGTTTTTAAAAGGTCTGCCCAGGCCCTATTCAAGGGTAATATTACTATCATACTGAAAAATGACCTGATAGTGTCCCTTTAAAGAGGACCTGTCACCCCCCAGTGCATGGCAAACTAAATGCAGCACTGACTGCAGCATGTCTGCTAAATTCAGGGAAAGGGTCCCCTATGTCTCTAGCCCCCTTGTAAGCTTTAAAAAAAACTTTACAAACCTTACAGATAAGAGGTCGCCTGGGTTGGGTCTGAAAAAGAGGTCCTTGCTGCTGGCATAGTCCTCCCGCCTTCTCCTTGTTTGTTCCACCCCCAATATGTGTCTGCCACCGCCTCCTCTTCTGCTGGGTCTGCCCTCCTCTCCTGCTCTCTGTCAATCACGCTGCCGCACAGCTCTTGGTGTGAGCGGCATTGCGTAACGTCAGCGGCAGAGCCCGCCCTGCTGTTTGAATAAAGTGTGGCGCCCCTCCCGGATCCAGTCACCACAAAGGTACTGCACACCTGTTAGGGTGTAATATCCCCCTCACTGTTAGGGAGGGTACTGACCGGTACCGCGACACTCAGATCACACTAGGAATTGATTGTAGTGGACTTGGGTGGTGAAGAAAGTAGTTAGAGGGAGCACTTGGGGAGGAGTGAAGTCAGGAGGAACACACGTAGAGGACGTGGGACATGTCACAGAGGGGTATCAAAAGAGGAAGAAACATCTAGAACGTAAGAGATGACAGTAGGACAGCTGAGAAGAAGAATCAGAGGTGGTAGAACAGCTGAGGAGAGTTTTCGTGCAATATCTCATGTTTTCATCCCTTGTCCAAGGCATTGCACTATTTGTTGCTTTTCGGCAGCAGAGACATCCTTTTTCTTTCCCGTGTTACTTGAAAACTGTGGTCTGCGTAATATTGTGGAACACCCAGATTTCCTTTTATTGGGCTCACCTGCCAAACTAATTATCACAGGTATCTGAGATTGATTTCAGTGATCCAAAGAATTCTGAGACGCAATATCATCAATGGGTTTCATTGAAAAAAAAAATTTAATAAAACCCTATGACACTTAAAAACCATTTTGCATAATAATTTGGAACACAGTGTGTACTTCCCACATGGATATATATAAATATATATCCCATCCTCCATCTTTGTACATTTATCATTTTTCTTCAGTCCGCAGGAAGGAAAAGACGGCTACAGTCACCTCTCGCTCCCAACAAACCTCCAGTCCCTACGTCACCAAAACGGGGTTAACGCTCCTAAAAGAGTGCTGTGGATTCACCTGCTCCATCATGTAATCTCGACTGCTCATTTCAAGATGGCATCCCACGAGAGCTTTATTCTGATTGGTCAAAGCACATTTGTAGCCCCCTCACTACCAGCGGCCATGTTTTTGCCTTTTTGTATATATATTTATGCTAAAAACTGTATATCAAATGGTGGTGCACAAAGCCTCATGGGTCCTTTCAGGCTGAAAGGACCCCTTCAGTTATGTAGACGTCATATGTGTATCATATTTTAGGTCCTAGGACACACTTCTTTTCCTCATAACCTCCTTCAGCTATTCAGGACTGGTCACATGACATGTTTCCCTACAGCTCTGACTCCTTTGCATTTGTTTCTGAAGAGTCAGAAAGGCGGAGCTACCCACTGTGAATGACCCTTGACCCTTTGCACTGTATTCTGTGTATTTCAGATTTGCATTTTTTCTTGTGATGTAATTTATAATGTAAGATATTATATCGACCGCAAATGTTGTGTCAGTTATATACTGTGTATGAATATGAACTATGTCAGATTTGTGAAAGTAAACTATATGTTTATGTAAGATATGTGTAAATCTATATATAGTGCATGTATGAAAGAAGGGGGATGTGCTGGTCTCGTGACGTTGGAAACCACCAGGAGGGGGGAGTCTTTTTCTATTTCTCCAGCTGTATACAGTACTTGTTAGGTCCCCTGGCACTGCTTCCCAGCTCACCTCTCCTGGGTCTGCATTCTCTGCTCCTATGTCAATCGGGCATCCGGCGTCCAGGCGTGCTGTGTCTTGGACCCATCGCCGGGTCCCCTTCCTGTCTGCTATCTACCAGCCTCACACAGCAGCACACTACAATGATTGGAGTCATGAATGTAATGAGCGGTGCACTAGGTGCGGCCACGCTCCTCCCCAGTGAATTTAGGGGCTGGCACAGCTCAACCTGACACTCCCCTTGACCAATAGCTGTCCGTCCTCCGGTATATCAGGCCACCTCCACTGATGGGAGGTGCCTGCTTATTGAGTTAGCTTCTGCTTCTCTGGCTGTTAGTCAGGCCCTCCTTGTGCTCTCCTCCGGTAGACCCATTCCTGCTCTCCTAGCCTTGGGCTCTGATCCCTCGAATCCTCCTTAGCTATACCGTAGTATAGGCTAACCCTATGAGCCGCCCCCTTGGTACCAGCATCTGTGGTAATTAGACCCCCCCTGGGCTTGCCCCTGACAATCCCTGTATAAGGGGTTGGTTAAACTAGGACCAGCTCACCCAGGGGAGTTCGGTACCACAGCCCAGTGGGTCCACTCTAGGGCACCTTTTCCCGGAAGCATGACAGTAGTTTTTGTTGAGCTCCCCCTTGTGGTGGCTGTAGACTGTAGAACTGTAATAATTAGTTGGTGGCAGTGTGAAAGGAAACAGTATTTATGTGACACTTTGGGTGCTGTTAGAACATCATGGTTTCTATTTCTGTGCTGACTAGGTGTTTTGCCAATATTTTTGACAAACAGGCTCAGATACGACTTTAAAGAAGTAATTTATTAAAAAGGCTAATATAGAAAGCAAAATGAAAGAAACAGTATGATATTGCATACACTATTTTTATAATCAACATACAACGGTTATGTATTTACTTATATCACATCACCGTGGAGTTATGAATACATCATCTGTCTTCAATATCAGAGAGGTCATGATAAAGACAGAGAGCTCAGTGGGAAATCAACACTGAATTCTGACATCTAAAGGCCCCGTTACACGCTGCGATGTCCCAGCAATCCGACCAACGATGGGGATCGCTGGGACATCGCTATCTGATCGCATGTGAACTGTCACACAGGCAGACTCACCAGCGATCAGCGTCCAGCGATAACGCAGGTAACCAAGGTACACATTGGGTAACTAAGCATAGCGCTGCGCTTAGTTACCCGCTGTTTACCCTGGTTACCAGCTCCCAGCATGTACTGTGTGGCGCTGGGAGGTCGTTGATCGTTGGTCTCCCGCTGTCACACACGCCGATGCTGGCCGTCCAGCGGGAGACTAAAGATAAAAAAGTGGTCCAGATCATTCTTCCACGATCAATGATAAATGAATTTATCGTTGGTGGTTGATACGTGTCACATACAACGATGTAGTTTCGACGTTGCTGCAACGTCACAAAACCGGTGATGTTGCAACAATATCATTAACAATATCGTAGCATGTAATGGGGCCTTAACGGATTCAGGTACACAAAATGACTTCTTCATCGAGGAGTTGCTGAATATCATCTGTCTAATTGACCGAGAACTCCTGAGAAGTCTCCACAAAATAGCTTCTGTCATTGTCATATTCCTACCAACTTATATAGGGCTTCTACCATAGAAGCATAAAAGTTAATGTTTACAAATGTGATTCATCAATAATCCAGAAGTGGTCAGTTTCTGAGATATTAGATGAACACATTGCAAACAAACATAAGTCAGACAATATTGTGTGTATTTCTCATGGATGATGTACTTACAAGTCAAACATCAGATATTTGGAACAGTATTTTGTCACAATAACCGCATTGTCCATTTGTATATACAAAGCAAATATCACAGTGGTCACTAAAGCCCCCGTCACACTAAGCAAGATCGTTGGTGAGATCGCTGTTAGGGTACCTTTACACGCCGCTACTGCGGTGATACAACCAGCTACATGCGACAAATGTAGCTTGCATCGGCAATATACCCCGTATAGCGGCGTGTGAAGACGGTAGTAGCCACCCGGCAGTAGCGCACCTGTTTCCGAGCACTGCCCGAAACAGGTGGCTACACAGCCGATTGTAGCGAGCTGTATCGGCGTGTAAAGAAGCAAAAGAAGGATGTGTCGACACCAGGCTATGTACCTGTATGTAGCTGGGCGTGACACAGGCTCTGGAAACCGCCCCCCTTCAGCGATCATTGGAGAAGTTCCTGCATTACGATTGGTAGTCGCTGCATAGGGAAGCATATTTAAGGAGCTGACCAGTCACACTACACAATTGCTCAAGCGTCATGTATTAAACAGCCTCCTGCGATGCCTGCCCAATCATGATGTTCTTGCTTTGTCCTATCAGCGTACGGACGTCTCGTAATCCTCAATTGTGGCACGTCTATGTGTTGTCCCTGTTGCACCAGGGCCGCCCATATTAGCTGGGTTGTAGCGTGTGTAAATGAGGTAAGATGAGCTACAGAAGTGACTTGAGACACCCAGCGGTGTATCCAGAGATAGATGTAACATACCGTAGCGCACCTAGTTGCGGCGTGTAAAGGTGGTGCGATTACCGTTTGTAACCGTTTGTGCGTGCTCGTGCACGTGAAGTAGCTGGTTGTATCCACCCACCAGTAGCGGCGTGTAAAGGTACCCTTAAGTCACAAGTTTGGTGACGCAACAGCCACCTCGCCAGCGATCTCGCTATGTTTGACACTTGGCAGCAACCAGGCCCCTAATGTGGGATTGCTGGTTGTGTCAGCATTGCCTGGACCATTTTTTGATCGTTGGGGTCCCCCTGGTGCAGCCATGCATCGTGTGTGTTTGACAGGGACGAACAACCAACGACCACAATACTAATCAGGTCCCGAGAACAGTGGTCCCAACGACCTCTGTATCATTCGGATCAATTGTGCGTCGCAGTGAGAATCTGACTGTTGACATTCACCACGATCCGAACGAAGCACAGCGTCCTACCATTCGTATCGCTGTCAGATCGCGTGCACCAAGTGTGCGTACCCTATGTACAAATCAAGATCAGATATCCTAAACAAACAACATCACAGAGCCAATACAATGTACATTGTCTACTGTATAAACACTCAGAGATCACAAGAGTTTGGGAATGAGCACAGTGCCAAAATGTCATATGAACCACATTTTATATTTGCAATACATCCCATCCTTCGCTAAAATGACCACAACATATCAAAGCATATGAACGATATGTTACCATGTATAGGCTATAAGATATCCATATATTTTTTTTTAATCTATGCGTTCCTTGGAGTGGCAGCCACGGATCAGACTTTTTTTTGTCTAGCACATCCCACAGATGATCGATGGGATTGAGATCTGGGAAATTTGGAGACAAGTCATCCCCTTCATCTCTATGTCACGTTTCTCAGACTATTTCTGACTGATCCCAGGTAAGTGACTCACACACACCCAGCTGTCCACATGTCAATTACACTCCACCTTCTCTCCCATGGCCAAGACAAAAGAGCTGTCCAATGACACCAGGGACAAGATTGTAGACCTGCACATGGCTGGGATGGGCTACAGGACAATATAAGAGCAGCTTGGTGAGAAGGCAACAACTGTTGGTGCAATTGTTAGAAAATGGAAGAAACCCAAGATGACTGACAATCTTCCTCAGTCTGGGGCTTCATGTAAGATCTCGCCTCGTGTGGGAAAGGATGATTCTGAGAAAGGCCAGCAATCAGCCTAGAACTACACGGTAGGACCTGTCAATTACCTGAAGAAACTGGGACCACAGTCTCAAAGATTATTGTTAGTAACACAGTACAACCGTCATGGATTCAATTTGCAGGGCACGCAAGGTCCCCTGCTAATGCCAGCAGGGGCGTAACTACAACAGGTGCAGGGTTGCGATCGCACCCGGGCCCTGCAGCCTAGGGGGGCCCCGAAAGTCCCTTTGGTCTATAGAAAAAGACTATTACTATTAAAGATTTGCAATAATTGGGGGCCCCGTTGGAGCTTTCGCATTGGGGCCCCTGGGCCTGAAGTTACGCCACTGAATGCCAGCATATGTCCAGGCCTGTTTGAAGTTCGACAATGACCATCTGGATGATCCAAAGGTGGCATGGGAGAAGGTCATGTGGTCAGATGAGACCACAGTAGAACATTTTGGTATCAAGTCCACTCAGCATGTTTAGAGGAAGAAGGATGAGTACAACCCCAAGAACACCGTCCCAACCATGAAGCATGGGGGTGAAACCCTCAAATTTTGGCAGTGCTTTTCTACAAAGGGGACAGGACAACTGCACAGTACTGAAGGGAGGATGGATGGGGTCATGTATAACGAAATTTTGACCAACACAGTCCTTCACTCAATAAGAGCATTGAAGATAGGTTGTGTTGTGTTTGGGCCTTCCAGCATGACAATGACCCAAAACACACTGCCGGGTCAACTAAAGAGTGGCTTCGTAAGAAGCATTTCAAGGTCCTTGAGTGGACCCAATAGAAAATCTTTGGAGGGAGCTGAAAATCAACGTAACCTAGCAACAGATCTAAAATTTGATAGGTTTGGAGAAGATCTGTATGGCGGAGTGGGCCAAAATCCCTGCTGCTGTGTGTGCCAATTTGGTCAAGGACTACAGGAAACATCTGACCTCTGTAATTGCAAATATTGGTTTCTGTTTCACATTTTAAGTTCTGTTTTTCTAATGTACCAAATACTTATTTCATGCAATAATACGCAAATTAATATATGATTTTTACACATTTTTTTTATTCTGATACAGTTGAAGTGTACCTATGATAAAGATTACAGACCTCTCCATTCTTTGTAGGTGGGAAAACTTGCAAAATCCAAGTGTAACAAATTCTTATTTTCCCTGAACGAATAGGAGACAGAGTGGAAACCTTTGTAATGTACCTACACAGATGCATTTCTGTTCATACTAAGCCTCCTGTTTCATGAATGTAAAGCTTGGAGAAAAAATCCGCAATATTAATTCTTTTCGTATGTGATTAGTATACCTGAGGTCACGTGCCAACTAGTCTCATCTCTTTGCTCTCAGTGGAGGAGAATTGAGAGTCGAGAGTCAAGTCAGTGTTTGCAAAGCGCATAGATACTGTCTTGCGATCACTCACAGGGATTACTCGGGAATCATGACAATGTGCACATTACGCACTGTCACAATAAGGCAGTGTGCAGTCACTTCACGGAAGCCTTTGTATTTCAGCTGGACAACCCCATTAAATGCCTGCAAGAAAAGCAATGTATGACAGCTGCAGCCCACCTTTCATCACCACAATCAATTTCTGGACTTACAGCAGTCACCCGCCTCCGCCAATCTACTTATAGGGTTTTTGGCACAAAGTGCTTTTTTCAGGCTCCGCCGCTCTATCGGCGCAGCAGGTAAAAGGCGTCTGCTGTAATTTACTATGAAACTCAATTCTCCTGGGGTGCAGGAATCTGATCTGTGGCTGACAAGGCATTAGATGTCTGGACGCGTATCAGTGATCGGTGAGTCACCGGTGCGGTCTGTGCTGAATGTTAATGTGAACCGGTCTGAGTGCTGCGATCCTCACAATGGTTAACCACACACTTCTATTATATGGCTCAGTGACTGCTACAGAGAATATAATATACTGAAATAGCTCATTTTTGGCACCCAGCTCTCCACTGACCATGAATGATTCTATATCTGGGGACACAGAATAATTTAAAGGGGTTGTCTGCGGCTATAATATTAATAACTGAGGTTAATGCCAAATCTCACTGTTAGGCCAAGTTCACATGAGTGTATCCCCAAATTGACAGCGGGTCTCCCAACTTGAACTTACAGCTTCATAGGTACATGAATGTCTGTTCTGGTTGAAAGATCTGCAGTCAGTGTGGGCATAGCGGGCTGTATACGGACCATGAAATACACTTGTATATAAGCAGCCTTGGGTGTGGTAGTTTGCACTAGAACAAAGAACTCATGAGGGTTGTGACTAAACTAAGTGGTTATAGGGATTGTCTTCTACTAATTATGTAGATTTGAATTTTGCTATTATATAGCAAACGCCTATATTTATGTACAGAATGCCTTTTTTCATTAAAAGGGAATCTGTCAGGTCAAAAATCCATATTTAACTGGTATCATTTTCTAATTCCTCTGGTGAAGCTCTTTCTATTCATGTATTTCTTTTATTTATACTCCCCTCCTATCCTGTGTAAACTGCAAATAAAGAGATTCATTCCATCTGTCAATCACAGTGAGTGATTACTTAATTCTCTGATGCACCGCCAGGCTATGGGGTACTCGGGAACCAGGCCGGTGGCTGTCTCTCGGGGATATCACGGTAATCGTGACCCGGTCCCATGGCCTGGGATCAGTCCAAAAAGGGGATATTTACAAGGGATGATTTGTCGTGACGCCACCCGGGGTATGTGGTTAATAGAACCACTGCTGCCGTATTCCTGCTGGGGATGGTGACTTGGGGCAGCGTGGATGGAAAGCCCTCCTCGGTAGGGCTGGAGGGTCCCCAGGGCAGGAGGGATGGTTTGGATGGGGCTTTATGAAGGATGATGATTAACACAGTCACTTACTTTGCTGCAGCTTCTCCAGTCAGTGTGCAGGGCTGACATGCTGTGGTTCCTCAGGTGGGACTTTTCTGCGATGCTGCAAGTATAGAGCTCCGTTACAGGGCACAGGGCAAAAGATGTAATTAACACACACAGACTCCTGATAGCCGTTTCTCAGTCTGTTTACTAGAGTTGAAGTAGTTGTTACAAGCTGTCCCTGGAGTCTGGAGAGCAGTTCAGGGTATTTCTCACCTGGCCGTGTCGTATTGGCTTCCTCACTGTGTTTGCGTAGTGGCCCTGCAGTTGCTTCAGCTATGATGCCGACCCTGTCTCTCTCTGCGTTTACCAGTATGGCAGGCAACTCGAGTCCTTCACTTTTCCACCCTACCCGGGAAGTCAGTGTTTCTGGATTCTATATGTTGCTGTGTCCTTGGTACCATGTAGCTGGAGAATCTGGAGTCCCCCACTCTCCAGTGTTGACTTCCGGTGTGTCTGAACCTGCACAGTCTCGGACTCCAGTGTCCGTTCTTGTGGTGTTCCTCTGCGGGAGGGAAAGCACGGGTGATGCAGCCTCCCGGTAGGTTTCTGTTTCTCTCCTCTTATCTCAGACCCTAGCCTTAGGCCTGGTGTTCAGCAGTGGACCTTGGGATGAGCCTGGCACAGCTTGTTTACACCCAGGTCTGGTCCTCAGTTTGCACAGAACCTGTCCTCTTCACAGCCCTCCCAGGAGCTGAACTGAACTGTGCTCTTTTGCACTGCACTTTGTTGCTCCTCAGGCCAGAATATATAGGGTCGCCCCCTTCTGGCCTGGAGGTTTTGGTGTTGTTTGTGTGTTGCCTGAGTGGAATACCCCTTACTGCTTTCTGGTAACACCTAGCAATGGTGACACTGTGGCACTGTGACTCTGGGGTGCCACAGTTCCCCTTAGTGAAAGACGGTACTCCGGGACGTGGCAATTTTCCAACAAATAACATATATAACAATTTAAATGTACAGTCTTAAAAGTAAAAATTACAAAAACCAATAAAATATAAAAATAGTCCAAAAGAGTTCAAAAGTAGTCTCTCTGGTGATTAGTTCATTTCCCACCGGAGCTGGTGAATATTATGTACAAGAATGTCTCCATCAGTGGTATATTATGATCCATTTTAAAATAAAGTTCAAGATTATGTAAAGAGTTCATACAGGAAAGTCTCTGTAGGTAGTGGGCTTACTGTTTTAACGTTACCTATATAAATAAATAAACAAACATTGTCCCTACGGGTGTCTCACTCCTGGCTGTAAATCCTGCTGGCCTCTTGGCCCTCGGGTCACCGCATAATGTGGCCAAGGTCTCACTCTCCGTAACTAGCACCTTACGCCACTCTCTCCTCACCCTTTCTGTACACTATGTTTACCGGGTTCTAGTCTTACTGTATTTACACTAAAACTTATGTACATTACTGGTATTCACTTTTTAACTTCTAATCTTTGTAGCGAGCTGGTAACTGACCCTGTGTACAACATAGTGATCTCCTTACTACAAGTGTAACGGGCGTACTCAGTGCTAGGCTATGTGCAGAACAATATCTATCTTGTGTTTCTAGTTCTGATGGGATGGGGATCTACTAATAGGACTGGCAAGTTCACTGGGCTCAGGAATCTGTTCTTCCTGTTCTTCCTCTACAGGTTCAACTTCCAGTTCTTCTAATCTTGGGACTTCTCGTTGCTACAACGGGTTCAGGTGGTAGTACAGGCACTGGGTCAGGTACCACTACTTGATGAAATGCGGGTATTGGGACTAATACTGCTCCATGATAGTTTGTCCAGGTTTTTGGAAAATCTCCTAAGACTGTATGGAACACATCTTCTTCTTCTTTCTTAGATTTATTTGGTATAATTATAGGATCTTCTGGTGTATTCAGGGTTTCAGGACATAACTTCAAGTGATCTCTTGATACTGCTGAGGATGTCTTGCCTCCATCTTTACTAACTAAGCACACTTTTGTATTGTCAAAGTTTGATGGGAGAACTGTGTAAGGTGTTGGTTCCCATTGGTTCCCATCCAATTTGTGAGTCCTTCTGTTCCTTTTTAAAACTTGTTCACCAGGTTGCAAAGGAGCTGCTGAAGCATTTTGGTTGAAAGTCCTTTCTTGCTTCTCTCTTGCTTGCTGGAGACTTCTTTCTACACATTCTTGGACTTGTAGATACTTCTGTTTACGTAGGTTATCCCAATTGGTTGAATCTGAATCTTCTGCATCTGGTTTGACAATTCCCATATCCAAATCAATTGGTAGCTTACCGGGTCTTGCTCTCATAAGATAAGCTGGAGCACAATTGGTTGAACTCACCAGGACATGGTTATACAAGTCTACCAAGTCGGGTAACTTCTCTGGCCATTGATTCCTTTCTGATGCTGGTAAATTCTTTAAGAGGTCAATCACAATGTGGTTCATCTTCTCACATAAGCCATTTGTCTGTGGATGATATGCTATTGTCCGAATCTTCTTACATCAATACAAGTTACAGATTTCTTGGAATAACTGAGATTCAAATGCTGGTCCTTGATCTGCTAAAACTTGGTCTGGGTAGCCATGAGGTCTGCAAAAGTATGTCTGGAATGCTTTAGCTGCAGTCTTCGCTGTAAGGTCTTTCACTGGTACCACCACAAGGAAACGAGAATAGTGGTCCACTATTGTCAAGGCATAGACATAGCCAGATCTGCTTGGCTTTAATTCGACGTGGTCTTGGGCTACTAATTCCAATGGCTGCTTGGTGATTATGGACTTGAGAGGAGCTCTCTGACTCTCTTGATCCTTCCTCCTTAGGTTGCACGGGCCACACTTTCTACAATATTCTTCAATTGATTTTCTCATGCCAACCCAGTAGAATCTTTCTCTTAAGAGCACTTCCAACTTCTTCCATCCAAAATGTCCTGCACCGTCATGATAAGCTTGTAAGAACATCTTGGTGTCTTTCTTGGGAACTATGATCTGCCAGACCAACTCATGAGTCTTGGGATTCACATGTCTTCTGCATAACTTTTCTTTATACAGAAACAATCTGCCGCTTTCCTTCCAGAGTTGATAAGCTTCTGCTGGAGCATCTTTATCAGGGTATGCACCTTCATGGGTCAATAATCTTTTGACTAGTCCCACAGCTAGATCACTGTCTTGTACATCAGCCCATACATGGTGTGATAAGGGGTTGAGTGTCGCGTGTTGATGCTTCTGGTGCACACTTGTTGCTTTAGGGTGGTGAAAGACCGTAGCTCTATCTCTTCTAGCTCCTCCGGTTCCTCTTCCACATCTCTTAAGTGTGGCATCCGGGATAAGGCATCTGCATTCCCATTTTTGCGACCTGCTCTGTATTTGATGTTAAAGTCATAATTAGACAGCCGGGCCATCCATCTCTGCTCCAACGCACCTAATTTTGCTGACTCCAGGTGGGTTAACGGATTGTTGTCAGTGTAGATGGTAAACTCTGCAGTTGCCAGGTAATGTTTGAAACGCTCTGTTACAGCCCAAACTACTGCCAGTAGTTCTAACTTGAAGGAACTGTCATTTTCAGGGTTTCTCTCAGTAGGCCCGAGCTTCCTGCTTGCATAGTCTATGACTCTCTCTTTGCCTTCTTGCATCTTTGGCAGCACTACTCCCAGTCCCACGTTGCTGGCATCCGTGTAGAGAATAAAGGTTTGATGGTAATCTGGGTATGCCAGGATCTCTTCCCCTGTCAAGGCTAACTTCAGATTCCTGGAGAACTCTTCTCTTTCATCACTCCACTGAAATGGAGGACTTTGGCCTGAAGACTTCTTAGACTGTCCTACCAGGATGTCTTGTAGAGGAGCTGCTAGCTTGGTGAAGCCTTTGATAAATCTATAGTAGCCTAAAGTTATATTCACGACTCCGTTCAGTCTGAGTTGAAGAAAGGATTTCCTTCCCACTGGCATTACAGGGAAATTGGATTTGTCACTTCTCTGCAAATCCCAGCAGGAGTCTTCCTTTACCTGGCTGCCTCTAGGAAGCTCTATACACCTGACTAAATGACATTTCCCTAGCTGATTAGCATATCACAGGTGAGGAAGAGCCTTTTTGTGTGGCCTGTTGGCATCGACCATTTCCCAGAGATGAATTGCCTCTGGCTACCAAGGGTGGGGGCTTATCTCTTATGAGTGAGATGTGTCTTATCTGAACAGACAAGTATTGCTTTCTGGGGCGAAATGGAATCTGGGGAATATGGCAATATTCCTTATAAATATTGCTTAATCAGCACATCAAATATTGCTTAATCATCACATTCAGTTTTAAGAAAGGGTTTGGTATGAACCTGAAACGTGTACATAAATGTTACTTGAAGCATGACTACACGTGGAACTACTCCTCTTTCATAGCAGCGGCGTCTACCAGAATGTCTATCTCCTACTTCTCCTAATGATGTATCCTAATGATAGGTCATCAATATGAGTTTGTTTAGGTCTGACACTCGGCAACCACAACAATGAGAAGTCTGATGGTCACTGGATCTACACAATGTACAGGGCCAGAACAGCACAGCTATGTGCTCTATATAGTGGCCAGTCACACGTGCTGCAGCTCATATCATCAATCTGATATTCATGTCTAGGATAGGCCAATAATAACGTAATCCTGAGCAACATTTTGGAAGGAGTTGTCTGGGACGTTTACATTGATGATCTATCCTTGGGATCTGATTGGTACAGATGCGTTACCCTGACACCTCCGTCTATCAGCTGTACCCACCGCCACCGCTGCCAAACAGAACTACTTAGTTGCAGAGCTGCACAGCACAGCTTTGTCAATGGTATAGTAGCCATGGCCAAGTACTGCACATCTGCTCCCTATTGATTCTAATAGGAGACAGATATGCAGTACCCAGCCATGGCCACTATATAGTTGATGGAGCTGTACTGAGTAGTTCCAGCTGGCAGTGGCACCGGAACAGCTGATTGGAAGGTTTGTAGGATGTTGCGCTTCTTCTGATCAGACATTGATCACCTATCTCAAGGCTAGGTCATCATTGTTTAAGTCCCGGACAACTCCTCAAATTACAGAGCACAGTTCCATTCACTTGTTTGTGGCTCTGCATCTTTTTACAGTTAATTAGGACAGAGTTGTAATACCATACACAGCCACTTCTAAAGTATGGTGCTGTTCCCATGAAATCAGTTGATCAGTGGTATGGGGGTGCATAGCATCAAACCCTCACTGATCTCATATGGAAGAACTGTCCTCAGGATCCTCCTTCAACATCATACACCTGGAAAGCCTCTTTAGGCATAAGAACCACACGAAGTATTATTCTATTCGTGGATGCTGTTCCTCACCTGAAGAATCTATTCAACCTTAAATAATCTGGAACCTTGTCAATATTAGTTCTGAAATCATCAATAAATGAAGAGACACTTTGAGCTTTCTAGGATTGTAGAGCTCTAATGATTCACTGTTACAAATCTATCTGCCATTAGCCGCCATTAGCTGGCAAACGCAGTGGCCAATGAGCGCAGCCTATGCAGATTAGCCGCGCGCGCTCAAAATTATCGCCGCGACTCATGTGCAGAAATACACGTGAGCCAGCCGGGAGATGACCGGCCGAGCCGCTGACCTCTGTGCAGCAGTAGCTCAGCCGCGGCCACCTGCCGCACAGAGGTCCGTGGCGAGCCAGCCGGCTGCTGGCAGCAGTAGTGCCCCGTGCGGCATTCAAACCAAGGCTGTCGGTCATAGTGTGACAAACTTTACTCCTGTCTACAAGGCTGTCAGTCAGTGTGACAAACTTTACTCCTGTCTACAATGCTGTCAGTCAGTGTAACGCAGTTCACTCCTGTCTATAAGGCTGTCAGTCAGTGTGACGTCCTTCACTCCTATCTGTAAGGCAAAAAATCCAAAAATTGAGTTTTTTGAAAAAAAGCGAGTTTTTATATTTTTTCTCAAATGCATAGGTGTTTTTACTTCTTTCTGTATGTCCGTATTCACACATGATTAGCAGTGACTGTGTGCTGTTGTGAATTTTTTCTGTGTATTGTTCAGTATTGCAGCTTGCACCAGTTCAGACTATGCCTTAAGTGCTGTTTAGCTTTTTTTTCTTTGTAGATAGATAGATAGATACATACATACATAACTAGAAAACATACATAGATACATACATAGATAAAACATGTATAGAGAGATGATAGATAAATATAGCATACATAGACGATAGATAGATAGATAGATAGATAGATAGATAGATAGATAGATATCGTGTATTCATTGCATTATTTTTAAATCTTCATAAATAAACTTCATACATATTCTAGAATACCCGATGCGTTAGAATCGGGCCACCATCTAGTAATAAATAAGTCTGCACTGAGCTCCCCCTAGTGGTGAAACCCCAAATTTCAGTATTTAAAAATGTGAATTCGGAGCACGGTATCAGAAGAAAAAAAAAATTATGATTAAACACCACACAATTTTTAGATACAAGATGACAGCCCCCCTCCTTTTTCATTTTTAAATGATTGCTACTGATCTGCCATCCACCCAAAATAAAAGTTCATTATAACACTCAGCTATTTTGGGAAATCAAAGCCCTGGATAATTTCATGCACAAAATTAACTTTTTCATCTTTTATATCTCATTAACTTTTCCCTTTTTTCCTCTCCCACTCTCTTAACCCATCCTCCCCCGCCATCCCGACCTTGCCAAATCTTAATATACGTGAGTCATGCCGTAAGACTCAGGCCGTGACGACCGGCGCGGCACAAGGACAAGTTACCCGGAGAGTGAGGGATTAGTGGTACTGTTGCCATGGTGACTATTATAGAAACAGAGGTGTCTATACATATATATATATACACGCAGAGACGTTCAGGTCCTGAATATTCATTTCTAGGGAATAGGCTTGGATACCAATGTATTCATCATGGTAGGATGAAGAATACAATAGGAAATGTGTTGAATGTGCCGGAATGCTGGGCAGCGTCCATGGCAACTGTCCTCTGCGGAATGTTGAGGGCATTTGGTCACAATATTCCATCTTTGGCTAACTGCCCTTTGCTTTTAACAAACATACATATTTTAATAACCAGAAATCCCATACCTTGCCTTTGCTTTCATACAGTTACTGTATGTGTCAGGCTCAAGCTGTATCTTCAGCAGGAGCAGGCAGACGTTCCTCTGTCACTGAAGTCACCAATGATCCACTATAGCCACCGCACCTGATCCCACGGGTGGGCAAATGCCTCCTCTGTTTCAACAATGGCTTTTGTCTTCCCTACTGAATCGAGCCACTGCTCACCAGCCGTATTTGGTCACTCGTGGCCGGTGCCCACTGGCATCCTATTCAAGCTTTTATACCTGTGCTTGAAGACTAAAGGGGTTATCCGGAATTTAGCCAAAAAATAAAATGTCCCTAAGCACTAACAGGCAGGTAGCTGCCACCTACCTGCTTGTCGTACCCGACACCGTTCTCTGTCATTCACTGCCGGCATGGCGCAGTCTGAGAACAATCCTGTCAGCGATTTTGCCGCTTCAGCTGATGTCACTTCAACCGATGATTGACGAGCCAGCAGTCAATCAGCAGGAGGACGGCTGTCCCGCCCCTTCCACAATGAAGAACGGAAAAGCCACCGCCACTCTGTTTACCCCGCCATGCCTTCCCTGGCAGGAGCAGACTGTGACCGCTCTGTGGCGGGAATGAATGGTGCTGGGAAGAGTGTTCTGATTTGCTTTTCTAGCAGCTCTCACTGAGATTTTGCTTGGTCTTCCAGACCTTACCTTGACCTCCACTATTAAAGTTAACTGACATTTCTTAATTACATTTCGAACCAGGGAAAGGGAACTTGAAAACGCTTTGCTATCTACTTACAGCCTTCATCTGCTTGTGAGTATCAAAAATGGCTTGGCTACTCTGTAAGGTGGTGCCACGGGGAATAAAGTGTTCAGTACAGATATATCAGTTTAATGCAACATTTCAGTCTATTTTGCCTTCATCAGACAACCTGAAGTTTCTGAATAAATGAACAATGACAATAACAAAAAGTCATAAATGATACATAACAAAGATATTAGTACATACATATCCTGTTACAAGAAAAAAATATACAGGAACCTAATGTGAAATATCTTTCTTCGATAATGTCCACATGTTTAATACAAATGTAATAAATAACAAAAACTCGTACCTATATGGATTGTGCTTAACAGGATCCTGCATACAAGTAGCTGGGAACCAGTGAGAATAATCTGTGTGATGAAACAGACAATTATTACATCATAATTGATGTTCTGCAAGGAATCCTACCTACAGGAGATACAAGGGTATAAAGTAAGTAAAAAGAGAGAACAAAGAGAGAACAAGAGCAAAGGGAAGATGAAAAAGGGGGGGTGTAGCAAAAGAAATAGGGGTAAGGAAAAGGGAATTGAAGAGAAGACGAGAAAGAGAGAGACATTGGCTTACCAAAGAAGAGTGTGGTAAGAGCAATGCCTGGGGCAATTGTGTCATCCGTCAGGGGATCCCTGTGCCTCAAATACTGGATAGGTGTAATGAGCCCGTATAGTTCTAACTGTAGGGTGAGATATCATGTGTAAAGAACTGTGCTAGATATGGTGCCCCAACCGCCATGACATGTACAGGGAGATTCAATGTTATGTTGTTACCTTGGAATATATATGCTATAATTAGTAAGAAAGACATACATAAGGAGACACCCTAAGGGTAAGGGAATACAAGTATAAATCGATATGGTGATCTAGCTACAGCTATCTGGTGAGTAGATGCAGAGATAAGGAATAATAAGTATTCATAGGGTATTAGTAGTAAGATAAACCATACGTATAGGGTATTTGGTAAGCCAACGTCTCTCTCTCTTCTCTTCTATTCCCTTTTCCTTACCCCTATTTCTTTTGTTACACCCCCCCTTTTCCAGCTTCCCTTTGCTCTTGTTCTCTCTTTGTTCTCTGTTTTTACTTACTTTATACCCTTGTATGTCCTGTAGGTACAATTCCTTGCAGAACATCAATTATGATGTAATAATTGTCTGTTTCATCACACAGATTATTCTCACTGGTTTCCAGCTACTTGTATGCAGGATCCTTTTAAGCACAATCCATATAGGTACGAGTTTTTGTTATTTATTACATTTGTATTAAACATGAGGACATTATGGACGAAAGATATTTCACATTACGGTAGGTTACTGTATATTTTTTCTTGTAACATGATATATATGTACTAATATCTTTGTTATGTATCATTTATGACTTTAGTTATTGTCATTGTTCATTTATTCAGAAACCTCAGTTTGTCTGATGAAGGCAAAATACGCCGAAATGTTACACTAAACTGATATATGGACTTTGTGCATAATACTGCAAGATAATAAAGATACGGACAACCAGTATACATCGCTTTGCGTGTTTTTCATGTACTGCAGTAATCACTTACTGAGAGCCGGAGTTTCTTCTGCTTGTGGGCCTCAAATATTTTTATTTTCAGAGTGCTAGGCAGCGGCTTAGGGCCGCTTCACACTGCGGCGTGAACCGGTCTGGGTCTGTCCGGCAGGACCCTGACAGCCGCGGACCGGATCAACACACAGGACTGGGGGGCTATTATGCCCTCCAGTCCTGTGTGCAGCGCACGCAGTTCCCGCTGCTGATAAGTCAGGACTGTGGGTGTCGTGGTTCTGACCTGTCAGTGGCCGCAGTGACAGGCTGTCCGTGTGCTATCCGTGGATCCATGGATAGCACACAGACAGCACCCATTGTGTCACAGAGATCTACGCACTGCCCACAAACGGCCTTGTTTCACACGTCCGTGGTGACACGGATGTGTGAATGAGGCCTAACAGGCTAATTAAGGTCTGAAACCTTGGTCAAAGTTATCTGAGCATATAAATTACCAAGGATGCTCAAACCTTTGCATCGGCTCAATTTCTCACATCACGATTTCAGGGCATCCGAGTGTATCCGTTTCAAAACGGATACACTCGCATCCGAAATCGGATCCCATGTATCCCTATGGGGCTCGGATCGGATGTGTGCCTTTTGCCATCCGATTTTGGCACCATCCGATCCTGTCCGATTTCAGCACGGACACAAAAACGCAGCCTGCTGCGTTTTTGTGTCCGAGAATGAAATCAGACAGCCTCAGATCAGAGCTGATCCGAGCCCCAATAGCATAGGAGCCTATGGACATCGGATCCGAGTTGAACTCGGATCCGATGTCAGCTCCGTGCTTCATGTACGGAGCATGCCCAGAGGCGGTGCTCAGTACATATAATTAACCCTATCTGTCCCTGTCACTCCCTGTCTGTCCCTATCTGTCCCTCCTCTATCTCTGCTCTCCCTCTCCTTTATGCTCCCCCTCGTGCTCCCCCCTGTCCTCTCCCCTCCGGAATGTGTCTGTCCTCTCCCCTCCGGAATGTGTAAATAAAAAAAAAAATCCTCTCTGAGGATACTTTACCTTCCGACGGCTGCAGGGCTGTGACAGTGTCTTCTGCTGGCTGAAGGACCTCTCGTGATGTCACAGAGCCGATCACCTGACACATCAGGTGACCGGCTCTGTGACATCACCACAGGATCTTCAGTCAGCAGAAGACACTGTCACAGCCCTGCAGCCCTCGGAAGGTAAAGTATCCTCAGAGAGGATTTTTTTTTTTTATTTACACATTCCGGAGGGAAGAGGACAGGGGAGAGGACAGGGGGGAGGACGAGGGGGGAGGACAGGGGGAGCAGAGATAGAGAGGAGGGACAGATAGGGACAGACAGGGAGTGACAGGGACAGATAGAGAATATGCAGGGACAGACAGGGAGAACAGGATCCACACGGATCCTGCATAGACACGGATCGGATGGCTATTTGCCATCCGAGTGCAGGGATCCATGTGGATCCGTGCCTGTCCGTGGTATCCTCCTTCAAACTCGGATCCCATGGACAGGCACAAAATCGTGATGTGAACGAGGCCTTACTTGGAATTTTTAAAGTGGTGGAATTTTTAAAGATGCTTTCACACTTGTGTATTTTGCTATCCATGTCCATCCAGGATGGATACCGATCTCTTTATGGGCACGGCCATCCATGTGTCTTTATTTTGCCACGGATGAGTTTGTCTTGCATATTTTTCATGCACCCAAAAACGCAAAATGTTGCATTTTTGGGCTTGCATGAAAAATCTGCAAGATCACGACAGACAAGGATCCGCGACTAAACGTCAACATTTATATCGGAAGTCTATGGAAAATGGATCAGTTTCAACATAGATCCATGAAGCCAGAAGGAGCCCCCCCAACCACATGGATTGAAAAATATGGAAGTGTGAAACCAGCCTTAGGCCCCTTTCACATCAGCATTTTTCGCTGATCGCGGCAGTTGCGGTGAAAAAAATGTAACTGCCGTAATTACCGCATAACGGCTGCACTTGCGCTTCTCATGCGGCAAGCCCCATACAATGTCTACAGGGCTTGTGTCAGGGTCGGCAAGTGCGGTATCAGCATTTGCGGCAGGTGCGGCCGTGAAAAAAACGTGGCATACCGCGTTTTTTTCACGGCCGCACCTGCCGCACCTGCCGTACACCGCAACTCACCGCAACTGCCGCGATCAGCGAAAAATGCTGATGTGAAAGCAGCCTAAGATGAAATTTTTGTTTATTTTTTTTGCCTAAAATACAAAGGTAATGTGTCATCTTTAATTATATGCCTTTTGGAGATCATTTCATCTTCAACTTTCTAAGGGCCCTTTCACATCAGCGTTTTTTTAAATTTGCGGCAGATGCGGTGAAAAAACCGCATCTGCCGCAACTGCCGCATAACGGTTCCACTTGCGGCACGGTTGCGGTTTTTTCCATAGGAAGTATAGGGGGACTTGCGGCAGATGCGGCAAGTGCGGTATTGCACTTGCGGCAGGTGCGGCAGAGAAAAAAACCGCAGTAAGCCGCGGTTTTTTTCTCTGCCGCACCTGCCGCAAGTGCAATACCGCACTTGCCGCATCTGCCGCAAGTCCCCCTATACTTCCTATGGAAAAAACCGCAACCGTGCCGCAAGTGGAACCGTTATGCGGCAGTTGCGGCAGATGCGGTTTTTTCACCGCATCTGCCGCAAATTTAAAAAAACGCTGATGTGAAAGGGCCCTTAGGCTTCTTTGCAAATCCTTGTAGTTATATGAAATTCATGTATAGGCACGGATCTGTGCCAACGGTGCCAACAGATGTTCATTGGACGTTTGTTTAACGGATCCATCATCAGTCACCAGAGATAGGGGTGGGAGGAGCGGTACCTTGGCTCTGAGCATGCTCAGTACAGCAAAACAGACACGGATCCGTCCTCTGTAGAGCTCCACATTAATTTCATATGGACAGATACGGATCTGTTTCTGTCCGATGGTGTTCACGATTTTCGAGGAAGCCCATGGGTACATGAAAAATGCGGACACCAATGGATCTGTGACAAAACGGACACACGGGTAACCACTTTAGGACCAAGCAGTGCCAATATTATATCATGGGAGGCCATAATGGATCCGAGGCCATCTGTTTCAAAACTGAGAACATTCATATCGTCCTGGTGAGGTTGGGTGTGAAGAAATCCTAATAGAGACTCCTTACTCTCTGCACCCAATGTTTCCAATATGTTAGAATAATTGAACCTTACTGAATGATGGAATTAATACACTGCCCCAATGGACAAAACTATGGTGATCAATATCAGCCGGCAGGTATAGATTTAATCGGGTGTGACTCTGCCCAGTCAACCATAGGCCGCTCAGCTTAAATGGAGATAGTGATCTGCTTCTAGTTCAGTCACTAATGTTTTCTCTGAGATAATCCAGTGCCAGAATGTTCTGCCTCCACTTACAGTTCCCAGGAGCCAAGAAGTAGATAAGCAGGGGCGAAACTACAACAGGTAGAGGGGTTGTAATCAAACCCGGACCCTGGAGCCTCGGGGGCCCCAAAAGTCTTTTTGGCCTTTAGAAAAAAAACTAATGCTATTAAAGATTTGCAATAATTGGGGGCCCCATTGAGCTTTTACATCTGGACCCTTGAACTTCAAGTTACGCCACTGTAGACAAGCTCATAGGGACATAACAATTCCTATATAGAAAAATGTTTATAATTAAAAATACACTTTTAGACATTTAAATTTCTAAACACTAACCTTTTATAGAAGAATGCATAAGTAATCTACAAAAAGTACAATATGTTGGACATACATTTCTTATCATCTACTGATCCTGAGTTACATCATGTATTATACCCCAGAGCTGCACTCACTGTTCTGCTGGTGCAGTCACTGTGTACATACATTACATTACTTATCCTGTACTGATCCTGAGTTACTATCCTGTATTATACTCCAGAGCTGCACTCACTATTCTGCTGGTGCAGTCACTGTGTACATACATTACATTACTTATCCTGTACTGATCCTGAGTTACCTCCTGTATTATACTCCAGAGCTGCACTCACTATTCTGCTGGTGCAGTCACTGTGTACATACATTACATTACTTATCCTGTACTGATCCTCAGTTACATCCTGTATTATACTCAAGAGCTGCACCCATATTCTGCTGGTGCAGTCACTGTGTACATACATTACATTACTGATCCTGTACTGATCCTGAGTTACTCCTGTATTATACTCCAGAGCTGCACTCACTATTCTGCTGGTGCAGTCACTGTGTACATACATTACATTACTATCCTGTACTGATCCTGAGTTACTCCTGTATTATACTCCAGAGCTGCACTCACTATTCTGCTGGTGCAGTCACTGTGTACATACATTACATTACTTATCCTGTACTGATCCTGAGTTACCTCCTGTATTATACTCCAGAGCTGCACTCACTATTCTGCTGGTGCAGTCACTGTGTACATACATTACATTACTTATCCTGTACTGATCCGTAGTTACCTCCTGTATTATACTCCAGAGTGCACTCACTATTCTGCGGTGCAGTCACTGTGTACATACATTACATTACTGATCCTGTACTGATCCTGAGTTACCTCCTGTATTATACTCCAGAGCTGCACTCACTATTCTGCTGGTGGAGTCACTGTGTACATACATTACATTACTGATCCTGTACTGATCCTGAGTTACCTCCTGTATTATACTCCAGAGCTGCCTCACTATTCTGCTGGTGCAGTCACTGTGTACATACATTACATTACTGATCCTGTACTGATCCTGAGTTACTCCTGTATTATACTCCAGAGCTGCACTCACTATTCTGCTGGTGGAGTCACTGTGTACATACATTACATTACTTATCCTGTACTGATCCTGAGTTACCTCCTGTATTATACTCCAGAGCTGCACTCACTATTCTGCTGGTGCAGTCACTGTGTACATACATTACATTACTGATCCTGTACTGATCCTGAGTTACCTCCTGTATTATACTCCAGAGCTGCACTCACTATTCTGCTGGTGCAGTCACTGTGTACATACATTACATTACTTATCCTGTACTGATTCCTGAGTTACATCCTGTATTATATCACAGCTCACTCACTATCTGTGCAGTCACTTTACTACATTACATCTTTCCTGTACTGATCTGAGTTACACCTGTATTATACTCCCCAGTGACTCACTATTGTGTCAGCACTGGTAATATTACATTACTGATCTGTACTGATCCTTTAGTTTACATCCTGTATTATACTCCAGAGCTGCACTCACTATTCTGCTGGTGCAGTCACTGTGTACATACATTATATTACTGATCCTGTACTGATCTGAGTTACATCCTGTATTATACTCCAGAGCTGCACCCATTATTCTGCAGGTGCGTCACTGTACATACATTACATACTGATCGTACTGATCCGTTACTCCTTATTATACTCCAGAGCTATCACATCGCGGCAGTCCTTGTACTGAGCACGTCAGGCGCTGGGATGTATTGTATGATCTTTACATCAACAGAATCACCATCTCAGGTTTAACGTAATAAGTTTCTATTACTGTAACATGTTATACAGTCAACCGAACTATATGCCTACTGTGTACATATTAGAGGGTGGATCATTTTGCACTGTCTATGGGCGGGGTATAGGCAGAAGTTAAAAAAAAAAAATCAAAACATTGAAAGTATATTTTCCATACACTTGTACGTAAAACTTTGGATTTACCAGTGCTATATAAAGAAAAATTTCTATTAGGCAGGCTTGGGGATATCATAGAATGAACTGGGTCACGCAGTTTTGCTCTTGCCCCTGAAGGAGGAAACACCAGTGATTTACTTTGTGCTTGCAGGTAAAGGATTTTTTCTTTGTATAGTCATCTCCATAGACTATGCAACCACTACTGAACCGGGGAACCAAGCAGCACATGATAGTGTATCTCTCAGCTCTGATGGGGAATGTTTCAAAAAGTAATAAGTGAAGTCAAGATGTTCCTTATGTACATTCACTAAGTTGCCCATGTGCCACATTGTGGGGTGCTATGCGGCAAGGTTTTGGAGCTGGCAGGTCACATGGCAGCAAAGTCCAGTGGAGATCAAAAAGATGTTTGCTTCCTCAAACCAATGTTATTTTGCTACGCTGCATAGGTGTGCAAAGTTAGCCACTTCAACAGGACATCCCACTCCCGCAGTCTACTTGGTCAGCTCTGGAAGCTGCTGATCTTCCCGTCATCGTTGCTTGGTAACACTTTTGTTAAAAGTGAGGATGATTCACCGCTTCCTGCGTTTATTGCTCATTCACTGATCACAGGAGGCATGGGTGTGCACATTCTTCCTCCATTTTTGATGTACAGGCTGAATCTTTCAACCATAATAGAAACAATACAATTAAGCGTGTAACTGGGGCCTAAGCTTCTGTGTCTTAATTTTTATTAATATCTCTGGAGCTGCACCACTATTGCATTCTGGTGGGTCACTTGGTCATACATTAATCTACTGATCCAGCTAACTAATCCTGAGATTATAGCATGTTAGTATACTCCAGAGCTGCACCAAATAAAACTAGCTGACTTGCAGATGTGTACATACATTAATTACATCCAGTACTTGATACTGAGATTTACATGCACTGTATTTACCCATAGGCGCATTCACTATATCAATGCGGGATGTTGCATCCACTGTGTACTGACAACAAATGACAGCCTGTAATGCATCCTATACCACTAGTATTAAGACCCAGAGCAGCACACACCTCGCAAAAAAGATATAAGTGCAAAATTTTATTTTTACCCATTTTTTTTTGGTTGAATTTGTATATATACTCCAAGACTTGCTTCATTAATACCAGGCTTAACAAAGCATAACCCTATACAGCGCACCTCAGTTCTGAAGAGCCCGGAAGGGCAAAAACTATTAAATGCCCATTTTGTGGGTGCTGTGGGATTATTCTAAGAGGGTAGACAATAACATGACCTGGCACCCCTGAGAATCCAGAGGTCTTGAATGTTGCGCTCATATAAAATTGTCTATTATTGTAACCATGGCAACTAGATCAGGCCGACACAAACAGATCATTCATTGTGTAGCATTAGTGGTACAGCGAGGGGGTGTGAAAACCGCTCATTGTGCACCATGGTAACTATGGGGAGGGGTCATTTAGGGTCAGAAAGGTTATAACTGACAATACAAATCTATAATCAAAGACATACTGATAGGATGTATAGATTGTGAGCTTCAATGGGGACAGTGCTGGAAATGTATGTACAGTGCTATGGATTTAATAGTGCTATATAAATGAATAAATATTATTATTATTATTTTGGGCAAGAAACTATGCAGAGGATATTATTAGAATTGAACCAGAGGGTACAACTGTGCAGTTTGTAGCCTCCTTGTCCCGAAAGAAGCAAACACCAGTGATTACTTTGTGAACTTGCATACTGGTATGGACTAAGTGTAGCTCCATTCTTAAGACCTACAATAGTCAGGGCTCCATGAGAAAAACCTATACAATCTTCACTTAACTGAACCCCTTGGAGGATTATCCTAAAGCAAAATGTTTGCACTTAATGATAGTGTAGTGCTACATTCAGCCTCTAGATGGCGGAAATGTTTCAAAAAACTGTAATATATTTTGTGAAGTCAAGATTTCACTGTGAAGAATACATTCAAATCTAAAGGATTGCCCAATGTGTCCACTATTGTGGGGTAGAGATATGACGGTGTGTGGGCTTTAGGGCACGGACACACTGGCGTGAAAATTGGATGAGTGGAATGCAAAAAAATCTTGCATTGCCCTCAAACCAATGTTATTTAATGAGCCTAAACATGCTGCATTCAGTGCTGCATTTAGTTTGCCATGCACCAGGGGGATGACAGGTCCCCTTTAACTCCTGCGGCTCGTATATGAGTCGGCTCATGCAGAAGCTGCTGTGATCTTATTTGGTTACTATGGCAACGGTGTCAGCGATGACATCACTGCTTACCAGCCGCTGTATCTGCTCATTCACTGATCACAGTGCACGGGGTGGTAGCGTTCTTCCTCCCCATGCTTTGTGATGTAGCAGAGTTGAATCATTTGAAGAACAGACAAAACAAAAGAGAGAAGACAGAAGACCAGGATTGTGGAGGGATGCGTGGGGATAATACAGATGGAGTAAATAAGCGTGTCTGTGGCTTTATTTTTAATAAATAATTTTTTTTCTCTGTGTGGTGTCTTTTTTAACAATTTATTGCAGATTCTTAATGGTTGAGTCTAACTTGGCCTGACATTAAAAATCTAGGGCTTGATGCCAGCTGAAGAACTAAATAAACAAAGGACATAGTATAAGGCAGTGTTCAGAAAAAGTCACCGACTGCGGCCAAATGAAATCTAGCAATGCACTTAGCAGGATGTGGTCATATCCCATTAAGTAATGCAGAAGCAGGTGCACAGAACCACCCTCAACTTGCCATACATGGGGGAGGGGATTTTACTATGCACGAGGTAATTTGCACACATAGGACGCCATTCACGCTGATATCAATGATGCAGAGTGACTGTATGCCACCCACTGGTCCCTGCCAGCAGATCAAATGGGCAGCCAGTATGATGCATCCACACCACTAGATGAAGGATGCCCCATGAGGCCCAGCCACACCCGCAAAAAAAGATATAAAAGTGCAAAAAAATTTTATTTTTGAGAACATTTTTTTTTGTGTGATGTATTGTTAGATATATTGGCCAAGACACGTTAAGCTTGGGCTTAATACCAGCTGGTAAAACAAAGCTGGTATTAACCCCTTATTACCCAGCGTGCCACCCGCCCCCAGGGTTGCTGGAAGAGCCTGGTAAGGCGCATGGAAATAGCGCTTATTATTAATGCACCATTTTCAGGGGTGGCTGTGGGCTGCTATTCTTTAGCATGGGGGAGCAATAACAATGGGACCTCACCCCACTGAGAATACCAGCCCCCAGCTGCCTACTTTTACTTTGGATGGCAATGAAAAATAGGGCGGAGCCCACGCATATTTTTTTGCCAGCTAAGGGAAAATTAGGCAGCTGAGGGTGAGCTGTCTGCTTTCATTGGGCTAGACTTAAAAAAGCTGCGAAGCCCCATGCGTTTTTTTTTATATTTATTTAACAACCTATAACACCAGGTTTGCTGCCATAGACTAATGTGTATGGCAACCAAGCAGAATCACTGTCCAGATTGAGGAAATCCAATCTGACTACAACAGCCAATCACAGAGGCTCCCAGAGTGTGAGCTCCTCTGATTGGCTGTTTGTCTGCCAGTGCAGTGAATATGCAATTAGCTTGATAGGCGGCCCCGGAAGTAGCAGCGGGAGTCTGGTAAACCCAATCTAGCTATTCTAGCATCTATCTATCTATCTATCTGTCTATTGTATTCAATCTATCTATCCTGTCTACTCTTCTCTAACTTTATATAGCATGAGACATGCAATGCTAAACACACATTACACTCGGACAACACACTGATGTCACACGGACAGCACTCGGATATTATCTGTGAAAAAAACGCACACTCGTATAGCGGTTGCATTCCACATGGAACAAAAAACGGATGTCACTCGTCCGACTCTCCTGGATGAGAAACGACTATTTTTTAAACGCCAGTGTGTCCCCACCCTTAAAGGGGAACTCTAGGGAGAGAATTTTTTTTTTAGTACTGTCTCTGCCCTCCTGCATGATAAAGCAGAGGCGGGCACTGCAGTTCTAGGATCTATAGATTGCTTATAAATCAATGAATTCATATCTGCTCCTCAGCTCTCATCCCTCCCTTTGGGGACAGAGAAATTCAGTCATGCATAGTACTAAAGTTTCAGGGGATAGGAAGCTACCAAGTTGATATAAGGGAGGGGAGACCAGGGCAGTGCTGAATCAATCAATGCAATTCTATGCCTCACAGTGTGTATTTATATATGCTTGGTGACATGATTGCTATTTGAAGGAAGAAAATGACTGTTCATACACTACATAAGATGGTATATCAGGGGCAGGATTGTAGTGTAACTGCCACGCCCCCTGTTCATACAGAAGTGTGAGAGGGCAGGAATGTAAGATGATCCTGAAACCCCCAGGGTCCACACCCCTGACACACCTCTTGTCACTGCTGCAGCATGAGGCTGAGTTTCTCTGTCCTCTGAGGGAGGAGTGAGAGCTGAGGAGCACTAGAGAAAGCTGAGGAGTAGTCCCCAGCTCTGCTTCATCATGTAGGAAGGCAGGGACAGTACAACTTTTTTTTTATCTCCCTGGAGTTTCCATTAAACTCAAGGTTTATAAATACTAACTACCATACACTATGCTAGTGTTCAGTACATGTGGCACCCCAGGGGTTAACGTGCCACAGTAACATCACACGGGTTCCCTCCCCACAACACACTGATCTACACTAGCACCTCTAGGCCATGAGGGGGAGCTAAACCAGCTCCCTTATATACTCTGGGTCAAGAGGAAGTAGTTAGTTCAGTACGTAGCAGTACTGTGAAGAGTCCAATTCCTGGGAGAACTGAGGGAGGCTGTAGTGTAAAGGAGCTGCGCCAGGCTTCTCTACGGCCTGCTCATCGATTCCAGGCCTAGCCAGGGTCTGAGGAAAGGAGAATTAAAGACAGAGAAACACATCTGGGAGCTTGAGTGCCTTCACCACTCGCCCCAGAGGAGCGCACAGAACGGACACTGGATCTGAGACTGTGACTGACACACACAGCACAGTAAATCCAGGAATAGTGGAGTTTCTAGATCAACACTGTACCAGTGCAAAGCAACACGACGGGGTCAGCAGCACATGGAAGACTCAAGTTGCCTAGCCAAGGGGTACCAGAAAGGAGAGAGAGAGACAGTGCCAGTAGCTCCGCTAGAAGCAGCCGCAGGGCCACACACACACAGTGCAGCAGGAGGATGCTGAGGACCCGGACAGGGTGGGAGCAACCCGGCCCCAGTACAGACTCCGTGGACAATCTGCTACAACATCTGCAGTAAAGCTTTGGAAAACTACAGAAACGTGTGTGTTCCTTCAACCCGTCTCCACTATCCATCCCTTACTATCACATCCACCATAGACTATAACAACCACTGCCCCGGGGAACCCGCCTCTACCTACGGAGAGCAGTGCCATCTAAGCTGCCTAACATCATCCCCGCCGGTTCTGCAGCAGCGGTGGTCCCATTACTGACCACACACCGTGGGTGGCGTCATGACAAACATTTAATCCTTTGTAAATACCCCCTTTTACTTGCCAGGGCCCCTGTGACATTCCTGCAGCAGCAAAACCGGTCCGGTACCGACTACCACGTCCCAGTGGGCTCAACATACATCCAAGAATTTAACTAGTATGAGAATGCCTCTACGTACAAGTACATACTTGTTGTGCCCAGAGGGCATGTAGATGTAAAGTGGACTCAGTGGGCCACTGGTGGAGTAGTGGCAGCTGAATTTTTGATGCAGCAAGATACTGGAGAGTGACTTCAGTAAAACAAAGGCTATTTATTAAAGAAAGGTTAACAAACGAATAGGTGTCTGAGGGAAGGACTCTCTGGATCACGACACCAAACTCTCGTAGCGGAGCACCGACAAGGCAACCCCTGTACAGAGATTCATGTAGTACACCACGAACAGATGAGAGGAGAAGACTATGGAACACTGGCTCTGACAGTAGGATGAATCCTGGGAGCTCCGTACAATACCGAAGAAGCTGGTCCAATAGGAATATGGACGGTTCTGTGCACTTCAGGAGAGGCTTGGCTAGCCAGGGGTGGAGTCCGGAGCATCAGAGAGATCCGGGATAATGAATTGGCAGCAGAGGATTCTGTGGGGACAGAGTTGTTAGAATAATGCAGAATGCAAGGTAACAGACTTCCTAGTGCAGAGCACAGCAGGAGTGTGACCTGAGCAGAGGCAACGTTCCTAGAGAATTAACTAGTTGCCCAGGCACCTCCCTTGGGTGTAGGATGTCTTTTATGCACAGAGCAGCTCAGCACTCAGGCTGAGAACCCTAATACGAAGTGTCGAGCCCGGGCTTTGGGGTACTCGGGTATCAGGCTACAAGGGGTTAACGCTCCTGTTGTCACGGGGAGTGGTGGCCATGCCTGATCCCGTGCCTGATCCCGTATCTTCAAAAAGGGAATTATTTACAGGGGATGATATTTACAAGTTTGTCATGACGCCACCTGTAGTTTCTGGTGAGGTGTCACCAGTGCCGCCACAGTCCGCCGGAGGTAGATGGTAATGCGGCAAGTTTGTCAAAGTCCTCTACAGGTAAGGCTGGATCTCCGGGGCAGTGTAGTGTGAAGCGGCAGCTTGGAGTGGAGCCATAGATGGGATGGGGAGTGTAGGAGCAGTCTATGAGGGGCACCGGGAACGGAAGGGAATGATACACGCACACAGCAGAAGTCTCTTTTACCTTTTACTGATTTAACTGCAGGTAAAGATGTCCAGGACACTGACAGGTGACCAGGTTGCACGTAGGTATAAGCAAGTGTGTATAAGGCCTCCTCTGTTCCTCTGTTGTTGCTGAAGCCCAGCCTGCATGCAGCCTGACTTGCCTCCTCTCTCTTCCTGACTCTGATGTCTGTCTCTACTCCTGTGCGGTCTCCAGGTTACCCTCTCTGATCACTGTGGTGGTACACTGCTGTGCCTGGCTCCCTCTCTTGACCCACAGGAGGACCGGGTGGCTGAAGCCTCCATGGTGTGACAGGGTTCTCTGTGGTCCTGGAGTATCCCTCAGGTGTGGATCCCCGATGTCCGGTACGTCTTGGGATGAACTCCCTCAAGTTCCTCACTCCCTTTAGGCTATCTGCTCCTTGCCTTTTGTCCCCACTTAGGCTTGCGGGACGTCAGAAGGGCCACTCCGGGTCACTGGTTCGGGCCTAACCGCGGCACCGACCACCAGGACATCTGCACACTCTGACTAACTCCTCCCCCAGCAGCAGTATTTATAGGGGATCTTGCCTAAGGTCAGCAATTTGAGCTCCCCCTACTGTGCCAGGGTGGAAGCCCATGAGGTTCATTCCTACCAGGACCCTGACGGGGGCGGACTAATCACCTAAAGAAGGACCGTGCTGAAAAACGCCTATCCCATTTGGGAATCATTGAAATATAGCAACCACCACAATCAAGCATTCGCTACCCAGGAAAGACGCCTCTTTCCAATCTTTTCCTAGAACGTTCCATGACCTACACCTGCCAATTGTCGTGATCAAGGCTTTGGTTAAAGCCGAAACGCGTTGACATCTGTGGTCATTATCTGTTCATAATAAACCTTGCATCAAAAACATCAAAAGGAGTGTGCAACTTTGTAGGCATTTCGGGGCCCCTGACTGCCAAAATTTTGGGGCCCCCTGAGACTCCGCCCAGCCTCCACCCCCTGAGACTCCACCTAGCCTCCACCCCCTGAGACTCTGCCTCCACCCAAGCTCCGCCTCCACCCAAACATACATTATATATATATATATATATATATATATATATATATATATATATATATAGTGAAAAATTGGAACAGCACCAAAAGTTACCTCAATTTATGTGCAAAGCTTTCCCAACCAGCAATCCAGATGGTTCCTTACAATAGAGTAAAAAAAGGAAAAACAGCACAAAAAAGTAGAAAAAAGTGGACTGTATTACCCAATGTGTGGGCACTTCATTGGGCCATAAGGTCCACTGTTTTCTATTTTTTTGTGCTGCTTTTCTTTTTTTCTGATCATCATAATGGGAGACCCAGACAATGGGGTTTAGGGCACTGCCCTCCGGAGGCCACACTAGGTACTACAAGCTTGTAGTAACCGCCCCCTCCGCTTATAAACCCCTACCGCAGGAGATATCCACAGTTTTAAACTTAGTGTGCTCGGAGGATCACACGCTTTGCTTGCACATCACAGCATTCTCTCAGCTCACGTGATGGCGTATGAAGACAAGGTAGGTCCCAGTCGGGGACCTCCGGCAGTCTCCCTGTTCACCCTTGGGGAACACGCAGGTTGAGGTACCGGAGGGCCTAGAGCCTGGACATGTTGTGTCCTCCCGGTACGCTGCCGCGCTCCTTCCCATCCTTCCTTGGGGGCTCTGGGAAGTGGGAGTCAGGAGCCTTGCACAGCTCCGCTCCGTCCGAGGCCTCCCTAAATGGTGCTTACAGACCGGACTGGAGCCAGCCCAGTCCGAGGCCTCCCTAAATGGTGCTTACAGACCGGACTGGTGCTGAACCCCCGTCTGAGGCCTCCCTTAATGGTGCTTACAGACCGGACCGGCACTGAGGTACCCTGTGTGTCTCCGGTGTGCCTGGGGGTAGTGTCTGAACCTTATGTGTCTGACACTCAGACCGCGCGCAACCCTCGGGTCCGCGGTTCTGGCGGTGTACCCTGTGCTGGGGTCACCTTGGCTGACCGCCCTGTGGGTCACAGGGGCTGCGGCTGTGGGCTACGGATTTTTTGTCTGCAGCCCGGGGTATAGTGTTGTCACGATACCTCCCGCGCTGCGGGCTCCGGCACCAGATCACTAAGATGGCTGCCTGGAGAGATGAGGAGCAGCCCAGGGGATGACGTCATCGCTGGGCGTGTGTGTGTGCTTCCCGCGTGTTTTAGGCGCCGCCCATAGCTTGTCCGGCGGCGGCCATTTTCCCCTCACTTCCAGACTGGAATTGATTGAGTGCACTACTGCATCTCTGGGGAGACCGGTTATATCCCTCGCGGAGGCCACACACACACTGCTCTTCTCCACCGCATCGAAGCGGTCGGTAAGCCACCGGTGTACCGGTTTCTGATTGGCTTATTTTCCCCGGCTGCGGGTATGTCCTCAGCAAGGAAAAGTGCTGCTAAGGCAGCCAGTACCACCACTACCTGTGCTACATGCAACGGGACGCTGGTTGGGGGGTCCTGCAATAACTGCGGACGCCCAGATGCCCGGACTGATACTGCAGAGACTGCAGCTCCGGTGCTGTACCCTGAGGTTCAGGTGATCCCAGGGCCATGGGAAACACAGAATAAGATTAATGAATCTGTGTTGTCCAAACTGTCCTCCATGTCGCAATCCCTGGAGGCACTAACGAGGAGGCTGGAAAACCCAGCTGCTCCTTCAAGTTACCCCCGGGTGTCACCCTTGTCAACTGCGAGACCCCTTAAGCGGGCTCGCCGAGATGACTCACCCGAGATCCAGGCTCTCTCTGAGGAGGAGCGTCACTCTGATGGTGACGAGGATGATGGGGGTTCAATACTTGAGTCGGTGTCCGAATCACCAGACGGGGTGGAGGATCTGGTATCCTCCATCAACGAGACTCTGCATCTCGTGGCACCCCCTGAGGAGGTGGAACTCCACCCGAAGGAGGTGTATCAATGGTTGCAGCCGGAGGCTCGACCATGTGGCTCCTTTATGGACCACACTAATTTTGGAAGGGTGGTCAGAGCTCTCAGGATTCATCCTGGGCGGCGTTATGTCTGCAAAGCTAAGGACACTCGTTTCCCCTTCCCTCAGGAGGTGCTTCAGGAGTGGTCGCAGTCCCCAAAGGTGGACGCTTCCATGACCAGGATTGCTGCACGCTCCCTTTTCTCTGCCTCTGATAGCTCCTCATTGAAGGACGCAACGGATAGACAGGTCGAACAACTCGCCAAGTCTTCTTATGAGGCTGTGGGGTCTTCATTTGCCCCTAATTTTGCCACGGTCTGGACCCTGCAGGCGATCACCGCCTGTTTGGATGGTATCACTGACCTAGCGGGGTCCAATTCAGAGGTCCTGGCGCTTATCGATAGAGCAAGAGCCTATGCGGATTACGCCAGGACAGCGACCTTGGAGACTGCCAGTCGCTCTGCTGTGGCTTCGGCCAATGCTATAGCGATCCGCAGGTTGTTGTGGCTGCGTCTATGGGACTCAGATGCCACGTCAAAGAAGATTTTGCAAAGTCTTCCTTTCTCTGGTGACAGGCTGTTTGGAACTGAGCTGGATAAACTGATAAAGGATTCTGCGGAGTCTAAGATCCCACAGAATAAGCCTAAGCCACGGTATACGGTTAAAAGGAACCCTAAACAGTGGTCCTTTCGTTCCAGCTCGCAATCATCAGCATCGTCCGCTCGCGCGGACAGAGGGGGCAAGCCCTCTACTCAGTGGCGCCCCAAGGGTCGCCAGAAGAAGCCGACGGGGGCAGCAGCTGCCACCCCCAAACCCGCTTCCGCATGACTCGCTCTCTTGTCCTGCCGCCCCACAAGTGGGGGGCCGCCTGTCACGATTTCAGGACAGATGGTTACTCCACATTCAAGATCAGTGGGTCCGAGACGTAGTCTCGTGTGGTTACAGGATAGAGCTGACGTCGCGGCCGGCGCACCGATTCCATCGGTCTGTCCCATCCCCAGAAAAGGCGCAGGCCTTTTATCGGGTGTTGGAGGGACTCCGCAGAGACGGAGTAGTGGTCCCAGTGCCTTCCGGGGAGAGGTTTCGGGGTTTTTACTCCAACCTCTTCATTGTACCGAAGAAGGACGGCTCTTTTCGCCCGGTTTTGGACCTCAAGTTGTTCAACCGTCACGTGTTGGTTCGGAAGTTCTGTATGGAGTCCCTGCGCTCCGTGATCGCGGCTGTGTCACAGGGAGACTTCCTAGCGTCCATAGATATCCGAGACGCTTACCTTCACGTGCCCATTGCACAGGCTCACCAGCGCTGGTTGCGATTCGCAGTGGGGGACGAACACTTCCAATTCGTGGCGCTGCCTTTCGGGTTAGCCTCGGCACCGCGGGTGTTCACAAAAGTGATGACGTCAATGATGGCTCTCCTACATGTGCAGGGACATGCCGTCATTCCCTATCTGGACGACCTGCTGGTCAGGGCTCCGTCGGAACACCTTTGTCGGAAGAGCCTGGAGGTGACCATGCAGTCTTTGGAGCAGTTTGGGTGGCTTCTCAATATTCAGAAGTCAACCCTGGTTCCGACCCAGTCACTGACATATCTGGGCATGGACTTCCACACGGACTCAGCTCTGGTGTCTCTGCCGCGAGCAAAACAGCTGGCCATCCAATCAGGAGTGCAAGATCTCCTCCTGTCACCACACTCATCTCTACGGGTTTTGATGAAGCTGGTGGGGCGCATGGTGGCAGCGATAGAGGCGGTGCCTTTCGCGCAGTTTCGACTCCGTCCGCTCCAGCTGGAAATTCTACGCAGGTGGGACAAGAGGACGGCCTCTCTGAATCAGCTGGTGGTTCTTTCACAACCGACCAGGGATTCCCTACAGTGGTGGCTTCAGCCGTGTCACTTGTCACGGGGCCGGTCTTTCCTCAAACCGTCATGGCTAGTGGTGACCACCGACGCCAGTCTCAAGGGCTGGGGTGCGGTGTTCTTACACCACAGGGCTCAAGGCCTCTGGACGCAGTCAGAGTCGGCGTTGCAGATCAACGTGCTGGAGATCAGGGCGGTCTATCTGGCACTCCTGGCTTTTCAGACCTTCCTGTCAGGACAGCCTATTCGGGTTCAGTCCGACAATGCGACGGCCGTCGCCTATATAAACCATCAGGGAGGGACCAGGAGTGCTCAGGCCCTAGCCGAAGTCCACCGCATTCTATCCTGGGTGGAGGACAACGACTGCTTGATCTCCGCAGTTCACATCCCAGGGGTCGAGAACTGGGAGGCCGATTACCTGAGCCGGCAGGGGATGGACGCAGGAGAGTGGTCTCTGCATCCGGACGTCTTCCGGGACATCTGCAGCAGATGGGGTATCCCGGACGTGGACCTGATGGCCTCACGGCTGAATCATCAGGTGCCTCACTACATGGCAAGATCGTGGGACCCTCAGTCTCTGGGGGCGGATGCCCTGATCCTGTGTTGGTCCGCTTTCCAACTTCCATATGTGTTCCCTCCTCTGGCACTGATTCCCAAGGTTCTGTGGAAGATCAGGACGGAGTGCCGCAAAGCCATTCTGGTGGCGCCGGACTGGCCCAGGAGGTCCTGGTATCCGGATCTGTGGCAACTGTCCGGCGGGAACCGGTGGGCTCTTCCAGACCGCGCAGATCTTCTCGCGCAAGGCCCTTTCTTCCACCTCAATTCCAGGGCCCTCAGATTGACTGCATGGCTCTTGAGGCCTGGCTTCTGACATCCAGGGGGTTCTCTCCTACTGTGGTTGCCACTATGAATCGGGCTAGAAAGCCCGTATCACGGAGGATATACCACAGAACGTGGAAAATCTTTTTCGCCTGGTGTGCTTCTGGCGGACGTTCACCGTGGCCCTTGTCAATTCCGACTCTGTTGGGTTTCCTACAGTCGGGTTTGGAGTTGGGGTTATCCCTCAGCTCCCTGAAGGGACAGGTTTCAGCGCTTTCAGTGCTGTTTGACAGGCGCTTGGCGCTCCTTCCGAAGGTCCGTCAATTTCTGCAGGGTGTGTCCCGGGTGGTCCCGCCATACAGGCGTCCACTGGACCCCTGGGACCTTAACATGGTTCTGACGGCCCTGCAGAAACCGCCGTTTGAGCCACTGAGGGATGTCTCCCTCTCTCGTCTGTCCCAGAAGGTGGTCTTTCTGGTAGCAATTACATCTCTGAGACGTGTTTCAGAATTGGCTGCACTGTCGTGCAAGTCACCCTTCCTGGTTGTCCACCAGGACAAGGTGGTGTTGCGCCCGAGAGCAGAATTCTTGCCGAAGGTGGTTTCCACTTTTCACTTGAACCAAGAGATTGTTCTCCCATCATTTTGTCCCGCTCCTGTTCATCAGGTTGAGCGCGACCTTCACACTCTGGATCTCGTGAGGGCTGTACGCATTTATGTGTCCAGGACGGCCTCCTTCCGGAGTTCAGACTCTTTGTTCATCCTTACGGCGGGTCGCTGTAAGGGGTCCGCGGCGTCAAAATCGACGTTGGCCAGATGGATCAAGGCGCCCATTCAAGAGGCCTACCGTTCTACGGGTCTGCCTCTCCCGGTGGGCTTGAAGGCACATTCGACCAGAGCCGTTGGTGCTTCCTGGGCTTTGCGACATCGTGCCTCTGCTCTGCAGGTGTGTCAGGCGGCCACGTGGTCCAGCCTGCACACTTTCTCTAAGCACTATATGGTGCATGCCCATGCCTCTGCGGATGCAAGTTTGGGCAGGCGGGTCCTCCAGGCGGTGGTGGCCCACCTTTAAGGGGGACCGCATCTTTAAACATTTTGTGAGGAACTTTTCCCGCCCTGGGGTTTGCTTTAGGACATCCCCATTGTCTGGGTCTCCCATTATGATGATCAGAAAAAAGAGAATTTTGTTTACGTACCGTAAATTCTTTTTTCTTGAATCATCAATGGGAGACCCAGCACCCACTCAGTTGTTCCGTTGGATGTTTTTTTCCATGGACTGTACCCTGTTGGGACAGTGTTGTTTTTACGGGTTGTTAGACCGTCAGTACACGGTTTTTCCCGATGGTTCGGGTGTGGTTGTCTCCTCGCAGCTTATGGACCAAACTGAGGATATCTCCTGCGGTAGGGGTTTATAAGCGGAGGGGGCGGTTACTACAAGCTTGTAGTACCTAGTGTGGCCTCCGGAGGGCAGTGCCCTAAACCCCATTGTCTGGGTCTCCCATTGATGATTCAAGAAAAAAGAATTTACGGTACGTAAACAAAATTCTCTTTTTTTACTCTCTCTCTCTCATCTGCCATGCCCCTGAGCTGACAACACAAAGTCCCAGATGAGAGGTGAACAGACGGCAGAATGTCTAACAGAGAAATCTGGAGGACAGGAGGGGGACGGAGAGGAAAGAGGACAGGAAGGGGACGGAGAGGAAAGAGGACAGGAGGGGGACGGAGAGGAAAGAGGACAGGAGGGGGACGGACAGGAAAGAGGACAGGAGGGGGACAGAGAGGAAAGGGAGGACAGGGAGGGGGACGGAAGGAAAGAGGACAGGAGGGGACGAGAGGAAAGAGGGACAGGAAGGGGACGGAGAGGAAAGAGGACAGGAGGGGGACGGAGAGGAAAGAGGACAGGAGGGGGACGGAAAGGAAAGAGGACAGGAGGGGACGGAGAGGAAAGAGGACAGGAAGGGGACGGAGAGGAAAGAGGACAGGAGGGGGACGGACAGGAAAGAGGACAGGAGGGGGACAGAGAGGAAAGAGGACAGGAAGGGGACGGAGAGGAAAGAGGACAAGAGGGGGACGGAGAGGAAAGAGGACAGGAGGGGGATGGAAAGGAAAGAGGACAGAGGGGGATGGAGGAGAAAGGGCAGTGGAACACTGAGGGGAAAGAGGACAGGAGGGAGACTAAGGAGAAAGAGAACAGAGTGAGACGGAGGAGAAAGAGGGCAGAGTGAGACGGAGGAGAAAGAGGGCAGAGTGAGACGGAGGAGAAAGAGGGCAGAGTGGGTCGGAGGAGAAAGAGGGCAGAGTGGGACAGAGGAGAAAGAGGTCAGAGTGGGACGAAGGAGAAAGAGGGCAGAGTGGGACGGAGAAGAAAAAGGGCATATGGGGAAGGAGGAGAAAGAGGATAGAGGGGGACGGAGGAGAAAGTGAACAGGAGAATGTGAAGAAAGAGGACAGAGGAGGACAGTGAAGAAAGAGGACAGGGGGGGCAGTGAAGAAAGAGGACAGAGGGGGACGGAGGAGACAGTGGACAGAGGGGGACAGTGAAGAAAGAGGACAGAGGGGGATGAAGGAGAAAGAGAACAGTGTAGTCCAGAAGATTGCAGTTTCTTAGCAGTGGTCAGAATGAGTGTCTGGCAGACCGCTCTCCTGTAAGGAAAGACAGACAGACTGACCATTCAGATTAACACTGTGACCTCTGCCAATCCCTAGATTATGGTCTGTGACTAGATTGGTGTTTTCTCTGATCTCTCTCTCCCCCTCTGTTCACTCTCTCTCTCCCCCTCCCTCCGTTCACTCTCTCTCTCTCTCCCCCTCCATTCACTCTCTCTCTCTCCCCCTCCATTCACTCTCTCTCTCTCCCTCTCTCCCCCTCCGTTCACTCTCTCTCTCTCCCCCTCTGTTCACTCTCTCTCTCTCCCCCTCCGTTCACTCTCTCTCTCTCCTCCTCCGTTCACTCTCTCCCCCCCCTCCGTTCACTCTCTCTCTCCCCCCCTCTATTCACTCTCTCACTCCCCCCCTCCATTCACTCTCTCTCTCCCCCTCTGTGCTGTGTCTTCGCCCTGCACCTGGCTTTTTCCCCCTGTGCGTTGTATCTCTCCTCTGCACCCATTTCCCCCCCTGTGCGTTGTATCTCTCCTCTGCACCCATTTCCCCCGTGTGCGTTGTATCTTTCCTCTGCACCCATTTCCCCCGTGTGCGTTGTATCTCTCCTCTGCACCCATTTCCCCCCTGTGCGTTGTATCTCTCCTCTGCACCCATTTCCCCCCTGTGCATTGTATCTCTCCTCTGCACCCATTTCCCCCCACCCCCGTGCATTGTATTTCCCCCCCTGTGCGTTATATCTCTCCTCTGCACCCATTTCCCCCCATGTGCGTTGTATCTCTCATCTGAATCCATTTCCCCCCTGTGCATTGTATCTCTCCTCTGCACCCATTTCCCCCCGTGTGCGTTGTATCTCTCCTCTGCACCCATTTCCCCGCGTGCGTTGTATCTCTCCTCTGCACCCATTTCCCCCCTGTGCGTTGTATCTCTCCTCTGCACCCATTTCCCCCCCTGTGCGTTGTTATCTCTCCTCTGCACCCACTTCCCCCCTGTGCGTTGTATCTCTCCTCTTCACCCATTTCCCCCCGTGTGCGTTGTATTTCCCCCCTGTGCGTTGTATCTCTCCTCTTCACCCATTTCCCCCCCTGTGCATTGTATCTCTCCTCTTCACCCATTTCCCCCCCTGTGCGTTGTATCTCTCTTCACCCATTTCCCCCCCTGTGCGTTGTATCTCTCCTCTGCACCCATTTCCCCTGTACGCTGTGTCTCTCCCCTGCACCTGTCTCCCTCTGTGCCTGTCTACCGACTGCGCGCTGTGTACATTTCCCCTGACAGGGGGCCCCTGGGCACTGTGTTATTTGCCCCTGGCAGGGGGGCCCCTCTGTAATTTGCCCCTGGCAAGGGAGCCCCTCTGTAATTTGCCACTGGCAGGGGGGGCCCCTCTGTAATTTGCCCCTGGCAGGGGGGGGGCCCTCTGTAATTTGCCCCTGGCAGGGGGGCCCCCCTGTAATTTGACCCTGGCAGGGGGGCCCCTCTGTAATTTGCCCCTGGCAGGGTGGGCCCCTCTGTAATTTGCCCCTGGCAGGGGGGCCCCTCTGTAATTTGCCCCTGGCAGGGGGGCCCCCTCTGTAGTTTGCCCCTGGCAGGGGGGCCCCTCTGTAGTTTACCCCTGGCAGGGGGGCCCCTCTGTAGTTTGCCCCTGGCAGGGGGGCCCCTCTGTAGTTTGCCCCTGGCAGGGGACCCCTGTGTAGTTTTTCTATTGCAGGGGGCCCCTGAGTACTGTTTCTCCCCCCTCCCCCCTCTCTCTCTTAACTTGAGAGACAGCTGGCAGACGCTGATTGCAGCGTCTGACTCTGTAGTGAGCAGCAGCAGATATTTCTCCTGCACTATCAAGGTGCAGGAAGTAGAGATCTGCTGCTGCCGCCGCTCAGGTTGGGAGGGAGAGAGGGAGGGGGGGTAGCAGTGCTCAGGGGCTCTTGCAAGGTTCACAGGGGGCCTACCCGCCAGACCAGGGCCCCGGGTGCTGACAACTGGAACTCCCCCCCCCTCCTTGGACCCCTGCCATACTCACCTGCAGCCTGGCGTTTTCCTCCTCTTCTATGTGTTCCACACTGTGGACCGCAAAGGAAGAGGAAATGAAGGGGTGGAGAGGAGATTCCTCTTCTATGCGTTCCACAGGCAGCGGAAGTGACGGCCCGGATGGGGGGCAGAGCGGGTGCTAATGCCCGCCCTGCCCTTAGAAGATGTGAGGGGGCAGGGCCTGGAGAAGATTTTAACCCGCCTCCTCACCTCTCATCCGGGCCCCCCTCTCCTTCCATCAGCGCCGGGCCCCTGACAGCTGTCAGAGTAGTGAGGCCCTGACGGCGGGCATGCCTATGTGCAAGAATAAAACTAGCACAGTGGTCTAGTGGTTAGCACTGTTACTTTGCAGCACTGGGTTCCTGGATCCAAATCCCACCAAGGACAACAGCTGTAAGGAGTTTGTATGTTCTTTCCGTGTTTGCGTGGGTTTCCTCTGGGTCCTATGATTTCCTCCCATACACCAAAGACATACTGATAGGGACCTTAGTTTGTAGCCCCAATGTGGACAGTGATGATAATCTCTGTAAAGCGCTGTGTGATATCATGGTGCTATTAAGCAATGCATAATAAATAAATACTATCATACTGCTCCTATGTTTAAGAATATACAGTACAGTGGTGTGAAAAAGTGTTGGCCCCCTTCATGGTTTCTTATTCTTTTGCATGTTTCTTACAATTTAAATGTTTGAGATCAGCAAACAAATTTAAAGATTAGACAAAGATAACACAAGTAAGCACAAAATGCAGTTTATAAATGAAGGTCTTTATTATTAAGGGAAAAAGAAATCCAAACCTACAGGGCCCTGTGTGAAAAAGTGATTGCCCAATGAACCACACCTCGCAGCACTTCCCTGAAGCCTCTAATACATCAGGGTCACACGATACAGTACTGTCAGCTCTGCCAACATGTGACGTTCCGCACCCCCGGGGATACGTAAGGTCAGCTGGGCACAGTTTTGCACTGACACGCCCGGTCCACACGGGCACAGAGAGTGAGGGAGGGTGATCCAAGCAACCTCCGTTGTGGCACTGCGGCACCCTGTCACCCTGTTGGGCACCACAGAACTCCTTGGGGCATGAATGGAGCTAACAACAAGCATCACTCACACCAAACACCTACAACACCTTAGAACACCTGGTTTCACCCCGAGCCTCTAGGGGGAGCTCCACTGGTCACTTTGAGCCAGTTCCCCCTATAAATAGGGTCTTGGAGGGAGAAACACCAGAGTGTGCAGACGCTAGGAGAGCTGCAGGTTGTGTGTAATCTCAGGCTTATGAGACACACACCAGGCCCAACCAGCCTATCTAGCCCAGTGAGGAGACCCTTGCAATTGGGGTAAAAGGAAAGGAGAACACCTCTCAGGGACATCAGAGTTACTCTAACTCTCTCCCTCATCATCCAGTTACTGGAACTGAGCTGTGAGAGCTACCCAGCCACCACAGAGAACCAGCATACTGCACAGGGAGTCTAGCCCCCTGTTCCACCTGAAGCACCTACCAGCGAGAGCCCAGGGAAAAGTACTGATCCTGCTTAACCCCTTTTACAGTGCCCTCAGTGCTGATACCCAGGTGAATCAAGTTCCTATGAACACACTGCCCGGTCCGGCTGGATTCCACATCCACCCGACCTCAACTAGGAGAAAAGAGAAAGGAAGCCTAACACTGCTGCTTGCTGTGAACCTCCAGGAGTGTTAACTTCACTATCCCGGTCCGAGTGTACCTGATATCCACCAGTAAAGGTACCTAAAAGACTTTGATGTGTCAGCGTTTAATTCCTGGATCTAACAGCAGCCTGACAAGCTGCCTCACAACATCTTGTGCAGCTCCTGGCTCCGGGGACTCCCGCTCATCCTGTGGGGAGCGTCCCATCTTGCTGCATTCCATTCCCCGGAGGCCCAAGCAGCATCGGTGGACATCACCGGAACACTTACAGGTGGCGTCACAAAGACAATTAACCCCTACTGTTCAGCCATTCCCCTTATTGATCTGGACCACCGGGCCCCACAGCCGCAGGCGCGGTTCCGTGACAAGGAGAAGACAGACGCCTGCGACGTGCAGAACCCGGCTACGGTGAGTCAGCACCACACTCGCTCACAACCCTGACAGGCCTTGAGACCCTTTTCACTGCCTCCAGTGAAACAGAGCTGTGCCTCCCAGGTAGAGTTGACACCAGTTCCTCGTTAGTATATACCTGGTCCGTTAACAGGATTATATCAGGCCAGAAACCAGCCACAAGTAGCACGTAATATTAAACCGAGAACACGGACGTGTTTCATAGATCAAGATAAAAAAGCAACCCAGGATTAAATTATATATTTATTCGCCTTAATGGCACACTAGATAAACACACTATTTACAAGATGGATATACAGATATGATGGTCAGATATGCTAATACAGGTAGAAGTACAAGTATAAGCAGTCATAAATAAGTTGGTTACCCATTTCCTTGATCGCAGACAGCCACAGGGAAGGTGCTTTGGAGCCAGGGGCTTCCGGTTACATCCAAAATGTGACAAGATGTGACCTCCCTGGCTGTGAACCACTAAAAGCTTTGGTGGACACCTTTTAACCTCTCAATTAACCAAACCCTTGATGACCTCACATGGGAGCTGTCTGTGGGATGAGCTCAGAATTACAAAGAATTATGAAATCCCAGCTTTCTACATAGCTTCACCCCTGAGTCTCGCATGTGAGAGATATTCCCATCATATTTCCTATTATGAACCTGTTCATAGATAGGAAACATGAGGTGTGTATCGTGGCATGATGTCTAGCTTTTGAGGATCTTTTGGTCTACTTCACTTTGTCAGACAGGTCGTATTTAAGTGATTTCATGATTGAGAGCAGGTGTGGCAGTAATCAGGCCTGAGATATCAGTCCACAGAAAAATCTGATAACGAGAACATCTCTATAAATTTTACTGGTAAGGCTGGTTTTACACTTCAGTTTTTTCACTGATCAGGTTTGTGTGTCAAAATGAGGAGTGTCTCCAAAACTCAAAACAGGTGTCAATCTTTCAAAATAGTTTGTCTCTGCAAGTTCCTCTCCTGGTTCCTCTCCGGGTTTTGTCACACAATCTGGATGGACACTGATCAGTGAAAAAACTGCAGTGTGAAACCAGCCTAACATGTTATATCTGTGAAAATGACGTGTGCAATAAAGAAATGTGAATGAGGCCCTACATGTACATAGATCTACCTGCTATATAAACGTCTTATCGCGTCTTTCTTTCTGTAACGGAAATCCCGTATCGCCACACACCGACGACAGGCAGCAGAGGCAGACAAGGCAATGGAATGGCTGCGCTGTGGAGGCCTGCGCGGAGGGGAAGCTTCTGCCGCTGAGCCCCATGCCAGCATGGAGCTCCGCGCTGCCGCCCAGCGCCAGCCTCTGACTTGCCCTGCCCGCCTCTACCCGCTCTCCGATGTGCACCTCTGCCCCCCACACCGACAACAGGCAGCAGAGCGACACAACATAATGGAGCCTGAAGGAGAGGGGGTGAGCAGCCTCCTCATCCTCACAGCCTCCCAATTCTCACATCCTCCCCCATTCTTCGAAGCCTCCTCCATCCTCACATCTGCCCATCCTCACATCCATCCCATCCTCCAGGCTCCCATCCTCACAGCCTCCTCCATCCTCACAGCTCCTCCATCCTCACAGCCTTCCTCCATCCTCACAGCCTTCCTCCATCCTCACAGCCTTTCTCCATCCTCACAGCCTCCCCATTCTCACAGCCTCCTCCACCCTTACAGCCTCTCCACATCCTCAAATCTTCCCCCATTCTCGCAGCCTCCCCCATTCTTGAGTCCATCTAGCAGTCCATCCTCACATTCTCCCCTCTCATAGCCTCCTCCATCCTCACATCCTCCCCCATCCTCACAGCCTCCTCCATCCTCACAGCCTTCCCATCCTCTCTCACCCTCGCTGCCTCCTCACATCCTCAAATCTTCCATCCTCGCAGCCTCCCCCATTCTTGCAGGCTCCTCTATCCTAGCAGCCTCCCTCATCCTCACATCCTCCCCCATCCTCACAGCCTCCTCCATCCTCACAGCCTCCTCCATTCCGCTCACAGCCTTTACATCCTCACAGCCCTCCCCATCCTCACAGACTCCCCTATCCTCACAGCCTCCCCAATACTCACAGCCTCCCCCATCCTCACAGCCTCCTCCATCCCCTCAGCCTCCTCCATCCTTGCAGCCTCCCCTATCCTCAAATCCTCCACCATCTTCACAGCCTCCTCCATCCTCACAGCCTCCTCCATCCCCACAGCCTCCTCCATCCTCACAGCCTCCTCCAGCCTCACAGCCTCCTCCACCCTCACAGCCTCCTCCACCTTCACAGCCTCTCCCATCCTCACAGCCTCCTCACATCCACACAGCCTCCTCACATCCTCAAATTGTCCCCCATTCTTGCAGGCTCCTCCATCCTAGAAGCCTCCCCATCCTCACATCCTACCCCATCCTCATAGCCTCCTACATCCTTGCAGCATCAGAAGCCTCTCCCATCCTCATAGCCTCCCCATATGCACATCCTCCCCATCCTCACAGCCTCCTCCATCCTCACAGCCTCTTCCATCCTCACAGCCTCCTCCATCCTCACAGCCTCCCCATCCTCACAGCCTCCTCCACCCTCACAGCGTCCCCCATCCTCGCAGCCTCCTTACATCCTCAAATCTTCCCCCATCCTTGCAGCCTTCCCCATTCTTGCAGGCTCCTCCATCCCAGCAGCCTTCCCCATCCTCACATCCTCCCCCATCCTCACAGCCTCCTCCATCCTGACCGCCTCCTCCATCCTCACAGCCTCCCCATCCTCGCAGCCTCCTCACATCCTCAAATCTTCCCCCATCCTCGCAGCCTCCCCCATTCTTGCAGGCTCCTCCATCCTAGCAGCCTCCCCCATCCTTACATCCTCCCCCATCCTCACAGCCTCCTCCATCCTCACAGCCTCCTCCATGCTCACAGCCTCCTCCATCCTCACAGCCTCTCCATCCTCACAGCCTCCTCCATCCTCACAGCTCCCCTCCCTCCCATCCTCACAGCCTCCCCATCCTCACAGCCTCCTCCATCCTCACAGCCTCTTTCATCCTCACAGCCTCCTTCATCCTCACAGCCTCCTTCATCCTCACAGCCTCCCCATCCTCACAGCCTCCTCACATCCTCACAGCCTCCTCACATCCTCAAATCTTCCCCCATCCTCGCAGCCTCCCCCATTCTTGCAGGCTCCTCCATCCTAGCAGCCTCCCTCATCCTCACTTCCTCCCCCATTCTCGCAGCATCCTCCATCCTCCCAGCCTTCTCCATCCTCACACAGCCTCCTTCATCCTCATAGCCTCACCCATCTTCACAGTCTCCTCCATCCTCACCAACTCCTCCATCCTCGCAGCCTCCTCCATCCTCGCAGCCTCCCCATCCTCACAGGCAAATAAATCAAACCAGAGAAATGACACCTGGAAAAAGTATTGAACACGCTTCGTGAAATTTTATTTTTATTAATCTACTATATAATCGTCTTATCGTCTCTGTCTGTCTGCCTCTCTGTAATTTAAATCGAGCTTCGCATTGCATTATTCTTAATTCTTCATACATAAAGTACATACATATTCTAGAATACCCGATGCATTAGAATCGGGCCACCATCTAGTCTTCTATAATACTAGTTCAAACAGGGCGACGTCACCCCGGGGCCCTGTGCTGGTGTGGAGAGAGCTCTCTTACGCTGCTTCTGGAGAGCCGCGCTCTCCCGCCTGGTGACGGCGGCTTGTGGGTCGGCTGGGGCCCCTCAGGCTTGAAGGGGCCCACGGTCGGGGCCCTGTGCAGCTGCACGCTGCACCAGTGTAGTTCGCCCTGAGTTCAAAGATACAAGTTTCAATGACTTAATATATATGTATACTGTATTTATACAATGGTTTGCCTAGACTACAGATGACTAATTTTCCCATATATGGCTATGACCAATGTTTAGCAAAGTGCATAAAAAAATAAAAGTAAAGAAAAAAGTAGAAAGAACTGAAAACAATAAATGACAGTTAATAATCATAGATTAGCGGAATGTTCATCCAGAATAAACAGGCAATAAATCACCGTTCAGATATTAATAGCTGCGATACTGTGGCCAAATTCCTACAAAAACATCCAAACTCCACACAAAAATCTGCCAGCGTTCAGTTTCCTCCCCAGTCACAGACCCCCCCCAAACACTCCCCCCTTCCCCGAACCTTGATGTGGATACACCAGATGCACACAATCACACAATCTCTCCTGTCCTGATCATTTGTTACAATGTGCCAGTGCAGTATAAGGCTGGAGTAGTGGTGTATCTTCATAGGCCCCAATGCAAACGCTCCTTAATTATTTCAAGTTGTCAATAAGATTGCTCTGAAAGGACTTCTGGGGCCCTTAAGCTTCAGGGCCTTGGGTGCAATTCCAACCATTGCACCACTATTGTAGACACGTCCCAGGTCAGGAGGGCAGTATACCATATATACTTGAGTATAAGCCGAGGCCCTTAATTTTACCACCAAAAACTGGGGAAACTTATTGACTCTAGTATAAGCCTAGGGTGGGAATATGCAGCAGCCCCCCATCCTGGTATATAACTCTCCATCCAGGTATATAGCCCCCCATCACTGGCATATAGCCCTCCATCATGGTATCAGCCCCCCATCACTGGTATATAACACCATCAATGATATATAGAACTCAATCACTGGTATACAGCTCCCCATCACAGTATATGCCCCATTACTGGTATAGCACCCCATCATTTATATAGCACTATCAATGGTATATAGAACCCCATCACTGGTATATAGCTCCCCATCACTGGTATATAGCCCCCATCACTGTATATAGTGCCACCATCACTGGTATATAGCCCCCCATCACTGGTATATAGTTGGGCCCCCATCGCCGGTATATGGGCCCCCATTACTGGTATATGGGCCCCCATCGCTAGTATAGGGCCCCTATCGCTGGCAGTCACAATAAAATAACAACCGTTTTAACTCACCCTTTTGATGCTTCTGTGCAGGCTCCATGCATCCTCCGGTCTTCCTGCTTCTAATCATGTGACTGGGGCTCGCAGTGATGATGTCACTGCAGTGCCGGTCACATGATTATTTTATTGAGACCGCCAGCATGGGGACCCTATGCCAGCGATGGGGGGGCGAGTATGCATGGTGTAATGTAATATGCGCCGCTCCCCTCGCTGCTGATAGAGAGGGGGATGTAGTGCATATCACATTGCACTAATAAGCGGGCCCACGTGACCTCCCGGTCCTTCTGCAAACGCACAGACACAGCCAGCCACACACAGACACAGCCATACACACAGCTACAGCCAACCAGCTACACACACAGTCTCACACACACATAGCCAAAGCTAGCCACACAAACAGCCAGAGCCAGCCACATAGACAGCCCACACAACACAGCTACAGCCACAGCCACAGCCAGACACATGGACAGCCAGACACATGGACAGCCAGACACATGGACAGCCAGACACACACACATACAGCCACAGCCAGCCACACACAAACTGCCAGCCACATAGACAGCCACACACACAGCCAGCCAGCCACATAAATAGCCACAAACACAGCCAAAGCCAGCCACACACACAGCCACGCACAGCCATAGCCAGCCACACATACATACACAGCCAACCACACAAGACACACAGCCAACCTCATACAGCCAAGACCACAGCCACAGCACACACACACACAGCCAGCTACACACATCCAGCCACAGCCACACAGCCCAGCCACACACAGCCAGCCACGCAGACCCAGCCACACACAGCCAGCCACAGCCACAAAGCCCCAGCCACACATAGACACAGTCAGCCACAGCCACGCAGCCCCAACGACACACAGACATAGTCAGCCACTCAGACACACAGTCAGCCCCAGCCACAGTCAGCCACAACCATGCAGCCCCAGCCACACAAACACAGTCAGCCACACACAGCCCAAGCCACACACAGACACAGTCAGCCACACAGCCAGTCACAGCCATGCAGCCCCAGCCACACACAGACACATAGTCAGCCACATATATCCAGCCACAGCCACGTAGCCCCAGCCACAGACACAGTCAGCCACACAGACACACAGTCAGCCACACAGCCACACACAGTCAGTCCCAGCCACGCAGCCCCAGCCACATGCAGACACATAGTCAGCCACACAGCCATGTAGCCCCAGCCACACACAAGACACATAGTCAACCACACAGACACACAGTCAGCCACACAGCCAGCCACACACAGTCAGCCCCAGCCACGCAGCCCCAGCCATATACAGACACAGTCAGCCACACACACAGTCAGCCCCAGCCACACAGACACACAGTCAGCCACACAGCCAGCCACACACAGTCAGCCCCAGCCACACAGCCCCAGCCACACACACATTCAGCCCCAGCCATGCAGCCCCAGCCACACAGACACAGCCACAGAGACACATAAACAGCAACACAGACACACAGTCAGCCACAGCCATGCAGCCACAGCCACACACAGACACATAGTCAGCTACACAGCCAGCCACTGACACATAGACAGACACACAGCCAGCCACACACACACACACACACACACACATACACTACTCACCACCAACAGCTGCAGCAGCTCATCTTGCTGGATCCTGCACTGTGGAACAACTTCCAGCGCCTGCAGTAGAGATGAGGGGGCGGGGCCCAGAGAGATTTACTGGAGATGGGGCCCACAGAAGTGGTGAGGGGCATGGCCTGGAGGAAATTGGTGCCCACTCTTTCCCCTCTTCTCCCGCTCCTTCTCCTGTCAAACTCCTCGGGCCCTCACAGCTGTCAGAGCATAGCACTCATGCTCTGCCAGCCCTTGCTGCTCTCCTCCTCTGCCTGCTATGCCCGGCGGGTGGTGGTGGCTGCAAAGTGATTAAAAGCTGGTCTGCATCCAGAGGAGCAGGTGCTGTGGCCCCGCCCACTCCACAACTACTGGCCCATAAGGAAAAGTCTTGCCTTTCCCAATTGCCAGTCCGGGCCTGGTCCTACAGCAAGCTTATCCAGCTCCACCTCCAGACATGTTCTTTCTCCTTGTGCTTCTTCTTCCCTTGTCTTCCCTTCTCACTACTCACCACTCTAACCCATCACCCCAGCCAGTAGAGTGAGCGAACCTACAAAATTAGGTGTTTGTGCTCCCCCTTCTGTTCAGGGATCAGGCTTGTGTATGAATGCATGTGTTACCTAGTGTATGGAGCTTCAATTACATCTGGACATGATACCATTACCTGTTAGGGAGGCAATACCATTGTGGCGAGTGGACCACAGGAGCACCACATATAGGTAAACAAAGAAAGTTGCTTTCCATTTATTCACTGTATTTGGGAGAGGGAAAAAGTTCCCGATTACTTGGGTTCTGAGTGCTGAGACCCCACCAATCTTGAGAACCAGGGCTATGAAGAAGTACACAAAGGAGGAGGTAGCGGTCCTGTGGCTGGGTTGTTGCCCTTCTACGGCCCCCTACACATCTCTCTGAATACTGGCCTGTCTCCTGGTACCTGTTCTATGCTCTGGACACAGCTACCCTTCTTGCCACAGCTCGCATTGATGTGCCATCCTGGATGAACTGCAAAACCTAAGCAACATCCGTGGGTGGTAGACAACGCCTCATACTACACCTAAGGGTGACAGCAATGACAATATGCAAAAGTGACCAAAACAACAGCCAAAAAGGATGAGAACAGTGAAATGGTCTGTGGTCACCACCTGCAATACTGCTCCTTTATACGGGTGTCTTCGTCCTATCATTTCTACCTGTTGTCTGTTCGATTTGCACAACAGCAGGAGAAATTGATTCTTAATTAGTGCTGCTTCATACCTGGACAGGTTGATGTCACAGAAGTTTGATGACTTGGAGTTACATTGTGTTGTTTGTGTTCCCTTTATTTTTTTGAGCAGTGTATATTTTATACCTGCTTGTTGGTACTATGTATGGTGTATAAGTACCGTATGTTACATGTTTTATATATGTGCCTAATGTGAATGTCAGGGGCGTTGCTAGGGTCAAAAAACATCCGGGGCTCGGGCCCACTGAGCTGCATTTTTCGGAATAAATTTAAATAAAACCCAAGTAAAATGTACTTTAATAACCAGTGACACTCTACATATATAATATTAACAGATTTAATGCTTTAAAACATTATAGAGATTGCCAACATACACAAAATATAACAGTATTAGGCCAACATCCAAGTAATCCTAAGGCTTCTTTCACATGAGCGCTTTTCTGGCGTTAATACTGTGATTTTAAAGTGCATGAATTTCGCTGTCAAAAAACACCATTAAAGAACATGTTCTATAATGGAGGACAGAGAGAAAGGACCCGGAGGACTTGAGCAAAGATGAGGCTCGTCCCGGGACAAGACTGTGGAGAGACGGAAGGAGCCTGTGCGCCCGAGTCTGCAGTGAAGTGGAGGGTCAGGGCAAGCACCAGGGACCCGACCCTGAAAGATAGGAAGTAGACTCCAAGCTCCAACTACAGAACCGGTGGCCACGAGGTTCAGAGGAGCTGTGGCCAACTCCCAGCACATCTGCCGAGTAGGCAGCTGTATTAGGGTCAGGGGAAACAGCCGGTAGCCTGACAAGGCCTGTGACTGCTGGATTGGGGCTCTGTGCGCAGAGGCGTGTGCAGGAAGGAGGAGAGCAGACTACCCGCACCGCCAATGTACTTGAACTGTGACGTGTAGTACATGCAGAGAAAAGTGAAGTAAACCGGGTTGGGAACTCAGAATTGTGTGAGACTGTTCCTTTCCTACTTGAGGAGCGGTAGGCTGAAACACCGCGCAGGCAGCAGGAGCCTGCCTGGGAGATGTCCCGATCAGTGGCGTAGCAACTGTTTGTGGCGCCCGGGGACGAAAAATTTGCCGCCCCTTTGGTTGTTGATAATCCGGAAGTATACATATTATATACTGTCTGCCCCTATATACAAGAATATAACTACTATACTAAAACACAAAGAGAAGGGGTGCAATTGGGGGGTAAGTATTGGGCCAAATAGCCACTCGCCTATTGGGGTTGTCACTGTGCACCGCCATCTCTGCACAACCCCAGTGTATGGCAACAAGCAGGACTCAAGGAGGGCCCGGGGTCGGAGCAATTTTCACCGCTGTGCTGTGGAGTTCATAATGTAATATAAGTGCAAAAAACTTTATTCTTAATTAGGGCTGGGCGATTTTGGGAAAAATCTAAATCTCGATTTTATTTAAACCTATGGACGATTTTCGATTTAAATCTCGATTTTTTTTTTCTATTTTTTTTTTTTTTGCTTTTCTTTGATGAATAAAGAGAAAAAACTGAACGGAGCAGGTTCCCCAGGTATATAATCTATGAGGGGGAGGGGATATAGGACCCAGGTATAGAATACAGCAGCACAGGGGCTACGCAGCACTGTGCGTACACAGCAGCACAGGGGCTACGCAGCACTGTGCGTACACAGCAGCACAGAGGATACGCAGCACTGTGCGTACACAGCAGCACAGAGGATACGCAGCACTGTGCGTACACAGCAGCACAGGGGCTACGCAGCACTGTGCGTACACAGCAGCACAGGGGCTACGCAGCACTGTGCGTACACAGCAGCACAGGGGCTACGCAGCACTGTGCGTACACAGCAGCACAGGGGCTACGCAGCACTGTGCGTACACAGCAGCACAGGGGCTACGCAGCACTGTGCGTACACAGCAGCACAGGGGCTACGCAGCACTGTGCGTACACAGCAGCACAGGGGCTACGTAGCACTGTGCGTACACAGCAGCACAGAGGATACGCAGCACTGTGCGTACACAGCAGCACAGGGGCTACGCAGCACTGTGCGTACACAGCAGCACTGTGCGTACACAGCAGCACAGGGGCTACGCAGCACTGTGCACACAGCAGCACAGAGGATACGCAGCAATGTGTACACAGCAGCACACTGTAACCAAGACAATGTAATAGAAAACTATATTACCAGGCTCTACCATTTCTAAACTACAATAAACCTATTCATTCTCTTGTGGCCTCAGGCTCTGCTTGTTGGTCAGTGGTGCCGTTTTTGTGTCTACTGCAGACTTTACACCTGTCTGTATCTTGCAGCACAACAATGTTTTCTTGCTATCAGAACTACGAATCCCAGGATGCCTTGCGGTCGGCAGTCACATGACTGGTCCAGGCCCGCAGTGCTTACCTTCTCCAGCAGCACTCTTATGAGCTGCTCATGGCTGCGCCGCGCCTCTCTGCCCTGCCGGACATAAGCCGGAGACACGAGCTGCAATCCCGCGCTGAAGCTGTCCCCGTTCATGGCCGGTAACGGGAGTCCACAAACAGCACCCTGACATGCAACGTGACTCAGCCACGATTAAGTCCCGCCCATAATTGTAATTCTGACCAATCGGAGAGCAAATCAGACGTGAGCCAATCAGATTGTGCGAAAGAGAAAAAAAACACCCTGATGGGTGAAAAGGCATTGTATATAGACTACTCAGCATTCTACATTGTTACACCCACAAGGGGAGGGGCAAGAACGTCACCGGTGACTCTCCTGAAATTTGTAATTTGAAGTTTGTTGTTGCCAATCGCGAGCTTCTGTGTCAGCCCCGCCCACTGCCGCGAACGCGCGCCGCTCGCATTAAGCCGCCCGGATCTTCTAAACAGCGGTCGGCCGCCATTTTTAATCGAATTTAACGATTTGGACTAAAACCAAATCGTGGCCACAGCAGGGGGGCGAATTAATCGAATTAATTCGATTAATCGCCCAGCCCTATTCTTAATATTATGTCACAATACCGGGATCTGAGGATCTTCTATTTGGAGGTCAGGGGCTCTCTGATGCCATGTCGCTGCCTGTGTCGCTGTCTTCCTCTTTTGACACTGCAGTGCGGTGGATAAAAGAGCATTAATTGGTTAATAACAAGAAGTATGGAGTGTGTACTAACTGAGCCATAAATCCTCCCCATACCAGTAGGATTACTATATGGATTTTAGTATTAGGGTACGGACAAACTGGCGTGAAACTCTGATGAGTGCAATGTGCGATTTTCTCGCATTGCAATCAATTTCTGAGAGCACACTGACGTGTGTTGGACACTTTTTTCTCATCCAGATTCAGGATGAGAAAAAAGTTGCAACATGCTGTGACAGTATGTGATTCACACCTAGACTCGCCAATGCAAGTCTATGGGTTCCACAAAATCACTGACCGCACACGGACCATCCAAGAGGCATCAGTTTTCTTCACGGATACATTCTCATTCTGTAGCTGAGACAACTGTAAAATGTTCCTGTAAATGATTATACTGTAATAACTGCTGAGGAAAGAACAGATTGCACACGGATGTGATCTGAGAAAAATATCGGACACTCGCACAGCAGTTGCCAAACAGACCAAAAAACAGATGTCACTCATCCGACTCTCCTGGATGAGAAACAGACCGATTTTAAGGCGGCGGGAGACAGTGTACCACCAACTCCCCAGCACCGTGCTGTGCACAGACAATATACGGTACACTGTCTATGCACAGCACGGAGCCGAGGACATCCCAGAAGAGGCACAATAACCACAGACAGGAGGCGGGAGAACATTGAGCCCACCCAGAAGAACTACAACTCCCAGCACCCAACACACTACCCAGAAACCATACAGTAATGCCAGAACAGGTAGGAGAGCTACAATTCCCAGCATGCCACACCCTGCCAACACAGGAAGGTGGAGGCTGCCGCATGTAGGCAGAGACACCTGGTACAGCTGCCATTATCACCACACATAGCCCCACTCCTCTTGCGCACCCGTCCTCCTCTCCTCTGTTCCTCCTGCACCCCCGTCCTCCTCTCCTCTGTCCCCCTGCACCCTGTCCTCCTCTCCTCTGTCCCCCTGCACCCCATCCTCCTCTCCTCTGCCTTCCTGCACCCTCGTCCTCCTCTCCTCTGTCCCTCCTGCTGCTCCTCTGTCCTCCTGCACCACTGTCCTCCTCTCCACTGTCCTGCTGCACCCCGTCCTCCTCTCCTCTGCCTTCCTGCACCCCCGTCCTCCTCTCCTCTGCCTTCCTGCACCCCCGTCCTCCTCTCCTCTGCCTTCCTGCACCCCCGTCCTCCTCTCCTCTGTCCCTCCTGCTGCTCCTCTGTTCTCCTGCACCACTGTCCTCCTCTCCACTGTCCTGCTGCACACCCGTCCTCCTCTCCTCTGTCCCTGCAGCTGCTCGTCTTCTCCTCTGTCACCCTGTTCCTGTCCTTCTGCCCCCCTGTCCTCTTCTCTGCCCCCTGTTCCTGTCCTTCTGCCCCCCTGTCCTCTTCTCTGCCCCCTGTTCCTGTCCTTCTGCCCCCCTGTCCTCTTCTCCTCTGTCCCCCTGTTCCTGTCCTTCTGCCCCCCTGTCCTCTTCTCCTCTGCTCCCCTGTCCCCTGCACAGTTTCCCTCACCTCTCCGGGTCCATGGGGGGCCAGCTGGGTGGAGGAGCCGACAGCACCGCAGCCGCCTCCACTGCACCAGCACTTGGAGCCATCACGGGACAGGAAGCAGCAGAGCTCCCAGCGGCTTCCTGTCAGCGTGATCGCTCTCAGCGCTGGGGGGCCAGGAGGGGGCACAGTACATGCGGGCGCCGCGGCCAGGCGGCAATGCACTACCAGCGGCAACACCCTCCCTCCCCCACAAAGACTCCAGTTTTCATATGGAGTCTGGGGGAGGGAGGTAAAGAAAAAAAAAAAAAAAAACGCTTGTGTTCCCCTGCCGTTTAAATACAGCCCTGCTGCTGCCTCCACACACGTGCCGCCTGGCGCGGACCGCCACCCTTCCCCCACGCTACGCCACTGGTCCCGATCCTTCCCTGCAGCCCGATCAGCCCCGCTGGCTCCCCAGCACCCTAACACTCCATTACTCTGGATGCTCTGGGCATCTGCTCCACCCGTGGGGAGCGACACCATCCCAGCTGCCATTCCATCATCCCCAGAGGTCCCGGCCTGCAGCAGCAGCCACTACAGCTGCATACCATGACAAACTACTGCCTAATTTTTTAACCCCCTTTTTATTGACTGCCCATCCGGGTGGCCACAGACCGGGTCACGCCACTGTGACATCACCCCAGACACTTGAAGACAAGTACCCCACAGCCCCCACGGGGCAAGTCAACTACTACTGCCAACATGCGCATACAGAAATTAAGTTTTAGAGAAATTATTAAAAAATATATTCTTACACAGTTTTCCCCAGAGGCTGTGAGTCTTTCTATGGTGTCAGAGGGGCCATAGATGTCTCCTGCTCCAGCTCCTACAATCTGCAGCTCCAGGGCACAGGGGACACTATCATCTGCTGGCAGCCAATCACAGATGTGCTTATAAAGTGAAATCTGTGATTGGCTGATAGGAGATGAGGCACAAATGTCCCTGTGTGCAGTGATATGGATGGAGCAGGGGACACACTGCACAGCCCTCTCTCTCTTATCGAGGGTATGACAGGGTTAATGTCCTGCTCCCCCTCTCTCCATGGATCAGCAGCAGCACAGAGAGCAGTGGGGGCCACACTGAGTGCCTCTCCCTCCCCCCTCAGCACAGTGAGTGACTATACAGACAACCAGCAGGCAGCAGCAGCATTATCAGCATACTTATCTACAGCACATTGTCCCTGCATCTCCTCCTGTCAGCACTGACTTTGTCTCGGCATTCACTTTCCCTAGCTCCGGGGCCCCTTCCCGCTCTGGTCTCTGATGCACCAGCCATATGATCTCCCCTGCACAGTGCACCAGCCATATGATCTCCCCTGCACTGCACTCCCAAAGTCTACCATCAGTGTAGAAAAAAAAAACAACATAAATACTCACCTCTCTCTCCTCAGTCCTCAGTGAGCTGCTCCAGTCTCCTCTCAGCGTGTGTCTGCCGGCCGCTCTGCACAGCTCCGTGATGTTACCGCCCCCTGCCAAGCTGTGCTGTAGAGCGGCCGGGACTTAACAGAAAGTGGCCGGAAGCGGCGGCCGAGACTTCTGAAGCGGAGCGGCATCCACAATGATCCACGCTGCAGGTCGGCTCATGGATGGTGCGGCCCTGGCCCTGACAGCCGGCGAGATTCGGGGCTCTATGCATAAGAATCGGGGCTGCAGCCCCGATTCTTAATGCATAGCGACGTCCCTGGTGAATGTACATATGCAGGTTGGGCTTCACAGAGCAGGGGGCCCAGTTTGGTCCTGCACAGGGGGCCTTCACTGTAATATATTATGGACCATGTGTGGCCATTAGAGAGATAATTACCCCCTGCTGGACACTGAAGAGATCTAATGGCATCCAGTAGTCACAGGAGACTCATCTCTTTCTGACCTTTCTCCCAACCAAACCGGCTTCTGTCCCTGTCGCACTTGGCTTATTTACTTTGGCAGAAGACCAATGGCCGTGTTATTCCAGAAGCTGGAAGCTCGTTGTCAGCAGTGCTGATGCTTAGTCCAGATGGGCTGATGGGACAACTGAGCTTTTGAAGAATTTACTTTTAATATTCTTGTTTATTATCACATTGGATAGGGTTATAAGAGTCGACTCTACATGTGTAGGCCAATTGTGAAAGTTCTCCTATAGTCATCCCTTGTCTAAACTATTCAGTCATTTTCCTGTCAAACTAGGTTTACTGTATAAGCATTAACTTTTATAATACTACCGTTTGTGAAAAATAGCATAACTTCCATAATACTGCCCCCCTCCACTCCGCAGTACCCCCTATATACAAAAAACTACAATGATACTGCCTTCTATTTGCAAGAAGGCAATTGTTAAAATGTTGCCCTCTGTGTACAAGAATATACCGTATATACTCGTGTATAAGCCGACCCGTGTATAAGCCGACCCCCCTACTTTTGCCCCCAAAATCTGGGAAAACCTATTGACTCGTGTATAAGCCGAGGGTGGACCCCAGCACAGGTATACAGCCCCCAGCAGTGTGGTATACAGCAGCCACCCCAGTGGTATATATAGGCCCCAGCAGTGTAACAGCAGCCTCCCCAGTGGTATATACAGCAGCAGCCCCAGTGGTAGTATACAGCAGCCCCAGAGGTATAAACAGCCCCAGTGGTAGTATACAGCAGCCCCAGAGGTAGTATACAGCAGCCCCAGTGGTAGTATACAGCAGCCCCAGTGGTAGTATACAGCAGCCCCAGTGGTAGTATACAGCAGCCCCAGTGGTATATACAGCAGCCCCAGAGGTAGTATACAGCAGCCCCAGAGGTAGTATACAGCAGCCCCAGTGGTAGTATACAGCAGCCCCAGTGGTAGTATACAGCAGCCCCAGAGGTAGTATACAGCAGCCCCAGAGGTAGTATACAGCAGCCCCAGAGGTAGTATACAGCAGCCCCAGTGGTAGTATACAGCAGCCCCAGAGGTATATACAGCCCCAGTGGTAGTATACAGCAGCCCCAGAGGTAGTATACAGCAGCCCCAGAGGTAGTATACAGCAGCCCCAGAGGTAGTATACAGCAGCCCCAGAGGTAGTATACAGCAGCCCCAGTGGTAGTATACAGCAGCCCCAGAGGTATATACAGCCCCAGTGGTAGTATACAGCAGCCCCAGAGGTAGTATACAGCAGCCCCAGTGGTAGTATACAGCAGCCCCAGAGGTAGTATACAGCAGCCCCAGAGGTAGTATACAGCAGCCCCAGTGGTAGTATACAGCAGCCCCAGTGGTAGTATACAGCCCCAGTGGTATACAACCCCCAGCACAAGTATACAGGCCCCTAGCAGAGGCTATACAGGCCCCCCAGTAGGGGTTATGCAGACCCCCCATCGTTTTAGACACCCCTTGCTGCATTAAATATGCACGGCTCCCCGTGTCAATCAGTGAAAGGGGGAGCCGTGCATAATACAGTGCGCCCCCCCCACCCCGCTGTCGCTGCAGGAGCAGCAGAAATCTCACCCTCTGCCGTCCTCTGGAGCCACCGGGTGTCCTGGGTCCTCGGTCCTAGTCTGCCGTCCTTCCTCCAGCCTCATCCTCGGTCCTCCGTGCTCTGTTCTTCCTGTATGCACGCTTCTAATGCTGTGGGCGGGTTGGACGCAGCGGCGATGACGTCATGATGCTGCGACGCCCACAGCACGGGAAGCGTGCATACAGGGAGAACAGAGAGAGCACGGAGGACCAAGGATGAGGCTGGAGGAAGGACGGCAGACTAGGACCGAGGACCCAGGACACCGGGTGGCTCCAGAGGACGGCAGAGGGTGAGATTTCTGCTGCTCCTGCAGCGACAGCGGGGTGGGGGGGCGCACTGTATTATGCACGGCTCCCCCTTTCACTGATTGACACGGGGAGCCGTGCATATTTAATGAGCGGTGTCACATGACCTCCCGCTCCTAGTCCAGCCTCCCCCAGCCACCTCCAGCCCCCGGTTACTGTCCCTCCCAGTATATGACTCGCGTATAAGCCGAGGGGGGGACTTTTCAGCACATTTTTTGTGCTGAAAAAGTCGGCTTATACGCGAGTATATACGGTAACTACTATAATACTGTGTAAGAAAACTGATGGCACTTCCTAACATGCAGATTTAAACAGGTGCATACTGAACATGAAATCTACCTACATAAGTGCCCTGTTGTAACTGTCCCTTCTGTTACTTGCTGTAGTAAGTGCGTATGCGTATACCGTAGACCATGGGTCTCCTCCTGTGTCACCTCAAGTGTCGCTTAAGTGTCCAGAAATATCCCAGAAAATGTAATTCTGTATTACATGGTCTGCATTGTCATCTCATCTATCAATCCATCTCATTCACAGGTATGCTAGGCTACAAATTGAAAATTGTCTGACCTCCACGTATCATTCATGTATCTAATCCTATCCTGTGTGATACTGTCTGCTGAGCTGTGTATCTAATCCTATGGTATGCAGGGCCGTATTTGCCATTAGGCACTCGTAGGCACGTGCCTAGGGAGGCGCCATTCACAGGGGGGCGGCGCCTCAGCGTGTTTTCTTTTTTTTTTTTTTCTTTTTTTTTTTGTTGCCCTGTGTCGGCCGGGTTGTAAGCCCCCCCCCCCGCCCGCCCCCCCCCTGTCGTCAACAGGCCCGCTGCCCGCCCACCTCACCCAGCCTGCAGCCGGGTGATAAGTCCCGCTCCCTCTTTCCCCCCCCCTCCCCTCGTCATCAGGCCCGCCGCCTGCCCACCTCACCCCCAGCCTGCCGCATCCTGTTCCGCCGGAAGGGAGAAGGAGGGGCCCGCTGCGGAGGAGACCATGGCAGAGATCGCGTGGGGGGGAAGGTCCGCCAGATGGCACGTGCGGCAGCGGCAGAGGCAGAGATGGGGATTTGAAGATCCCGCCCGGGCAGCACAGGCGGCGGTGGCTCAGGCTGCGCTGCGCCGGGTAAGTCTGAGGAGCAGGCGGCAGGGCTCCAGTAGCTGGGAACAGAAGATGGGGTGCAGGGATGAGGCTCAGGGGGTGCAGGGATGAGGCTCAGGGGGTGCAGGGATGAGGCACAGGGGGTTCAGGGATGAGGCACAGGGGGTGCAGGGATGAGGCACAGGGGTTCCAGGGATGTGGCACAGGGGTGCAGGGATGAGGCTCAGGGGGTGCAGGGATGAGGCACAGGGGGTGCAGGGATGAGGCACAGGGGTTCCAGGGATGTGGCACAGGGGTGCAGGGATGAGGCTCAGGGGGTGCAGGGATGAGGCTCAGGGGGTGCAGGAATGCGGCACAGGGGGTGCAGGGATGAGGCACAGGGGGTGCAGGGATGAGGCACAGGGGGTGCAGGGATGAGGCTCAGGGGGTGCAGGGATGAGGCTCAGGGGGTGCAGGGATGAGGCTCAGGGGGTGCAGGGATAAGGCACAGGGGTTCCAGGGATGTGGCACAGGGGTGCAGGGATGAGGCTCAGGGGGTGCAGGGATGCGGCTCAGGGGGTGCAGGGATGCGGCACAGGGGGTGCAGGGATGAGGCACAGGGGTTCCAGGGATGAGGCTCAGGGGGTGCAGGGATGAGGCTCAGGGGTGCAGGGATGTGGCTCAGGGGGTGCAGGGATGTGGCTCAGGGGGTGCAGGGATGTGGCTCAGGGGGTGCAGGGATGTGGCTCAGGGGGTGCAGGGATGAGGCTCGGGGTGCAGGGATGAGGCTCAGGGGGTGCAGGGATGTGGCACAGGGGGTGCAGGGATGAGGCACAGGGGGCGCAGGGATGAGGCACAGGGATATGGATGGGGCACAGGGGTGCTGGGATGGGGCACAGGGGTGCTGGGATGGGGCACAGGGGTGCTGGGATAGGGTGCAGGGGTGCTGGGATATGGATGAGGCACAGGGGTGCTGGGATGGGGTGCATGGATGGGGCACAGGGGTGCTGGGATATGGATGGGGCACAGGGGTGCTGGGATATGGATGGGGCGCAGGGGTGCTGGGATGGGGCGCAGGGGTGCTGGTATGGGGCGCAGGGGTGCTGGGATGGGGGCAGGGATATGGATGAGGCACAGGGGTGCTGGGATGGGGTGCAGGGATGGGGTGCAGGGGTGCTGGGATATGGATGGGGCACAGAGGTGCTGGGATATGGATGGGGCACAGGGGTGCTGGGATGGGGCGCAGGGGTGCTGGGATATGGATCGGGCACAGGGTGCAGGGATGGGGCACAGGGGTGCAGGGATGAGGCACAGGGGGTGCAGGGATGAGGCACAGGGGTGCAGGGATGTGGCTCAGGGGGTGCAGGGATGAGGCTCAGGGGGTGCAGGGATGAGGCTCAGGGGGTGCAGGGATGAGGCTCAGGGGGTGCAGGGATGCGGCACAGGGGGTGCAGGGATGCGGCACAGGGGGTGCAGGGATGCGGCTCAGGGGTGCAGGGATGAGGCTCAGGGGGTGCAGGGATGAGGCTCAGGGGGTGCAGGGATGAGGCACAGGGGGTGCAGGGATGAGGCACAGGGGGCGCAGGGATGAGGCACAGGGATATGGATGGGGCACAGGGGTGCTGGGATGGGGCACAGGGGTGCTGGGATGGGGCACAGGGGTGCTGGGATAGGGTGCAGGGGTGCTGGGATATGGATGAGGCACAGGGGTGCTGGGATGGGGTGCATGGATGGGGCACAGGGGTGCTGGGATATGGATGGGGCACAGGGGTGCTGGGATATGGATGGGGCGCAGGGGTGCTGGGATGGGGCGCAGGGGTGCTGGGATGGGGCGCAGGGGTGCTGGTATGGGGCGCAGGGGTGCTGGGATGGGGTGCAGGGATATGGATGAGGCACAGGGTGCTGGGATGGGGTGCAGGGATGGGGTGCAGGGGTTCTGGGATATGGATGGGGCACAGAGGTGCTGGGATATGGATGGGGCACAGGGGTGCTGGGATGGGGCGCAGGGGTGCTGGGATATGGATCGGGCACAGGGTGCAGGGATGAGGCTCAGGGGGTGCAGGAATGCGGCACAGGGGGTGCAGGGATGAGGCACAGGGGGTGCAGGGATGAGGCACAGGGGGTGCAGGGATGTGGCACAGGGGGTGCAGGGATGTGGCACAGGGGTGCAGGGATGAGGCTCAGGGGGTGCAGGGATGAGGCTCAGGGGGTGCAGGGATAAGGCACAGGGGTTCCAGGGATGCGGCACAGGGGGTGCAGGGATGCGGCTCAGGGGTGCAGGGATGAGGCTCAGGGGGTGCAGGGATGCGGCACAGGGGGTGCAGGGATGAGGCACAGGGGTTCCAGGGATGAGGCTCAGGGGGTGCAGGGATGAGGCTCAGGGGGTGCAGGGATGTGGCTCAGGGGGTGCAGGGATGTGGCTCAGGGGGTGCAGGGATGTGGCTCAGGGGGTGCAGGGATGTGGCACAGGGGGTGCAGGGATGAGGCACAGGGGGCGCAGGGATAGAGGCACAGGGATATGGATGGGGCACAGGGGTGCTGGGATGGGGCACAGGGGTGCTGGGATGGGGCGCAGGGGTGCTGGGATATGGATCGGGCACAGGGTGCAGGGATGGGGCGCAGGGGTGCAGGGATGAGGCACAGGGGGTGCAGGGATGAGGCACGGGGGGTGCAGGGATGAGGCACAGGGGTTCCAGGGATGTGGCTCAGGGGGTGCAGGGATGAGGCTCAGGGGTGCAGGGATGAGGCTCAGGGGGTGCAGGGATGCGGCACAGGGGGTGCAGGGATGCGGCTCAGGGGTGCAGGGATGAGGCTCAGGGGTGCAGGGATGAGGCTCAGGGGGTGCAGGGATGAGGCACAGGTGGTGCAGGGATGAGGCACAGGGGGCGCAGGGATGAGGCACAGGGATATGGATGGGGCACAGGGTGCTGGGATGGGGCACAGGGGTGCTGGGATGGGGCACAGGGGTGCTGGGATAGGGTGCAGGGGTGCTGGGATATGGATGAGGCACAGGGGTGCTGGGATGGGGTGCATGGATGGGGCACAGGGGTGCTGGGATATGGATGGGGCACAGGGTGCTGGGATATGGATGGGGCGCAGGGGTGCTGGGATGGGGCGCAGGGGTGCTGGTATGGGGCGCAGGGGTGCTGAGATGGGGTGCAGGGATATGGATGAGGCACAGGGGTGCTGGAATGGGGTGCAGGGATGGGGTGCAGGGGTGCTGGGATATGGATGGGGCACAGAGGTGCTGGGATATGGATGGGGCACAGGGGTGCTGGGATGGGGCGCAGGGGTGCTGGGATATGGATCGGGCACAGGTGCAGGGATGGGGCGCAGGGGTGCAGGGATGAGGCACAGGGGGTGCAGGGATGAGGCACAGGGGGTGCAGGGATGAGGCACAGGGGTTTCAGGGATGTGGCTCAGGGGGTGCAGGGATGAGGCTCAGGGGGTGCAGGGATGAGGCTCAGGGGGTGCAGGGATGCGGCACAGGGGGCGCAGGGATGCGCCACAGGGGGTGCAGGGATGCGGCTCAGGAGTGCAGGGATGAGGCTCAGGGGGTGCAGGGATGAGGCTCAGGGGGTGCAGGGATGAGGCACAGGGGGTGCAGGGATGAGGCACAGGGGGCGCAGGGATGAGGCACAGGGATATGGATGGGGCACAGGGGTGCTGGGATGGGGCACAGGGGTGCTGGGATGGGGCACAGGGGTGCTGGGATAGGGTGCAGGGGTGCTGGGATATGGATGAGGCACAGGGGTGCTGGGATGGGGTGCATGGATGGGGCACAGGGGTGCTGGGATATGGATGGGGCACAGGGTGCTGGGATATGGATGGGGCACAGGGGTGCTGGGATATGGATGGGGCACAGGGGTGCTTGGATATGGATGGGGCGCAGGGGTGCTGGGATATGGATGGGGCGCAGGGGTGCTGGGATGGGGCGCAGGGGTGCTGGTATGGGGCGCAGGGGTGCTGGGATGGGGTGCAGGGATATGGATGAGGCACAGGGGTGCTGGGATGGGGTGCAGGGATAGGGTGCAGGGGTGCTGGGATATGGATGGGGCACAGAGGTGCTGGGATATGGATGGGGCACAGGGGTGCTGGGATATGGATGGGGCACAGGGGTGCTGGATATGGATGGGGCGCAGGGGTGCTGGGATGGGGCGCAGGGGTGCTGTGATGGGGTGCAGGGATATGGATGGGGCACAGGGGTGCTGGGATGGGGCACAGGGGTGCTGGGATATGGATGGGGCACAGGGTGCTGGGATGGGAAAATCACACATTGCACTCATCCGAGTTTCACGCCAGTGTGTCCCTACCCTAATAATAAAATCCATATAGTAATCCTACAATGTCTGCTGGACATGGTATGGGGAGGGTTTATGGCTTAGTTAGTACACTCCATACTTCATGGTATGGGGAGGTTTATGCCTCAGTACACTCCATACTTCTTGTTATTAACCAGTTAATGCTCTCTTGTCCACCACACTGCAGTGTCAAAAGAGGACGACAGCGAGACAAGCAGCAACATGGCATCAGAGAGTCCCTGACCTCGAAATAGAAGATCCTCAGATCCAGGTATTGTGACGACATATGAAGAAATATTCTTTTACATTTACATTACACTATGCACTCCACAGCACGTTACATACATCATCAACACTGTCCCCATTGGGCTCACAATGAAAACATCCTACCAGTATGTCTCATATTGTATATCGCCTTTCTTTGATATCACCTTCACAAATATTGCATTTATTGCACTTGTCAGGTTTTGGATGTTTTCTGATTGCATTTGTTTGCAGGATGTCAGAATTGACTCCCAGAGCTGCTGGTTTGACAGTTAATGTCTTGCAGCATCTTAGATTTTTTTGCTTAAAGGTACTTCCAAGTTTCTCAATAGGGTTGAGATCAGGGGAGACTGGTAGCCACACCATGCTTTTCTCTACTGTTATGTCCCCTATAGGGGCAAACTAGCTCTCTCCACATGATTACGACCCAAGACATGACTGCCACCTCCTTGCTGATGTCAAAGCCTTTTTGGGACATGGTGGTGGTCATCTAGCAACCATCCAGTACTCCAACCATAATGGGAACCTCTCGGCTCCTTTAAGCCCCTCCTATCACTGCTCCGCACCTTGCTAGCTCATCTCTAACCATCCAAAAGATGATTTATCACCTTATTGTTGCCTTTTGCACACAAATTAAAATTATTAAAAGATTTTATTATTCTTTGTATTTATTTCAAAGCAGTCTGTCTGCAGGGGGCGTGGCACGACGGGGGGGGGGGGCGTGGTACGAAGCAGGGGGCGTGGCACGACGGGGCGTGGTGCGATGGGGGATGTGGCAAGACAGGGGGGGGGGGGGGCGGCACCGCTGACAGTGCCTAGGGCGGCAGGAACTCCAAATACGGGCCTGATGGTATGCTATGCTACAAATTGAAAATTGTCTGACCTAATCCACAGCTGATTCTCACTCTGCATGTCATTGATCTGCATCGAATTTTTATCTTTTGCTCTTTATGGTATGAGCCTGTGTTCTCTGCTGTGTAATTAGTTAAGTTGTGTCCTCTTTCCTGTTAGTTAACTCACCCTGCTTGTTCTGTTTAACATACACCCCTCCTGTCCCTCCCGTCTGGTCAGCTGAACTCAATTTCTGGACTCTCAAAGCTGTATAAAAATGATACTTGGAGGTCTCCTTGACCGTGGGTCTCCTCAAGTGTCGCTTAAGTGTCCAGAAATATCCCAGAAATAAGCCAGAAATAATCAGAAGGTACCAGCTATACCTGTCTGCTAACTGTCTTTGCTTCTTTATTTCCCCACTAACACTTTCACCATGCTTATCTATGCCCTAACTGTAACTGCTTCATTAATCCTTCCCCTCTTCCACTACCCCCAAACCCCATCACTCCCATCACAAATATTTATCTCACCATTGCTCTTAGCTCCCCACCTGAGCTCCTCTGCTGACCTGCTCCTCAATCTCACACCTCTCCTGCAGAAACACAAAGCAAGCAGGCCACTTTCATTCTCCCACTTGCTTGCTCCCTCTTTGGTTCTCCTATTCAGTCGGTGACATATCTCCCTACCCAGGACCTCCACAGCCAACATTACCCACTATACCTCCCTCCTATCACCCCACACCTGCAATAAACAGCCGCAATCCTTTAAATATAAAACCCATTCCCCTGACCCCCTCTTCACCGCCCCCTGTCCCTGGAGCGCTCTGGAATGCCCGTTCCATCTGTAATAAACTTAACTTCAACTACGACCTCTTTACCTCTTGCAAACTCTTCTCCCTGGGCTTCACACCAACATAGCTAGCACCCTCCGAAATGGCCTGCGCTGTGCTATGGTGGACTTAATTTCTCTCACACACCTTGCACTGGCAACAAACATGGTGGAGGAGTGGGTTTTCTCATTTCTAGCAACTGCACCTTCAACCCAATTCCTCCTCCTCCCTCCCATATCCTCTCATCCTTCGAAATGCACTCTGTTTGTATCTAGTCTCCCTCCAGGTGGCTGCCTCTTATCGCCCTCCCCCCCCCCCTCCCAGTCCAAGCCACTTCCTTTCCATCTGGCTTCTTCACTTTCTCTATGTTGACATCCCCACCATCATCATGGGTGACTTCAACATCCCCATAGATACCAACCAGTCAACAGCCTCCAAAGTCCTGTTACTTGCTTCATCTTTTGGCCTTTCTCAATGGTCCTCCACAGCCACCCACACAGACGGACACACACTAGACCTCATCTTCAGCCGCCTCTGCTCCCTAACTGCTAACCCCACAACCTTCCCTCTCCCCCTATCTGACCACCATCTACTTACCTTTCCATCCTTGTCCTCCTCACCTGCCACCCATGTCCACCAACTCGCACACTCTCGCAGAAACCTCACACACGTTGACACTCACATACTCTCTGACTCTATTCTACCACTATTCTCCATATCCTCACTCCCATCATACAGATAATGCCACCACTTTCTACAACTCTACAGTCATATCAGCTATTGTTCACGGCAGAACACGACGAATCAACAGACAACCCTGGCACACAGACGCCACTAAAAAGCTGCGGTGGGAGTCTAGGGTTGCTGAGCGGCGCTGGAAGAAAACACATTCACACGAAGACTAAACAGCATTCAAACAGGCACTTCTCAAATTCAAGTCAGCACCCACCACCACTAAATAGAATTACTTCATCACCGTCATATCCTCTCTGTCCCACAACCCAGGGTAGTTATTCATCACATTTAACTCCCTTCTCCGCCCCCCACTGCACCCCCCACTACTTCTCGTATCTCTGCAGAAGACTTCGCAACACACTTCACCAACAAGATCGATCAGATCATACAAGTCTTTGCTACCCAACAATCACAATCCCTGTGTATACAAGACCACTCCCCTCCCCCAATAATCCTTCTCCCCTCCATCACTGAAGGAGAACTTGCACATCTCGTCTCCAAATCACACCTCACCACTTGTGCATCGGACCCCATCACTTCCCACTTCCTCCCCAACCTCACCACCACGCTTATCCCAACCCTAACCCACCTCTTCAACCTCTCACTAACCTCTGGTACCTTTCCTTCTGCTTTCAAACACGCAACAAATACACCTATCTTAAAGAAGTCATCCCTTGACCCGACCTCCACATCAAGCTACCGTCCCATATCACTGTTCCCTTTCGCCTCCAAACTTCTTGAAAAGCATGTCCAACACTGTACTCTCATCCCACCTCTCATCTATCACTCTCTATGACAACCTTCAATCTGGCTTCCGCCCCCACCACTCCACCGAAACCGCCTTAACCAAAATTACTAACGACCTACTTACCGCCAAAGCTAACGGACACCTCTCCATCCTCCTCCTTCTTGACCTGTCCTCTGCATTCCACACAGTTGACCACTGCCTATTACAGATACCTCTCTTCCATTGGTATTACTGACCTTGCCCTCTCCTGGATCTCCTCATACCTTTTCAACCGCATATTTAGTGTCTCCCACTCCACACTACCTCCTCACCCCATTCCCTCTCTTTTGGGGTCCCTCAAGGCTCTCTCCTGGTACCCCTTCTTTTTTCCATCTATACCCTTGGCCTAAGACCACTCATACAGTCCCATGGATTCCAGTACCACCTGTACGCTGATGACTTAGATCTACCTCTCTGGCCCAGACGTCACCTCTCTGCTGTCCAGGATCTCAGAGTGTCTATCAGCCATATCCTCCTTCTTCTCTCGCTTCCTTAAACTAAACGTACACAAAACTGAAATCATCATCTTTAACTCATCTTGCACACCTCCTTTACCTGATCTGTCTATTACAATAAATGACATCACACTTTGCACTGTACCTGAAGTTCGCTGCCTCGGAGTAACCCTTGACTCTGCCTTTTCCTTCAAACCGCACATCCAAGCTCTTGTCACCTCCAGAATCCGTCCCTCCCTCAATCTACTAAACTACTAGTTTATGCCCTCATCATCTCCCGTCTCGACTACTGTAACCTCCTCCTCTGTGGCCTTCCTACTAACACTCTTGTACCTCTCCAATCTGTCCTTAACTCTGCTGCCCGACTAATCCACCTCTCTCCTCGCTACTCCTCTTCTCCCCTCTGCAAATCCCTCCACTGGCTCCCAATTCCCCAGCGTATCCAATTCAAACTACAAACATTGACTTACAAAGCCATCTACAATCTGTCTCCCCCATATAGCTCGGAACTAATCTCCCACTATCATCCAACTCGTAATCTTCGATCCTCTCAAGACCTCCTTCTTTCCTCCACACTTGTACGTTCCTCATCTAACCGCCTGCAAGACTTCGCTCGAGCATCCCCCATTCTCTGGAATTCTGCATCCCAAAACGTCCGACTGTCCCCACACTCGGAACCTTCAAGCGGAACCTGAAAACTCATCTCTTCAGAACAGCCTACAACCTGCAATGACCACGGTGCCACCACACCACCACTGGACATGGTGCTCCACCACCACCAGAGCAGACTCAACCTACTGTCTCCTTTCCTATTGCCCTGTAGAATGTAAGCCCGCAAGGACAGGGTCTTCTTTCCCCCTTGTATCAGTCTGTCATTCTTAGTTTGTTCATTGTATTTTTAACTTGTTTGCATGTAATCCTTTCTATGTACAGTACCATGGATTCAATGGGGCGCTATAAATAAATTAATAATAATACCCGGTGCGTGTATACACACTTGCTCATTGGACACCTGGATATACAAAGATGGCGACAGCGTGACCCGGCATGCACATGTGCACTTGCTCACGTGGCTGCCATCTTCGGACGCCTGGGCTCAAAGGAAAGAGCACAAGCGAGAAGAAGACAGCACAGGGGGGAGAGAGACAGCACACACTAGGGGGAGACAGAGAACACACACTGGGGGAGAAAAAGAGCATGCACGAAGGGAGAAAGAGTGCACAGGGGGCCGGGAAAGATCAAGTTACACAGTCGGGCAGAGACAGCTCAAAGGAGAGAGCACACAAGGGGACATGAGAGCACAGGGGAATGAGCGCACAAGGGGGCAGAGACAGCGCACAGGGGGAGACAACTCAAAGGAGAGAGCACACAAGGGGAGGAGACAGCACAGGGGAAGAGAGAGCACATGGGGGAGAGACAGCCCACAGAGGGGAAAGTGCATAGGTGGGAGAGAGAAAGTGCACAGGGGGAGAGCACACAAGGGGGATAGAGAGTACACGGGGGGGAGACAAGTCAAAGCAGAGAGCACAGATGGGAGAAGACAGCATAGAGGGAAAGAGACAGCACGTCTCTTTTTTTCGCGGTCGCATCTGCCGCAACCACCGAAACCGCACTTGCCGCGGCTGCCGCACACTTATTGCAAGCCCCATAGATAGGGGCGTAACTACTACGGCCCCAAAAGTCTCTTTGGCCCATAGAAAAAGACTAATACTATTTAAAGGTTTGCAATAATTGGGCGCCGTTGGAGCTTGGGGTTTTTTACTGTAACTGCCGCATTTTTGAAAAAAACACAGTGTAAAAGGGGCCTTACTTAGATTATGGGGACATGCCTTCTGACTGTGCACTCCTTCCCATTAGCCTTAGGCTATTTTAATTATTTATTAGCAGGATCCTATCCTCCCATATATTGGATTTTTTTAATCCAAAGAGAGGCATTAGCTTGGGTGGGGACCCGAGAAGAGATGCACCTTGACATTGGCTACTGGGCAAATGTCTCTTATACTATAATACTGCACCTATGTGAAGCGGTGTCGGGGTTCACTGGGGTGATGGTTGCCATAGGCTAATGCTGTGATGGGTCCATCCTGGCACTCTACATTAAACTGAGAGTACTGGATGAGTGCGTGTGCTGGTGTTACTTCTTTAGGTATCTTCAGGTTAGTCCTGTTGCATTTCTCACCCAGTCCATAGGCACTTCAGATAAGGAAAACAAATATGTTCTTTACAACAAAGCAGTCTTTACTTGGCACCACACTTGCAAACAGAATGCAGCATACAGCACACTTCATTTTATCTTCTGTAACACACTGTAAAGCTTTATGTGGATAACCTGAAGAATCTGATGGCGTGGAGCTAGACAAGACAGAGACAAGTTTTAAAGTTCAAGTCTATTTTTAGTAGGCAAACAGCAGGGCATGATAAAAACTTGACAAGGCCTATAACAAGAAGAAGTCTCTGGAGCAAGTTCACACTAATGCTGGTAAATAATGAAACAGTCTCTTAGGGTCCTTTCACATCAGCGTTTTTCGCTGATCGCGGCAGTTGCAGTGAAAATATCGCAACTGTCGCGATTGCCGCATAACGGCCACGGCACACCTGCGGCAAGCCCCATACAATGTCTATGGGGCTTGCGGTAAGTGTGCGGCAGGTGCGGCAAGTGCGGTTTCGGCACTTGCCGCAGGTGCGGCTGCGAAAAAAACGCGGTATGCCGCGTTTTTTTCACGGCCGCACCTGCCGCAAGTGCCAATACCGCACTTGCCGCACCTGCCGCAAACCCCATAAATATTGTATGGGGCTTGCCGCAAGTGAACCGCAAGTGCGGCCGTTATGCGGTAATCGCGGCAGTTGCGTTTTTTTCACCGCAACTGCCGCGATCAGCGAAAAACGCTGATGTGAAAGGACCCTTAGACCATGATTCACACGGTGCAGGTAAATAATGGAACAGTCCCTTAACGTATAAACCACACGATGCAGGTAAATATTGGAAGTCTATTAAGGCACAATTCACACTGTGTAATCAAATAGTGAAGCAGTCCCTTAAAGCACGATTCACATAGTGTTGCAATAATGTAGTAGAACAGAGTCCTGGAACAAGCAGTGCAGTGCAGCTAGAAAACACCAGTCCCGAACAGTCTTAAACACTCACTGCACAGAAATACAAACTAATAGATCACAGTAAGAGAGCTGGTTAATTAACTGTGTGAAAACCGGCAACCAGAAAGAAGCACAGTTAGCTTACTGGAGAGCCACAGAGTTCAGATTAGGGCTTGCAGAGCAAGAGTTTAGCAGAGGCAGGTAAACTCAGCCAAACTGGAGAAGTTGGAGGTAGAACTAGATGCAAATGATGCACAGCTGAGCAGAGCACAATACTCGCAAAGACAGGAAGTACAAGGGAAACCTTAGCCAGAAATGGCCATCTTGATTAAGGGCAAGGAGACATTGAAGGTAGCCTGGAAGAGCCGACAATCCTAACATTACTGTCACCTTAGAAGCGACCTCAGGACGATCCTGGACCAGGTTTCTCCGGGAATCTCTGATGGAAGCGAATGTTCCTTAGGGGAGCACTGATGTTATCCACTGGCTCCCAAGAATCCTCTTCAGGCGGATACACTTGCCACTATATTAGGTATAGAAAAATGTTTCTATGGATCCTAGAATCAATGATCTCCTTCACTTCAAATTGTTCTTGCCCATCAACCACCACGGGTTGAGGAGGGGGCACATGTGTCCATGGAATGTATTAAATGGTACTGGTTTTAGTAGAGAAACATGAAACACAGGATGTACCTTTAAAGTTCTTGGCAACTTTAGACCGCAGGCAACCAAGCTCACAATACCGCTAATCTTGAAAGTGCCGATGAATTTCTGTCCTAATTTCTGTGAAGGAATATTAAACTTTAAATTCTTGGTGGATAACCTCACTGAGTCTCCTACTTTGAACATAGATGACGGTTTCAGAATCGGTCAGCCGATCTCTTGTATTGCTCCTGTGCCAAGGTCAGAGATTCCTTTAGAACCTCAAGATTCTGTCTCAACCTCTCTAACAGCTGGAACTGGACTAGCTGGAGGTTGAACTACCGTGTTTCCCCGAAAGTAAGGCCCCCCGATTGTAAGGCCGCCTGGGGGTAAAGGGGGGGCCTGCCAATGTAAGGCCTCCCCCGATTATAAGGCCTTACAACCGGGGGGGCCAATGTAAGGCCGCTAGCGGAGGGGGGGGGGAGCGGGAGCGGGTCGCACGTCACGTGCGCCCGCTCATTACATATGCACTGCATCCCCCTGTCAATCAGCGACAGGGGGAGCAGTGCATTATACAGTATATATGGGCCCCCTATTGCTGGCACACTCCCCCTGTTATGAGGCCCCCACCGCTGCTGCTGCTGCTGCTGAAGACATCTTACCCTCCAGGGTCTTCTTGCAGCAGCCAGCGCGTCCGTCCGTCCTCTGTACTCGGCGGTCTTCCGGATCATGTGACCCGTCGCAGCGCATGACGTCATCGCGACTGCGACGGGCCGGTCACATGATCCGGGAGACCGCCGAGTACAGAGGACGGACGGACGCGCTGGCTGCTGCAAGAAAACCCTGGAGGGTAAGATGTCTTCAGCAGCAGCAGCGGTGGGGGCCTCATAACAGGGGGGAGTGTGCCAGCAATAGGGGGCCCATATATACTGTATATTGCACTGCTCCCCCTGTCGCTGATTGACAGGGGGATGCAGTGCATATGTAATGAGGGGCGCACGTGACGTGCGACCCACTCCCGCAGTGTCCCAGCAGGAGGGGGCCTGTAGGCCACACTGCTGGGGCACCCAATGTAAGGCCCCCCCCGAAAGTAAGGCCGGGGGCCACTTTTGGCCCCCAAAAGAATGTAAGACAGGGCCTTACTTTCGGGGAAACACGGTAGATGCAAATGATGCACAGCTGAGCAGAGCACAATACTCAAGCAAGCACAGGAAGTATAACTGGAGCTTAAATCAGTAGGAAGAGCAGGAAGCACAGAGACAGGGTGAGGCAGAAACCACCATCTTGATTAAGGGCAAGGAGAAGTTGAGGGTAACTGGGAAGAGCTGGAAATCCTAGCACACAGTCTCGAACATAAAGGTTACTGGCAACAGTATTTTTCTTGTGGACTATTTGCTTACTGGCAAATGAGATTAGCTCTCCTTCCCTGTGGCACCGGAACCTACAGATCATTGTGGGTTCCCAGCCTGCTTTGTCACAGATGGTGATCCCCTTCAAAGCCCACTCCTAGAACTGCTCTCTCTGTTCTCAGCCGGGCAACACCCTCACTTCACTGGGTCCCCGAAGCCTGAGCAACACTAGCCCCACTCAGTTCTGTGCCTCTCTTTTTCAGTTCTATTCCAACTTGCCCACCTCTAGGAACACTGTCGGCTGAATTTAACTGCTATAATATTGCCCTTATGTACGTGAATATAGCTACTATAATACTACCTCCTATGTTCAAGAATATAACTACTATAATACTGCTCCTGTGTGCATGAATATAACTACTATAATAATGCTCCTGTGTGCATGAATATTACTACTGTAATATGACCCAATGTAAAAGAATATAACTATTATAATACTGAATAAAAAAAGCCAAGAAGCCAGTGCTGCCTATGGTTGGCATGCAGTACAAAAAGTGCATATGCACATATTAATTTCTAACTGTACTTTAAAACTAAGACATTTGGCAAACAATCAATTCTTTGAGCCACCCCGCCACTTCACGACATTCTCAGATGGGGCAGTCCTACTTTTGTTTTTTTTATATACGCTATGCCATTACTGCCTCCTGAATGCATTAAAAGCAAGATCACATTAAATGCACACGTACCAGAAGCATTTCTGAACCATTCCCACAGCGCCAGAAGTATTCAGGAGGCCATAATGGCACAGCGTATATAAAAAATGTAGAGTAGTATTGCCCCACCTGAGAATGCCGTAATGAGGTGAGGTAGCTCAAAGAATTGATCAATTGTTTGCCAAATGTCTCAGTTTTAAAGTACAGAAAGTTAGAAATTAATGTGTGCATATGTACTTTTTGTATTGCATGCTAACCACAGGCAGCGCTGGCTTCTTGTTTTTTTTAAATTTATTATTGGTTGTGGCTGACCCCCACTTTTTGCTGTGCGTACTAGGTTATGCATGCCATTCTATCTGTCTTTATTGTAATTGTTTTAGGCCGCTGTACACACATACAGTGGCCACAGCCTGCCCATAGGCTCTGCTTGATTTTTACACATGTGTCTGGGCCTGTTCCACCCTCATCCATGGTTGCTGGTTGGGCAGTGTGGGAGTCAGATCTGATAATGTCCAGATGTCATGTCCAGACCTGGTCTGCCTTTATCTGCACTTGCCCTTCTGGCACCGTGGGAGTGGTTCAGAAATGGTTCAGGTATGTGTGCATTTAATATAGGCTGAAGTTTTTTCCCTGATCAGTGTCCATCCAGTTTGTGTGCCAAAACCAGGAGTGTCTCCAAAACTCAGAACAGGTGTCAATCTTTCAGTTATAGTTTTTCTCTGCAATTTCCTCTCCTGGTTTTGGCACACAAACTGGATGGAACCTGATCAGGGAAAAAACTGCAGTGTCAAACCAGCCATAGTCTTGCTTTCAATGTATTCAAGAATACACTGTGAAAGAGGGAGAAATGGCGCACATAGAGTCTTATCTGTGTAGTGAAGGATATAGCTCGGTGTGCGATACACTCACCTTTGAAGGTTGTATCTCCTGATGAAGTGAGGAGAAACTCATGAAACTCGTTGAGATTTTACAAATAAAGGTTCTTGGATCAAGCTTTCAAATCCAATCAATATCCTGGGCAGCGCACGTGGAAACTCCTTTTCTTTTTTACACACCTTGTTTCAATGTATTCAGAAGGCCGTAATGGCACAGCGTATGTAAAAACTGTAGAGTAGGACTGCACTATCTGAGATTGCCGTGACAAGTCGGGGTAGATCAAACAATTGATCAATTGTTTGCCAAATGTCTCAGTTTTTAAGTACAGTTAGAAATTAATATGTGCATATGCACTTTTTGTACTGCATGCTAAAGCTTCTTGGCTTTTTTATTTACTATAATACTGCCCTTATGTACAAGAATATAACTACTATAATACTCCTCCTATGTACAGAAATATAACTACTATAATACTGCTCTATGTACAAGAATATAGCTACCATAATACTGCCTCCTATATGCAAGAATATAACTACTATAATACTGCCCCCTATGTACAAGAATATAACCACTTTAATACTGCTCCTATGTACAAGAATATAACTACTATAAGGGTATGTGCCCACATAGAGGTTTAATGTCGGTTTAGCATAGGTTTTATTTAAATTTATGTAAATCCTAAGCAGCATTAGGACTTACAAGTAACCCTATGTAATTTAGAAAACGCTGTGCACACATAGTCGGTTTATGTGAGCGGATCTGCCAGAGGTTGAGCGGTTTCCTAGCGGTTTAGGAGCATACAACATGTCAATTCTTCTAGCGGTTTGTGATCGTTTTTGAGGCAGAAAATCCTACCTAGAAAACCGCTTAGAAACCGCTGGAAAAACCGACTGAAAAACGCTGTGCAAACGCAGAAAAAACCCGCTGGGAAACCGGTGGAAAACAGCTGGAGGCTTCAGAGCTCAGAACTCTAGGCTCCTGAAAATTTCCACCGGATTACTGACGGTTTGAATGTCACTAAACCTCTATGTGGGCACATACCCTAACACTGCTCCTATGTATAAGAATATAACTACTATAATACTGCCCTATGTACAAGAATATAACTACTATAATACTACTCCTATATACAAGAATATAACTACTATAATACTGTCCCCTATGTACAAGAATATAACTACTATAATACTGTCCCCTATGTACAAGAATATAACTACTATAATACTGCCCCTATATACAAGAATATAACTACTATAATACTGCTCCTATGTACAAGAATATAACTACTATAATTACTGCCCTATGTAATTACTGCCCTATGTCAAGAATATAACTACTATAATACTGCCCTATGTACAAGAATATAACTACTATAATACTGCTCCTATGTACAAGAATATAACTACTATAATACTGCTCCTATGTATAAGAATATAACTACTATAATACTGCTCCTATGTATAAGAATATAACTACTATAATACTGCCCTATGTACAAGAATATAACTACTATAATACTGCCCCTATATACAAGAATATAACTACTATAATACTGCTCCTATGTACAAGAATATAACTACTATAATACTGCCTCTATATACAAGAATAGAACTACTAAAATACTGCCTCTATATGCAAGAATATAACTACTATAATACTGCCCCTATATACAAGAATATAACTACTATAATACTGCTCCTATGTACAAGAATATAACTACTATAATACTGCTCCTGTGTACAAGAATATAACTACTATAATACTGCTCCTATGTACAAGAATATAACTACTATAATACTGCCTCTATATACAAGAATATAACTACTATAATACTGCCTCTATATACAAGAATAGAGCTACTATAATACTGCCTCTACATACAAGAATATAACTACTATAATACTGCTCCTATGTACAAGAATATAACTACTATAATACTGCTCCTATATACAAGAATATAACTACTATAATACTGCTCCTATGTACAAGAATATAACTACTATAATACTGCTCCTATGTACAAGACTATAACTACTATAATACTGCTCCTATGTGCAAGAGAAACAAGAGAAACTAATCTACTACGCTTTTCCCTTGTTGCTCTTTCTCGTAGCATTCCTCAGATTGGCCTCCTGTTTCTTACCAGTTGTGGCACTTTAGGAGCCTGCAGCTAGTTAGGACTGGCCACCGTCCAGGCCTTCTGGTAATGCTTAACAATGGGCCTGAACCTCAGCCAGACGTTCTCACTACCGATGGAGGACTGCGTCTGCAAGACAGGACGACGCGAACCATCGCCACAACCGGAGCTTCTGCCAAGACACAACCAACACTTTGCAGTAATTACAACCGACACTTTGCCTTCGGGTGGCCACATCTACACACATACTATGCTGTCTAAGAGTACACCCCCTCCCTTCTCTATCTTGTAGTGGAAGCTATGACATATTTACCGTACTAGATAGCTTAGTAACAGAAATTTGCACCCTGAATATAGAAAAAAAAAAAGTCAACCCGAATGGTACCTTTACACGCAGCTACAGGTAACAGGTTTTCCACAGGTAACTTACTGGCTGCAGTGAAATCATGGAGAGATTATTCCATTTGTACACAGCAACAAGATAGAACCATGTCTCCATGATTTCACTGCAGCCAGTAAGTTACCTGTGGAAAACCTGTTACCTGTAGCTGTGTGTAAAGGTACCATAAGGGTGCATCTCATGATCAGGAGACGCAGCGTTTTGGACGCAGCGTCTTTGAGCTGTGTCCAAAATGCTGCGTCGTACAGTACTAGCATAGTGGATGGGATTTCAAGAAATCCCATCCTCACTATGCATAACCCGCCCCCAGCGTCTTTGGAGCTGCGGTGCGGGTTGCCGGCAGTCCGCTCCTCCGCAGCATGTTCATTTCATGCTGTGGAGTCGGAAGCGGCTGCCACAGAGAGACTGCATGGAGAAGCCGCCCCGCACCCGCCGCACATGGTGAGTACGGGGCGGCTGCGATCTCCCTGCAGCCACCCGCGGCTTCCCTCAGGTCCGGAGGAGCTGCGTCCAACACCCGTTACCTGTATACCATGTATCACATGCTGGTTACAGTAAAGTACCCGTTGCAGAGACTTTCAGTGTCCGTGCCTTTTTCAGAACTGTCCATCTCCGCATGCTAGAATTACCGCAGCTGCCTCACAACATCTTGTGCAGCTCCTGGCTCCGGGGACTCCCGCTCATCCTGTGGGGAGCGTCCCATCTTGCTGCATTCCATCCCCGGAGGCCCAACCAGCGCCGGTGGACATCACCGGAACTCTCACAGGTGGCGTCACGACAGAATTAACCCCTTTACTGTTCAGCCAACTCTATTGATTCTGGACCACCGGCCCCACGGCCGCAGGCGCGGTTCCGTGACAGGAGGAGAAGAAACGCCTGCCCCGTTAAGTCCCGGCCACGGTGAGTCAGAAATTTGGCGTCACGAACAGGTTTAACCCTTTAACTGTTCAGCCAACTCTATTGATTCTGGACCGCCGGCCCCACAGCCGCAGGCGCGGTTCCGTGACAGGAGGAGAAGAAACGCCTGCCCCGTGAAGTCCCGGCTACGGTGAGTCAGAATTTTGGCGTCACGAACAGGATACGAGCAGGCCCGTTCCTTAACGGGTATAGTGTGCTTTAAAAGAACTTTATTTCATCAAAAGGACTTTGTTCATCCTAAACTGAACTTCTCCCGCCTTTTCACCATTGGGCCAAGATAGCGACCAAGATGGTGGTCCCCGCCATGTGAACCACCACGTGCAGGCCCAGGGGTGAACCTCCGCCCCTCTTCGTGGGAGGGCCAAGGCAAAGGCGCCAAAATCATTGTCCGCCCCGATTGCTGGAAACAACCATGAGGGCGGCCCAAAGACTTTATCCCACCTATGGACTACAAAAAACCCCAGAAAGTGGGCGTGGAAAGGCTTTTCCACCAGCTCTTCCAAGAGAACGGTCACCAGTTGGAACGGGTGCGGTTCTTCAACAAGTGACTATGGCCAGCATGAAGCTCCACCAGTTGATGCAGGAGGTCGAAGCTGAGGCCAGAGCAGCCATAGGCCATCCGGGTCCGGGTCCCGTCCTGACTGTAGATGGCAACCCCGACTTCTGGCAAGAGGCGCTGCAAGACCTGCGAGTGAGATTAATGGAGACCACAGAATGGACGATCCGCAGCTGGAGCGCGTCTCTAGCCAGCCAACTCCACCGTGCTACGCAGCAGAGACCTACCAGCCGCCCTACTCTAGAGCCGGAGTCACCAGAGCCCACAACTTGCCCTACCTCATCACCGGAGCCCATGAACTGTTTCATTTCACAACCGGAGACCGCCACCCATCCCGTTCCAGGGTCAGAGACTGAGACCTACCCCGTTCCGGAGCTGGAGCTTACAACCGAAGCCGAAACCTGTTTGGTTCCCGCAGAGGAACCCACTACCGGTCTCACCATCATCGAACCAGAGACTGTTACCTGTTCTTCCCCAGAACCGGAGGCCCATTCTGAAACCACAGAGGCCTACCCGGTCACCGGGATAAAACAACACCAGTACCTGAAAGTGCTGAAGCCACAGACGAGGAGGCAGGCAGCCTGGAAGCCCTGCAGGATGACTACAGCGAGGACCCCGCAGCACCAACACCCATCTGCATGGAAGAATCCGATCCAGCCTCTCCACCAGCAGCGCAGCCCGATGTGATCGTCGAAAGAGTGGAGGAAGAGGACGATGAGGATCACAGCAGCCCTGAGGACCTTTATCACACCGGTTTCGCATGGGGAGATACAGAGGAACCTCCGGCCCAGCAACCTGCTCGGGTACACTGGTCGGGTGCAGCTGCGGCGCCTTCTCCTGTGCCTCTTGTTCAGGTGCCCATCCAGACTTCCTGCCAAAGTCAAGCTTATCAGCAGCCCCTGCATCGCAATGACTACGTCCATACCCCGTGTCGTACAGACGACGATGTACGTCGACTCCGCAGGGCGGAGTGGTGGACTCGAGAGGGACCAACATGGAAGCCCGTGCCGATGGCCCGTCGTCAACCCCCGCTACCTGAAGAACTTCGCAAGGAAGGTAGAGTGACCTCGTTCAATCTATCTAACGGGTGGGGTTTCGCCAGGGAGGAGGGTGTGTATGAAGAGGTGTTTGTGGGGCGTCGCGATGTAGAATCACACTTACCGAGAGGACATCCAGACCGCGATCTCTATAGAGGGGACATTATCACTTATGAGCGACACGCTTGTTATGATGGTTGGTTCGCCATACGGGTACGCAATAGTTCTCTCCACAAGTAACTCTTGAACTTTGAAACCGACTTTTTCCCGTTTAACCGTCAGAAGTGCGGCCCGGCGGCAAAAGCCTGACTTGCATTAAGGACAGTAAACCGCCCGCCGGGTCCGCAATGGTTAACCTGTTTATACCGGGTTTGTTATTGGTAACAGTTAAGTTCGTGCACCTCTCTGAAATAAGAATGCATGCCTGTTATTAATAAAAGTGTTTATTTACCTGTTATAATAAAAATGTAAAAAAAATTCTCTGTAATGTTGGGGTTTCGTGACACTTGGGGACAAGTGTAGTTCACCAAGGGGGAGTGTGGCGCCCCGCAATGAGTGCGTCACAGGAGTGTATTGCAGCCCAGACAGCAGCAGCAATATTCTCTGACCGAAGTAATGACATGGTTAAAACTCAGAGCTCCATACCCTACATGCACATCAGAATAGAGGGCCAATAAGGTCCTGGTGGGCGGAGTGTAGGAGTAGTGCGTTAGTGGAGAAGTTAGTGCAGCCAGAGGGTAGAGCCTAGTCTGCCAAGTCAGCAGAAGGGTCTGCAAAAATGTAAGAGAGGAGGAGGCAAGGTGGCCGGGAGGAACGTAGGAGAGGGGCCTTTTCATAGTTCCGTGCAGCCCCTAGGCCACCATCACCACCGGTTAGGCGCCTGTATCCCGGTGCCTCAACAACCGGACCCTGGGCGAACATCCGTGGGTCAAAATATACCCGTGCCCATCTACAGCCGGATTACTGGTTCCGAAGCTGGGAGTCGTTTATCACTGTCATGCAAACCAGGAGTGGAGGGACCGCTCTACAGGAGTACCCCACCGCCGCCGCAAACAGAGCCGTCTTGCCAGCGGAGTACCCACCAAAAGGACCCAGACTACCCCTCACACCGAAACGTATGCACCGGCAGGGCAATATAAGTAGTCCCTTGTACCCGACCTTGGCACTCAAAGGCGACATCTGCAACTCACCTAGAATAAGTTAGAATGGAGAAACACCGCGGAGCTCTGAGACAACACCGGTCATTACCAAGTCCACCCGGTCCGTTACCCGTTACCTGTATACCATGTATCACATGCTGGTTACAGTAAAGTACCCGTTGCAGAGACTTTCAGTGTCCGTGCCTTTTTCAGAACTGTCCATCTCCGCATGCTAGAATTACCGCAGCTGCCTCACAACATCTTGTGCAGCTCCTGGCTCCGGGGACTCCCGCTCATCCTGTGGGGAGAGTCCCATCTTGCTGCATTCCATCCCCCGGAGGCCCAAGCAGCGTCGGTGGACATCACCGGAACTCTCACAGGTGGCGTCACAACAGAATTAACCCCTTAACTGTTCAGCCAACTCGATTGATTCTGGACCACCGGCCCCACGGCCGCAGGCGTGGTTCCGTGACAGGAGGAGAAGAAATGCCTGCCCCGCGAAGTCCCGGCCACGGTGAGTCATTTGCACAAACAAACCTTGTCTTCACATGATTTTCCAAGTGCATGGAAGCTCCTACTTGGAAGTGGAATTTCCTTAAATGTTTCTCATTTGCAGCTCGGATCCCATGCTTTCCTGACATACTCCAGCAAGAAAACGCTGGTCTTGTGGCACAACAGGAGTGGAACACCAAGGAAGAGGTAAAATGGTGGCCCAGGCAATAGGTTGATGGAAGAGGGGTTGCTCCTTAACACTCAGCTAAATCTGAACCCTGTGCTCCTTACCATCCCTAAACAGGTCCTTCCCTGAGCGTGATCATCTTCCTACTGTGAGTTAGCGCCGGGATTGCAAGACAAACGGCCGTGAGTCCGGTATCAGTTTATACAGTACCCGGATTTATTCATGAGGCACAGCAGTGGCACAAGTTGCCGGGTTCCGGGACGCAGTCGGGTACAATGCATACATCCCCCGGACAGTAACACGGCCCCTTCAGGTTAGGAGTTCTCTCCGGTCTAGGTCGCCCTGGGCTCCCGGATTAGGCCGTGTTGTAACAGCACACAGCCTCTCACGCCCTGGACCTGACCACTCAACAGTCCCTTCTGCCTCAACTCAGGCCGAAGCTCTCCACAGGGGACCCGGCCCCATCTCCTAACCTAGCTTTTAACCCTCTGTCTCCTCCGGGGAAAACCTGCAAGACCCAGACTGGAGTGGAGCGTCCCTCTATCTTATATTCCATGCCGGGTTGAATATGTGACAGTGCACATTCTGGGGGACACATAGCGCCCCTCGCATATGATCCCCCTCACTGTCTCACACAATGCACTGGCTAACCCTGGCTAGTCCTACCTGGTGACTAGAGCTGCAAGACTCTTTTCTTACTACTACAATAACACTACATGGGGAATGAGACAAACAAGTGGGAATAACACAAAGGAACGCCACAGTTTCTCCTGAAACTGACTGCACAGCTTCAACTGGAACAGCTTCACCAAATTGGTCTATAACCAGCATAGGACAGAAGTTAAGAAAAAGGATTCACTGCAGGGTGCAAAAAATCATACAAAAGCTTGACATACAAAGAATGAGGATTGCAGCACTCCTTTAATGATGGGAAAAAAAGATGCCTGAGATGAAAATCCTAGTAGTTTTAATCTCAGCTGCTGTCCTTTATGACCACTCCCTTCTTCTATATAAACTCACTCCGAGCTCTGTCCTATGCCGTTATTCAGGCCCTCGGGTACAGATGACAATGTTTCAGTCCCAAACAACTTAATATTAACCCCTTCAGCACTAAAGGATAATCAGTGAGTGGGCTCTAAAGAAGACCTGCAATCAGCTAAACGTTGTAACCTTCTGATCCCAGATACCCCAGAAGTCTCAGCAGGGCATGACACACTCAGAATTTACAGATTATTGCCAACTCTGATTAACATCTCATATCGGGATTGGGGGGAAATTTGATGGAGGGTGTTAGTACATAAAAAGTTTATATAATTTAAAAGGACTCTGTCACCAGATGTTTGCCACCTAATCTGAAAGCAGCATAATGTAGGGGTAGAGACTTTGATTTCAGCAGTGTTTCACTTACTGGGCTGCTTGCTGTAGTTTTGATAAAATCAATGTTTTAGCAACAGGAGATTATCACTAGAGGAAAAGTAAACCTGCTGCTATATAGTCCTATATATTCGTGATGTCTATATAACCCTATGCCCTCCACTGATTGGCAGCTTTCTGTCTATGCATGGTGTACACAGAAAGATGCAAATCAGTGGGGTAGGTGGGGTTATACACAGTTCAGCATTCAGAGAAGTGATACATCTTATAATAATGAACGTATATATTTATTCAATTGTGCCAATAGGATAATTTTTATAGCTGCCCTGTTTTAAACGTATCTTGCAACAAAGCATGCTCCGCCGAGCCTGAGCTCTATTTACCCTACAGTTGTCAGTGGAACCGTCATGCTATAGTTCCACTGCTCAAGGTCAATTACTACAGTCTCCCTTCGCTGGCTTCCTGACAGCATAACTGTACTCTGCATGCACCTCTGACATCTTTATAACATAGGGGATCTGGCTTAAGGACAGCCAGTGGGGCTCCCCCTCCAGGTCTGGGGTGGAAGGTGTTGTCTCCTATGTGTGCCGAGGTGTACATCCCTCCCTGAATCGGTGGGTCCTGTGGCAATCCCCCACAGGGGTGCCGCATATACACTCTACTTCTGCATACTTTCTGCTCCTGTAGAATGACCAATGTTATCTTCTGCCATCTACATCAGTATAGCTGCCTGTGTATTTTTACATCATTGTTAGCTGGTTTCTAGCGGAGCTCGACTCTCCTGCCCTCCTCCATAACAGTGCTTATAATGAGAATGCAGTGCAGAGCTTTGTTTCTTTCCTGCTGCTGAAAGATCAGTGATGTGAAAATGCAAATACTGCTCTTTTGATGCATATGTCAGAAGATAATAGTCTGCCATGTACATCAATAGGCGGGAAGAGATTGCTAACACTGCCCTGAAAGTGTGCATGCTTAAGGAAAGGACCACGGTTCTGACTAAAGAAAATATAAAACCTCAGCACCAAAGAACACACAGGGATAGAAGGTTTTCTGCAATAGGTGTATTTAATTTTGACCTGACAAGTAGTAAGTATAGACATGGCCCATGGCCTCCACAGTGCTGCATCACATACAGATGTCCTTGATAAAGACTGTTATTGGTCGAAACCAAAGCTGTTCTTCATCTTTTTGCCACATGTTGACTGCTCTGCAGTCCATGTGAAAAGCGCTCTGTAGTTTAAATGAGAGTAAATTTCCTCTTGCACCTTCAGAGTTAATGTGTTGTTGTTGTATATGTGTAGGTGGTTCTGCAAGTTGGGAGTTGTGGATTTGTTACATGATCACGCTCCTGGCCTATAAATAGTTCCTTCTTGCACCAGCAGGTGTCAGCTGATAGAGTTTTGTCTCTGCAAGACTTGTAGCTGAGAAGACGTGTGTGCTTTTTGTGAAGGCTTGGTGTTTTCCTTCTGTCGGAGTTGCTCTGCTTACCAGTCCGTGGGTGGAGGTGAGGGGATCTTAGCCTAATTTTAATCAGGTGCAAAGGGCAAGGGTGGCAGCATAGACCTCATCACCATCAGAGGTAATTCTGGGAACAGGGTGAGTTAAGGAACCCCAGTCTAAGGGTCAGATTAGCTCCCCAGATCACCTTTTGCCCATCTTAGCATCCAGCTTCCTTATCCCCTTTACCATTATACCACCCTGTGTGACACCTTGCCGAATCAAAATAAAATACAATCTATTGCAGCAAGACCTTCTACCCCTTTGTCTGCTTCGGTGCTGATGTTTTTCATCTTTATATACATCTATGGAGCAACGTTTGTAGTTTAATATAACTGATCTATCAGCAGCAGGTAACAAACAGCACAGCTTGTGTCTCAGGTCTGCACTGGTTAGTTATTACAAGTTCCATTGTGTAGAAGTGCAGGAAAGTTGAGTTCTGCTACAAACCAGTTAATGATGTAAAATCACACATACAGCTATACTGATATAGATAGTAAAATATAAAATTAGCCAGGCAATGTACCAGTAACTATAGCAAAACATAAGGTTAATTCTACACGTAGAAGAGCTTGATAGTTATTCAGAGGAGTGGGGTTAATCAGGAGCACATAGAAGACGAGGGAGGAGGGATCTGCAGCACTGAGGAGAAGCAAGATTCTCCTGGCAACTGTTTTGGTCATGTAAAAATAGGACCTCCCATTCAGCTATATGAAAGTGGATGCAGAGGGGCGAATAAAGACAAAACAAATTACATGAAGGTACAAGAAAGAAAGTTTATGTTGTGCTTAGTCTGTATATTAACAATAAATGTTAATTTACTATGCATTGTGAAAGGTAAGGCAATTGTGAGAATAACCATTTAATCAAAGAGGATTTAGAGCAGCACAATAATATAGTAAACTTCTGCATATCTGCAGCCATCACAAGACGGCTCTCAACATTATACAGCTTCAAGCAAACATCATCAGCTCATGAAGGTTTCTAGGTAGTAGTAACCCTGCAAATTGCACCCTTCAGACCTTTCCCTAGGACATTCTCTACTGGTTTACTCATATGAGATATCGGGTCACTGCCCACCACAAAGTCAACACATCATTCCCCTGCAATATTCTGTTTTCCTGTAGAATCATGCTCCTTCCATTATATAATTCTAAAGCTGGCGTCACAAGCGTCAGTATCGCCAGCGACATCGCCGAAAAGTGACGCATCAACGATGTCGCTAGCGATATCGCAAGTGTGTCGTGCTGTGTGACAGCGCGACGCAACTGCGATTTATCGCTGGTCGCAGGTTGACAGGTTTATGAGCATGAACGTAAACCTGTCAATCCGCAACGAGTGATTAGGCTGGATCGCGCTGGCTGACACCGCAATAGCGATGTTGGCGGCGATCCAGCCTATACCGCAGTATTGCTGCGGATTGCTCGCTGGGTTGATCCCAGCCCAGCGAGCGATGGCTCCGCCCATATTGCTGCGGCGTCACCGGCAACATCCTGCCGTGTGACAGCTGACCTGTGATGTCGGAAGCGAGCGCGCACCCGCGCATCGCTTCTGACATCGCAGGCCAGATTGACAGGTGTGACGATGCCTGACCTTCCACTTTTGTCTGTTCTCTATCTTACATAATGATAATGACATGACTATTCAATCCTGGTCTCAATGGATAGGTCACTTTCCTGACAATATCAGTACACTCTTCTTCTGCTGCTCTAGTTTTCTATAAGGCTGTCACGCTGGATTTAGCGGGTGTCCAGCTGCTGCACATGACAGTGGACATACAGACCAACGATATCCAGCGCAGTATAAGAAACACAGATGGAGAAATGCTGAGGAGGGGAAATACAGTGGAGGGCCCTGCTCATAGGGAACAGGGAAGAGGTGATCTCCTGCACTCACCTGCGGCTGTGTCCTGATCTCCCTACCGTCCCTATATGGGTTCTTTCAACCCGTCGCCGTGCAGGATACCTAGTACCTCTCTGGCCCTGATGTTAGGCCTCAATAAGGAATGGCAGTAGGAGCACGAGTCCCAACCACTGCAATAAATAAGACAAGGGGGAAGGGGAACTTTACACTTGCTGCCACGCTCCTTGACAGCAGACGGCTTAGCAGCTCTCCAGAGAACTTCTTTCTCCTCAAGAAAGTTGGCCAGGAATGGAGTTCAATCATCAGCAAAGCATCCTGGAACCATGTGACCATATAAAGAGGATGGGAGTGATCGCAGAGTAGCCACACCTGGACAAGAACTAGCTAGCTTGCTAGCAAACAGAAACTGACATGAACTCAACTGCCAAAGGAAAGAAACACATTTAATATGAAGTCTCAATACAGACATGAGAGAGAGGTCCCAAACAAGTCACACGTCTCCCATGTAAGAGAGACCATCATGACAAAGGCTCACAAACGGCCAAATTTCACAATGTACTTAAACAGATTTTAATCAGGGTGGCCAGCAGGAGGCAGTATAACATAGAAAGATAGATATATTTGTGTCTTATGACAATATGCACACAGGGCAGATTACACTGGACATAGCTATGCGCCAATAATAAGACGCCTCACCAATAATATACATCTCCCTCATTCTGAGATCACATTGTGCGTAGAGTCGGTCACATTCTATATATATGGTCCAATTTATCCACATTAGTATAATATGGACAAGAATACACGACGGCTTGTAACCTTGTATGATCACGGCCGCTGTCACGCTCCAGAGCTGCACTCATATATAACCAGATACTCACTCACCCCCTGTGAATTTATGAATTACTGAAAAGCTATGTAAACAGAATGACACATGAGAAGTGAGGAGAGCCTGACCCGATCTGACTTCAGGCCATCTAAGATTCCACCAAAATATGTGTGTACCCTGCCAAGTAGTGGATGTAATAGATCCCTGGTGTCCCTGACTCTCCCCCTTCATGGAAATACAAGGGACCTTTTAATTTTGGAAAATGACAAGCTGACAAGATAATAAATGTTGATGATTGGGATAGAATTATGGAACTGGCACTTGGTATGCATGAATTATGGCACTGACACTTGGGTACAGGATAATGACACTGACACTTGGGGTACAGGATAATGACACTGACACTTGGGGCACAGGATAATGACACTGACACTTGGGGTACAGGATAATGACACCAACACTTGGGGTACAGGATAATGACACTCGGGGTACAGGATAATGACACTGACACTGGGGGTACAGGATAATGACACTGATACTTTGGGTACAGAATAATGACACTGACACTGGGGGTACAGGATAATGACACTGACACTTGGGGTACAGGATGATGACACTGACATTTGGGGTACAGGATAATGACACCGACACTTGGGGTACAGGATAATGACACTCGGAGTACAGGATAATGACACTGACACTTGGGGTACAGGATAATGACACTGACACTTGGGGTACACGATAATGACACTGACACTTGGGGTACAGGATAATGGCACCGACACTTGGGGTACAGGATAATGACACTCGGAGTACAGGATAATGACACTGACACTTGGGGTACAGGGTAATGACACTGACACTTGGGGTACAGGATAATGACACTGACACTTGGGGTACAGGATGATGACACTGATACTTGGCGTACAGGATAATGACACCGACACTTAGGGTACAGGATAATGACACTTACACTTGGGTACAGGATAATGACACTGACACTTGGGGTACAGGATGATGACACTGACACTTGGGGTACAGGATGATGACACTGATACTTGGGGTACAGGATAATGACACTGACACTTGGGGTACAGGATAATGACACTCGGGGTACAGGATAATGACACTGACACTTGGGGACAGGATAATGACACTGCCACTTGGGGTACAGGATAATGACATTGACACTTGGGGTACACGATAATGACACTGACATTTGGGGTACAGGATAATGACACTCGGAGTACAGGATAATGACACTGACACTTGGGGTACAGGATAATGACACTGACACTTGGGGTACAGGATAATGACACTGACACTCGGGGTACAGGATAATGACACCAACACTTGGGGTACAGGATAATGACACTCGGAGTACAGGATAATGACACTGACACTTGGGGTACAGGATAATGACACTGACACTTGGGTACAGGATGATGACACTGACATTTGGGGTACAGGATAATGACACCGACACTTGGGGTACAGGATAATGACACTCGGAGTACAGGATAATGACACTGACACTTGGGGTACAGGATAATGACACTGACACTTGGGGTACACGATAATGACACTGACACTTGGGGTACAGGATAATGGCACCAACACTTGGGGTACAGGATAATGACACTCGGAGTACAGGATAATGACACTGACACTTGGGGTACAGGGTAATGACACTGACACTTGGGGTACAGGATAATGACACTGACACTTGGGGTACAGGATGATGACACTGATACTTGGCGTACAGGATAATGACACCGACACTTAGGGTACAGGATAATGACACTTACACTTGGGGTACAGGATAATGACACTGACACTTGGGGTACAGGATGATGACACTGACACTTGGGGGACAGGATAATGACACTGCCACTTGGGGTACAGGATAATGACACTGACACTTGGGTACAGGGTAATGACACTGACACTTGGGGTACAGGATAATGACACTTGGGTACAGGATAATGACACTGACACTTGGGGTACAGGATAATGACACTGACACTTGGGGTACAGGATAATGACACTGACACTCGGGGTTCAGGATTATGACACTGACACTTGGGGTACAGGATAATGACAGTGGCACTTGGGGTACAGGATAATGACACTGATGCCTGTGGTACAGAATAATGACACTGACACTTGGGGTACAGGATAATGACACTGACACTTGGGGTAGAGGATAATGACACTGACACTTGAGGCACAGGATAATGACACTGACACTTGGTGTGCATGATAATGATACTTGGGGTACAGGATGCTAACACTGACACTTGGGGTACAAGATAATGACACTGACACTTGGGGTAGAGGATAATGACACTGACACTTGGGGCACAGGATAATGACACTGACACTTGGGGTACAGGATGATGATGCTGACGCCTGTGGTACAGGATAATGACACTGACACTTTGGGTACAGGATAATGACGCTGACACTTGGGGTGCAAGATAATGACACTGACACTTGGGGTACAGGATAATGACACTGACACTCGGGGTACAGGATAATGACACTGACACTCGAGGTACAAGATAATGACACTGACACTCGGGGTACAGGATAATGACACTGACACTTGGGCAGAAGTATAAAGATACTGACATTTAGATTAGAGGATACTGTAATGTTATTGACACTTACAAAAATGCAAAAATTTAAAATAAAATCTTGTTTATGGTGTCTGCACCACTGTTGCTATGAAGTTTGTGCAACTGTTGCTATGAAGATTGTACTACTGTTGCTGTGAAGCTTGTCCAACTGTTGCTATTAGGCTTGTACCACTGTTGCTATGAAGCTTGTGCCACTGTTGCTATGAAACTTGTTCACTGTTGCTATGAAGCTTGTGCCACTGTTGCTGTGAAGCTTGTACCACTGTTGCTTTGAAACTTGTACCACTGTTGCTATGAAGCTTGTGCCAGTGTTGCTATGAAGCTTGTGCCACTGTTGCTATGAAGCCACTGTTCCTATGAAGCCTGTAGCACTGTAGCTGTGAAGCTTGCACCACTGTTGCTTTGAAGCTTGTGCCACTGTTGCTATGAAGCTTGTGCCACTGTTCCTATGAAGCTTGTGCCACTGTTGCTATGAAGCTTGTGTCACTGTTGCTATGAAGCCACTGTTCCTTTGAAGCTTGTGCCACTGTTGCTATGAAGCTTGTACCACTGTTGCTATTAAGCTTGTGTCACTGATGCTATGAAGTTTGTACCACTGTTGCTGTGAAGCTTGTGCCACTGTTGCTGTGAAGCTTGTACCACTGTTGCTTTGAAACTTGTACCACTGTTGCTATGAAGCTTGTGCCACTGTTGCTGTGAAGCTTGTACCACTGTTGCTTTGAAACTTGTACCACTGTTGCTATGAAGCTTGTGCCAGTGTTGCTATGAAGCTTGTGCCACTGTTGCTATGAAGCCACTGTTCCTATGAAGCCTGTAGCACTGTAGCTGTGAAGCTTGCACCACTGTTGCTTTGAAGCTTGTGCCACTGTTGCTATGAAGCTTGTGCCACTGTTGCTATGAAGCTTGTGCCACTGTTGCTATGAAGCTTGTGTCACTGTTGCTATGAAGCCACTGTTCCTTTGAAGCTTGTGCCACTGTTGCTATGAAGCTTGTACCACTGTTGCTATTAAGCTTGTGCCACTGATGCTATGAAGCTTGTACCACTGTTGCTGTGAAGTTTGTGCGACTGTTGCTATGAAGCTTGTACCACTGTTGCTGTGAAGCTTGTGCCACTGTTGCTATGAAGCTTGTACCACTATTGCTATGAAGCCACTGTTCCTTTGAAGCTTGTGTCACTGATGCTATGAAGCTTGTGCCACTGTTGCTATGAAGCTTGTGCCACTGTTGCTATGAAGCTTGTGTCACTGTTGCTATGAAGCCACTGTTCCTTTGAAGCTTGTGCCACTGTTGCTATGAAGCTTGTACCACTGTTGCTATTAAGCTTGTGCCACTGATGCTATGAAGCTTGTACCACTTTTGCTATGAAGCTTGTACCACTATTGCTATGAAGCTTGCACCACTGTTGCTGTGAAGCCACTGTTCCTCTGAAGCTTGTGCCTCTGTTGCTATGAAGTTTATACCAATATTCTTACAAAGTGTAAGTTCGGTCATACTTTTCTATTAAGTCTGACATTGGCATGAAAATACAGCTGCCATGGCAATCATATGACTTCCGGCAAGCATTGTCTATGTTCCAATTTTAATTACCAAGCATAACACTCATAGGTCATTATTTAGACCGTTTCCATGGTAACCTCCGCTCCCAGCATGCATCTGTGTCTCCCTAATGCCTGATTGGGTAATAGAGTGTGCCCAAACCACATCTTTGTGGGAGTCATCTATGTTTGGAAAAGTATGGCTGATTCTTTCCCATAATAGCATCACCCATATCTACAGGCCGTGCATGGTATTGCAGCTTGACTAATTTCCAAACTATTATACACTGAATGTCATAGTAAAATGGTTTCTGCCCCACGCAACATTTCCCCTTCTACTTGCCGGATACATTGTCACAGACAGGAGTTGTAAGCCGTCAGAGGAGAAGGAGACAGTAAAAATTAGGTCATGTGTCATGAATTACAGGAGAGACCTGCAGAGCTGGCTAATCAATGTGACAGCGCGACAATCCACCACCATGGCAGCGGCGGCTCTGTCACCACCATCCCCTGTCCATGAACTTACAGCCACATAGTGACGTCACCCGCGCTTCATGGAGTCGCTAAGCCGGTGTGACATAATTGTTATATCGGGAGTAGTGGGATCACACAGTCCTGAACCAGCTATCAGGTGATATTAATGGGATGGACGGATCATGAAGAAGTTACATGGCATTAATGGGATGGAGGAACGTGAGCTAAACTGCGCAAATCACATACAGTTAGGGCCAGAAATATTTGGACAGTGACACAAGTTTTGTTATTTTAGCTGTTTACAAAAACATGTTCAGAAATACAATTATATATATAATATGGGCTGAAAGTGCACACTCCCAGCTGCAATATGAGAGTTTCCACATCCAAATCGGAGAAAGGGTTTAGGAATCATAGCTCTGTAATGCATAGCCTCCTCTTTTTCAAGGGACCAAAAGTAATTGGACAATGGCCTCTAAGGGCTGCAATTAACTCTGAAGGCGTCTCCCTCGTTAACCTGTAATCAATGAAGTAGTTAAAAGGTCAGGGGTGGATTCCAGGTGTGTGGTTTTGCATTTGGAAGCTGTTGCTGTGACCAGACAACATGCGGTCAAAGGAACTCTCAATTGAGGTGAAGCAGAACATCCTGAGGCTGAAAAAAAAGAAAAAATCCATCAGAGAGATAGCAGACATGCTTGGAGTAGCAAAATCAACAGTTGGGTACATTCTGAGAAAAAAGGAATTGACTGGTGAGCTTGGGAACTCTAAAAGGCCTGGGCGTCCACGGATGACAACAGTGGTGGATGATCGCCGCATACTTTATTTGGTGAAGAAGAACCCGTTCACAACATCAACTGAAGTCCAGAACACTCTCAGTGAAGTAGGTGTATCTGTCTCTAAGTCAACAGTAAAGAGAAGACTCTATGACAGTAAATACAAAGGGTTGACATCTAGATGCAAACCATTCATCAGTTCCAAAAATAGACAGGCCAGAGTTAAATTTGCTGAAAAACACCTCAAGAAGCTAGCTCAGTTCTGGAAAAGTATTCTATGGACAGATGAGACAAAGATCAACCTGTACCAGAATGATGGGAAGAAAAAAGTTTGGAGAAGAAAGGGAACGGCACATGATCCAAGGCACACCACATCCTCTGTAAAACATGGTGGAGGCAACGTGATGGCATGGGCATGCATGGCTTTCAATGGCACTGGGTCACTTGTGTTTATTGATGACATAACAGCAGACGAGTAGCCGGATGAATTCTGAAGTGTACCGGGATATACTTTCAGCCCAGATTCAGCCAAATGCTGCAAAGTTGATTGGACGGCGCTTCATAGTACAGATGGACAATGACCCCAAGCATACAGCCAAAGCTACCCAGGAGTTCATGAGTGCAAAAAAGTGGAACATTCTGCAATGGCCAAGTCAATCACCAGATCTTAACCCAATTGAGCATGCATTTCACTTGCTCAAATCCAGACTTGAGACGGAAAGACCCACAAACAAGCAAGACCTGAAGGCTGCGGCTGTAAAGGCCTGGCAAAGCATTAAGAAGGAGGAAACCCAGCGTTTGGTGATGTCCATGGGTTCCAGACTTAAGGCAGTGATTGCCTCCAAAGGATTCGCAACAAAATATTGAAAATTAAAATATTTTGTTTGGGTTATGTTTATTTGTCCAATTACTTTTGACCTCCTAAAATGTGGAGTGTTTGTAAAGAAATGTGTACAATTCCTACATGTTCTATCAGATATTTTTGTTCAACCCTTCAAATTAAACGTTACAATCTGCACTTGAATTCTGTTGTAGAGGTTTCATTTCAAATCCAATGTGGTGGCATGCAGAGCCCAACTCGCGAAAATTGTGTCACTGTCCAAATATTTCTGGCCCTAACTGTAAGTGTTGGGGCTACAACATGGTCCGAGGGGGAAAGATCATGTCCAAAAATCTAATAGGGCTGTCAAGACGGTCAGGCATCACAATTCCCAGACAAGCTGTGTGACACAGACGCAGATGTAAGTTACTGTCACGCGACTTTCTTATAAGTGAGTTGCGATTGGTATTTTTAAAATATTCAAATTGCAGACAAATCATGAGCACCTGAGACCAGCAATCTCTGCAATGGACTTTTTGTGACAGGTCGGGCACTGCGATTCCTGTTGTATGCCCTCTGTCCTCCTTCATACCCATCTGTCCCCATCCTACCCCTCCATCCCCCCCTCTAGATCCGTCTGTTCTCCTCCTCTCTGTCCCATCCAACCCCTCTGTACTCACCCTCTAGATTCCTCTGTTCTTTTCTATTCCCCTTTCACAAACCACTTGTCCTACTCCAGATCCCACTACCACCCTGTCTAAACCCCTCCACCCTCCTCCAAACCCTTCCAGAGCCCTCTATTGTCTTCCAGTATCCCCTTCCAGACCTTTAAATAGCCCCTAGGTTCTCATTCAGACCTCTCTGTCCTCATCCAATAGACCCTCCATACCCTCTGTCTTCCTCAAGAACCCTCCCTTTCCCTCCAGACTTCACTATCCTTTTTCAGATGCCATCATACTCCTTCAGACCTCTCTGTCCCCTTTATACCACTGTCCTCCACCAGATCCTCTGCCCTCCTATAGACCCCTCCATACACCTACAGACTGCTCCTTTACCCTCCGGATACCACTGTCCTCTTCAATACTCTACATCCTCCCTCCAGATTCCTCAGTCCCCTCGAGACTCCTCTGTTCTCCACCAGGCTCCTCTCTGTACTACTACAGACCCCTTCTTTGTCCAGACCCCTGTGTACTCCTACAGACCTCACCTTCTTTCTCCAGACCCCTCTGTACGGTTCCAGACCTTGCCATCTTTCTCCAGACCCCTCTGTAGTCCTACAGACCTTTCCTTTGTCCAAACCCCTTTATGCTCCTCCAGTCCTCACCTTCTTTCTCCAGACCCTTTTGTACTCCTCCCGACCTCTCCTTCTTTCTTCAGACCCCTTTGTACTCCTCCAGACCTCTCCTTTCTCCAGTCCCCTCTGTATGCTTCCAGACCTTGCCTTCTTTCTCTAGACTCCTCTGTACACCTCCAGATTTCGCCATCTTTCTCCAGACCCCTTTGTGCTCCTCCAGACCTCTCCTTCTTTGTCCAAACCCCTTTGTACTCCTCCAAACCTCTCCTTCTTTCTCCAGACCCCTCTGTGGTCCTATAGACCTTTCCTATCTCTAGACCCCTTTGTACTCATCCAGACCTCGCCTTCTTTCTCCAGACCCCTCTGTAATCCTCCAGATCTCTGCTTCTTTCTCCAGACCTCTTTGTACTCTTCCAGACCTCTCCTTCTTTCTGCAGACCCCTTTGTACTCATCCAGTCCTCACCTTCTTTCTCCAGACCTCTCTGTACTCCTCCAGAGCTCTCCTTCTTTCTCCATATGTCTTTGTACTCATCCAAACCTCTCCTTCTTTCTCAGACCTCTTTGTACTCATCCAGACCTCGCCTTCTTTCTCCAGACCCCTTTGTACTTCTCCAGACCTTGCCTTCTTTCTTCAGAACCCTCTGTACTTCTCTAGACCTCTCCTTCTTTCTTCAGACCTCTTTGCACTCCTCCAGACCTCCTTTCTCCAGACTCCTTTGTACGCCTCCAGACTTCGCCTTCTTTCTCCAGACCCCTCTGTACTCCTCCAGACATCTCCTTCTTTCTCCAGAACCCTTTGTACTCCTCCAGACCTCTCCTTTCTACAGACCCCTTTGTAGTTCTCAAGTCCTCAATTTCTTTATCCAGACCCCTCTGTACTCCTCCAGACATCTCCTTCTTTCTCCAGACCTCTTTGTACTCATCCAGACCTCACCTTCTTTCTCCAGAACCCTTTGTACTTTTCTAGATCTCTTCTTCTTTCTTCAGACCTCTTTGCACTACTCCAGACCTCTCCTTCTTTCTCCACACCCCTCTGTGCTACTACAGACCTTTCCTTCTTTCTCCAGACTCCTCTGTACTCCTCCAGACCTTTCCTTCTTTCTTCAGACCCATTTGTACTCCTCCAGACCCCTCCTTCTTTCTTCAGACCTCTTTGTACTCTTCCAGACCTCTCCATCCTTTTCCAGACCCCTCTGTACTTCTCCAGACCTTTCTTTCTTTCTCCAGACCCATTTGTACTCCTCCAGACCCCTCCTTCTTTCTCCAGACCCTTTTGTACTCTCCCAGACCTCTCCATCCTTTTCCAGACCCCTCTGTGCTCCTCCAGACCTCTCCTTTCTTCAGACCCCTTTGTACTCCTCGACCTCTCCTTCTTTCTCCAGACCCCTCTGTACTCATACAGACCTCTCCTTCTTTCTCCAGACCCCGCCGTACTCCTGCAGACCCCTCCTTCTTTCTCCAGACCCCTCTGTACTTCTCCAGACCTGTCCTTCATTCTCCAGACCCCTTTGTACTCCTCCAGACCTCTCCATCTTTCTCCAGACCCCTCTGTACTTCTCCAGACCCCTCCTTCTTTCTTCAGACCCCTCTGTACTCCTGCAGATCCCGCCTTCTTTTTGTAGACCCCTCTTCCAGATGTTATGCAATATGAAGATCGTAATGTTACATACGGAATTGCATTTATTAGTCAATAAATTTACGTCATGTGTCATCTGGATGTTTTGTTTACACAACAAATTTGCATCCCTAGGACTGAGGCTACACAGCAGAATGTGTCCCACAACCTGGAGATTTGTCATACTGCATCATGTGACTGTGATTTAAAGGGGTTGTCCAGAGCCGTTAACTTGTCCACATTGGGAGGTAATAGACACAGATAACATCATACCTTCTGGGATGTGTCTATGACGCCTGCCGATCATGTGTATATCTGTGACATAGCCTCATACTACCTGAGAGCAATAACAAAATGCAAAAGTGACCAAAACAACAGCCAAAAAGGATGAGAACAGAGAAATGGTCTGTGGTCACCACCTGCAGAACCGCTCCTCTATAGGGGGTGTCTTGCTCCGATCATTTCTACCTGTTGTCTTTTCCATTTGCACAACAGTAGGAGAAATTGATTCACATTCAGTTGCTTCATAACTGGACAGGTTGTTGTTTAAGTGTTCACTTTATTTTTTTGAGTAGTGAATATTATATATAAATGAATATACACAAATATACAGTATATATAAAAGCTGTAGAGCCCGACATTGCCCAGGCATAATAACTAACTATTCTTAGGTATGGAACAAACCAGTGATGTCACAATAGAATGTTAGCCTATAACATTCCGAGTCATGTCACTGTATTTCTGCGGTATTTGTGTGGCACCACAGTAGTACTGCACCTATCCAATAGGTGTGCTATCATGCTCTCAGGTAAGGAAAGTAACGTTGCTGAGATACACCAACACACAACCAACACCCATCCAAACTCCAGGCCAGGAGATGCTGGGCAGAAGAGGCTCGCTGATAGAGCAGTACCCATCTGCTGGCTGGAGGGAGGAGTACGTCTAGGAGGAAGAGTTAGTTGAGAGTTAGTGTGGAGAAGGAGAACATCATGGCAGGAGATGAGTGAGTTCTAAGGAACCCAGGCAGCTAGGGAGAGAGCGGGACCCATCCAGATGGGTCGGCTGCTGATCTCCAGGTCTGGGGACCCGATTCTACAGCTGGCTGGACGGCTGGGTAGAGGAACAAGCTGCACAGGGGTGCCGGCCCCAAATCTGTTTGGATCTGCAAAACCAACTGAGAAATCGGAGGCCACTGAACTTCACGTGCAGTGGCCACCACCATGGATTCTCCCAAGCAAAGGGAATACAGAGGGTCAAGAGGACTTGCAAGTCGTTCAGAAGGGCCCGCATTCACCTGCTTTGGAACTTGTAGCACGATGACACAGGGAAGGAAGAAGTAGAAAGCGAGTGAACAGGGCTGCAAAGAAAGGATTTATACGCCGTGTCTCAGCAGAGTGCATTTTGATTACTTGGGAGCTGGTCAAGCTGCAACCTTGGATGACACAGTCCCCTGGCTGAGTTGTCTATGAACTTGAATTGCAAGTAAAAGTATCTGGTAAGAAATTCAAGCATTGAGTCTGTCCACTCTTTCCTGCACCCTCTTGCACCAACTACAACCACCATCATCTACATCATCACTTTAACCACTCCATCTGAGGGGAGTGCTCCATCACAGCTGCCATATCACCTATCCCCTTGGGCCACTACATGCAGCGCTGGTCCAATTGACCAGACACCTCAGATGGAGTCACGATAAACTTTATTTTCCCCTTTAAATAATAATAATATTTATTCAGTGCTTTACATACATTTGCAACACTGTCTCCATTGGGGCTAATAATCTAGACATCTTATCAGTATGTCTTTCAAGTGTGGGAGGAAACTGGAGTATCTGGAGGAAACCCACGCAAACACAGGGAGAACATACAAACTCCTTGTAGATGTTGTCCTTGGTGGGAATTGAACCCAGGACCCCAGCGCTGCAAGGCTGTAGTGCTAACCACTGAGCCACCGTGCCGCCCATAAATATTCCCCTTTTAACGATTGGTCGTGGGCACGACTTCCAGGGAGTGCCACCATGACATCCCCTGGGGAGAGAAGTCGGCGGTGATTGGATGCAGGGCTCTTGTGATGTCACAATGTCATGTGATCCCTGAGCCGCAGTTGCCAACAGCAGTGGAACAGCGGCAACACAAGAGGTGAGTATAGGGTGTTATTTTAATGGGAGGAAAATGGGTTCAGAAGGTGGCAGTACTAGTAGTGGACAACCCCTTTAAGAAATGTAAAAAATATTCAATTATCACATTTGGTATTGCTGCATCCATCAAAATGTGTTTATCAAAATATACTTATTTAACCTTTCAGAAATCTGCACCTGCACGAAAAACTGCAGCAGAAAAATGGCTTTGCCAAAGGTGAATTTTTGCTGTGTTTTTTCATGCGGATTCTACTGCTCTTTGTTTTAGAAATTGTTCACTGTTGTGAATGTGAATAAAGCTAGGTTAGGCTGGGAAAAAAAGGGATTCAAGATATCATAATGTGACGTCGGGCTTTACTGTATTTTTGGTCACCAGCCCAGGTACAGCAGGCAGGTACAGGCTGCCACTCACCCCAGCTACCTAGTTGTTCCTGGCTGGTAATCAAAAATATATTTTTTAAAATAATTTCCTTAAAAAAATAAATAAATAAATAAATAAATAACGACGTGGGGCTTCGCTGTATTTTTGGATGCCAGCCAGGTACAGCAGGCAGGTACGGGCTGCCCCAAACCCACAGCTGCCTAGTTTTACCTTGCTGGAAAGCAAAAGTATAGGGATCCCTTTTATTAATTATTTCATGTAATAATAAAAAAAAAAAATGTGAAGCTTTGACATATTTTCAGTTTCCAGCCAGGCACAACTACGCAGCTGGGGGCTGGAATCCTCAGCATGGGGAGACCGAAGCTTTCTGCCCCCCCATCCTGCAGTGAATTGCAGCCCACATCCACCTCAGAAAATGGTGCATTCATAGAAGCATCATTATGAATATACCATTTTCTGGATCTGTGCCCGACTCTTAAGGTACAGTCACACGCTGCAATATTGCAAGCAATTTCACTGGCAATTTGCTGGTTGCAGTGAAATCATTATTATTATTATTATTTATTTATATAGCGCCATTGGTTCCATGGCGCTTTACATAAGCAGTGGGGGTAACAAGGACAGGTACAGTACATATGAGCAGTCAATGCTTGCTGATACACGATCGGAGAGGATCCTGTCCACGAGGGCTCACAGTCTACAGGGGTGGGGGAGGACACGATAGGGGGGGGAGCGCCAAGCGTATGGTGGAGCGGCGCTGGGTCTCATCATAGGTTGTAGGCTTGTTGGAATAGATGAGTTTTCAGGTTCTCTTTGAAGCTCTTGAGGGTAGGCGAGTGTCTGACGTGCTGGGGGAGGGAGTTCCAGAATCTAGGGGAGGCATGGGAGAAGTCTTGTATGCGGTTGTGGGAGGATGAGATGAGGGGGGAGGAGAGGAGGAGTTCTTGTGGGGAGCGTAGGTTGCGTGCAGGTTGGTATTGGGAGACCATGTCGGAGATGTAAGGGGGGGACAAGTTGTGGATGGCTTTGTAAGTCAGGGTTAAGATTTTAAATTTAGATCTTTGGGGGGTGGGGAGCCAGTGAAGTGCCATGCGGAGAGGGGAGATAGGGAGTAGCGAGGAGGCAGGTGGATTAGACGGGCAGCTGAGTTCAGGATGGAGCGGAGAGGTGAAAGGGAGGAGGCAGTGAGACCGGTGAGCAGTAGGTTGCAGTAGTCAAGGCGGGAGATGATGAGGGCGTGGACGAGAGTTTTGGCGGTGTCATGATTAAGAAACGGGCGGATGCGTGAGATGTTCTTGAGTTAGAGTCGGCAGGAGGTGGCAAGGGCTTGGATGTGGGGCTTGAAGGAAAGGGAGGAGTCGAGGGTGACCCCGAGGCACTTTGCGTGGGGGACTGGGGAGAGGGAGCAGTCGTTGACTCGGATTGACAGGTCTGGCAGAGAGGGAGGGCGGCTGGGGGGGAAGACGATGAACTCTGTTTTGTCCATGTTCAACTTGAGGAAGCGAGCAGAGAAGAAAGATGAGATGGCGGACAGGCATTGGGGGATTTTAGACAGAAGGGAGGTGATGTCGGGCCCGGAGAGGTAGATCTGGGTGTCGTCAGCGTAGAGATGGTACTGGAGGCCATGGGACTCGATGAGTTGACCTAGGCCGAGGGTGTAGATGGAGAAAAGTAGCGGTCCAAGTATCGATCCCTGGGGGACGCCGACAGTAAAGGCGTAGGACGAGGAAAAGGTGCCGGAGTGGGTGACGCTGAAAGTGCGGTCCGTAAGGTATGAGGAGATCCAGGAGAGGGCGAGGTCAGTGATACCAAGGGATTCTAGGGTTTGGAGTAGGAGGGAGTGGTCGACTATGTTGAAGGCGGCGGATAGGTCGAGGAGGAGGAGGACGGAGTAGTGTTTTTTCCTCTTTGCGGTCAGGAGGTCATTGGTGACTTTAGTAAGGGCTGTTTCGGTGGAGTGATGAGGTTGGAAACCAGATTGCAGGCGGTCGAAGAGGGAGCAGGAGGATAGGTAGGAGAACAGTTCAGAGTGGACGTGTTGTTCGAGTAGTTTGGAAGCGAAAGGGAGAAGGGATATTGGGCGGTAGTTGGCGACGGATGATGGGTCGAGGGAGGGTTTTTTGAGGATGGGTGAGATCAAGGCGTGTTTGAAAGATGAGGGAAAGACGCCAGAGTGATAGGTTGAAGAGTTGCGTTAGGGCAGGGATGAGGGCGGTGGTGAGGTTTGGGATGAGATGGGTAGGGAGAGGGTTGAGGGCACAGGTGGTGAGGTGAGATCGTGACAGGAGGGTGGAGAGCTGGGCTTCAATCACGTTGGAGAAGCTACCTTTGGTTGAGGAGGGTTGGGCGGTAATGGTGGTGGGTTGGGGGCACGTTGGGCCAAAGCTTTCTCTAATTTTATCAATCTTGTGTTTGAAGAAGGTGGCGAAGTTGTCAGCGGAGATGAGGGGGGAAGGAGGAGGTGCTGGGGGACGGAGAAGGGAGTTGAAGGTTCTGAATAGTTGTTTTGGGTTTCGGGACATTGTGTTGATTAAAGAAGAGAAGTAGGTTTGTTTTGCGGCAGTGAGTGCGTCCTTGAAGTTGGAGAGGGATTGCTTGTAGATGGTGAGGTGGGCCGTGGAGTGGGACTTCTTCCATCTCCGTTCAGCGACCCTGGACGTTCGGCGAAGCTCTTTTGTGAGAGGGGTGAGCCAGGGTTGTCTGTGTGTGCGGGTTTTGGTGTGTGTGAGGGGGGCAGCCTGGTTGAGAGCCGCAGTTAGTGTGGAGTTGTAGAGGGTGGCGGCAGTGCTAACGTCGAGTGAGGAGGCAAGGTTCGTGAGAGGGAGGAGGGAGTGGGAGAGTGAGTTGAAATCGATGAGTTTAAGGTTTCTGCGTGGGTGACTGAGTTTCTGGACGGGGGGGGTGAGGTAGGGGGAAAGAGGGAGGAGAAGGTCAACAGGTTGTGGTCAGATTGGAAGAGGGGTGAGTTTGAGAGGTCGGTGAGGGAACAGAGGCGGGAGAAGATGAGGTCAAGCGTGTGGCAGTCTTTGTGAGTGGCTGAGGCGGACCATTGGGAGAGGCCGAAGGAGGTGGTTAGAGATAGGAGTCGGGAGGTAGGCGGGTCGGGGGTGTCGACGGGGACATTGAAGTCGCCCATGATGATGGTGGGGATGTCGGAGGAGAGGAAGTGGAGAAACCAAGTGTTGAAGTGGTCAAGGAAGGAGGCGGTGGGTCCCGGGAGTCGGTAGATGACCGCGAGTTGGAGGTTGCAGGGGGAGAAAATGCGAACAGAGTGCAGTTCGAAGGAGGGAAAGGAGGCGGAGGGAGGCGGTATAGTAGGGATGAAGGAGCAGCTGTCGGACAAGAGTATACCCACACCACCCCCACGGGTGCTATTAGGGCGTAGTGTGTGGGAAAGCGTGAGTCCGCTGTAGGAGAGGGCGGCAGGGGAGGCTGTGTCGGTAGGGGTTAGCCAAGTTTCGGTGATGCCAAGGAATTTGAATTTATTGGTGATGAAGAGGTCATGGATGTAGGAGAGTTTGTTACACACTGAGAGGGCATTCCAGAGTGCTCCAGACAGGGGGACTGGGGTTGGGTGAATGGGTATAAGGTTGCGGGGGTTGCGAGAGTTTGTGGTGGGGGATGGGTGTAAATTGGAGGTGAGTGGAGGGATGTGGTGGGGGGTTCCCGGGTTGGGGGATATGTCACCTGCAAGTAGGAGAAGTAGCGAGAGGGTTAGGAGGTGGGAGCAGGAGAGTTTGCGTGGGGGCCGTGCGCGTGTGGAGAAGAGTGATTGGGTGTGGAGGAACAGTTCGGAGGAGGGGGTGAGGTGGATAGGTAGGAAGGATGGAGAGATCGCTATAGCCTTGGTGGGTGGAGGGATGTTCGGGGTTAGGAGGAAGTGGAGTAGGATGGGGGTGAAGGTGAAGAGGAAACATTGTGGGAAGCAGGTTTTGGTGGTAAGAAGTCACAGGGGTGGGATGTGGCAGGGAAGGTGCGTGGATGGAGAAGGGGTGTGGGTAGAGCTAGGGAGTGGCGGAGGACAGGGTGGAGTTGGGGGTGGCGCACGGTGCGGGGTGTGGCGTGGCCAGGGTTAGGGTGCAGTCAGGTGGTGGGGTGCAGCATGGGGTGGGGTGGAGTCAGGGATTTGAATAGGAGGGGTGGGGTGTAGCCGGGGGTGGAAGACAGCTAGGGAAGTGATACAACCGGGGACACAGGAATAGCCCGGGATACATAAAAGCCAGGGATGGGGTACAGCCAGGGTGAGGTACAGCGAGGGAGTGCCGCCATGGTCACAAGTGAGGTGCAGTCCGTGGATGGAGTGGTGCAGCTGGAGATGAGGTGGTGGAGCCGGAGATGAGGTGATGGAGCCGGAGCCGAGATGATGGAGCCGAGATGATGGCGCCGGAGACGAGATGATGGAGCCGGAGACGAGATGGCGCAGCCGGGTGGTGCTGTCGGATGATGAGGTGGTGCCGTCGGATGATGGAATGGTGCAGCCGGGGATCGGATGATGCAGCCGTAGATGGGGTGGTGGAGCCAGGGGGTCCAGGGTAGCAGGAGAGATTGGCAGCAGGCAGGTGGTCGGTGGCACCCAGGAGCCAGGCGTAGCCGGGAGGGTCAGGCGTAGCCAGGGGGGTCAAGCGCAGCCAGGAGGGTCAAGCGTAGCCAGGAGGGTCAAGCGTAGCCAGAAGGGTCAAGCGTAGCCAGGAGGGTCAAGTGTAGCCAGGAGGGTCAAGCGCAGCCAGGAGGGTCAAGCGCAGCCGGGGGGGGGGGGGTTGAGCCCAGCTTGGGGGGTGGGTCAGACACGGCCAGGAGGGTAGGTTGTGGCCACAGGGCTGGGTGCGGACTGGAGCTAGATGGAGTTGGGGCCCAGATAGAGACAGGCCAAAAGTAGCCGGGCCAGGACAGCAGTCAAGGGCCCAGGTGCAGTGGACAGGGGCCAGGAGCGGGGGCCAGGGGTAGCCTGGGGTCCTGATTGTGTCTGGGGGCTGGTGCAGCCGGTGGATGGTGGGGAGCCCCTCTGTCTCCTCACCTGCCTGTGGTGTCATAGGAGCGCTGGTGCTCCTGTCCTGTGGCTGGTCGGTGCTGGCAGGGCGATCGGCCGCCCAGGGCGTCAGGCACGGTACTGCTGCTGCGGGCCGGGGATCCAGCCGGGAGTGTGGGGCCCGCCGGCAGAGTTCGCAGCCACCGCTGCGCGCGTGCGAGGTCCCGGAGCAGTGCGGGTGTCCCGCCGCGGTGGTGGGCAGGAGGGACGAGCCGCCGGCTAGGTGGCCACGGGCCTTCGGGTCAGAGTGGCGCCGGGCGCCGCTGGAGGAGGTCTGCACCCACAGTGATGGTGCCTCCTGGTGGAGCGGGTCGTGCCGGGTAAGGAGAGCGGGGACTCTGGGGAGGGAGCGGTGCCGGTGTAAGCGCCTAGGTGCCAGTGCAGCTGGGGCCGCAGGCCAGAGTGGGGGTAGCAGGCCTGAGTGGGGGCCGCAGGGCACGGCCGGCCACAGGATGGAGTGCGTGGCCCAGATAGTCGGTGGGGTGCACAGGGGTGATGGCAGTGGAGCTGGTAGTGTGTAGGGAGGACAGGCGAGCTTGGATGCGGTGGATTGTGTCCAAGTGCCTGGAGCCTCCTTACATGCGTCCATCACCCCCGGCAATCATGGACACATTGTTCCATTTGTACACGGCAACAAAATAGAACAATGTGTCCATGATTTTCCTGCAACCAGCAAATTGCCAGTGAAATTGCTTGCAATATTTCCGCGTGTGACGATACCTTAACAGTTACCCTGCTGTCAGTTGCAAACTGGATAATAAAGGGGTTAATGCCAGTTTAATTTTGCCAGCTGGCACTAAGCCCAAGGTTCCTAATGTGGGGACAATGTTAGACCCGGCCATTAGGAATCTCTAAATAAATGTGAAATAATACACAACACTCAGAGAATTTTTTTTTTATTAGAACAAGAAACACAAACACATATTTCAACTCCATCTTTATTACTCTCACATATCTTCCACTATCCTCTGCGACGTCTGTTCCTGCTGAGACCTGAAACTGAATGACTCGTAGTGAACAGGGTGACATCATGGTTTCGGTCACCTGAGTTCATCTCGAGCTCTCTGACCTTAGGTGAACTTTCACGCTTCACAGCGGGACCCAAAACTAGTGAATTTCGGGTCTGTAGTAGGTGTAACCCTGGAAAGTTCACTTCAGGTCAGAGAGCCTCGTTGCTCGAGATGAACTCAAGTGACCGAGACCGTGATGTCACCCTCATTCAGTTTTGGGTCTCGGCAGGAATGAATGTCACAGACGATCATGGAGCATATACAAGAGAAATAAAGAGTTGAAATATGTATTTGTGTTTTTTGTTATAATAAAAAGATTTTTCTCTTGTGTGCTGTGTGTTATTTACTATTTACTGGAGATTCATAATGGTGGGTCTAACATTGGCCCGACATTAGAAATCTCGGACTTAGTGCCAGCTGGCAATATTCAGCTGGCATTAGTCCTTTATTACTCAGCTTCGATGAATGCGCCATTTTCTGCTTGGGCTTCCCCATGCTGAGGATTCCAGCCCCCAGATGCTAAGTTGTACCTGGCCGGAAACTAAAAATACAGCGAAGCTGCATGTTGTTTTCATTTTAATTATTTCAAGAAATAATAATAAAAAAGGTCAATCCTTGTATTTTAATTACCAGCCAGGTAAAAATAGGCAGCTTGGGGATAGCGTACCTGCCTGCTCTACCTGTGCTGGTGACCAAAAATACATAAGGGCTCCATGTCATCATCACAAAATATACCCACTAAATACACAGTGAATTCTCAACAAATACTCACTGCTGCGTATCTGTTGCGTATTAGGAGCTAACATTGAGGTCTATAATGTGAAAATCACTGCAAAATACGCTGCAGGAACTGACATGCTGCAGATTTTCCTGCACTTAAAATTGCTGCATTTCCACCGCTGGAAAGCCTGAAGCATGGGCACAGGTCTTCAGTGTTTACATGGATTTTTATTACATTTAAAGTGAACCTGTCACCCCCCCAGGGCCCATTAAACTAAAAGAGCCACCTTCAGCAGAGCCTATGCTGCATTTTGTGAAGGTGGCTATAATTCCCCTACCCCCTCAGGACACCTAAATACTTTATAACATGTCCCGCCTTGTATGTTATTAATTATTTAGGTCTGGGAAGTATGCTCTCTTCGCTGGACCTGAACGCCTCACTGGTCATTCTCCTCCTCCTCTTTCCTCTGGGACCCTCCTCTTCTCTTTTCCTAATGACGTTGTCGGCGCCTGCGCAGATCCTTCAGTTCTCGGGCATGCTCAGTAAGCTCTGCCCGAGCACTGAGGTCACATGGATTTGGATGACTGTGCCTGTTCCCTCCTCCTCTTTCCTCCCTACTACACACAGGAATAGGTCGGCGTCATTGGGTAGCTCCCAGACCGAGGGGAAAGAAAGAGCAGGCGCAGTCATGCTGTTTGCTCAGGCGCCAGATTCCCAGCTCCGCAGTCTGCATACAGCATAAGACAATAAAGGGCGGGATCTGGTGACTGTGTTATATGCAGGCGCAAAGTTCCAAAACCATGTGACCTCAGTTCTTGGGCAGAGCTCACGTAGCATGCTCGAGAACTGAGGGAACTGCGTAGGCACCGACAACATCACTAGGAAGAGAGGAGGAGGGTCTCGGAGGAAAGAGGAGGAGTAACCAGCGAGGTGTTCAGGTCCAGTGGAGGGCGTGTACCTCCTGCACCTGAAGTAATTATTAACATACAGAGCGGGAAATGTTATAAAGTCTTTATTTAGGTGTCCCGGGGGAGTAGGGGGATTGTCACTGGTGGTCGAGGCCCGGGTCCATGGCCCTGGTGGTTGCTCAGAAAGGCACCAGCACTGCTGCAGAGGTCCGGGGATAATGGATGGGCAGCCTGATGGTGATGCTCCCCGCAGGTGGAGTGGGGTCCCCGAGGCAGTGATGTGGAATAGGTTTGGCACAAGGAGGTGGCTCTGCAGGCAGGAAGTCTCTGGGTTGGACAGGAGCAGGGCTGTAAGAACTGACACACACACTGGGAGTAGTTTTCCGTACCTGTACTGATGTTAAACCGGCACTGTCCAGGGTACACTCCAGGTGGTCAGGAAGCACTTCAGGATTTCCACAGTGAGTGATTTGAAAGGCCTCCTTGTCCCTGTCTTACTTGTGTTGAAGCCCTGACCTGTGTAAAACTTGGCCTGGCCTCCTCTGTGTCTCTCACCCGTATGATAGGTAGTAAGAACCTTTTGTTGGACGCAGTTATCTCTGTCTCCTGTGGTTCCTGGCTCTTGTGTTGATTGCTGATACAGGTGTCCGGGAGACTGGATTCTCCTTGGTGAACTGGTGTTTTCTGCTGGGCTAAGTGCTCCTTAGCAGACTCGGACTCCGGTGTCCGGGTTGCCTCCTGGGGTGAACCGGTATGGTTCCTCTGCCCCCACTCTGTCTCTTGCCTTGCCTACGACCCTCACTCTCGGGTTCCTTACTCTGGCTAGGTTCTCCTCTGGTATGGACCTAGCACGGCTCCGCTACCAGGTTGTCTTCACAGTACTGCTCTGTACTGCACGGACTGACTCAGCCCCTAGCACCTGTATTTATGGGGGATCTTGCCTAAGGTAGCAAGTTGGGCTCCCCCTACAGGCCTGGGGTGGAAGGTTTTGTGTGTGTAGGGGCACCTGAAGTGGAAATCTCTCCATGCACTAGGTGTTGCTGTGGCTTCCTGTACCGCAGGGTGCCACAGGGGCTTTGGGGTGTCACGGTGACATGACCCGGCTCCGTGGTCCCGGTCGAGTCAATAAAAGGTTTAAAATAAACTTTTTAGTAGGAGATCGTGACGCCACCCGTGGTTTGTGGCCAGTTATAGCCACCGTTGTGGTTGGGTCCTCTGGGGATGATGGGAGTCACAGCCAGTATGATGCACCCTCCACAGGTAGGGCTGGTCCCCAGGGCTTTCCTGTGGATGGTGTGGGGGAAAGCAAAGAACCGTCAGTGTTGTTGGGCAGCCTCCAGCTGCCAGGTCTCTGTATCGCTTAGCCCGTCTTGGGCACATAAGTAAAAGTCACACAAAGTTCGGAGCTTTCACAGAGGCCGACCAACTGCCAGAGGGAGCTCTTGTCTCCCTGGAGGGAGAGGATAACGGGCTGAGCCATCAGCTGGAACGGGCTCGCCTGACCATCGAGTATCCGTGGCGGCAGCCGCTGGAGGAAGGAGCGGCCGTGCGGTGGATGACGTCGCACCCTGTGTCCCCAACCCAGGAGCTCAAGGAGGAAAGGATGGAGCCTCGTACCGGAGCAGGTATGATAGCCGCCCCACTGCTGGGGAGTTTGTTGCCGACCCCGTTTGTGGCCAGGGCGGGACAGGATGCACTGCCCTGGCAGCACTGAAGCCCCGGACAGGAAAGTGTACCTTGTATTTCCCTCTGTTTCCCTGAATGAATGCGCCTGTATTAAAAATTAACATTTGATCCTGGACTATGCGAGTGATCAGAACTGTTATGTATATAGTTGGTGCACTGCGGTGTACTGTATTCAAATTGTGTATGTGAATAGACATTTGAACTGTGAACACTTGAGACCGCACCACGTAAAAAAGTAACTGGTGCAGCTGAAGAACTGGTCTGTGTGAGCCTCTGTCGCTGTGCCCAGGGTGATTTAGGCTGCCTTCAGATTTGGAGATGCCTCTGCAGCGTTTTGCGGAGGCATCTGCAAGCATCTGCATGCAGACCGCAGCCCCTATGTTTATAATGGAGCGCAAGGCGGTCGGCAGATGCTTGCAGACCGCCGTGCGCTCCCATTGCCCGCCATATGGGATCTGTGCGCAGGTGGATGCCTGCGCACGAATCACACACTCCCGCCCGCACCAGGGACGCGACATGTTGCGTCCGTGGTGCGGGCGAGAGTGTGTGATTTGTGCGCAGGCATCCGCCTGCGCACAGATCACATGTGGCGGGCAATGGGAGCGCACGGCGGTCTGCAAGCATCTGCAGACCGCTGTGCGCTCCATTATAAACATAGGGTCTGCGGTCTGCATGCAGATGCTTGCAGATGCCTCCGCAAAACGCTGCGGAGGCATCTGCAAATCTGAAGGCAGCCTTAGAAAGGGTTTTTCTTGTGGTGGGTTCCTGAACACAGCAAGTAAGAAGACGAAAGAGACAATGGACAATGTTGAACTGTATGCACTTTTATACCTTTTTTACCCCCTACCTCATAATAATAAGAAAGTTGATTTTTGTTAAGTAACGTTTAAGCCACGTACCTGCCAGAAAGGAAGAAAAATAATCTTGTAACCTGTTATAATGTTTGATTAATGCATAAAAACTTTGAGTTGTGTCACCAGTACTGGGTTCTGGCACGAGGACATACCAGGCTTTGCTCTGGCAGAGTGTAGCGCCCCTACAACCGGGGCAGAGGGTGAACTGCAGTTGGGATTTGTAAGCCCGTCAGCTCACAAAACCACACACTCCGACCCTGAGCCCAAGTCACTTCAGGTCGGGTGAGGGGTGGTGGGAGTAGCAAAGTGTGGGTTGGAAGTAGAGAGAACCCAGGAAAGGGGTGGAGGAACTAGACTCCAAGAGGACCTAGGAACACTAAGTTGGGCGAGTAGATCTAGAGATTCCCTGGAGGGTGGAGGAGCAAGGGAAGCCTTCCCAAGCCAAGACACCCTACAGCTGAGTACTGACTGTGACAGACTGAAAGAACAACGGGGCCCGGCAGCCTGTACCACTGATGGCCGGCCGGGAACCCAGGCTGAGTCCGTGGACAGACAGACGGAACCAGGTGAGCCCGACTGACCCGGGTCACTGGTGGCTGGGCCAGAGAATCAGAGTGCCGGCTCTGTACATGTGGCCGGGAATGCTTCAAGCCCCTAATCACAAAACACCCAGTTGGGTGCGGGAATTCCATGTTCCCGAGACCGAACTACTGGTGCAGAGTAGGACAAAGCCATTGTACTAGGGCTAGTGACCCAGAGTGTGGGACAGATCACTGCAGAGCCCGTGATGGCCGGACTGAACCCATACGCGAGGGAGAGAGAAACAGAGTACCCAAAATGTACACTGAGGGGGAGTGACGAAGGGGAACCATCCCGGCTGCAGTGAGAATGATGCACCCCCAGGCTATGGGGTACTCAGGAGCCGGGTCGGTTCTGTCTCTCTGAGGTATCACGGTAGTCGTGACCCGGTCTCGTGGCCTGGGATCAGTCCAAAAAGGGGGTTATTTACAAGGGATTTGTCGTGACGCCACCCGGGGTATGTGGTTAGTAGAACCACCGCTGCCTATTCCTGCTGGGGACGATGACTTGGGGCACCGTAGATGGTAAGCCCTCCTCGTGTAGGGCTGAGGGTCCCCAGGTAGGAGTAGTTGTGATGGATGGGCCTGGTGAGGGATTGTGTTTGGTGCAGTTCACTTCAAAGCTGCAGGTCTCCAGCCAGTGTGCAGGGATGACAGTCTGTGGCTCCTCAGGCGGGACTTTTCTGCGACGCTGAAAGGAAACAGTCTCAGGCAGTGATGAGCTTACTCGGTACTTTACTTAAGGTCTTCAGCATTAGTTCACAACAGTTTACAGTTCTTTCTGTACAGTTCACACAATTTACACTGCTCCAGGCAACTCAAACTGCAGCTCAGGTGGCGTTTCTGGTTGTCACCTCAAAGTCCTTTCAGGCATCTCAGTCTCAACATAGTACCTCACCCACGGGTTCAGTCTGCTTGTCGCGGACTCACGGGTGAATGTTTCCCTCACAGTCAGGGCCACCAGTCCTAGTATGACAACTGTGTTCTTAGACCGTGGTGGAAAGTTAGGCTGCAGGTCATAAAGCACCTGCCTCACACCGGTGTGTTTCGTGATTAGGGTCTGGATTATGCCCGGTCACCTCTTCAGAGCCGGATCTCTGGTCGTGGCCTAGCCTCCAGTGTCCCAGGTTCGGAATATTTGGGCACACCAGGCTCCTTCTGTCAGTCACTGTTTCAACTTAGGGTTCCTCCTCCGGTCAGCTAATATGTGTGCGGCTGCCGGGCCCTTGTCCTCCCATCTTCTCAGCTGAGGGGTCTCTTTCAGTCTCTTTCTTCTCGTCGCCTCCAGGCTATGGAGTGGGCTTTCTCTCCTCGTGGCTATGCCTCATGGGTTTCTGCGCCTCCAGGCAACCCAAAACCTCCTGGGAAGTCTCTCTCTTCAACTACTCACTTCTCTCTACCCTGTCTCTCTCGACTCTGTCTGCTCTAACTGTGTGTTCCCGGATTTTTATTGTGTTGGTCTCTCCACTCACTGTGTCAGTGCTCAGCTACACTCCACCCACTTCTCTTAACACCTGCCACCCCTTGCCCAACCAGGCGTAGGGTCGGTGTGTGCATCTGTGTGGGTATTTTGCCAACCGTCTTGCCTTACCTGGCTGCACTTCCCTTTGTGGCCACCTGGTCGCAGGGGCACCACAAGAACCTAAGCCCGTAGCTGCTGTGAGAGCCCGGTCTGCTACAAGTGATGTAAAGAACTGTAAAGGGCTGTTGTAGAGACTGTGTTACCAAGTGAGCAGAGCAATAAAGTACCCGGTGAACTCAAGATCTGTGTCTGAGACTTATTGGTACTGAGACTGCAGCAGCTTGCCTGCGGAGCCACACACTTGTTTTGTAACACTGCAACTAAGTCTACCTCTTCTACATGTGCCCTGGGGAACCAAGCCCTACCCGTGGAGTGCTCACCATCCCAGCTGCCACCTCCACCATCATCCCCAGCGGTCTGACCGGCAGCGGTGGCCCATATTGGCTGCGACCCATGGGTGGCGTCACAAAATATTCCCATAAATTTAATTTTTTCCCCCTCTTTCTTTTACATTGCCGCACCTGGGACCACAAAGCTGGGCTACGCCGCCGTGGCACCCCAGAGACAGAACGGTCCAGCTCTGAGTACCCTGGCCCCTGGGGTGCGACATTTGCACTTTTTCTATTTTTGTATATCCATACCCCTACCCTTTTATATAAATAGTATGTTTTTGTTATGTAACGTTTAAGCCAAGAACCTCCCATCCGGGAAGAAGAAGCACTTTTGTAAGTTTGTTAGTGTTATATGTTTAGAAAAAAAATCTTGAATTTCTGTGTACCATCTAACCTGGTGCTAGCACAAGGACGTGCTAACTTTTTCTCAGGGGAGTGTGGCGCCCCTGTGGACCGGTCCGTTCGCCACTAAAAGTTGAAGCACCCGGGATAGGTAAGTCCAGCACCCAAACACACACCCAACACACTCCGATCCCAAGACTAGGGACTCTATGCCCAGCAACTGGATGGCGGGAGGAGACAGGTGGAGGGTGGGAAAGTTAGACAGGGAACGGTCAAGGGAGGAAACAAAACCAGGAAAAGGAAGTCAGTTAGTTAGCCAGCTGAGTCCAGGAGTTCAGTTCAGTCAGATGGAGACGAGAGAAACACCATCATTACACGAGACTGAAAGAACATGGACCCGGCGGCCTGTACCACCATGAGGCTCTTCCGGGTTCCAGGCTACAGACCGTAGAGAGACAGAAGGAGTCCTAGGGGGATGGGTAGTGAGCAATCTACCTGTGTACCAGAATTAGCGGGAAAGCTGAAGGACTGGGCAAAAACCAGGGTGCCGGCTCTGAGGTGGCCAGGACGCTCCATGCTCCAACCACAAAACCGGCGCGGTGCGGGGTCTTTATTTCCCGCAACCCAAAGCCCAGCGCAGCGAAGAGAAGGCCGCCGTAATAGGGTCAGGGGACCAGGCAGGTTGCCCAACAAAGGCCTGTGGCTTTGCATGCAGAAGAGTAAGAAAGAGAGGCGGCCTATGAAAGAAACACAAAAGAGGGTGATCTGGATGAGCCATCCCGGCTGCCAAAAGACTACCGGAGCGGCCACTGCACTGTTTTGTAATTTGAATGCGAAAGCTCCAATGGGGCCCCCAATTATTGCAAATCTTTAATAGCATTAGTCTTTTTCTATAGGGACTATTGGGGCCCCCTAGGTTCCGGGTGTGATTGGACCCCCTGTACCTGTTATAGTTACGCCCCAGGTTACAGGTCTCGGAATGCGAACACACAATAATAAAATCACTGGCTGAATCACATCTCATCTGATTTGGCTTGTTTTTTTCTATTTTTCAGCACATTATATGGTAAAATGAATGATATCAATCACGACTAAAACTCATCCCGTCATAAATAAGGCCTCATGCGGCTTTGTGGATGGAAGAATTAGAGGAGTTGTCCAGAATTCTATGAACATGGCTGATTTCTTTTAAAACAGCGCCACCCCTGTCTACAGGCTGTGTGTGATATTGCAGCTCAGCTCCATTTTAAGTGAATGGGCCTATGCTGTAATACCACATGTGACCTGTAGCGAGGGGTGGCGCTGTTTTTGAAAAGTTTTATTAATCTTGGACATTCCCTTTAAGTTAAGAGGAGGAACAAAAATTAAAGCACAAAAAAAAAAAATCTGATCCCTAAGGAGTCTGGGAACTTTTTGAAAAGTGGGTGTGGCTAATTAGAGGGGGCGTGGTCTGACTCATTAATTATAATGCATGCCAGTGCTGTGCAGAGGTGACATTATCTGCAGCTATAGCTCTGCTACATTAGGGGGTCATTATTGGGGGTGTAAGGAGACATTGTTACGTGGTCGCCTCTAATCAGCATTACACCCACGTGGGCTCACTCACCTGTCAATCAAACTTGCGCAATCCGGTCCAAAAAAAGCCCCGCCTACCCCTGTCGGATGCCATGGAAACCATACCAGCCAATAGGAACGCTGTATTAATGATTGACATATATCTCCAGCCAATGTCGTGCAGGAGAGGGGCGGGACTAAAGAGAGAAAAAAAATGATGGAGAGAGCGAAGTAACGGTTTCTAGATGATTGACGGCTCCGATGGCCAATCACAGGTGAGAGAGCGGGCGGAGGGGATGTGGAGCTGGCCAATAATGGAGGCGGTGAGGTTATGGAGGCTCCGCCCAGTGTCTGTGGGCGGTCCCGGTGAGGTGACGGGCTGGTGGTTACCGGGAGGCGCAGAGACAGAGAGAGGGAGCGCGGAGCCGCCGGTAAGAGGGGGATGGGGCCGGGGCGGGATCCTGGAGGGGGGATAGTGAGCCGCCCCCATACAGGCAGGGCGCCCCTATATGTCACCCCGATAGTGGCATATTCCCAGCCATTATACACAGTGGAGGCTTCAATGGCCAGGTAATGTCCCTGCCAGACTGCATCAGTACAGCCTCCTGGTGCCCTATGTGTGGGTGATGCCCCCCACTGATACTGCTCCTATCGTGCCCCATGTATGGGTGATGCCCCCACTAATACTGCTCCTATCATGCCTCATGTATGGGTGATGCCCCCACTAATACTGCTCCTATTGCACCCAATGTATGGCTGATGCCCCCACTAATATCTCCTATTGTGCCCCATGTATGGGTGATGCCCCCACTAATATCTCCTATTGTGCCCAATGTATGGGTAATGCCCCCACTAATACATCTCCTATTGTGCCCAATGTATGGGTAATGCCCCCACTAATACCGCTCCTATTGTGCCCCATGTATGGGTGATGCCCCCCGCTAATACTGCTCCTATTGTGCCCCATGTATGGGTGATGCCCCCCGCTAATACCGCACCTTATCGTGCCCCATGTATGGGTGATGTCCCCACTAATACCGCTCCTATTGTGCCCCATGTATGGGTGATGCCCCCACTAATATCTCCTATTGCACCCAATGTATGGGTAATGCCCCCACTAATACATCTCCTATTGTGCCCAATGTATGGGTAATGCCCCCACTAATACCGCTCCTATTGTGCCCCATGTATGGGTGATGCCCCCCGCTAATACTGCTCCTATTGTGCCCCATGTATGGGTGATGCCCCCGCTAATACCGCACCTATCGTGCCCCATGTATGGGTGATGCCCCCACAAATACTGCTCCTATTGCACCCAATGTATGGGTAATGCCCCCACTAATACATCTCCTATTGTGCCCAATGTATGGGTAATGCCCCCACTAATACATCTCCTATTGTGCCCAATGTATGGGTAATGCCCCCACTAATACAGCTCCTATTGCACCCAATGTATGGCTGATGCCCCCACTAATAATGCTCCTATCATGCCCCATGTATGGGTAATGCCCCCACGAATACATCTTCTATTGTGCCCAATGTATGGGTAATGCCCCCACAAATACTGCTCCTATTGCACCCAATGTATGGGTAATGCCCCCACTAATACATCTCCTATTGTGCCCAATGTATGGGTAATGCCCCCACTAATACAGCTCCTATTGCACCCAATATATGGCTGATGCCCCCACAAATTCTGCTCTTATCGTGCCCCATGTGTGGGTGATGCCCCCACTAATACTGCTCCTATCGTGCCCCATGTATGGGTGATGCCCCCACTAATACTGCTCCTATCGTGCCCCATGTGTGGGTGATGCTCCTATCGTGCCCCATGTGTGGGTGATGCCTCCACTAATACAGCTCCTATTGTGCCCAATGTATGGGTGATGCCCCCTCTAATACTGCTTTCATTGTGCCCCACTTGTGGCTGATACCCTCACTAATACTGCGCCTATCGTTTTCACATGTGTGGGTGATGCCCCCATTATACCGCTCCTGTGGTGATGCCCCCATTAATTCTGCCTCTTTTTTGCCCCAGGTATGGGTGATGCCCCCACTGATACTGCGCCTATCATGCCTCATGTATGAGTGATGCCTCCCACTAATACTGCTCCTATCGTGCCCAATGTATCTGTGATGCCCCCCGCTAATACCGCACCTATTGTGCCCAATGTATGGGTGATGCCCCCTCTAATACTGCTTTCATTGTGCCCCACTTGTGGCTGATACCCTCACTAATACTGCTCCTATCGTTTCACATGTGTGGGTGATGCCCCCATTATACCGCTCCTGTGGTGATGCCCCCATTAATTCTGCCTCTTTTTTGCCCCAGGTATGGGTGATGCCCCCACTGATACTGCGCCTATCATGCCTCATGTATGAGTGATGCCTCCCACTAATACTGCTCCTATCGTGCCCAATGTATGGGTGATGCCCCCCGCTAATACCGCACCTATTGTGCCCAATGTATGGGTGATGCCTCCCACTAATACTGCTCCTTTTGTGCCTCATGTATGGGTCATGCTCCCACCGATACCGCACCTATTGTGCCCCGTGTGTGGGTAATGCCCCCCACTAATACTGCTCCTATTATGCCCTAGGTATGGATGCATCTTCTATAATCCGCCCCAAACTGAGATTCTCCCTCTTCTAATTATGTAGGTTTGCCCTTTTAACATCCTCCATACAGAAGTCATGCCTCTTCTCATTTGCTTGATGCCCAGGTTATGCCCCCTCTTATCTTGACCCCTTTCCATCAGACACTGCCCCTCCTAAATACCTGGTCCTTATCATTGAAACCCCAAATACTTCTTTACCCTCTTTGCATAGATGTTAGATGCCCAAAATCCACAAATGCCCCATTCTCATTCCCTTGTTAATGAACGACCCTAACCCCTAGCACACCCCTAATTCCAGGGCATGACATTTGCACCCATAACACTGTCGCGCTCCTCCCCCCCAATAAACAATAAGTATTTGATGCCGAATTATAGAGGGGCACAACCCAAAATGAAGTTTCCAAAATATCTGAATGCCAGTGCCAGGCTGTGTGCCCTTCACTAATGCCATGTATTCCCCTGTAAGGTGATAACTGTGGGGTCTGATGTGATTCCCCCTTCTTGTGCCCTCTAAGGTGCCCCCAGGAATTCCTTTTGGCGTCCCCTCCCCTTTTTGGATGACAATGGTCTCCACCTTGAATTGAATCCCAAAATGAAGGTTTTCCTCTGGTAGATGAATGGGTTAACTGGTCTGCAGAAATGAGGCGGGTATGACTCTGCCAAGAAAAATGCCATGCTGCTCGCCGGTCCGTCCCCATTCATTCAGGGATCGTGGAGGCGGCCATGTTTTGCTCGCTGCAGCAGGGGATGGGTTAATGAATTGGCCATATGGGTTACCTCAGCCTTGCTGGTTGCCTTCGAGGGCAGCTTGATTTCCCCCCCCCCCCTCTTTAGTCTGGTGCCCATGTGTCTCAGGCCTGCTCACATGCTGGCCTCTGTTGGTGCCATCTTCTCCTGGCTGGGGCATGTGTCTTATCTGGCTGCCAGTGCTGCTGCAGAACATCTCGCTGCCACATCAGGGGCACCACCCAGGTCTTGCTTTCGAGCTGTTTTCGGCTTGACCTTGTTAAGGGGGGGAGGGGATGGGAGGAAAGGGTTAAGTTGTAGGAACAAGTGTGGAGAACAGTTACCCAGGCCGGTGGGCGGCTGCTCAGATCTTATTGCAGCAGCTCGTGGGGAACAAAGAGCCGTCTACATCATGACTTGCAGCTTCCATGCGCTCAGTCAGTCCTCCTCTGCTCTGTCTGCCCCCTCCTCCCTGTCCCCCACCTCCTCCAGGAACATACAGCCATCTCCCCCCCTCGTGTACCCGTCCTGCCCCAAAATCTGCACCCGGCTGTCACCCCTTCACTTGTCTTCGCTTCCCATTACTTTTGGGGTCCGGGGCCGTTCTGAGCCGTATTAACCTGTGTGTCTGTATCCGGATTATCAGGTAGCGGGTATTACGCCCGCTTTATGGTAACGTCACCCTGCGTGTAATCTACCCGACATTATAATAGTCATTATGCAAATTATTCCCAATCAAAGATTTCATACTTCTTCTCCTAGGACTTTTTTTTAATTTAAATTCTTCCCATATTTCGAGGCAGGGGGGTGAGGGCTGATTAGTCTCCTGCTGCTCGTACCCGCCATGAGATGCCAGCGCTCTTGACTTGTTAGCTGAGTTTTGATGGGGTATTGGGAGGAGGTGAGGTGGTGGTACTACTGAGCATGGGGCATTTGTTGACTGGCATGAGGGTATGGAAATTACTGGTTTGTGGGCCTTCCCATCACTTTGGTCTAACCTCTGGGACTCCCACCACCATCGTGCCCAGCGATGCTAGAGCTGGTCGGTCCTCAGTTTATGGCTGGGGTCCCCAGGGTTGTGGAGTCAGTAAGCCAAACATCCAACTCTTCAATTTCCCTGAATCCAACTCTGCCAAAATGGACACCGACTCCACAACCTTGGCTAGTCAGTAGTACTAATCCAGTAAGCCAAACATCCGACTCCACCCAATGTGGACACCGACTCCCGACTCCACAACCTTGGCTAGTCAGTAGTACTAGTCCAGTAAGCCAAACATCCGACTCACCCAATGTGGACACCGACTCCACAACTTGGCTAGTCAGTAGTACTAATCCAGTAAGCCAAACATCCGACTCCACCCAATGTGGAACGACTCCGACTCCACAACCTTGGCTAGTCAGTAGTACTAATCCAGTAAGCCAAACATCCGACTCCACCCAATGTGGACACCGACTCCGACTCCACAACCTTGGCTAGTCAGTAGTACTAGTCCAGTAAGCCAAACATCCGACTCCACCCAATGTGGACACCGACTCCACAACCTTGGCTAGTCAGTAGTACTATCCAGTAAACCAAACATCCGACTCCACCTAAAATGGGCAATGACTCCGACTCCTCACCCCTAGGGCACCAATGTGCTGCCTACCTCTGCATAGTGGGGGTCTGACAGATAACTCCAGTTCTGTCGCCCCTTCATTCTCAGGATCGATTTAGGGGCTCAGAAGATTGGACTTGGTGCCCCACAAATCAGTAATACCGTATACTTGAATACTGTGTATAACCAAGCAAGTTGGACCACCCTAAGTACCCCCATGCCATCCTCAGCCACCAGACAGCCCCAAAAATTACACACTAGAAGCAAGGCTCTAAACACGTTGGTGTCCCCTCCCAGCCCTGAGAAGGGCAGTTATCTGGACCATGACAAGGTATAACCCGCACACAGGGCAGTGTCAGAATTTTACGGATTTCTCCTTCCCCACTACGTGATATAATTGAGAGGATGGGGTAATTGGTACATTGGGGTATAAGAGGGGGTATATGAGCAGGGGTGTAACCACAGTAGGTGAAGGGGCTGCAATTGCACCTGATCCCTGCAGCTAGGGGCCCAAATCCTCTTGGCCTGTAGAAAAAGACTAATGGTATTACAGATTTACAATAATTGAGGGCCCTGTTATATGCCATTTAAAGGGAGGAAAATATAGAGCATTTTTTAATGGAATTTGTAATTGACACATACCCTTTTTGAAGACTGTGGTTCAACCGTCAACTCGTAACACAAGACGTGAAAAAGAAAAGTGACTTAAAAAAAATCATTGATGAATTTGGCCTAGTGTGTTACCGAGTTTAGGTTGGAAGTTCTAAAGGGATAACCCGATTTATGGAAGTTATCTATCCCAGGGGAAGGGAACTCCAGGCCTCGAGGGCCGCTAACAGGTCATGTTTTCAGGATTTCCTTAGTATTGCACACGTGATGATTCCAACCCCTGTGCAATGCTAAGGAAATCCTGAAAACATGACCTATTGGTGGCCCTCGAAGCCTGGAGTTCCCCTCCCCTGATCTACCCCATGGGTGAGCAGAAGTTTGTTGGATCACTGTGTGTTTCGGCGCACCGTGCTGCTTTAATTTAAAAAGGATTTGTCACTTACTAAAAAAAATATAAATGCCTTGTAACATCCCTCAGCTCTTCTGATTCTGCTGCTTTTTTTCCGTTTTGTGCTGATATTCACATTTATCATTTGGAGCACAGTATGTGAAATCTCTGCTTGCAGTCCAACTGGGCATTTCTTCATTTGTCCTTCAAATTTGTTAACGGATTGCTATTTATCTTTAATTTGAAATGGATCCTGTAAGAAAAATAAATTGATCTATTACAAATGCAGGAATAAGAGATGACTAAATATTATTTATTATTTATTATTTCATTAAGCACCATTTATTCCATGCCGCTTTACATGTGAAAAAGGGCATACATAGACAAGTACAATGGTCATAAGCAATACAAGGCACAGACAGGTACAGGAGGAGAAAGACCTTGCCCACAAGGGCTCTCAGTCTACAAGGGATGGGTGAGGATACAGTAGGTGAGGAGGGAGTACCTTGCCCACAAGGACTCTGTCTACAAGGAATGGTGAGGATCCATTAGGACAGGAGAGAGACACTGCCAGCAAGGGCTCACGTCTACAAGGGATGGGTGAGGATACAGTAGGTGAGGAAGAGGACCCTGCCCATGAGGGCTCACAGTCTACAAAGGATGGGGAGGATACAGCAGATGAGGAGAGAGGACCTTGCCCATGAGGGCTCAGTCTTCAAAGGATGGGTAAGGAGAGAGGACCCTGCCCACAAGGGCTCACAGTTTACAAGGGATAGGTGAGGATACGGTAGGAGAGGGTAGAGCTGGTCGTGCGGTGGTTCAGTAGACTGAATAGCAATATGTTAGTGGATCTGTTCTCCATAGACTGCCATGTTAAAAAAAAAAACCAGCAGACACCAGTTGTTTCCAACAGACGAGTTGTTTGCTCAACTTCTTTTTTCCAACTGATCTCTGCAGGACCAGGTCTTAGGACAGAGACAAACTATGCGAGAATCTCGCATGCATCTCGCATGACTCGCTGGACGCCAGCTCTTTGGACAGGAACGTGGAGCTGCATACTAACACAATCAGATGATGCACTCCTGTTTCGGAGAGCCAGGGCTGGGCGAGTCATGCGAGATGAATGCGAAATTGTCGCATAGTGTGTCTCTGTCCTAATGGATGATTATGGACATGTGAACTCAGCCTTATTGAGACTGCTAGATCAGCTGCATGAGCTAGTGACTGGTGGTGTTTGGGAGGAGGTTAAAGTAAATGTCCCCAGAGAAGGATTTGAAGAAATACTCAGTTGGACTGCAAGCAGAGATTTCACATACTGCACTTTAAAAGCAACAAGTGTGCATATCTCAGTATTGGAGCAACACAGCGCAAAATGGGGAAAAAAACCTGCAGAATAGGGGCATCTCTGGGATTATTACAAAGTATTTATCTTAATATTTTTGTAGCAATTGACAAGTCCTCTTTGGGTCCATGGTAGTGATGAAAGTCGCCAAGCACAACAGTTGTATCTTTGGACTTTAGATAGAGGAGCAGCGCAGATCAACTCTTCCTGGCCGCCGTCTTCTGCCCTGCGGAGAATGAGAGACGCCAGTCCTCAATTTTGGAGATCTTTCGGAGTCCTGGAGGTGGAAATCTCAAACCAGTCCAACAGTTATCACAAATCTGCCAATTCAATTCTTTTTGATTAAATTTGCACCTCTAGAGCTCATTCATGTTAATGTATTGTGTGTAACACCAGGCTTGTCCTACGGAGAAGACTCTTCATGATCACCAATGTCTATTTCTAGTTCGGACTACCCCTTTAAGAATCTACTTTTTAGTAACAGATATTCCTAAAACCTTCGGCCACTTTTACCTTGGTGGTTGCCAATGCTAAATGATGCTTGACTCTGTTCATTTAGAGATGACTCCGGGGTGGAGGGTGTGAAGATGTGATGTGCGGAGATCACTGAGATGATGTGATGGTTCTGTAGTGTTGGATGACACACACTGAGCTTTACAAGGGGGAGCGCTGCCAGGAAAGAGGCAACAGGTGAAGTCATTAGTCACCAGCGCTGTAATAATGGGAAGGCTATATCCAGTCTGATTACTAAGTACACCCCCCACTGTGAGACAGCAAAATCCAGACACTGGCTCTGGTAGGATGTCTCATGGGAAGTGGGGAACCATGGCCTGTATTGATTGGGATGTGCTGGCTGTATGTATCCCCTATCACATAAGAAGTATCTGACTCCTGTTTTTTTTTTTTTTTGTCCTGCCAGCATATCTAGAAGAATATACTGCTACAATTCTGCCCTTATGTATAAGAATATTACTGCTATGATACTGTTTTGTAAAAGAATATTTAACTATTACGTAGAAATATAGAACTACTATGATACTGCTCCCTATGTACAAGACTATAACTACTATAATACTGTCTCTATATACAAGAATAGAACTACTATAATACTGCCCCTATATACATGAATATAACTACTATAATACGTCCCCTATATACAAGAATATAACTACTATAATACTGCTCCTATGTACAAGAATATAACTACTATAATACTGCCCTCTATATACAAGAATATAATCTACTATAATACTGCCCCTATATACAAGAATATAACTACTATAATACTGTCCCTATATACAAGAATAGAACTACTATGATACTGCCCCTATATACACAGAAATATAACTACTATAATACTGTCCCTATATACAAGAATAGAACTACTATAATACTGCTCCTATGTACAAGAATATAACTACTATAATACTGCCTCTGTATACAAGAATAGAACTACTATAATACTGCCCCTATGTACAAGAATATAACTACTATAATACTGCACCTATGTGCAAGAATAGAACTACTATAATACTGCCCCTATGTACAAGAATAGAACTACTATAATACTGCCCCTATGTACACGAATATAACTACTATAATACTGCCCCTATGTACAAGAATAGAACTACTATAATACTGCCCCTATGTACACGAATATAACTACTATAATACTGCTCCTATGTACAAGAATATATAACTACTATAATACTGCTAATATGTACAAGAATATAACTACTATGATACTGCTTCTATGTACAAGAATATAACTACTATGATACTGCCCCTATATACAAGAATATAACTACTATGATACTGTCCCTATATACAAGAATAGAACTACTATAATACTGCTCCTATGTACAAGAATATAACTACTATAATACTGCCTCTGATATACAAGAATAGAACTACTATAATACTGCGCCCTATGTACAAGAATAGAACTACTATAATACTGCACCTATGTGCAAGAATAGAACTACTATAATACTGCCCCTATGTACAAGAATAGAACTACTATAATACTGCCCCTATGTACACGAATATAACTACTATAATACTGCCCCTATGTACAAGAATATAACTACTATAATACTGCCCCCATGTACAAGAATATAACTACTATAATACTGCCCCCATGTACAAGAATATAACTACTATAATACTGCTCCTATGTACAAGAATATAACTACTATAATACTGCTCCTATGTACAAGAATATAACTACTATAATACTGCTAATATGTACAAGAATATAACTACTATGATACTGCTTCTATGTACAAGAATATAACTACTATAATACTGCTCCTATGTACAAGAATATAACTACTATAATACTGCTCCTATGTACAAGAATCTGGACTAAAATTGAAAGGGTTTTTCCAGGGCTGTTGTTATTTTTGTATATTTGGCTAAGGACTAACAGTCAGGTAGTTGCTGACTACCAGGATGGTCTGATGGCTCAGCCGCAGATTCCTCTGCTTCCTTTCACCTCTCTTTAGCAAGAGCAGTTCTTTCTCTTCCGCTCTGTGCTGTTGACAGGACGTCTCTGCTGATTTCATGCTGATTGACAGCCGGCTCTCTGCAGTTAGGCAGCAGGAAGCTGACAATCAGCATGACGTCAGCAGAGATGCCCGTCAACAGCGCAGAGCGGAAGAGAAGATGCTGTCCTGTCGACATGGAATCAATGACCAAAATTGTCGCCGGGCACTACAGGCAGGTTCTCAGCCTCATACAAAATATAATAAGTCCCAGATAACTCCTTTAATACTTAGTCTTTGCATGACTAGTCAGGCTTAGATACGCCAAGTCAAACTATCTTGCGTGATATACTGGATCAGCACAGCATACTGTATCTACACTCCTATTGCCTACTAGCATTGATTTGTGTCTTCTCTCTGTAGGTGATTCCTAGAGACTCCTAGTCATAATGTCTCAGCGAGTGGGGCAGGATGACCCCGAGCGATACCTCTTCGTGGACCGCGATGTGGTCTACAATCCAGCCACGCAGGCAGACTGGACGGCCAAGAAGCTGGTGTGGGTGCCCTCAGAACGGCACGGGTTCGAAGCCGCCAGCATCAAGGAGGAGAAGGGTGACGAGGTGGTGGTGGAGCTAGCGGAGAACGGCAAGAAGGCCATGGTGAACAAAGACGACATTCAGAAGATGAACCCACCCAAGTTCTCCAAGGTGGAAGACATGGCGGAGCTGACGTGCCTCAACGAGGCCTCCGTCCTGCACAACCTAAAGGACAGATACTACTCGGGGCTCATCTACGTAAGTCAGAACCTTCTCCCTTTGTGTATTCAAGAATGAGACGACATTATTTTCTTCTGTGTTGGCCTAGATTAGAAAATCATGGTGATGTTTTTCCCCAAAGCACCTTGCTCATAGGTTGGGTGTAGTATCACAGTTCAGCCCAATTACCTTCTATAGAGTTGAGATGCAGTACCACATATAACCTGATGACAGATGTGGCACTGTTTCTACAAAAAAGACATGTTTTTCCAAATGTGTACACCCATTTTTTAAGACGTTTTTGGGAGATGGGATGCCAGGAAGGTAAAGCCATACTATCTATTAGGCTTATTGTGCCCCTTAGTCCTTTATCGGGGTCTTCTGTAAAAAAGACTCTTCTGTTGTTGTGAGATGTGATAAGGACTCTAGGATTTGGTCACCTTCCAATAATTTAGGCTGATCCGGTCTTGCCCAAGACCAAAGTGTAAAGTCCGTAACCTCTTATTTCCAGGTGAGTGTAATACGGGGCTTTTTTAAAAAAATTTATTTAAAAGGTTGTTAAAGCCCTGGATCTCATCTTCACTGACAGATTAACCCCTTCACCAACATGACAGTTATTTTCTATACTGGATCCCTAACATTGATGCTGTTAGGCTGCCTTCACATTAGTGTTTGTGAACGCTGCGTACCGAATGCAGCCAAACGCTTGCGCACTGCGTTCCTATGTTTAACATGGGAACACATGTGCCTGCGTTTGGCTGCGTTCGGTTGCGTTTGCGTTCGGATGCGCACAATTTGTGCGCCCTCCGAACGCAGCTTGTTGCATTTTTTTGTGCGTTTGCGGGTGCTTGTTTTATCTGCAAGCGCCCGCAAGCGCACGAACAATGCATGGATCTCAATGGATCCGCAGTGTCCTCTGCATGACACCGCAGGAGAACGCTGCGGATCTCATTGAAATCTCTCCCGGTGGCCGCCGGGAGATCATGCAGAGCCACAGCTGATCTCCCGCCGGTGTCTGTGGGGAGATACAGCTGATCTGACAGCTGTTTAAATCTCCCGCGCTGACACCAATAGGTGATGTCGGTGCAGGAGATTTGAAGCAGTGATTAGCTGTTTCATATCTCCCGCACTGATATCACCCTATTCGGTGTCAGCGCAGGAGATTTAAACAGCTGTCAGATCAGCTGTATCTCCCCTCTGACACTGGCGGGAGATCAGCTGTGTCGGGAGGAGGAGATCTCTGCCGCTGATCTCCTCCTCCCGGCCGCCCCCAGAGACAGCTGATTGGCTGCCGGGGTACCATAGTACTGTGAACGCATGCGGAGATTCTCCGCTGCGTTCACATTATTATGGGCTGCGTTTGCCTGCGTTTGCGTCTGCCCTCCGCATGCATACACAAACCCTAATGTGAAGGCAGCCTTAAATGCTGTTGTCAGTCTCTGACAGTGGCATTTCCTGTGCACAGGCATATGGGTGTTCCATTCTATGCGATCATTGGTGCGCTGGTGATGTTATTGCAGGGTGCAGAATAGTTGCTAGGGGTCAGCTGAAGACCCCTGTGCCTGTCTTGATGGTGTGAAGGCCGCTTGTTCATAGGAGACTGAGGTATTCACTATACACAGCAGTACTGTACGGGCACTCAGTGTCTCCTAGGTAAAGGGTTAGTCCCATCCAAAGGATGGTAAGATGGGATCCCCGTCGGTTTCAGGAAAGAGACTGGAGTGACAGCCCCCCCATTCATCCTTTGTGATTGCTGGAGGAAGCAGAGTAGTCCCTTGGAGAATGAATGCAGCCCTGCTCTGTTGGTGCACTTAGGATCTCCATTCTCAGGATCGGGAGGACCTCACCCCGTGTATAACTTTTAATAATGGGAATAATTGAGGATTACATTTTTTTATTTTTTTTTCCAATTTTTAAATATTTAACTTTTAACGTCATATTATCAGCTAAATCCCTCTGTAGCCGCAACTTCCTCCTGGGGATCTGCAGAAACATCATTTTTATTTCTAGCTTCAAATTAAACCAAATATTTACCATCGGGGACAGGTCCGGGGGCTGTCACATACCGGCTGCTGTGGACTTTGTGCACTGACAGCCTTTTCCAGGTCACCCGGCCCGTTCGGGTCCTCCACTTGCTATCGGAGCCAAGTTTCCCATCTGCAATCACATAAACAGCCATGTCATCCACCCCGACCTGGATTCTCAGCGCTGAGAGCTTTCTCCATATAAAGGATTAGTCATTATTCCTTATTCCTGCAGATCTCTACAGGGTGCCTTCTAATCAATACCTACACATTAGGTAATGACACACGCATGCATACTGATATGTAGAGGATGCTTGTCTTAAAGGGGCAGTCTGTGAACACACTGCAGCAGGGTGTGACATCCTTCTTGTGAGCTTTTGACGATGTCGCATAGTGACATCACATGTCTTTAAAAATGATTGAACCTTTTGTTAATGCCACATGTGGCCCATTGAAGCTGTATAAGAGGGTTTCCTCATCGAGACCCAGAGATGTACTCCTGTCTGTTTATAAAGGGGCTCCAGAATCCATTTCTCTTATTGGGAAAGTGGGGGTTAAAGGCATCCTGGACATAACAGACCTTTTTACCTCTGGAACGTAAATATTAGGCAAAAGTATACCTATTACCGTATATACTCGTGTATAAGCTGACCCGTGTATAAGCCGACCCCCCTACTTTTGCCCCAAAAATCTGGAAAAACCTATTGACTCGTGTATAAGCCGAGGGTGGACCCCAGCACAGGTATACAGCCCCCAGCAGTGTGGTATACAGGCCCCCCCCAGTGGTATACAGGCCTCCCCAGTGGTAGTATACAGCAGCCCCAGTGGTAGTATACTGCAGCCCCAGTGGTAGTATACTGCAGCCCCAGTGGTAGTATATAGCAGCCCCAGTGGTAGTATATAGCAGCCCCAGTGGTAGTATAGAGCAGCCCCAGTGGTAGTATAGAGCAGCCCCAGCGGTAGTATACAGCAGCCCCAGCGGTAGTATACAGCAGCCCCAGCGGTAGTATACAGCAGCCCCAGCGGTAGTATACAGCAGCCCCAGCGGTAGTATACAGCAGCCCCAGCGGTAGTATACAGCAGCCCCAGCGGTAGTATACAGCAGCCCCAGCGGTAGTATACAGCAGCCCCAGCGGTAGTATACAGCAGCCCCAGCGGTAGTATACAGCAGCCCCAGCGGTAGAATACAGCAGCCCCAGCGGTAGAATACAGCAGCCCCAGCGGTAGAATACAGCAGCCCCAGCGGTAGTATACAGCAGCCCCCCGGGGGGTCCCCAGCAGCCCCCAGGGGGTCCCCAGCAGCCCCCAAATGCTGGCACTCGCGCCCCCCTTGCAAGGGCCCCCCCCCGCTTCTCTTACCATCCCGGTCTTCTGATCAGCGCTGCTCCTCGGTGCTCCGCGGTGCTCCGTCCGTCCGGCCTGCTACATCCGGGATCTCCGGCCGTCGCGCGATGACGTCATATGCCTGCGAAGGCCGGAGATCCCGGTTGCAGCAGCAGGACGGAAGGAGCACCGAGGAGTGGCGATGATCAGAAGACCGGGATGGTAATATAACCAGCGGGGGGGGGGGGCCCTTACAAGGGGGGGCGAGTGCCAGCATTTGGGGGCTATATGCACTGCTTCCCCCTGCCGCTGATTGACAGGGGGAAGCAGTGCATATTTAATGAGCGGCCCCACGTGACGGGGCCGCTCATACAGCAGCCCCACCCCCCCCCCCCTCCTCCAGCCTCCTCAGCCCCCACCACAGCCACCACACCATGGGCCCCCATATAGACCCGTGTATAAGCCGAGGGGGAGACTTTTCAGCCCAAATTTTGGGCTGAAAAACTCGGCTTATACACGAGTATATACGGTAAATAGCTTCCCAAAGAGCACACAAGACTGGAAATGCAATCATTTCCATTTGGGTGAGCATGCATCTCTTTTAGGCCGGGCGAGGGCGCGCGCGACTGTTGGGCCGGGCGAGGGCGCGCGCGACTGTTGGGCCGGGTGAGGGCGCGCGCGGCTTTGTTTACCCCAGACACAATGGCCAGTGGTTTTGATGATGTTGATGAGTGAGTGAAGCTTGAGTATGAACACTCTCCAGACGGCAACCTTTCTTAGTTACCCATCCTCCTGAAGTGTGCCAGCTTGCTATGTCTTTTTAAGCAGCACACTGTATAAAAGGGGTTTGCCACATTTTGTAAACATACCTTATTAGATCGTTCTGTAACATATTATGAAATGGACTGTGTTACGAAATGACTAAGTGTTCAGTTTCCCTGCAGTGCCTCCACAGGGGAAAAGAAGTATTACACTGTTTGTATTTACATCAGTGGGTTGTCTGTGTAATATAGGACAGATCTTCCAAGGAGAGACTCTTAGTAATTTCTCTGCACTCTAGATCCTGACCCGAGAGCCCCAGAATTTACCACTAGGATATAAGAAGTTTCTTTTCCTTACCTTGGCAATCCTGTTATAATGGCCCCCCTCCCTTTCTACTTCTGCTCCATGCATTATGAATCTAACCTGCTGCCCCGATCTCCTGTTTTCCATGTACTTCTAATTGATGCGTCTCTTCCATTACGTCTCTGTTCCTGTATCCATTCCTATAAAGCCTTTACGGATGTATGGCGAGCTTTCTGTGGGCAAGACGTAGCAAGGCTTCGGCCAAGGAATGGTTGTGGTCTGCCGGAGAATGCACTGTGTCAGAGGTAAGGAATGGAGGCAGTCATCGGGGCAGAGGAATGGCGAGAGTATGCCAGGGAGATAAGCCGTGAGGCCGAGACGCTGAATGTTATAGAGAGCAGACGTCTGTCACTTTTCTATTTCAGTCTGTGTCTGGAGGAGTCTATAGAGTGCGCTTATCTGCAGCAGGAGATAAGGGGCAGCTCGCGGAGGGGCAGCATTGCCTTCAAAATCACATTGCTTTACTGTGACCTAATAAAACTGGCGGGAAGGAGGAGAAATGAAGCCGCCTGTTCTCCTCTATGGATCTCTTCTGGTCTCATTTCGAGGGCATCTCCATTTAGACTATTTTTATACATGGACTTATTTAGCCCTCATGATTTAAGGATATTGGGTGTATGGTATTTTTCTTTGGGTTCTGTATGCGTCATTTAAATTTTTATCTAATAATGATGTAGAACAAGTAGTGATAAACTTTCAAATATACTTCATAAGTAAAATCTGGAAGAAAACCTTTCAAAAACCTTCCAGAAGATGTCCCCACTAGGCTGTTTCTAAACCTGACATATGCTGGTTGTTAGGGAAATCCATCTTCAGCTCCACACACTGAATACGGCCTTATAAGGGTGGGGGGGCAGGGCCTACACAGTGTTCACACTACAGCAGATCAGAGACTCGGGTTACCTCAGACAGGGACAGTGCTGAGCTCAGGCCGTCAGCACACAGCTCCTGTGATCTCTCTCCATTCACATCACTCTGCTCTGTGCAATCAGCTGATAATACAGACCAGAACTGATGTGAATGGAGGAGTCAGATAAGATCATAGGAGCTGTGTGCTATCTGACTCCTCTATTCACACAGACTCTGCTCTGTATTATCAGCTGATTGCACTGAGCAGAGTGATGTGAATGGAGAGAGATCACAGGTGTTGTGTGCTAACAGCCTGAGTTCAGCACTGTCCCTGTCTGAGGTAACCTAAAGGGGGTGTCACACGCGTCAATGTCGTCAGCGAGATGATCGCTGACGACATTGACGGCTGATTGCTGGTGAGCTGTCACACAGACAGACTCACCAGCGATCAATTGACCAGTGACATCATGGAAACGATTTAAATATCGTTTCCACGATGTCCTGCTCCCGCTGCCAGCCTGCTGGAAGCGGGAGCAGGCTGATCTCCAAGGTAAACTGCGGGTAACTAGGCAGCGCGCGCTGCCTAGATACCCGACGTGTACCTTAGTTACCAGCCTCCTCCGCTCACCCGGTGAGCGGAGGAGGCTGGTAACTAAGGTACACAGTCGGGTATCTAGGCAGCGCGCGCTGCCTAGTTACCCGCAGTGTACCTTGGATACCAGCTCCCAGCGCTTGTGAGAGGCGCTGGGAGCTGGAATATCGCTAGTCCCGGTGTCACACGCAGCGATGCTGCGTGTCCACCGGGCGACAATCGCCAGGTTTCTGAGCTGGTTCTGAAACCTGGCGATCATCAACCAGCGATTTATCGCTGGTTGATGCAGTATGTCACACGCGTCAATATCGCTGCAACGTCACGTGCAGCCGATATCGTGCAGGCGATATTGACGCGTGTGACACCCCCTTTAGTCTCTGCTCTGCTGTATTGTGAATGCTGTGTAGGCCCCACCCCTCACCCTTATAAGGTCATATTCAGTGTGTGGAGCTGAAGACGGATTTCCCTGACAACCAGCATATGTCAGGTTTAGAAACAGCCTAGTGGGGACACCTTCTGGAAGGTTTATGAAAGGTTTTCTTCCAGAATTGACTTATGAAGTATATTTGAAAGTTTATCACTTGTGCTACATTATTATTAGATAAAAAGTTAAATGATGGTTACACTTTAATGCTTTGGAGCTGCAGACTGTTACTTCCCATGCCCAGTGGAGTGTTTTGGAAAGGGACTGGCTAGTTATGGTAAAATCTCGGATCTCATAAAGGGTTATGCACATCAAATCAACAAGTACCTAATGATCGCTGAGGGTCTGGCTTCATCATTACAGCAGTCAAGGAGATGGTGCAGTGGCCACTACTGGAGGAATTTAGTATTGCATCCTGACATTGAAATGCACAGTCTGGATTCCTTATGACACAGCCCAGCTCCTTTAAGATTCTGGCAGTGCTTTTCTTTTCTCTACATTATAGGAAATTTCTCTACTGCAGTATTGAATAGAATACCAGATTCAGTGAATATTTCTTTTGTTCTTTGCCTTTTGACTTCCTTGACTCTTTTGTTTTGAAGACTTATTTGATCAATTCCGGGCGGAACTAAAAACATCCTCCTGGATTGTCCTGAATACAAGGATCCGGCGTGAGGAAACGCCACTCTTTCCTGTAGGTTTGGAGAAAAGGTGTTGTTTTTTTTTTTTTTTGCTATGACGTTTTCTGGTTTAGATGATCTCTGATCATCTGCAGAGTTCCCCGAGAAAAGGCTCATCATAATGAAGCTTCCTGGTCAGTGGGGAGCCATATAGGATTTAACGGAAGCACCCCCGCTGGGGATGAAAAGTATCGCACCTCGAGTGCCAGGTGAATCCCAATTAAAGGGAAACTATCAGCAGGTTTTTTGCCATCGCATCTGACAGCAGCATAATGTAGAGTTAGACACCCTGATTCCAGCGATGTGTCACTTACTGAGCTGCTTGCTGTTATTTTGATGAAATGACTGTTTATTCTGCTTCAGATTTAGCAGTAAATGAATATATGCTGGCCTATAATAATAATCTCCAGCTGATTAAACTGTTTATCACAACTACACTGAGCAGCTCCGTAAGTGACACATCGCTGGAATCAGGGTCTCTGTCTCTACATTATGCTGCTGTCAGATGAGATGGCAAAAACCTGGTGACAGAGTCCCTTTAACGGGAACCTGTCAGGTCCTATGTGAACACAGATCCACGAGCAGTTCTGTGCACATACCTATAATCCTTGCCTAACAGTCCCAGAATGTAGCAGCATATATACAGTGAGTCCTCGCTTAACGACAGGGTTAGGGACCAGAAGGTCCGTCGTTAAGCGTGTCCCGTCGTTAAGCATGACCCTGTATTTCTCCATCCGGATTCCAGTTATGCTGTCCAGTTGCTGCTCCCATCTGCCCGCATGCTGTGTTCTACAGCTTCCGGCCGCCCATGCTGTACAGTCCAGCACTCTAAGGGGCCGCGTTTAAACGGTGCACAGGAAACGTTTCCTGTGCACCATTTAAACGCGCCCCCCAGAGCGCTGGAATGTACAGTGTACAGCATGAGCGGCCGCAAGCTGTACAACACAGCATGCGGGCAGATGGGAGCAGCAACTGGACAGCATAATTGGACTCTGGTTGGAGAATACTGTACAGTACTGCACAGTACAATGTACCAGAATCCTGAGACCCGGAGCCACCAGGGAAATCACCTTTCATAATCTCAGCAGACATTCTGGTAAGTGTTGTACAGTACTGTACTGTAGTTAAGAATGACCGTCGTAAGTGCGAGTCGTCATTAAACAGACCCGACGTTAAGCAGGGACTCACTGTAAAGCAATCTTTAGGAAAAGTATTTCTATAGATTGTTTATGACATGCTAATTAGGGCATTGACCAGTCCAGCGGGCATAAGTTCCCTGACTAGTCAGCCCACTTAGCGTGTTATTCCTCCCCTGTGGGTATAACATGCTTTGCATAGCATCATCATTAAGCTACCGTATGTCCTGACGAGCGTATTTGTAAAATGTGCATAGTATATAGGCCATCCAGCAGAGTCAAAGTGACTGTGCTGTGCCGACCGTTGCTCATTTTTGCGCACTCTAATAGCTGCAGACTTTTACAGATCTTTTGACCCGAATGTCAATTCTTTTACGCCGCTTACCTTGTGTACTGCCCGGCACGTCCAGGTTTCAGCCGCGTCACACATCACGTGGGTAGGGCGTATATGACCCATGGTGCAGCCGAAACCTGGATGTTCCAGTCAGTATGCGAGGTAAGCGGCCTGTAGCAGGGCGGGGACAGATGCAGAATTTTCTGCATCAAAGAGCAGATATTACCTAGCAAAAACACAATACAGGCTAAAAGCGGATGCTGATTTGCTGCAGAAAGTTCAGCATCACTTGCGCTGCGTCGGTACACAGCCTTACAATTGCTATATTAAGAATCGTTTCTGCGTGGCTGTGTATTACACTCACCTTTTGAGCGTCTCCATCGCCGGGTGTATGCACCCCCAACTTCAGTGAGGCTCATCATGCATCCGGTCAGGGCGGGAGTATGTATACGTGTTTCAGAGACGCATAGTGCACATGACCAGAAAGGTGGCGACTTTCAATCATGCTTGGTGAGCTTCTCTAAAGCTGGGGGTGCATACTCCCACCCTGACCAGATGCGTGGTGAGCCTCTCTGAAGCCGGGGGTGCATACTCCTGCCCAGATGTGTGGTGAGCCTCTCTGAATGAAGCCGGGGGTGCATACTCCGGCCCTGACCAGATGCGTGGTGAGCCTCTCTGAAGCCGGGGGTGCATACTCCAGCCCTGACCAGTGCGTGGTGAGCCTCTCTGAAGCCGGGGGTGCATACTCCAGCCCTGACCAGTGCGTGGTGAGCCTCTCTGAAGCCGGGGGTGCATACTCCAGCCCTGACCAGTGCGTGGTGAGCCTCACTGAAGCCGGGGGTGCATACTCCTGCCCTGACTGGATGCGTGGTGGGCCTCTCTGAAGCAGGGGGTGCATACTCCTGCCCTGACCAGTGCGTGGTGAGCCTCTCTGAAGCCGGGGGTGCATATTCCTGCCCTGACTGGATGCATGATGAGCCTCTCTGAAGCCGGGGGTGCATACTCCTGCCCTGACTGGATGCGTGGTGAGCCTCTCTGAAGCCGGCGGTGCATACTCCTGCCCTGACTGGATGCGTGGTGAGCTTCTCTAAAGCCGGGGGTGCATACTCCTGCCCAGATGTGTGGTGAGCCTCTCTGAATGAAGCCGGGGGTGCATACTCCAGCCCTGACCAGATGCGTGGTGAGCCTCTCTGAAGCCGGGGGTGCATACTCCTGCCCTGACTGGATGCGTGGTGAGCCTCTCTGAAGCCGGGGGCGCATATTCCTACCCTGACTGGATGCGTGGTGAGCCTCTCTGAAGCCGGGAGTGTGTACTTCCGCCCTGACCGGATCATGATGAGTCTCTCTGAAGCCAGGGGTGCATACTCCTGCCCTGACCGGATGCATGGTGTGCCTCTCTGAAGCTGGGGTGCAGACTCTTGCCCTGACCGGATGCGTGGTGTGCCTCTCTGAAGTTGGGGGTGCATACTAGTGATGGGCGAATCCTAAATTACTCGGAATCGCTTGACTCTAGCGAGTCCGAGCCCGGGACTCGCTACTCGTTGCAAGTCTAGCGAGTCCAATGTTTAATGAATGGGGAAGCGAGTAATAGCGAGTAGTGTGAGATTTACAAATCGCAGATGTGTCTCGGAAGCTTCAGCCTGAAGCAATCCTAGTTTTGTCATTTATTGGAATTGGACTCGTTTACTGTGTAAGTAATCGCTGGGAAACTCGCACAGAGTCCTGTCTTCTCTGTGTGCTGGCTGCCAGCTCCAGGGTCCTAGAGCCTGCCTGCTGCCTGATGTAGCAGAGCTGAGATTGTTCTCAGTCTGCTCATTCCCTGTGTACAGACATGAATGTCTGTGCACAGAGATGATGTAGCAGAGCTGAGATTGTTCTCAGTCTGCTCATTCCCTGTGCATAGACATCTATATCTATGCACAGGGATGAGCAGAGAGGACATCGCGTTTTGGACTGCGTCGGACGGAAGAGGATTTTTTTAATTAAAGATGGAGTCCCTAATGGCTTTTTTTTTTTATTTCTAATAAAAAAATTTCTCTGTGTTGTGTTTTTTTTAAAACAATTTAATAGAAATTCATGGCGGTCATGTCTAATATTGGCGTGACCGCCATAAATTTTGGGCTTAGGGCCAGCTGATAATACAAAGCTGGCCCTAACCTCTTTATTACCCAGCGTGCCACCGCCACCAGGGCCGCTGGAAGAGCAGGGTTCAGCGCCAGAGGATGGCGCTTCAATGGACGCGCCATCTTATGGGGCGGCAGCAGGCTGCAATTTGCAGCGGGGGGTGCCCAGAAAGCTTGGGCATCCCTGCGCTGCGGATTCCAGCCCCCAGCTGCTTAGCTGTACCTGGCTAGACATAGAAATTGCGCGGGGCCCCACGCATTTTTTTAAAATTATTTCATGAAATTCTGAGATTCTGACTCTGAGATTCTGACTCTGAGACTCTGACTCTGAGACTCTGAAATTCATGAAATAATAAAAAAAAAATGCGTGGGGCTCCGTGCAATTTCTATGTCTAGCCAGGTACAGCTAAGCAGCTGGGGGCTGGAATCCGCAGCGCAGGGATGCCCAAGCTTTCTGGGCACCCCCCGCTGCAAATTGCAGCCCGCAGCCGCCCCAGAAGATGGCGCGTTCATTGAAGCGCCATCCTTTAGCGCTGAACCCCGCTCTTCCAGCGGCCCTGGTGGCGGTGGCACGCTGGGTAATAAAGGGGTTAATACCAGCTTTGTTATACAAGCTGGTATTAAGCCCGAGATTCTTAATGTCAGGCCACGTTTGAGCCGGCCACTAAGAATCTCCAATAAAGGGTTAAAAAAACACAGAGAAAATTTTTTATTTGAAATAAAAAAAAAGCCATTAGGGACTCCATCTTTAATTAAAAAAATCCTCTTCCGTCCGACGTATTCCAAAACGCGATGTCCTCTCTGCTACATCCCCTGTGCATAGATATAGATGTCTATGCACAGGGAATGAGCAGACTGAGAACAATCTCAGCACTGCTACATCATGTCTGTGAGCAAGCGGGCTCTAGGACCCTGGAGCTGCACAGAGAAGACAGCTGGACTCGGCTCGCAATGTAACAGCAGTTATTTGCGAGTTTCCCTGCTATCACTGGCACAGTAGCGAGTTTCCCTGCTATCACTGGCACAGTAGCCGAGTCTAATGCAAACAATGGTAATCCTAGTTTTGTCAGCGTTTGCCAATGATTTGCATTGGACTCGTGCGAGTAAACGCTGGGAAACTCGCAGAGTACCGAGTCCTGCGAGTCCCTTACTACTCGCCGAGTAACGAGTCCTAGCGAGTAGATTCGCCCATCCCTAGTGCATACACCCACGATGGAGATGCTCGATGGTGAGTGTAATACACAGCCACGCACAAGTGATTTTTAAAGGGACTCTGTCACCAGGTTTTTGCCATCCCATCTGAGAGCAGCATAGTGTAGAGATAGAGACTCTGATTCCAGCAATGTGTCACTTACTGAGCTGCTTACTGTCATTTTGATAAAATTACTGTTTCTCTGCTGCAGATTTAGCAGTTCATGAATGTGCTGGACTACCTGGCAGAGCCCTCTAATGATAATCTCCTGCTGATTAAGCAAGGTAAAAAATGTTTGGACTGTGTTAGCCAGCAGATAGAAAAATATTAGAATTTGAGAGTCCTCAGTGGTTGATGCCTTTTAATGGCTAACTGAAAAGATGGTAAACATAGCAAGCTTTCGGGACACTATGGCCTCTTCTGCAGACTGATAATGACACAAATTCTGAAGACACAGACTTGTTGTATACAAAAGCAAATGAAACAAAAAATTAAAAAGAAAAAAGTGTTAGATGCAGGGTGGATTGATTTAAATCACGCCGATTTAAATCATGATTTAAATCACGATTTAAATCAAAAGTTTTTTTTCTATTTAAATCGGATCGATTTAAATCATGATTTAAATCACTGATTTAAATCAAAAGGTTTTTTTTTAATATAAATCACGATTAAAATGAGAAGTGAGAGCAGTGTGCATGTGCGCCCATAGTTACACGGACGAAACTAGGGGCAACGATCTAACGCCAGGGTGAGGGGGGGACCCCAAAGTAAGTAAAAATCTTTTTTGTTTTACTATATGGCAATAGGTAGGTGTTTAAAAGCAGCATGTCTTAATTGTATAAACTATTAATAGCCTCCACATTTTGTTCATACTGCCCCTTTAATTCCACACTTCTAGCTTGGTTTCAGTTTTGGTTTAGTTTCTTTTTCCCTGCATTCAGTTGACATGCCCAAACTTGTTGGATAGTCAGCAGTACTTGGCTCAGGCTGTAGTAACATCAGCAGTGCTTGGCTCAGGCTGTAGTAACAATCAAACTTCATAAGTGATCTGTGTGAGCCATGGCAGCAGGTCGTAAGAGAGACCCTATTTGGGTTCATTTTGTTGAGATGCCAGCAGCAGATCTTGGAAAGAAAGGTGCAAGAGCAAAGTGCAAATACTGTCAAAAGGATATCCAAGGACTTGTTTGCCGTTTGAAATCACATTATGAAAACTGCAACCAGAAGGGAAATGAAGATGTTGATAGTGATACAACAGTCCTAAACCGCTTAGGAACTGCTAAAGCAGGACAACTGGTTTTCCTATTAAAAGTCCTAAATAAACAGTAGGCTTAAAGGACTGATGTATTCACTGAAGATGTTTGCTTACTTCAAACGTTAGAGATAGGTATTGTTAAAAAGTACTTAAGGGGGTGTCACACGCGTCAATGTCGTCAGCGATATGATCGCTGACGACATTGACGGCTGATTGCTGGTGAGCTGTCACACAGACAGACTCACCAGCGATCAATTGACCAGTGACATCATGGAAACTATTTAAATATCGTTTCCACGATGTCCTGCTCCCGCTGCCAGCCTGCTGGAGGCGGGAGCAGCCTGGTCTCCAAGGTACACTGCGGGTAACTAGGCAGCGCGCGCTGCCTAGATACCCGACGTGTACCTTAGTTACCAGCCTCCTCCGCTCACCCGGTGAGCGGAGGAGGCTGGTAACTAAGGTACACAGTCGGGTATCTAGGAAGCGCGCGCTGCCTAGTTACCCGCAGTGTACCTTGGAGACCAGCTCCCAGCGCTTGTGACAGGCGCTGGGAGCTGGAATATCGCTAGTCCCGGTGTCACACGCAGCGATGCTGCGTGTCCACCGGGCGACAATCGCCAGGTTTCAGAGCTGGTTCTGAAACCTGGCGATCATCAACCAGCGATTTATCGCTGGTTGATGCAGTATGTCACACGCGTCAATATCGCTGCAACGTCACGTGCAGGCGATATCGTGCAGGCGATATTGACGCGTGTGACACCCCCTTTACTCTCTGTAGTTCAATTCTGAGAGTTTAATAGTGCAAATAAAAATTATTAGGTTTCATAATCAACTGTTTTAATATTTTTATTTGTGTAAAACAATTAGATTTGCAAAAAGACAAAGTTTTGCTTGTGTACAACTTGATTAAAAAATCTGATTTAAATCAAATGATTTAAATCAAAAAAATCTGATTTTTTTTTTTATTTTTTTTTAAAAAAATCAAGATTTTTATCCACCCTGGTTAGATGCTGTAGTACATACGACAGGTGATGTAAAGCAGAGTCAGGCTAGGGAGGGGGGAGAGCTGAGCTGGGAGGTATGGTTAGTGGCCTGTGGAGACCTGAAAATTCTTCAGTGAGTTGTGGAAAGCCATAAATCGAAGCAAGAGAGTTCACATAAGTGTCAAAAGTTTATTGTCCTCTAAATGGAGTCTGTTGGAGATGTGATATCCCCAAATGTCCTTTCATTTTATATAAAAACCCATGAATCCATGTGAGGCATTTAATCTTGTTTTGAATGTGTCAAAGATGGTTATCAATTTTTATTTCCAAATTCTTCTCTCTCTGAGATATGAAGTTGCTTTTTAAGATGAGCAGCCCTATATCGGTCTCACTATAGTCAGGGTTGGAAAAATGTTTTGCTACAGGTATGTCCATATGCTTTTTTTCTTTTATTGAGTGGCGATGGGCATTCATTCATTCACTGGAATCAGGGTATCTGTCCCTATATTATGCTACTCTCGGATTAGGTGGCAAAAACTTGGTGTCAAATTCCCTTTAATATAGTGATTGTAATAACAATTCTATACAAAGCATGTTCTACCCACAGGGGCGGAATAACATGCTATGTGGGCCGACTAGTCGGTAAACCAACAGCTCTCGACTAGTCAAAGCCCTAATTGGCATCTCCTAATTGATCCTTGGATATACTTTTTCTGTAGATTGGTTTATGGCAGGGGTTTGAGATCTGCACCCAGAACTGCTCATGGATCATGGTGCACAGGGGACCTGACAAGTTCCCTTTAAGTGCATTAATTAGCAAGTCGTGACTGCATATAGATGTGGTTTATGACAACCTTCTCTTAAAGGGACCTCATTAATATACAAGCACAGCGTGTTATATGACAGCAGCACTGCCTGCCTTTTTTTATATCACATTTTGCAATTTTGGCAACTTTACTTGGCTCTTCTTAACATATCACAAAGTTGGACGGTGGATAAGCAGCTTCTCCAGAGAAAAAAAACTTGAAACGTTTCACAATACTTAACTATGCAGCCAGATAATGAAAGAGAGTCACTTAAAGGGGTTGTCCTGTGAAAATAGGTTGTCACCAGTTCATAAGTTCAGTGGGATTTTGACTGCTGGCAGAAAGGGCACCTCTTTGCCAGTTACTTGCTATCACAGGAATGAAGGCACAGTCTGATTTTCAGTTTTTCCTAGGGCTCTTAAATCTGCTTGGGATGTGACTGCAAAATAAGATACTTATAAGTGCTATCTATGCAATTTACTAACCCCTCTACCCGAAAGAGAAAGTCCTAAAGATGCACATTCTTGCCTCAGCCCACAGAGCGGCAGCCGCCCTCGACCGTAGTCCGTCTCTATACTGTTGGGTACGGCTGGACGTCCTCCGCACACCACAGTCCTTCCCTTTTTTAGCCACAGATATGTCGGGTGAGGTTTGGCACTTCCTGACTGCTGAGATTTGAGAATCTCATGAAGACTGCACAGAATGACTGGTGACGAGGATGGAAGACACCCTTATGTATCACTGATACCAGCTGTTGAACGATAGTTTCCCAAATTCCCCCCACTCCCACTTTCTCCACACCACCAACTATATGCCTCCATTTGTTCCCTCAGTGGGAAGCCTGCTGGTGATCACTCTATAGAGGACCCATGGCCAACATAGCTTTGAGGACCACTCTGTAGAGGACCCATGGCCACCATAGCTTTGAGGACCACTCTATAGAGGACCCATGACCACCATAGCTTTGAGGACCACTGTATAGAGCAGGGGTCTCAAACTCCAGGCCTCGAGGGCTGCACACAGTCCAGGTTTTCAGGATATCCATAGCATTTGACAGTTGGCAATCAAATGACCTACTGTCAAATTCCAAGGAAATCCTGAAAACCTGCACTGTGTGCGGCCCTCGAGGCCTGGAGTTTGAGACCCCTGCTATAGAGGATCCACGGACACCATAGCTTTGAGGACCACTCTGTAGAGGACCCACTGTCACCTTAGCTGGAGGACATCTTGACCAAACCCCCTTAGACAAAATGTCTGAGGAGGTCCTGATGACTGTGCATGTGATTAACCCAAGCCACTAAGACGTAAAGTCCCCTCTTTAGCCAACAGTCTATTGAACAACCCCAGGGTGCCCCGTGGTATGAGGCAAATAATCGGAATGAGCGCAGACTTGAATGTTAATCCCGTGAAGGTGAGGGTCCCTTGTAGGACACTAAATAACAGCCCGGTGTAGCTAGCTGATCTCCACCCACACTTTCTTTCTATGGCCCTCCAGGGATGACCCTACTTGGACCCTCAACACTTCATTCAGCTGAACCCCATCACAGATATTTGGAAAGGACCTGGGTAGTTCTGATTTCTCTATCAACATTTTCTGTAGTGTTCTCTCGTTTGTGATGTTTCCCAGTGAGCTTACTCTTCAATTACCTTCTCACAGTCGTCTCCATCCAGTGGCATGCTGGGAGATATAGTTTCACCACAGCCGGGGAACACTGGGCTTAGGTATTCCAATTCTAATCTTCGCGAATGTAAAAATTCTGATTGCAGTCAGTGAATGGAGAATTTAATGTTTACCTCCCAAAACCTCAAACGTGATGTGATTTAGGCCTGCACACAATGAATCCTGCCTGGTCAGTCTTTTTTAAGGCGGCCGTCACACGCTGAGATATCTCTAGCGATATTGTAAGCGATCAGATGTCCTGTGTGTATAATATGTGACTCCTCAGACTGTGTTCTCCTGCGCCTGATGGAGACCTGAGTAGTCTCTAAAGCTGATATTAATTACCATCTTTTCAGTTAAATGGTACCAACCACTGACAACTGGTTTTGGTTAAATCTATTTTTATTAAGATTTTAAATTGCAAGCCAACAACATATTCGTACAATATGAAACGTCAATGAACAAAGACTAGAATAATGGTACAAAAATGGATTAGAAAATGTCTTCTTGTGTCATCCCGTAGTATTATATTTCCATAGAGCAAACTAGGGAATGACTAACCCAGGCGTTGCGCTGGGGGGAAAAAGCTTTTCATAGCATATAACTGACTAGTGCCTAAAGGAGGTACATGCATTGTCACATAAACTCAAACATAAGACTTAGAACATCATACTATGTAAACCTGGATGATGGACTTGGCATGGCATAGTCTGTGGTTCACACATACTACTATCCTCTTAGACGCCAGAGGATTCTGCATATTACATAAAATTACAGTAAAAGGAGAGAAGGTAGAAAGAAGACTGGATTCTGTTTTGATGTCCACCTGCTCATACAATCGGCTTCGGCAGATTTAGTCCAGACCCTATTCTAAGTCTTAAGACACAAAGCAAGATCTGGAAAATGGGGACGAAATGAAACATTTTTTTAAATTGGACCATTGCAGGCGGTTGTTTTTATTTCCTCCAGAGCAGCCCTTTATCTGGTCATTCATGGCCTCATCTCATCAGCGGGGTGAATCGCCCCCTGGGGTTCAGAGGACCGTCTGGTTCTTGGGTCATATTCTCATCATAGACCGTAAAAGGCCGGAGATTTATAGCGGCTTCTCGTCCCCATCATTTTACCGTCTGCCATAGCCGTGCGGCCTCCATTAATATCCCGGTCTATGTCATTGGGCTAATCCCAATGATCGCCTTTGTTCCAGGCACGATTCCAGCTCTGAAGTACATAGTAAATCTTCCACAGCTCTGGCAGACTGGAGTGAAGTATCAATCCAGTATTCCCAATCTGGCGGTGGGCTTCGGTGGGCGAGAGCCGGGTGGTATGTGTGTGTCCTTGGCGTGGTGCCAGGGTACGACACATTCCAGCATTCCTCTCTGATATACGGCTTCCCTCCCCTCGCTCTGCAGAAGACGCACATTCCTGATTCAATATGTGTTTATTTCCTTTACTGCAGAAGCCATTCATCACCAGGGATGGGGAGCTCTGATGATTGATTCCTAATTAAAGGTCCAGCCCCTCTAATGTATAGGGCCCTATAATGACCAGACTCTAGGACGACCATGTGTAAACATCCTCCATAGTAACCTCATAGACAAACACTTAAAGGGGAAGTCTGATTTTTTTTTTTTTTTTTTCTTCATAACAAAAAAGAGCTGTAAAATAAGCATTATTCCCCTATTCCTATGTGGTCACATCCATCATTACCCTTTGGCTGCAGAGCTCTCATAACCAAAGGATGTGATGTCATTTTAGAAGGCCGGGCCCGAACCATCAGAGTAACCCCCATATACATACGTACATATGTACACACAATTGCCACCTGGATGTAGATATGAAGAGAATGTTGTGACATCACTGATAGAAATGAGATGTCATACCTTACTGGTTTTCACAGATTTCTGTTGGTCTCTATTGTGGTAGGTTTCCTTTGAAGTGTATTTTTTTTTGACGTTTCTTCCTTTAGCTCTGAGACCTCCACAGGTAATCTTCCTTTTGGGAAGTGCAGACATCCTGAATGGTGACTTCAAAAATGCCTTCTGCCCCTTTAAGTACTGGCGTGCTCAGCGGTAGTGTTCCTGCGGGGCCAGGGCTGTACCGGGTGCAGTAGTAATCCGGAACAATGGTAACACCTGCAGACGCCCAGTTTCCGTTTTTCAAGACCCCTGTCTGCTTTCAGCACATGGAAGACTCTTGTAGCAGATTTCGCAGCTGAGTGTTTGCTACAACTGTATCTGATCCCAGGGCTGTGCAGTCGGTAAGCCAAACATCCAACTCCGAATCTTCAATTTCCCTGAATCCAACTCCACCAAAATAGACACAGACTCCATGACTCCGACTTCATGACTGACTCCACAACCATGGCTGTGAAGTCAGCAAGCCAAACATCAGACTCAATCCAAAATGGTCTACGACTCCCAACTCTTCGACTCCACAGCCTTGCAATTTACTCAGTTCTCTGCCAGGGAAATGCCCAACGGCACAGATCTCCTGAGTTTGCTATAATGTATCAGCCTGGAGATACAGTTGTGACAAACTCTCAGCATTGAGCCTGGATCATGTCCTCCATCATGCATCACTACCAAATTTTGATGTTCGTAAGGCCCCCTTCACATCATGTTCTTGGCCTGTCCGTGTGGAACCTGTTTTTTGAAGGACGACGTGGAGAGGAACGGATTTGTGTAAGCGGATGGCAGTTATGCTCCCGGATCCAGTTTTTTGAAGGATCCATTGATCCATTTTGTGCATAACAATCGGTTTAGCCATAGCAAATAATGGTAATGTCAGTTTCAGAGAGAGAGAGCACCAATGTATTTGTTCTGAGCATGGTCAGTACCTAAAACCAGATATGGGAAATGATCCTTTTTTTCCCTTAGATCTGGTTCCATAGACCCCCATGTTATGTGCTCCGTGCAGCGCCGGATTTGTTTTTGTTCGGTGCACCCAAAATTGGAAACAGTCTCTGATTCTGGGTTCCGGAATAAACAGGACACAAACGAATCCCGGATTGAATTTACACAAACGGATGGCAATGTATGAATCCAACACCATAGGGATGCATCCAATCCGGCACCGTAGGGATACATGGGAGGCAAAACCGGACCCTGCCTATCCGTTTCAAAACAGACCCGAATCCCCAAAAATGTGGTGTGAAGCCAGCCTTAAGCCCCCATCACACCTAGCGAGATCACTGTTTCGTCACAGGTTTTGTGATGCAACAGCAACCTTGCCAGCGATCTCGCTATGTTTGACATGTAGCAGCAACCGGGCCCCCGCTGTGAGATCGCCGATCCTGTCGGAATGGCCTGGACCATTTTTTGATTGTCGGGCTCCCGCTGGCAGCATACATCGGTGTGTTTGACACCTTAAAAACAACCTCGTTGGCGACTCAGAGCTCAGCCACGTAGGTCTGAGTGGTCAGACTAGCTGCTGTGTGACAGGGTCCCAACGACCGCTGAGGTCGTTATATGGATCGCCGTATCGTTGCTGCTTCGTTGAGTAGATCTGACTGTTTGACATCTCACCAGCGACCACGTAGCGACGTTTCAGCAATCCTTACCAGGTCGTATCGATGTCTGGATCGCTGTAACATCGCCAAGTGTAACGGGACCCTTAAGACCAAGACTGTGGGGGAGGGGACGTGTCAACCTCCAGGACCACGTTTGTTTGCTCTGAAGATGGTTGTTACACATCTTAAAAGTTTTACCATTAGTCAGACGATGTCCTTACAGACGGCATTGCTGGACCTGTTTGGTTCTGTACAGGTGGAGTTCTCCATTAAACAGGCGGTTTTGGACCTCCTTCAATACCTGGACTCCGTCCCTTGATCGGTTCTTGACATTACTCCAAAAAGGAGGTTTTCCGTCTCTCGCTGCATTTCTAAGCGTTCTACTTGGTGCCAAAACCAACAAGCCTCGCAATATAGGGTGTCGGGGGCCGGTATTTTAAGTAGCGGGGCTGACGGTCTTCAGAGGGTTTCCTGAATGTAATCTCTGCAGCTCAATCCTTCTGTGCTGGAATGTCAGGAAACACAAAGACTGCGGGGCGGCGGGTGCAGAAAATGTGCAGCGCACTCTGTGGGCACCAGTCTTAAAGGGCTAGAAGAGCCCGTTTCTTAAAGGGGTGTGTAGAATGAACATTTAATGTCTCTACAGTTATCAAACCCAAGTTTGTCCAACAAGGGGGCTACAATGGGTTTTTGTGGCCCTATGGAGCCCCCATCCTTTGTCACGGTCTTGCCTGTTTTTCTGTCACCCAGACACATTATATGAATTGATCTTGCTAAATAAAGCTTGACTAGTGAAATATAATGCAGTTTTAGACTTTGTTCCAGTTGTCGTTTGGTTGCAGCCGGTTACTTAGAGCACGTTCTTTTCATTGTTTGACCGAAAACTTCATCGACAGAGGACTGTAAAGTCCAGGTGTAATTGTAGCAAACCCTCAGGGCTAAAAATGAGATCTTGAGATCTTGAAAATGAGAAATTGGAGGATCCCTTTAAGCATCTGATGTCCTGCTGCGTCCTGATCTTCGCGTTCATCTCTTGCCCCCTCCTCACATTTCGGAGCCTATATTTAGTCACTGTGCACCTGGCCGTACACCCTCTCCATTATATTGTCCCCTCTTCCCTCTCTTCCGCACGTGCGCACATATACAATGGCCCTTCCTGCACACCTGGCCTCACATCCTTCCCCCACTGTCAGATGGCCGGTGATGGGGCAGCGCAGACATAAACACGTGTTTTCACTTTCGGTAACCCGTGGTTTATAGAGCAGGAATTTCTCTGTAATTATTCCCCTCCTGACGCCCGGGCTCCTGAAGACATCTCGTTACTCGCAGCTCTAACGAGGGACAAATTAAACCACTCGTAAAACAGCACCATTCCACTTTCCTGGAAACTCTACGGCATGGCGGACAGCCACCGTGCAGGGCGGGACCTCTCCGCTATCCATCCCTGCAGACAGTCCGAGGATGGGCCTCCCAGTGTGGCCGGGAAAATGGAGACCTGGCTTAGAAAATAGTCTTGCATGTAAAATCCGTTCTGCGGCCCGGTTTGCACTGCAGGTGTTTATTTTGGGTTTTACACACACAGTTCCTCAGTGGAAAATCAGCAGCAGTTTTGCTACTTGTGCCCTTTCCTGGGTGGTTGTTTCCCACACACCCGCCGCCGGCCATAACTTATTAGCTGAGGTGACCACGTTGACGCGGCCGCTATGTGAGACTGTTATATAGATCGCACTGGTGCAGATTTTAGCAGGATAGTTAAGATTTGGGTCTGTGATGAGGTAGCCATCATCCCAGTAACAGCCATTACTTGTGATTGTGTTTATCACCATGGTGACTGAGCTGTTGCTGGTCGCAGGTAGTTATTGTCATGTTAAATACATTTTTAACTGGTCACTAATCATGATCACCATGGTAACTGAATCAGAACTCGCTCGTGTCTTGCAGTTATCACCTTGGTAACGGAGTCTTTCCTGGTCGCTGGTAGTTATCACCATGGAAACTGAGGGGCATCTGGTGGTAACTAAGCAGCGAGTAGTAACTTTTAGCTGAGGCTTTGCTATTAATTATCTCCATGGTAACTGAGCCATTACTAGTTGCTGGCTGTTATCACCATGCTAATTAAGTGGTGGGTAGTTAACACCTTGATAAATGAGCCTTTACTGGTTAGTTGTGCCAAGGTACCGGAGGTAGTGTTGAGGACAGATTGTTACCATGGTAATAGCCATATTTTGTGGTGTGTAGTTATCATGGTAATTGAGCTTGTGGTCAGTAGTTGTTATCATGGTCAGTACTTGTGGCTGCTAGTTTATTACCATGCTAACCAATATACTGGCATGGCGAGGCACTACTCTCAAAACACGGGCCTTACTTGACTCCAGTCACAGTTACCACTGTACTAGAGCCATAAATGTCCATTTCCAGGTGACCCGGCCCCTGTACCACATTTTGTGCCACCCTCTGCAGAGATCTCGCATTGAGATGAGTTTTCTTTGGCCCCTCATTGGGTTACCGGGCCCCATACGGCTGCCCCTCATGGCTTCAGCTGTGTTCTATCCCTGCTGTCACCCGGTCCGGGCCGCCCGTTCCCACACATCGCCGTGGCCTGCCGTGATGGAGGAGGAATTCTCTGAGTAAACAGATGAAGGAATTGCAGCCAGCTTTCCCAGCAGAGCTGAGGGATCGTGTCATTGTCGGCTGGATACACCCCAGTTATTCCTTTTTTTGGGGGTGGAGGTCACTGACATTTTAAAGGATCCTTTTATAGAGTAACATGGTACAGATGTATCAGAGTTGAGCCACTTAAATTGGCTTTTTGTGGTTTTTACATGAGACTGCAGGTGGACTACCCCAGGGGAGATGCCTATCCATATCATTGTGCTTGTAGATATGCAGAGGAGCTGTATTCACAAAATGGTGCAAGGTGAAATGATTGGTTCATAGTCTGTAACCTTAGAGAAACCCCAGACTCATAGGAGCGATTTGCACTAAGAGGTGTGGGATCAGACTACATGGGGTTAATGGAGCTTTGTAGTCTGCAACCAAGGAAGATGCACAGGTCTGCACTGGAGCTCATTACACCAAACAGTCAGATCCTTAAAGGGACCAACCAGCAGGATTTAGGGCTATAAAGTGAAGCCAGTGCCTTACAGGCTCTAGGATACTGAGCGCAGTCATACCTTGACTTGAATGATTCAAGGTTTAATTGCAGAGAAAAGTGTCATACAATAAGTGTCATGATTGATGTGTTCAGCACTGCATCACTATTTGGGGTTGTTTCCTTTTCTCTCTTTTTTTTTTTTTTTTTCTTACTACTCCCCTGTGGATATGCCTTTCGCTGTAAGCCAACTTCCCCCTTCCCCCAACTGTGCTTTGTTTCAGTACTTTCAGATGAGAGGGAGGGTGGAGGGTTTGGCTTACAGTCAAGTCATGTCCACAGGGGAGTAGTAATAAGAAAAAAAACCGTGATACAGCGCTGCACACATCAATCATCTCCCGCCCTGTTTTTCAGGAGTTTTATGACACTTTTCTCTGCAATCAAACCTGGAATCATTCAAGTAAAGGTATGATTGCACTCAGTATCCCAGAGCCTGTAAGTCACTGGCTTCACTTTATAGCCCTAAACCCTGGTGGTTGGCTCCTTTTAATCAAGACTGTTTATATGGATGCCCTCCTTTTTAAGATGAGGGCATTTTGCCAAAGCATACCATGCATGTACATTTAATTGCCCCATCTCATTCTCCTTGAGTAGGCAGAAGTCGTATGACCCCTTACAGCTTTGCTGAATGGCTGAGAGAACATGAAAAGAGGAGAGAAAATATCACTTTTCTGCCCCCCTGGTGGACACTTTGGGTATTACTTGCACATGGTTGTACCGCCGATGCAGTAGAATAATTTTTTTTCCTGGTTTATCTCTTAATTACACTTCTACAGAATTAATGGCGTGTTTTATTACGGTTGTCATCGCCACACACACGGGCAGGATATTAGTCATTTTACTATAAATGGGGTTTTTAATTATGGTTATTTTCTGTCTCTCTGTCTAGACTTACTCCGGGCTGTTCTGTGTGGTGATCAACCCCTACAAGAACCTCCCCATCTATTCAGAAAATATCATTGAGATGTACCGGGGGAAGAAACGTCACGAGATGCCGCCGCACATCTACGCCATATCAGAGTCTGCCTACCGCTGCATGCTTCAAGGTGAGTCCATGGATCCAGATACCCAAGATTAAAATCCGCTGTTTTGCAGAAATGGCGCCTCTGCTGTCCAAAGGTTGTGTGTGGTATTGCAGATCTGCTTCATTAACATGAATGTGGCTGAGCTGTAATACCTGACGCAGCCTGTGGGCAAGGTTGGCGCTGATTTTAGTTATATATGTTGAGCTGAAATATTCAGTTCTCAAAGGTAGCTGGACCTAGGCAGTCTTCACCCCACAGCTGGCATCCTGGGCACCTCTTGCACTTTTAGGCATTGCGGCATAATCATGTTGTGTGAGGCCTAGTGACAAGACCTGACTTTGCCGGACCTGGTCAGTAGGCGTCATGTCACGGGACTTAGTAAGCAGAATAGGGGCTCTGTCTTTAAACGTCATGTCGACATGATCCCGCGGGGCCTAGTAAGCACGAAAGGGGCCCGGTCATTAGGCCTTATGCTATCATGATGTCGCGGAGCCTAGTAAGCACAATAGGTGCCATGTATTGTGGCCTAGTAAGCACATTTTGGGTCCAGTCACTAAACGTAATGTCACCATGATGTCGTGGGGCATAGTAAGCACAATAGTGGCCTGGTCACTAGCTGTAATGTAGCAGGGCCTTGTAAGAACAATAGGGGCCCGGTCACTAGCGATGTCGTGGGGCCTAATAACCACAATAGGGGCCCTGTCACAAGGCGTCAAATTGTCATGATGTCGCAGGGCCTCGTAAGTATAATAGTGCCCGGTTAATAGGCGTCACGTCATGGGGCCTAGTAAGCACAGTAGGAGCCCGGTCACTAGGTGTCATGATGTTGCGGGGCCTAGTAAGCACAATAGGGGCCCAGTCACTAGGCGTTCTATCGTCATCATGTCGCAAGGCCTAATAAAGACAAATGGTGTCCAGGATGCCGGCCGCAGAACTCCCTGATCCCAATGCCACGGAGAACCGTCCTGGACATCGGGCCAAGGCAACGTGATTTATTTGCTCAACTCTCATGTAGAGGGGGAGGGATGGCTGCCGGAGATCATGATGAATGGATCTTGTTGGGCTATCATCCAATCTCTGCGGCTTTAGATATTTATCTATTATTAATTTGTTTCCCGTCCGGGATGACATACGTAACTTTCCAGCGTCTGTTTACTGTCACGGGGGAATATTTTGGCGCTCGCACACCACATGTGTATACATTCAGCTGTTTGTGGAATTTTAATGTATATCGTCCTGTATAAACATGGAGCATCTGTGTGTGTAGTTACCGTCTCGTCATATATTACATGTAAGGTCCGTAAAGGAAATTCAATCAGTAGAATATTACTGGTCTCAGTTTAACTGCAGCACAGAGTATTTCAGTACTTGCGCACTAATTTCTTTGTATTAGCAAGAATCTGTGAAACTTTGACTTTGTTCATGGAGAAATGAGTGGCCCATTTGTGAAGATCCTTTGACTGTTTCTTAAAGGGCGTATCCTCTAAACAGCAGATAACTACTGTGTGCAGGAACAGGGGGTTTCCAAAGTCCATTGTAATTGGAGCAGTAGTTGAGGTCGCACATGCTCGGTTCTGTGTCATTCATACAGGGGGACTTTAGACTCCCCACCATTTGCAAGATGAGTGGTGAGCTTCGCAGCCGAACCCCCAGAGCTCATCTGTGCCTTGAGTACGTGATTGTTGTATTAGACCCCTGAAAGGGACACTCCAAGCTACATGGATACAACGTTATATCTGCAGAATGGGCGGAACAACCGAAATGCATAAGTGTTTTTGTTAGTCATGTGTGGCAGAGCAAGCTCAGCATACATCCAATTTTGTGTTGGGCAGAGCAAGCTCAGCGCAAACATCCAGTGTTGTGTTGGGCGGAGCAAGCTCAGCGCATACATACAATGTTGTGTTGGGTGGAGCAAGCTCAGCGCATACATCCAGTGTTGTGTTGGGTGGAGCAAGCTCAGCGCATACATCCAGTGTTGTGTTGGGCGGAGCAAGCTCTGCGCATACTACAGGGGTGGGGAACCTCCGGCCCTAGGGCCAAATGCTGCCCTCAATTATTTTTTTTTTTTTGTGGCCCCTGGGCAGATTCCTGGGGACTGCAGTGCTCAAGCTGGCAGATGTGTTTTGCCGACTGTCTGCCCTTTAAAAATCACTCAATATAGTATTGATAACCCAAGCGGGTTGCGTGCACAAGCAGGGATTCCAACCCGTAGCATATATCAAAAAGTAACTTGGCACAAAAAAATCGTTTGAAATTTTTTATTTAGTAGCAAAAGTAGATGGATAGAATTAAAGCAAACTTTTAATGCACCTCCTCTGCGCTCTACACTAGATCTAGCTCCATATATATGTTTTTCCCTCTAAATTCTACAACAGGATCCTCCAGAACCAATATAATATTGGAGCCTGGTTTTTCATTTGCCATACTTTTCCCCATCTGTCCTTTATATTCTATTTCCCCCTTATGTGGTGTGATACATATTTCTACCCTCGGTGTGAACGTGACTGTATAATGCACACCCCTGGTGCCAGGCCAGTGCCCGAGGTGACAGAGGAGTCACAGTAAAGTGCCCGTTTCCGTATAACAGGATTAGTCCAGCCGACCCTTGGCGCGACGCCAGCAAGTGTCACTTCATCGTGAAGCCAACAAGTTTCCTCCCTCGTAAACCCTGCAGTAACCGCAGCAGACAGAGCTCCGGGCACGGTGAGGTCACGGGACCAGACCCTGAGCGCTGCCCCCCTCCATTTCCTTCCACACTCCCCCCAGTGTTTGTAATGTCTGGAGTCTTGGGAGTCATTGTCTTGAGAATGTGGACATGATTAACCCCGTAACGGCCAATAAATTGTAGTTGAAAAAGTTATTTTGCCCCTTTGCAACAACAGAAAAAAAAAGATTTACACAATAAGGCGACTCCTTTTAAAGGGACCACAAAAATTAGGTAATCCCTCATCTGGGAACCAACTGATCAGCTGTCATCAGTGAAGGACCATGCGGCTGAGTTTTCTGCACTCCCCCCCCACAGGAAAAATGGAGTATTACATGGTGATTATTAAAATAAACTGATGGCCATAAATTGCATGGACCATGTTCACACTGGTCGTTTTTGATCCAGTTTTGATGCTGTTTTTTTTTTTTTTTTTTTTTCTAAAATGCACCAAAAGCAGATCAGTCCCTGCATTTGCCAAGAAAGTGAATGTGATTTTCAATTTTTTGCATTTGTGACTGCTGTGTTAGTGGTGCAGAAAGCTCATCCAGAAAATAAGCGTCAATTATGGCTGTGTTTTTATGCTGCGCTTTCTGCACCACTAACATCCAATTGCTTACCCTCTCCGCGATGTCACGGTGATTCCTGGTAATGTCATCCTCCTGGGCACCAGCAAGACCTGTGGGGGTATCGGGTAACGTACTTCCATAACCTGCCACCATGAAAGTCAGTCTGAGAGTCACATGACGAAGTCCTGTAAGACCTTGTACTACTTGCAGGTTCTGCTGATGCCTAGGAGGAAGACATTGCCGGAGCTCACAGTGGGATCGCTGGGGGAGGGGATAAGAAATGGCGCGCGCGACTGTGCCTCCAGGCCGCCTGTTTGTCTCCTGCCCGGCTGTGTGCGCGTGCCCGCGCTCGACTGGCCGCCTGTCTGGCTGTGTATGTGTGCGTGCGCACGACTGCTGCCTGTCTGGCTGCCTGTCTGGCTGTGTGTGTGTGTGTGTGTGTGTGTGTGTGTGTGTGTGTGTGCGCGTGCATGCGCGCGCAGTTGTCCGCCTGTCTGGCTGGCTGCATGTTAGCGCGCAGCTGTCCACCTGTCTGGCGGTCTGGCTGTGTGCGGGTGGCCGCCTGTCTGGCTGCGTGTGTATGCGAGCATGGCTGGCCGCCTGTCTGTTCGTTCCCCTGAAACGGAGCAAAAAAGCAGCACAAACAGATGATGTGTTTGTGATACTTTTTTGCAAAAAGAGGATCCTCTTTTGGTGCAGACATTGTACCCCAGTGTAGGGGTGATGATGGGCTGCGGAGAGTAGGAGTAGAACATCTGAGTGGAGTTAAAAATAAATAAGGAGTTCAGCATTATATATCTGCTAGTCTAAATCCATCCGAAAGACTGGGATACGATGTCCGATAGGATGTATTATAGCGGTGCATCTAGCTGGAAAGCTCATCCACGTCTGCTTGTTGCCGGAGCATCTGTCACAATGATGGTAATAAAGGCGTCTGACATTTCCTTCCGGTTACCGTTCTCCTCCGCAGCATTCCAAAGGTTGGCACATGGTGCTCGGCTCGGGCATCTTGTCCTGGTGTCTGCATGCTCTGGACTATTGCCATTTCTCTTCAGCTGGTCAATCCAAGCTGGTGCTTTCCCCCTGCAACAATGCCTACTCTGTTGAGGGTATTCTGGCTGTGTGCTCGAACTGGCAGGACACGGTGTGGTTGGCAGCAGTGCCCAGTAATGAACACTGTTGTCAATATGAGCGTATGGACCTGGGCATGCTGTTAAGGGAGCCCATGTGCTTGTAACAGAGATTTATCCCGTGCCAGTACAGCCACGATTATACTTTACATGGTAACACAAGTAAGGAGGGAATCCTTTATTAAAGCTAGAATAACGGATATATATTCTTGTACGTCGTGGCAGTATATTATTATAGTTATATACCTGTACATAGGGGCAGTATTATAGTAGTTCTATTCTTGTACATAGGGGCAGTATTATAGTAGTTCTATTCTTGTACATAGGGGGCAGTATTATAGTACCGTATATACTCGTGTATAAGCCGACCCCCCTACTTTTGCCCCCAAAACCTGGGAAAACCTATTGACTCGTGTATAAGCCGAGGGTGGACCCCAGCACAGGTATACAGGCCTCCCCAGTGGTAGTATACAGCAGCCTCCCCAGTGGTAGTATACAGCAGCCTCCCAGTGGTAGTATACAGCAGCCTCCCCAGTGGTAGTATAAAGCAGCCTCCCAGTGGCGGTATACGGCAGCCTCCCCAGTGGCGGTATACGGCAGCCCCCCCCAGTGGCGGTATACGCAGCCCCCCCCCAGTGGCGGTATACGGCAGCCCCCCCCCAGTGGCGGTATACGGCAGCCCCCCCCAGTGGCGGTATACGCAGCCCCCCCAGTGGCAGTATACGGCAGCCCCCCAGTGGCAGTATACAGCTGCCCCAAATGCTGGCACTTGCCCCCTCCTTGTAAGGCTTCCCCCTGGCTGCTTAACTTGCCATCCCTGGTCTTCTGCATCGCGCAGGTCCCTCCGTGCTCCCGTCCTCCGTGCTCCCGGCGTCAGCTGCATCCGGGGTCACCGGCCGTCGCGTAGCGATGACGTCATGCGACCGGCCGGTCACATGACCCCGGATGCTACGGAGGACGGGAGCACGGAGGGACCTGCGCAATTCAAAATACCAAGGATGGTAATAAAAGCAGCCGGGAAGGGGGGGGCCTTACAAGCAGGGGGGCAAGTGCCAGCATTTGGGGGCATATATTTAGATATGCACTGCTTCCCCCTGCCGCTGATTGACAGGGGGAAGCAGTGCATATATAATGAGCGGCCCCACGTGATGGGGCGCTCATTCAGCAGCCTCCCCCCCGCCTCCTCCAGCCTCCTCACCCCGGACACAGCCCCCACCACTGCAGGCTACTGTATTGACCCGTGTATAAGCCGAGGGGGAGACTTTTCAGCCCAATTTTTGGGCTGAAAAACTCGGCTTATACACGAGTATATACGGTAGTTATATTCTTGTGCATAGGAGCAGTATTATAGTAGTTATATTCTTGTACATAGGGGCAGTATTATAGTATTTATATTCTTGTACATAGAGGCAGTATTATAGTAGTTATATTCTTGTACGAGCATAGGAGCAGTGTTATAGTAGCTATATTGTTGTACATAAGAGGCAGCATTATAGTAATTATATTCTTGAACATGGAGCAATATTATAATATATAACTACTATAATACTGCACCTATGTACAAGAACATAACACAATATAATATTGCCTACTGTAGATAATAATAATATTATTCATTTATATAGTGCTATTAATTCCATAGCACTTTACTCATGTATGTAATGCTGTCTCTCTTGGAGCTCACAATCTAAACATCCTATCAGTATGTCTTTACAATGTGGGAGGAAACCGGAGTGCCTGGAGAAAACCCACGCAAACACGGGGAGAACATACAAACTCCTTGCAGATGTTGTCCTTAGTGTCCTAATGATAGAACAATAGAACTGCTTTACTGTTCTTATGTCAAACAATAGAACTACTATACTGCACCCTATGTGCAGAAATAGGAGCAGTATAGTCGTTCTATGTACAGGAATATAACTACTATAATAGTGCCCCTATGTACAAGAATAGAACTACTATAATACTGCCCCTATGTACAAGAATATAACTACTATAATACTGCTTCCATGTACAAAATATAACTACTATAATACTGCTTCCATTTACAAGAATATAACTACTATAATACTGCTTCCATGTACAAGAATATAACTACTATAATACTGCCCCTATGTACAAGAATAGAACTACTATAATACTGCCCCTATGTACAAGAATAGAACTACTATAATACTGCCCCTATGTACAAGAATATAACTACTATAATACTGCTTCCATGTACAAGAATATAACTACTATAATACTGCTTCCATGTACAAAAATATAACTACTATAATACTGCCCCTATGTATAAGAATAGAACTACTATAATACTGCCCCCTATGTACAAGAATATAACTACTATAATACTGCTTCCATGTACAAGAATATAACTACTATAATACTGCTTCCATTTACAAGAATATAACTACTATACTATAGTGTGTGTTTGTAGCTCAGATTTCAAGTAACCGACACCAACACCATCTCTCAGGACTGTTATATAAGGTGGATGCATGACCCTAATCTTCTTTTAAGGCCACCTCAAGACTGACTTTTGGTACTTAGTCACAGTAATTCCTGCTTATGTCGTTGTGTCTCATTCCCGTCTTGTGCCAAGAAAGAAGCTTACACAGAGTGCTCTCCTTGTGCAGATGTGCTGTGTTTCTTGGATAGTTTGCAAGTGTGATGGGTGACAACTCTCTATAAATGTCCAGAAGGCGGAAAAATATTTTGGACGAAGCTTGATGATGAAAATAAGATGCCATGGAACGTCAGAATGGGTTTTTATACACTTGCCTGGATACAAGTCCTTACAAAGTGATCGGTCAGATTTAATCCCAAAGAGCTAGGTGAACAGTAATATGACAAATAGAAATGAGTTGGTTTCTGCTAATTCAACTCATACCCATCATAAACAATATTATGTGTATGGGTGCTCTTTGATCTTTTGACCAGAGGAGAGGTATCAGTCCCGCGGAAGAGGCGGGAAGCGGGTCCCGAGGAAGAGTCCCAAAGAAAAATTTCTTAAGTTCTTAGTATGTGAAAACATTCGCTGTGAGTAGAGAGAGGGGGGCAGGTATAGGGGCATCTCTGAAATGTCTGCATAATGAAAACCAAACCTGACCATATTGCTTGACACCCGTCCAATGAGTCTCGGAGCAGCTCTAACTAAACACTGTCTTTCACAAGATCCTTTGAAGTCTTTGGAGTCCATTAAGCCATAGCATTCCTCGAGGTGCAGGAATGCTTCAGATTTTTGATATATTTTGTTTTATCCTTTTCTGGCTTTGGAGGGGTTACCCCCTCCTCATTCGTGGAAATAATAGGACATGGACATAGTCACAGTGGGTAATACCTGTCTGGCACTGGCTCATGTCAGTGGTGACTGATCTGTCTCCTGATGCACTAGGATATTTTTTATGTCAAGGTTCTTGTGTTTTTTTTTTTTTTTTTGTTTTTTTTTAACGTTCTATAGATAATTTCGTTATCCAGATGTTCATTCAGCTGCCAAGACTTAAATTCTTTATCCCTGAAGGTCAGTGTTGATACCGTGTGGAACAGATAGGCTAGACATTATAGTATTTCTGCCATGTCTGGATTTTTTTGCCAAAAGTTCCCGATCTAAAATTTTAATTAGCTGCGTCCTAACATAAATTTTCTGACTTTGGTAGGTATACTGTCTCTTTACTATCTAGACCCTCCTGTACCATAAAGACAGGCAGCACACGTTAGTTTCCGTATAAATCTTTTTACATGCTTTTTTATGGGCTCTTCATAAGGCTGATTTTGACTTGAAGCCAAAGTTTCCTAAAAAAATGTTCTTCATAATGTTCTTTATTTAAAATAAAGGAAGGAAGTAATACTAACACGAGCTCCTCAAGTCGGAGAGCGGAATTTCCTCTCGTGATCATCTTTCAAATCGGTATAATATAAGGGATGAACATAAAAATAGAGTAATGTCCTTTAAAAATAATGGTGTGGGCTATGACCCAGGCAAATCTATCCTGAGAGATGGGCGAAATAAAGTGGAATTAACCCCAACTCAAGGTTAACTTATAGTATTTGCACCAAATTATAGTTTTTTTTCAAATACTTTTGGGTTAGAACGTTTTAACTGTTTGGATTGTTTTTTCTTGCTCCTTGTGGGTGGAGTTAAAGTTGATTGAGGAAGATTATGGGTGTAGCCTGTACACTTTTCCTAAAGTGATCATTTGCTTTCTCACTCAAGGTTTTTAGAGTGACCAGATTGACCTTTACCCACTGGGGTAGACAATGAAAAATTCTAAACGTCCTTCAAGGCTGTGGAGTCTGGGTCCATTTTGGGTGGAGTTAGAGTTGGTTGTTTGGCTGACTAACTTCACAGACGTAGTTATGGAGTCGGAGTTGGTGTCCATTTTGGTGGAGTTGGATTCAGGGAAATTGAAGAGTCTGAATCGGATGCTTGGCTTACCAACTTCACAGCCTTGTCGTCTGGTCCATCTATAGAGCAAGTTCGCAATTTGTATTCAGGTCTTTGGTTCCTTTTTCAGTATTTGTTGAGAAACTCCTTTTTAAAAGATTGTCCATCTTTGGGACTTTCTTTACTTTCTTCATGTAAATGCGTATAATAGGAGCTAAAAATCAGTTTTGCGACGGGGCTTCTTTAAAAAAAAAATATATATATTTGCACCACTTACCTTTTACATCTCTACACCTTCAACTTTGATGTGGTCTGTGGTCATAAATAAGCTTTGAGAAGTGCAGAAAGATAGATTAGGCTGGGGTTCCACTTGCGAGAGTCTTGCTGGCAGGGCTGTGAAGTCTGAGTTGGAGTCGGTGCCCATTTTGGGTGTAGTCAGTCGAATGTGTGGCTTACTGACTTCACAGCATTGGTTGTGGAGTCTGTGTCCATTTTGGTGGAGTTGGAATCAAGTTCAGGGAAATTGAAGAGTCTGAGTCGGATGTTTGGCTTAGTGACTGCACAGCCCTGCTTGCAGATGTCTCGTTTGGCATCATGTAGGCTGCATATATATCTACGCGAATGACACGCTCCTGCCCAGAGAGCAGCGGTGATGCATTACGAGACGCGTGCGAGGCTCCCGCATCACTCTCGCAAGTGTACCTCCGGCCTAAGAGTTACAAACTCTGCTGGATTCTTGGTTCACTTATTGCGCAGCCAGTAATGGCACAGCACAGAAGCTTTTAAAGGCAAACGGTGCAAATGTTTTAATAAACCCAATTGCAAAACGTTTTTAGCTTCAAGTACATGCATTTAAGAAAAACAATTTCCCCCCCCCCACCCCCCCCATAGGCAGATGACCTCTTTTAAGAAATCTGATTGCACAGTCTGGATTTTTTTTTCCTTCAAACCCCCAGTGAGTGGTGTTGAAATGGGCCATGGAAGATTAGGGGAGCGGCCTACAGATTTTCTTTGGTGATTGTTTTGGGTGGCCCAGATGAGCACCCTCAAAGGTGGCTGAATGTGAAGTATATGATAGATCATGGTGATGGAGCGGGACAGTAGGACAGTGTCTGACCCTCTCGGAGGGTACCATTCAATGTCTACATCTGCATTGTATTTATTTTAATGTTCTCGTTAAGACGAGCAATCTGTAGGGCCCATCTGTAGTCAATTTTGTTTCTGTTTTATGCCTGTTGGTTTATTTTTAGGGCCCACAGCTCCAGCTGTACAGACCAGACACCACCGGACTCTGACCAGTCCTGTTTATATATTGGTTCTCCTTTTGTGGTGAACTAGTCTAAACTGCAAGAAAGCAGGTCTTGGGGGTAGGGGGGTGGAGGGGAATAGTCAGGCCTGTCCTCCGGGAAGTCTCTCAGACCTTGTTCTGGAATGGATGGCCTATTAGGCACTGTGCAAAACATTTTATTTACGTAGGCACTCTATTGATCACCTGTAAAAGCTAAACTTGGCATAACCCAACATGGACAACGTAAAGTTAGCAAACTTGTTGGTTTCTATAGATCTTGCATATAGCACTTTGGGAGTGGTGTGGCTTTTATATTTGGTTGTTTTAAAGCTTGTGTGATCATGTGTAGCTGGGTGTTTCGGCCATGGTTTGCATTTGGTTCCCAGGCTGGTGAAGGACCATTAACCTCGTCCCTCATCAGTCAATGCAATGATGCGTCCATTCCCTTGATTACCTGGCAACTTATTAAATGTCTTCAGTCTAATATCCTCAGGTTGGGCTGGAAACAAGAGGACATGTGAACAGAACCAAACAAATCTATTTCTATCAGATCCAATAGTAAAAACAAAAACAGTTTTTCTTCAGTTTGAAGTGGATCATTTTTAAGACGATTCTCTGGTTACTTCAGGGGTTCATGTGCAGAATGTAAAAATCGGAACCCTCAAATGAATGTCGTGAACCATCCATTTTCCATAGGCCTCAATGTTATAAACAAAAAAAATGCACATTATTTTTGGCTGGCAAAAGTCCAGACATTTTAGTTTTTTCTCCCTCCAGTGAAAAAGGAATGGCTTTGCAGTGGGAAAAGACATTTTAATGTGTTATGCCCATTCAAATGTATTGGTCTTGTACTGGATCATTTTATTTCCATTTTTGTCATCCCTGAATGGATAAGAAAAATCCAGAAACAAATACTGGACATGTGAACAAAAACATACCGCATAGTCCAGATTCAGACTTTTTTTTTTTTTTTCCTCCTATAGACCATGTTCACACAGAGGGTATTTGGTGATTATTATTATATTTTTTACCTCTGTATTTGTAAGACAAAACTGGAGTGGAAATATCACAGTAAAAGTATAATAGAAAAATGAGCGCCATTTCTGAATTTATCACCCACTCCTGGTTTTGGCTTCAAATCCTGAGGTAAAAATCTCACCAAATACTCAACGTGCATTCGTGGCTGTGTACTGACTTGGATCCCACTTTAGCCACGTACACACAGTGAGTATTTGGTGAGATTTTTACCTCAGAATTTGTAGCCAAATCCAGGAGTGGAAAAGATAATAAATACAGAAGTGGTGACGTGTTTCTATCTTCCACTCCTGGTTTTTGTTATAAAAACTGAGGTAAAAAGCTCACCAAATACTGACCTTGTGACTATGGCTGTATACTGATTTGGATCCTACAATAGGCCATGTACACATGTTAAATATTTGTGGATTTTTACCTCAGGATTTGTAAAGCAAAACCAGGAGGTGAACAATCAGAGGAAAAGTATAATAGAAAGATGTCACCACTTCTGTATTTATCACCCACTTCTGGTTTTGACTTACAAATCCTGAGGTAAAAAACTCACCAATACTCAGCGTGTACATGTGGCCTAACTGTGGACCCTCATTAGTATTGTCCTAAGCAAGAAGCTCCAACCATGAGTTGTAATTCTTATAGAAAACTTAAGAGGGTTTATCCTACCTATTCTAAATACCAGCATGTCAATACACCATATATGTCTGATGGATGGACTCTCATCTATCTTGAGAGCAGAGCCCAGTCACTCCGACAGGAACTAGCAGGTTTGCGCATGTGCATCTCTTCCATTTAGTCCTAAAGCAGGTCTGAAACTTACCGAGCAAGCACAGGCACCTTCTGATCCAGGCAGTGAGGCCTCCTTTTTGGGAGAAGTGCAGCAATACTTACTTCCATCAACCGTTTTTGGCAGATCTCATGGGTTTTGGTGTACAGCTCAACATCTCTATATTTTTGGTCATCTTCTGCCCATGACTAAGAAGCTTTTCTCAGACTCTGGATCTGGACCTCTACAGAAGACCACCTGTCCTCATCTATACCAGAATTTTTCAATATTATTATTATTATTTATTATTTATTTATATAGCGCCATTGGTTCCATGGGCTTTACATAAGAAGTGGGGGTAACAAGGACAGGTACAGTACACATGAGCAATCAATGCTTGCTGATACACGACGGAGAGGATCCTGTCCACGAGGGCTCAGTCTACAGGGGTGGGGGAGGACACGATAGGGGGGGAAGCGCCAAGCGGTTGGGGAGCGGCTCTGGGTCTCATCATAGGTTGTAGGCTTGTTGGAATAGATGAGTTTTCAGGTTCTTTTTGAAGCTCCTTAGGGTAGGCGAGTGTCTGACATGCTGGGGGAGGGAGTTCCAGAATCTAGGGGAGGCGGGGAGAAGTCTTGTATGCGGTTGTGGGAGGATGAGATGAGGGGAGAGGAGAGGAGGAGTTCTTGTGAGGAGCGTAGGTTGTGCAGGTTGGTATTGGGAGACCATGTCGGAGATGTAAGGTGGGGACAGGTTGTGGATGGCTTTGTAAGTCAGGGTAAGGATTTTAAATTTAGATCTTTGGGGGGTGGGGAGCCAGTGAAGTGCCATGCGGAGAGGGGAGATAGGGGAGTAGCGAGGAGACAGGTGGATTAGACGGCAGCTGAGTTCAGGATAGAGGGAGAGGTGAAGGGAGGAGGCAGGGAGACCGGTGAAGCAGTAGGTTGCAGTAGTCAAGGCGGGAGATGATGAGGGCGTGGACGAGAGTTTTGGCGGTGTCATGATTAAGAAACGGGCGGATGCGTGAGATGTTCTTGAGTTGGAGTCGGCAGGAAGTGGCAAGGGCTTGGATGTGGGGCTTGAAGGAGAGGGAGGAGTCGAGGGGACCCCAAGGCACTTTGCGTGGGGGACTGGGGAGAGAGAGCAGTCGTTGACTCGGATTGACAGGTCTGGCAGAGGGGGAGGGCGGCTGGGGGGGAAGACGATGAACTCTGTTTTGTCCATGTTCAACTTGAGGAAGCGAGCAGAAAAGAAAGATGAGATGGCGGACAGGCATTGGGGGATTTTGGACATAAGGGAGGTGATGTCGGGCCCGGAGAGGTAGATCTGGGTGTCGTCGGCGTAGAGATGGTACTGGAGGCCATGGGACTCAATGAGTTGACCTAGGCCGAGGGTGTAGATGGAGAAAAGTAGTGGTCCAAGTACCGATCCCTGGGGGACGCCGACAGTAAGGGGGTAGGACGAGGAAGAGGTGTCGGAGTGGGTGACGCTGAAAGTGCGGTCCGTAAGGTATGAGGAGATCCAGGAGAGGGCGAGGTCGGTGATACCAAGGGATTCTAGGATTTGGAGTAGGAGGGAGTGGTCGACTGTGTCGAAGGCGGCGGATAGGTCGAGGAGGAGGAGGACGGAGTAGTGTTTTTTCCTCTTTGCGGTCAGGAGGTCATTGGTGACTTTAGTGAGGGCTGTTTCGGTGGAGTGATGAGGTCGGAAACCAGATTGCAGGCGGTCGAAGAGGGAGCGGGAGGATAGGTAGGACGACAGTTCAGAGTGGACGTGTTGTTCGAGTAGTTTGGAAGCGAAAGGGAGAAGGGATATTGGGCGGTAGTTGGCGACGGATGATGGGTCGAGGGAGGGTTTTGTGAGGATGGATTGTGAGGATGGGCGTGTTTGAAGGAAGAGGGAAAGACGCCAGTAGTGAGTGACAGGTTGAAGAGTTGGGTTAGGGCAGGGATGAGGGCGGTGGTGAGGTTTGGGATGAGATGGGTAGGGAGAGGGTCGAGGGCACAGGTGGTGAGGTGAGATCGTGACAGGAGGGTGGAGAGCAGGGCTTCAGTACTGGTTTTTCCCATTTCCTTAGCTCCTATTTCTATTGTCTGTTTTTTTGAGAGGACTATCCTTCTAGATGACCGTTTTGGGTGGTCATCTAAGAGTGGTTTCCCAAAAACTGATCCAAGTGTCTTGGACTTCTAGTTGACTTCACTATTGGAAGGACCTTCAGTTACAGATTAAAGTCTGAAAACAGGGACGGGGAACCATTTTTGTGCCGAGGGCCATTTGGAAATTTCTACAATCCTTCTGGGGCCGTACAAAATTATCAACTTAAAAATTACCCGCTATGATTGGTTCAACAATCAACTCGCCTCTACTGTGGTGGCTGGAGCTGCTTCTCTTTGGCGTGGGTGATATTGGTTATGTTGCTTCTCAACTGCTTTTCCAGGTTTGCTAGAGCTCTAGACATCACAGGAGAGGCTGGGAGTATATACCTTACTGGGGAGGCTGAGGCTGGGTATAGAGATCACTGGGAAGCTGGATTTAAAGGACAGACAGTTGGCAAAATGTGTCTGCCAGCCTGAGCACTGTGGTCCCCAGGAATCTGCCCGAGGGCCGCAAAAAAAGTCATCGAGGTCCACATTTGGCCCTGGGGCCTGAGGTACCCCACCCCTATCTTAGAAGATCAATATGAGAACCAACACATTGCAATAGATGTCAGGTGGAGTAGGCACTGCAGTGACCACCTGCAGACCATGTTGAAGACTTTGAGGTCTTTGATGGGTCAGCCAAAACCCGATTGAACAAGTACTTCTAACGCTTTTAGTTTTGCCGAGGGAATGTTGTCCATTTGTCTTGTCCTGAGTGATGAGACGACCTCTCTGGTTAATAGGAAGGACGTGTCTTTAGCCACGCTTGGGTTAAACTCAATTACATTAACTGCATTCATAAGACAGACATGTGCCTTATGTGTCTCGGAACAAGCGGGATGGAACAACAGGTGCAGAGCAAGGATTCCTGGGCTCTAGGATACCGGATATCTAACACCGCAACATTGCCCGCCATCCCGTGAGTACATACTTATGCCTACTGCATTACGATATTAATTGTTCATCTGTATGTTCCCATATGTCAGAGCAATAAACAAAGCCCATTCCTGTGTCCTGTTCTTGAATTGGCAGCAGTCCCAGTTATCGTCCCCCCACGATAGGGACCCAATCCTAATGATCAGAAAAAGTTGTAGATGCAACACCTTTAGTTGCTTCCTACAGAGGGCAATGGAAAGATCCTGAGCTATATGACGTACAGTGGTCAATTAAAAGGTCCTGAGCTGTAGGATCTACAGAGGTCAATGGAACTGTCAAGAGCTGTCGATCCTACAGTGGTCAATGGAAAGGTCATGAGTTGTATGACCTTCAGTTGCTTCCTATAGAGGTCAACGAAAAGGTCTTGAGCTGTAGAATTTGCCGCCATCAGGTTGAAAGTGGCCCGGTTTACTTTCTTTTTTTTTTTTTCCCGGTTTGAACTCCTGAGTAATAATCATTTGTTTTTATTTATTTTTTTAAATCCACCATAGGGTTCCAGAGATATGGGCTTTTAATTTAGTGCTAATTTTTATAGTCTTTGCTAAGAGGGAATACTCATGGAATTTTTGGGGGCGTGTCTTTAGGTTGATCTGCATTTTTACCCTGTGAGCAGCGCCCCCCCCCCTTAGTAAAGACCAAAAAATTGCGTGCACTAAATATCTAAAAAAAATTTGGTCTTAAACTGTATGGTAGGTTTTACATTTTTAACAGATTCCTCAGGTGTACAGCATCAACACATGGCATCGTCAAGTGGCAGCGCCACATCTGTCTGTTTTGTTAAGGACTGCAGGTTTATTAAAGTGGTTGTGGCTCAGCTGCAATACCACACACATCCAGTGTACAAATTTGGCACTGTTTCGGGGAGAAGCAGACATGTATTACATGTTTAATATTCCCTTTAAATGTTCTCATATGGCACTTAAAGAACTCCCATGATATTGCTTCATACTAGTTTCACCTCTATATGAAATCATTGAACACCGAGGCAGTGGGGGGCTGGGGGGTGTTTGTATGTTAACTCCCATGATGCATCACTTCTAACCTAAGCGAAGTTTGAAGGGCAACTTCTAATGTCAAAAATATTTACACCCTGATTGATGTATTGCCGAACCTATAGGTGCATGTGTGCTATAACTGGCCCAGGTCCTAGGATGTCACCCGCAGAGTACCCGTAGCACTAGCAGCATGTCACCCTTGTGTTCAGGATGCCCGTCTGGGAACAGCTGGGGAACGCTCACTGGTATTGTTTACAGACAACTGTCTTGCCATGGCTTTAATGTGCAGAGCTCTTAATAGAGAAGTGATTTACTGGAGTGTTTAAACACAGATCATCTCCCTGTTAGTGTATAATGGCTTTATTATGGTGGTATGGCGGCCGTGACATATCCCAGATGTTAGAACAGGTCTTCTGTTGGAGTCTTGTTCTTTGTTGAGATCTGGCATTAATGGGGCTAAACACAGACTGCAGAGCTGAAAAGGCAGCTACATCTTTTATCACCATGTTACAGCTCATGTTTCTTATCCTGTATTATACTCCAGAGCTGCACTCACTATTCTGCTGGTGGAGTCACTGTGTACATACATTACATTACTGACTGTACTATCCTATTACTCGATTATACTCCAGAGCTGCACTCACTATTCTGCTGGTGCAGTCACTGTGTACATACATTACATTATTATCCTGTACTTCTATACCTCCATCTGAGCTGCACTCACTATTCTGCTGGTGCAGTCACTGTGTACATACATTACATTACTGATCCTGTACTGATCCTGAGTTACATTGTATTATACTCCCATACTGCCATGACTATTCTGTCTGGTGCTTACACGGTACACCACATTAACTTACTATCCTTGTACTGTCCTTAGTTCCTCTGTATTATATCTCCAAGCTGCTCACACTATTCTGCTGGTGGAGTCACTGTGTACATGCATTTCTTTACTTATCCTATATTATACTCCAGAGCTGCACTCACTATTCTGCTGGTGCAGTCACTGTGTACATACATTACATTACTTATCCTGTACTGATCCTGAGTTATATTGTGTAGTAATTCCCCATACTGATCCCATGTTGTAGTAATGTATTCTGTTATGCCGTTCTTCACGTACACACACACACGTGTACACACACACACACCCCTTCATGCCTGTCCTCTGTTCCTTCAGTGTCTTCTTTTCTGCACATGCTGCTTCAGGCACAGTAGACCCTTGACTATAGCGGCCCAGTCCAGGGGCTGCTGACGTCAGCGCTTTATTTCAGTTGAAAGTAAGTCCTTGGACGCACATTCAGTTGAACGAGCTCTGCACAGCCATACCAATGCCAGCAGCCAGCCAATCAGAGGCCAGCATCTGTCGTTATATGCCGACTCCTGATATAGAGCATCACTTCTGTCTAATACGGTAGAGGCGCTATAACAGAACTAGGCGATTGTTTCTGTGGGTCACACAGTCCCTTGGCTGTGTGAGGCTGATGGATTGTGAGCCGCCATTACTGGCCTGACACGTGGTCATCACGGTGACTGCGCATGACAGCATGGTGAGGACAGGACTGTTTCCTATTAATCATAAGACGGATGGCGCTGAGACTGTTTAACCATGTCTGGGCCATCAGGGGCGCACGTGGTCCCATTGGTTAGCCTCAGTCTGGGACTGAGACAGAGAGCAGTAGTCACTCAGTCTGTAGCGCTTCTGGGGGCCCGAGAGGAGTGGTAGTCCACAGCAGAAGATGTGCTCTGGCTCTGTACAGTGCTGCAGGATGTGTTGGCGACGTTCATTGTTATTCATTAAGCCTAAAATAGAAAAAGGATTGCAGAGCATTCAGTGGAGTTGGGGTCCCCAGAGCCCCTGATATGATCATCAATGGGCGGGTTTAAAGGGATTGTCCATTATAGCAGATTTAGTGGAGTGTCCGGTGTGGCATCCAATGGCATGGTCGGTGTTGCATGTAGCGTGGCATCTGATGACATCCATGGTTATCTGTGGGTGTCGGGTGCCTGTATTGGGTGGTCCTTTATGGTGGAGGTTCAGGGTCCCTATATTCAGTGTTATCAGCTCTGTTCCATGAGACGTCTGTAAGTCCGCAGCAGCCTCTTATCCTTGACGTTTGCTTACAATAAGACGTGTCTATTTGGCGCTGAGTGTCGGGGGCACTACAGTAGCGGTGACATCACAGACCACAAGATTAACGGATGGATAAACAGTCGGCAGAGACAGTGTCTGGTGTGATAATGTGCAGAGAGCGGCCGCCATTCATCATCATCATCAGGTCATTAGCTCATATATACAACATGGCAGTCATCTACAGAGCGGGTGGAAAGTGATGTTTGTTTTTTACACATTACAATGTGTTCGGAGGATGTGAGAGGTTTCCATTCATTGAAAGAAAGCGGAGATCTTAACAATCCACAGGGAACTAGAACACTAAACATATTGTCACGTTGTGGAACATCTCAAGCGCTGCAGCTTTACAATATATACTTTGTGTACATTTTCCCTTTTTAAGTATGTCTGCTTGCTGTATGTGGCTGGAAACATTATTATTTATGTTGCAAAGCTAATAACCCATCCTGAGACTTGTACTGGTGCAGGGTTTGTTACAATGTATTGTATTTGATTCATCTGAACAAGGTTGTTTCCATCCAGTGAAAGCAAGCAGAGATCTTGAAACGAGCATGGCAGAAACAGATCAACCCATAGAGTTTGGAGCTCTGCTGATTTTCAATTTACATTGTAATTTTCCTTAATTTTTCGATACATCTGCTTGCTGTTAGTGAATAGGAACATTATATATACCCAGGGGTTATCTTCTTGAGACTCCTGGTTCAGGGCTCGTTAGAACGTACCAGAGCCTTCCACCTGTGTAAGACAGACCTTACAAGGATCTATCCATTCACTTAAAGCAAGCAAAGTTCTTAAACATGAGGGTAAATGAAGCAAGGAAAGTTGCAGAACTGTTAACTCTATAGCTATACAGCAGTGGGGCTCCACTGCTTCTTGTTATTATACATTGCATTTCTGTTTTCCAGTATCTTAACTTGCTGTAATGAATGAAAACATGATTGACATTCAGAACTTCGAAACCCATTTTCAGATGAGTCCAGGGACAGGGATTCTTGGACTGTATCAGGGCCATCCACAGGATCAGGACAGCGGTTTACATTCACTGAAAGCAAGCAGTGGTCTGGAAGATTGTGAGGATTTGGAATATGAAATGTTTTATATCACTGTTTGCTGTAATATCGATCAGATCTTCGGCTTCCACCAGGCAATCGACATAGGCGTTACTGGGTAGTTCGTCAGTTTTGTAGGGATGGACAACCCCTTTATACTTTAAGGGGAACTCTGGGGAGATAAAAAAAAATTTTTCACTGGTCCTGCCCTTCTACATGATGCTGAGCTGGGCACTACAGTTCTAGGATCTATAGATGCTTATAAATCAATAAAATCATATCTGCTTCCTCAGCTCTCACCCCCCCCTCCCCTTTGGGGACAGAGAAATTCAGTCTCAGTGCTGCAGCAGTGACAGGTGGTGTGTTAGGGGTGTGGATGCTGGGGGCTCCAGGATCATCTTACATTCCTGCGCCATCCTTCTTCTGTATGAACAGGTGGCATGGCCGTCGGGCCCATGGTCACACTACATACTGCCCCTGATGTACCATCCTATGTAATGTATGAACAGGGGTGTTCTCCCTTCAAATAGCAATCATGTCACTAAGCAGATATAAATACACACTGTGATCCTCTGCTATACAATGATATGATGGTGCATAATGTGTAATGCCATGTATCAGGCTAGGAGCAGAGGCAAAGCACTACATTGATTGATTCAGCGCTGCCATGCTCTCCCCTCCCACATGTCAGCTTGGTAGCTTCCTGTCCCCTGAAACTTTAGCAGTATACTTGACTGAATTACTCTGTCCCTGAAGGGAGGGGTGGGAGCTGAGGAGCAGATAGGATTTTAGTTGATTTATAAGCGATTTCTAGATCCTAGAACTGTAGTGCCCAGCTCCACTTCATCATGTAGGAGGGCAGGGACAGTACAAAAAAAGTGTTATCTCCCCAGAGTTTTCCTGGCAAACCTCTGTCAGACGCAGGATTTTCATTTTCTTCTACCTCTTTGTCTTTCAGATCGTGAGGACCAGTCCATACTTTGCACGTAAGTAAATTCTGGGTTCAGTTATTTGCCCCTGTTTTGTCCTATCGGGTGCAGGTACCGCAGGAAATCGAGGAGCCGGATGGTATCCTCCAAGCAGAAAACGACCATATACATCACACACAGGAAAGTGGCAGATAAAAGAGACAATAGCCTTTATGCTGCATCCTCTGTGACATTTCCCAACAGGCAAGATCCCTGTAAGAAGCGTCCACAATGGATCTACAGACTCGCGGACGCCCCCATCCTCCATCCAGTGACGTGCTGGATGATCATTTTCTGCTGGATTTCCCCTTTAATTGGCAGCCCCCCGCCCGGCAGCGCTGCTGTCAGCTGACACGTTCTCGCTGTTGGAACTAATGGAGTATTCTCCTCACCAGCGCTCGTCTGTCATCACTACAAGGAACCTTTTGTTTCACTTCTGAGCTTTTATAGTCCGTATGTTTCCTGCAAGTGCAGAAGGTTTTATGGTATTTTTCGCCTGTAATTTTTAGATCTGGAACCACAAAACTAACTAATGTTTAGGGTCCTTAGTTGTGAATATTCCATTACAGACAGTCCGTACTCGGTGATCCCTATAAGACAATGTGGGGCTCAGTGCATGAAAAGTAATGTACGCACAAAGTCATTCCACCAGCAGAATAGTGAGTGCAGCTCTGGAGTATAATACAGGATGTAATCCAGGATCAGTACAGGATAAGTAATGTATGTACACAGTGACTGCCCCAGCAGAATAGTGAGTGCAGCTCTGGAGTATAATACAGGATATAACACAGGATCAGAACAGGATCAGTAATGTAATCTATGTACATAGTGACTCCACACAAATAGTGAGGCAGCTCTGGAGTATAATACAGGAAGTAACTCGGGATCATACAGTGGTCAGTATAAGTAATGTATGTACATAGTGATTCCCACCAGCAGAAAGTGAGTGCAGCTCTGGAGTATAATACAGGAAGTAACTTCAGAGGATCAGTAATGTAATGTATGTACACAGTGACTGCACCAGCAGAATAGTGAGTGCAGCTCTGGAGTATAATACAGGATGTAACTCAGGATCAGTGCAGGATAGTAATGTAATGTATGTACACAGTGACTCCATCAGCAGAGTAGTGAGAGCAGCTCTGGAGTATAATACAGGAAGTAACTCAGGATCAGTAATGTAAATGTATGTACACAGTGACTGCACCAGCAGAATAGTGAGTGCAGCTCTGGATATAATACAGGATAGTAACTCGATCGTACGGATAAGTAATGTAATGTATGTACACAGTGACTGCACCAGCAGAATAGTGAGTGCAGCTCTGGAGTATAATACAGGAAGTAACTCAGGATCAGTACAGGATCAGTAATGTAATGTATGGACACAGTGACTGCACCAGCAGAATAGTGAGTGCAGCTCTGGAGTATAATACAGGAAGTAAGGATACCTTAAGGATACAAATCACCCAGTCTCGTCCGCACCAGAAATGCAACATGTCACGTTCGTGGTGCGGACGAGACTGGGTGATTTGTGCGCAGGCATCCGAGTGCGCACAGATCACATGTGGCAGTGAATGGGTGCGCACGGTCATACGCAGCACCGTGCGCTCCCATTATAAAGATAGGGGCTTGCGGTGCTGCGGTCACATTGCGGATCCCCTCCGCAGAACGCTTGCAGAGGGGAACGCAAATGTGAAGGTAGCCTTACTCAGGACCAGGAGTGTTTTCAGTACTCTTATGCTGTCTGGATGTCTCTCACTAAAGGTACCGTCACACGCGGCAATTTTGCAAGCAATTTCACTGGCAAATTTGCTGGTTGCAGTGAAATCATGGATACATGGTTCTGTTTTGTTGCCGTGTAGAAATGGAACAATGTGTCCATGATTTCACTGCAACCAGCAAATTGCCAGTGAAATTGCTTGCAAAATTGCTGCGTGTGACAGTACCTTTAGGCTTGTGCTGCAGGAATCTCTGTACAGATCATGTAGTGCCGGTGTCTATCTGTCTGAGCCCCCTGTTCTGATGGGATGCAGCAGATGGACCATACAATACTCTGTGTTGCCATATTCCAGGCTGGTTTCGGTCTCCTATTAGCAGCTGCTTGGAATAAAATTCATCATCTTCTCCCAGAATACATTCTTCCCAGTATAAATGTAGAAAATCTCTCATCCTCGGCTTTTCCATTCTTTCTGCTTTTTTTTTTGCCAATAAATCCCCCTCCTGGTTGATGAATGGACATTGGCGTCACATTTTCTACCTTTTTAGCATCAAGACAACAGTCCAAGTTTCTACACCCAGGTTCAGCCTTAAAAGGAAGAATCCTGCCCGCTGGGCATCGGAGATGTGAACCACGAGATATTTGCTGGTATTTTTATAGCAATAACCACAGAAGATGCCAGGGGATCGCTAACGTCTTGGCTGGCAGGTGGCATCACCCTCCCGCTGCAGTCAGATGTACGCTCCGGAGGTCACATCGTGCATTATTCTCCCAGGCACAATCAGAGCTGCTGTCCTCCGGTCTCCTGTTAGGGGCCGGACAGCAGGACCTCAGGTCTCCAGTGTTTAGTGAGAAGTCAGTGCTGCAAACAGAATTATGATTACAGCTCCGAATATCTGTATTTCAAAGGTTTTTCAAGATGGGCATTGTTCATCAGACCCTAAATATTCTGACTGTGCAGTCTATTGTTGCCTGGTATCTGCTTTTCCAAGTTAGGATGAGAAATGTTTGTGTGTGGGACGTTGACCGTTCCCTGCGCCCATGGCCTCCATTTACATGGGCGTCTTCTCTTTATGCGCCCGAACTGTTATAAGCCATCGGCTGTGGGCTGCTGATGTTATCCGGATGAGTTAATTTGTAACATTTTGGGGTTGGTGGGTTTTCTTGACCTTTTGGATAAGTTGGGATTTATTTCTGTTTTCATAGAGGAGAATCCGGAGCTGGGAAGACGGAAAACACCAAGAAAGTTATCCAGTACCTGGCGCACGTGGCCTCTTCACACAAGGGAAAGAAGGACCATACGATTCCTGTGAGTCCTGGTCTGATAGTATTGCCCCTCACCAGAAGGGGGCGCTACACTGTCCGTGCCAATCAGTGATGCCATGTCCTTTACTGGCACCGTTCATAGATTATAGCTGGGCATAGACAGTTGATCTGTGAGATAGAGCCACCTTTATGTATCACGCCCTACTCGGCTAACGAGACTAGAGCCAGTGGGCATGCGGTACTTCCATGGCCGGTTTATATTGAACAGACTGGCATATTTTGTGAAGCTTTTGTTTTATGAAACTTGTCTTCACGGATGTCCTTGAAATGAAGGACCCCTGATGAGTAGGACATTTGGGGTCAGGATTGGGTTGAGTGTTTCGATTCTTGTTGGTTTGATGTCTGCCAATGTTCTGGTTGGCATTAACCATTCTGTATGTTCCATGAAGGCATAGTTTTGGGCGGGCCGCGGCGCTGCCTGCCGATAAGGGCCGGGCCGGGCGCTGCCTGCCGATAAGGGCCGGGCCGGCGCTGCCTGCCGATAAGGCCGGCCGGCGCTGCCTGCCGATAGGGCCGGGCCGGCGCTGCCTGCCGATAAGGGCCGGCCGGCGCTGCCTGCCGATAAGGGCCGGGCCCGGCGCTGCCTGCCGATAAGGGCCTGTATAGGCCGGCCGGCGCTGCCTGCCGATAAGGCGGCCGCGCTGCCTGCCGAAAGGCCGGGCCGTGCTGCCTGCCCGTGCCGATAATTAACTGCCTCGTTACTAACTTGTATTTTATTTGTTTGCCGTAACAGACGGAATCCCCTAAACCCATCAAACATCAGGCAAGTGGATTTCCTTCTCATACTGTCTCCCACTTCCGTGTCCTTTTTTTTTCCTTCCTTTTCTATCTTGTGCAGCCGGCCATTTTGTTGGAGTCCATTATTCCCTCCCAAATTGGCCGCTTGCTTCATAAGGAGGTGACTGGTGCTCATCTCCCCGTCTTCTCTATCCTCACCCACCTCTCTCTGTACCCACGAGGACGTTTCCAGCTCCATCTCTCACACTTCTAGACCCATTGGCTCCGTTACCATTCCGTTCTCAGTGCTCACATCATTCTAACACTCTCGGTGCCCACTCTTGGCCCGGGCAGGTGTTGGCCAACTCTGTCCCCCCCCACCGTCTCCATATACTGAGGAGGGTACTTGGTTGGGGGATCACTTTTGGCTGCACCTGTCTATCATGGTGGGGGGAGGGAGGTCCCTTCTCCAGAGCCTCGATGTATTACTCTAATCCCTGTGTTGAATTTGGTGTGCTGCATAAACCATAACCATTAACGTATTTTTTTTTTCCCCCACTGTCATTTTGTAAAACTACAGAGTGGATCCTTGTTGTATGTGAGTAGCATGTAGCTCTCCCCTCCCCCGACACCCAAGTCTTAATTTCTCCTGCTCTTTTTCACCCCCTCCCCTCTCCCACACTCACCCCATCCCTGCCCGACCTCATACCCCGCTATTATCTCACCTCCGTCCTCGCTCTGCATGCCGCTCTGCCTGTCTCCTGTCTAACTTCACCTTACCCGACATTTTTAACCTATTTTTTTCCCCCTCCTCCCCGGGTTTGTAAAGCCTGAGGTCTAGGGGTTTTGCTTGCTGCCTTCTGTCGCTAACTTCCTACAAAAATTGCTTCAAAATGTATAATGGTCCCACCCCCCCTCATGTTAACAATGGCCTTGTACACCTGTAGGGTAAGACCTGGCACCATTCATCCAGTGAGAAGTGGTGGGGGCTCTTTACAGCAGCCGTAAAGTGAGAGGAAAGCTCAAGGCCTGCAGTATTCAGGATCATAATTTCGCTATGTGGGTTTAATTAAAAGGGAATAAATATCTGCACCACTAAAACGTTTCTAATGGGTGCAAGACCTTCCACTACATGGAAGACAATCAGGCTGTAAGAAGTAATACCCAAACTTAAGAATGAGTGACTGCTCCAGCAGAATAGTGAGTGCAGCTCTGGAGTATAATACAGGAGGTAACTCAGGATCAGTACAGGATCAGTAATGTAATGTATGGACACAGTGACTCCACCAGCAGAATAGTGAGTGCAGCTCTGGAGTATAATACAGGATATAACTCTGGATCAGTACAGGATAAGTAATGTAATGTATGTACACAGTGACTGCACCAGCAGAATAGTGAGTGCAGCTCTGGAGTATAATACAGGAGGTAACTCAGGATCAGTACAGGATCAGTAATGTAATGTATGTACACAGTGACTCCACCAGCAGAATAGTGAGTGCAGCTCTGGAGTATAATACAGGAGGTAACTCAGGATCAGTACAGGATCAGTAATTATGTATTTAACAGTGTTCAAGAAGTCCTTGAATGAAGGCCCTAATACTAGGACTTTGGGTCAGGATTGGTTGATGTTCATTTATGTGGTCTGCAATGTCTCGGTTAGAATAGCAGTTCTGTATTATAGGATAGTTGGGCCAGGAACAGCTAGCAGGATAATAATGTATGTATACCGCTGCTGCACCGAACAGAGACCTGGTGGCGCTGCTGATAAGGAGGACCGGCGTCCATGAAAATGTACACCGTGACGCAGCCTGCCAGAATAAGGAGCGCTCTGGGGTATACGAGGCGAATCAGGGACCGGCCGGCGCTCATACGATAATGGTCTGCACCGGGCTGCACCTGCCGAATAGTAAGTGCAGCTACTTGTATTTATTAGAGTTAGCCTCAGACGAATCCTAAACCCATAAACAGTTCACACTGGTGATTTGATTCATCATATGTCACCTTAATCGTTCAGTTTTCATTTTAAAGCTTTTTCCTCTTTCAGTCCCTCGGCCATTTTTTGGAGTCTTTTCTCCCAAGGTCCGCTGCCTCATAATAGGTACGGGTTTGCTCACCCCCGTCCCTATTCCCGTTCACCCACCTCTCTCTGTACCCACGAGGACGTTTCCAGCTCCATCTCTCACACTTCTAGACCCATTGGCTCCGTTACCATTCCGTTCTCAGTGCTCACATCATTCTAACACTCTCGGTGCCCACTCTTGGCCCGGGCAGGTGTTGGCCAACTCTGTCCCCCCCCACCGTCTCCATATACTGAGGAGGGTACTTGGTTGGGGGATCACTTTTGGCTGCACCTGTCTATCATGGTGGGGGGAGGGAGGTCCCTTCTCCAGAGCCTTGATGTATTACTCTAATCCCTGTGTTGAATTTGGTGTGCTGCATAAACCATAACCATTAACGTATTTTTTTTTTCCCCCACTGTCATTTTGTAAAACTACAGAGTGGATCCTTGTTGTATGTGAGTAGCATGTAGCTCTCCCCTCCCCGACACCCAAGTCTTAATTTCTCCTGCTCTTTTTCACCCCTCCCCTCTCCCACACTCACCCCATCCTTGCCCGACCTCATACCCCGCTATTATCTCACCTCCGTCCTCGCTCTGCATGCCGCTCTGCCTGTCTCCTGTCTAACTTCACCTTTCCCGACATTTTTAACCTGTTTTTTCCCTTTCCTTCCCCGGGTTTGTAAAGCCTGAGGTCTAGGGGTTTTGCTTGCTGCCTTCTGTCGCTAACTTCCTACAAAAATTGCTTCAAAATGTATAATGGTCCCCCCCCCCCCCCCATGTTAACAATGGCCTTGTACACCTGTAGGGTAAGACCTGGCACCATTCATCCAGTGAGAAGTGGTGGGGGCTCTTTACAGCAGCCGTAAAGTGAGAGGAAAGGTCAAGGCCTGCACTATTCAGGATCATAATTTTCGCTATGTGGGTTTAATTAAAAGGGAATAATATCTGCACCACTAAAACGTTTCTAATGGGTGCAAGACCTTCCACTATTGTGCAAGACAATCAGGCTGTAAGAAGTAATACCCAAACTTAAGAATGAGTGACTGCTCCAGCAGAATAGTGAGTGCAGCTCTGGAGTATAATACAGGAGGTAACTCAGGATCAGTACAGGATAAGTAATGTAATGTATGTACACAGTGACTGCACCAGCAGAATAGTGAGTGCAGCTCTGGAGTATAATACAGGAGGTAACTCAGGATCAGTACAGGATAAGTAATGTAATGTATGTACACAGTGACTGCACCAGCAGAATAGTGAGTGCAGCTCTGGAGTATAATACAGGAGGTAACTCAGGATCAGTACAGGATAAGTAATGTAATGTATGTACACAGTGACTGCACCAGCAGAATAGTAAGTGCAGCTCTGGAGTATAATACAGGAGGTAACTCAGGATCAGTAATGTAATGTATGTACACAGTGACTGCACTAGCAGAATAGTGAGTGCAGCTCTGGAGTATAATACAGGAGGTAACTCAGGATCAGTAATGTATGTACACAGTGTCACACTGGTTTATGTAGATTAACACTATATATAACCTGTAAAGTCGCATTCAGAGTTGACACTTTAAAGCTTTTTCCGCTCCGCTCCCCCTCGGGCATTAATCTTTCACCATGGTGTTTTTGCAGTTCTCCCCCTCAGTAATCTCTCTGCAGCTTGTGAGACACCAATAACCTTCCCATATTCCCGGTGTTCACCTGCTCACTTGATAACTGCTATTGTTATACACAATGGCCCTAGGCGATCTGCTGGGGCGGGGGCACAATATGGCTGATTTACAGCTCGGTAAGGACATTTCCATGTCGTGCTTCTCCTGCCTTCTGCGCTTTGTTCTGCGCTGTGTCACTTACATTGAGATATTGGTGGGGGAGGACAGGCAATGCAGCCCTATGGTGATGGCTCGTTAATCGTGACTGAGGATTTGTATGGGGGAGGGAGGTGCGAAGGGAGAATAACTCATCTTGGTATTAATTCGCTTCATTTTAGTTTTTTTTCTGCTTCTATGAAAACTGGAGATAATTACCTATCTTTTCTAGACTCCTGAATAGCCGTTTCACTCACGTATACATCTCTGGCTCGACGATATTTCAATACCAGATTATGGATGATATATGGCATCCAAAGCTGAGCAGATAATTACAGCTACTTTGTGTCAATAAGAAGTAGAAAATCTCAATATATTGTAACTTCAATTATAGAACTAGCAACTCCCCTAGTTTTTCCAGGGCAGAAACATCAGATTTAACTGATTTTAAAGTCCCGGCTGCCTCCACCAGAGGGAGCCCCTGAGACAATGAAGACTGAGTCATTATTTAGGTCCAGAGCTCCATCTAGTGATAATGCCAGATAACTGCACCACATCATGGACAGAGAAGAATATCCGATGCTTTTTCTTGCTTTTCTTCTGCCCCCCTGATCTTTGTAATTTAACAGGATGCCTATATCTACAATATAAATGTGTATCTTTTCTTCTCTCTATAGGGGGAATTAGAGCGCCAGCTGCTGCAAGCGAATCCCATCCTAGAGTCTTTCGGGAACGCCAAGACGGTCAAGAACGACAACTCGTCCCGCTTTGTAAGTAGCAGAGGTGTTGGGTCAGGGCAGAGCATGCCAGGCTGCACATACAGCTTCCATGTTGTGGAAGGTCTGTGATTGGCATTTGGTGTGATGGGGCTGGTTCTTTTACATTGCTAGGCATTGGCCCTAATCTACAAGCCATAGATAGCCAGTTTTCTTTGATTCTGCAGTTTAAAGCTCCTTGCAGACTTAGTCCGGACAGTCTCTGGTTCCTTCTAAGTAATCCTTTCCGCAGAGACTCTTGTCCTGACACCACCTGATTATAGGACAGCACTGTCCATCTGAAATAAAAGCCTATGATGGGAACTTACCAAGCGCTGCCCCCGGGGATGAACCACTTGCCCCTTCTCTGTTTCAGAAGTTCCAATGAAGTTCAGTGATCCAATGCCCCTGAGCCTTTGATCTGTATAACTCATAACTCCATAGAGTAATTGAGAATACTGAAATCTCATTAAAGGCCCGTTACACGCTACGATATCGTTAACGATATCGCTTAAACGTCACGGTTTGAGTGACGTTGAAATGACATTGTAAGTCCGTCGTTGCGTGTAACAGCACATACGGCAACGATAAATCGTTGGATCGCAGTTGACAGGTTTCTGAACATGTTCTCAAATCAGGCCATTATAACTCAACCCATCTACTGTATCGTTGTGTGTGACACCGCGATAACTATGTCGTTACCGATTCTGTGATCGTCAAACCAGTCCTGTAGCCGTGCTTGACGTTGTTTTCCGCGGCCCGTCTGCGCCGATTGGTGGTTATTAGTGTGTCCTATTGGCTGGCCTTGGCAAAGGCGCCATATTTGATGTTGCGTGCGTTGTTCAGTACACCCATTCACTTGTTAATGATTGTAGCTGTCATTGTAGCCATCTAAACATGGATCCACATTGAAGTCGCCATCCTTTTCTATAGGCATTTAGGTAGTAATATATACATATGTGGTGTTTATGTTGATTCCCTATTTGTGGCATTACAAATTATAAGGCAACATGTGTTCCATATATAAGAAAGATCCACATATGTGAACATTCACAAATGAATTGGTCATGTATGTGTGGCACAATGAAACCTAAATTGTGTCCAAATTTATGATCTCAAATAAGACATGCAAAGTACATACACACATTTGGACACATAACCAAGCATATACAGATACATTTACACATACATATGTATGTGCAGGCACATGCACACATAGGTGTCCTGATACATACACATACATAAATGTTTACACACACATATACTTAATACATGCATCGTAATATGCATACACATATGTACAAGTGTTGTGTGTAGCTTACCAACGTGAAAACAACACGTACACATCGCTATACATTGTATTGGCAACAGTGCACACACCAGCGTTCCTGTGTGACAGTTTGGGGGACGTCGCGGTGTCTTGCACAACCATAAACAAATGACAACAGACTTGAATGGCGAGATGGTAGAAAGTGCAAATGCGGTAGTGAAGTGGCCATCTTGCCAGAAAAGGCTGACCAATGGTAACGCAGTTGTGGCAACCAATCGGAGTGGTAGGGGCGTGTAAAAACACACTTGGCACGCCTATCTCCCAGCCTCTGTCAAACAGTACGCCGCACATTGAGCTTGGGTTGGCTGTGTGACTCAGTGATAATGACCACCAATCATCAATTGCAGTGTCGTTCAGCCGATGTCCGAATCGCAGGATCGTTGTTGTTCGTTCACGATATTTATACGTGTGACATCTCACCAGCGATGTTGAAACAAGGTCGTAAATGGCCACTCCCTGCGAAATCGGTGCCGACATCGTTTCAACATTGTGCTGTGTAACGGTACCTTAACATTTCCACATCAGAAGAGAAGCATGGCTGGTGACATATCTGCAGATAATTGGGGGGGATGTGGGCCTAAGTTTGCCTCCTAATGCGGAAGTGTGCAGAGTTGGATCACCTCTAATCAGTCATTGATCAGGATGACTTCTGATTTTAATTTCTGCATCCTTCTCCCCTTTCTCCAGGGCAAGTTCATCCGGATAAACTTTGACGTGACCGGTTACATTGTAGGTGCCAATATCGAGACCTGTATCCTTTTCCTTGACCCCAGTGCCGCCTGCTCACCAGCCTTGTAGCCCACGAAATCCAGGAAATAGCAGTTGTGAGACGTGGAGTCTCAGTAACTGAGATATGTAAGACGCTCTCTATGTAAGTATTGATTTGTGCTTACGGAGATCGATCATTTTGAGTTACTGTGTCTGGACTCCTCAAACCTTCTGTACCTCTCCCTGTGGACATTACCACTGATGAGCTGTCTATGTCCAGCTATGAATGGGCTCATCAAGCCTTCTTAACCTCTTCTGTGGACTTTACCCCCTCATGAGCTGTCCATGTCCGTATGAATGGGCTCATCAAACCTTCTGTACCTCTCCCGTGGACTTTACCCTGATGAGTGTCCATGTCCGCTATGATGGCTCTCAAACCTTCTGTACCTCTCTGTGGACTTTACCCCTGTGAGCTGTCCATGTCCGCTATGATTGACTCATCAAACCTTCTGTACCTCTCCTGTGGACTTAACCCTGATGAGCTGTCCATGTCCGCTATGAATGGCTCATCAAACCTTCTGTACCTCTCTGTGGACTTTACCACTGATGAGGTGTCTTTGGATCAGTTCAGCAGTGGTCCGACCCCAGGAACCCAACAATCACTGATTAAAGGGGACACAACGCATCAAGGTGGCGCAGCTCTGTTTATCGCCTAGTGGAAGTGAATGGTACTGCAAGCCCTCTCTTTATTTGTTAGAGCAATTGAGTAGCTAATCCTGTATATTAAAGTGATGTTTCCAGGGTATGCCTTTTATGCTGGATAGTGGTCCGATACTGATTGGTGGGAGTATATTGTCCCTAGTATGTCGAGTTCTTATGTTTGGCCATTTAGTCTGTATTAGTATTCTAGCTGTAGAATCGCTGTTGCCTGGGTTACCATAATAAATTGGGTGTAATAAAGGGGTGAGGCTAAGCGGAGGGGCGGAGTTATATGCATCCATGAAGTGAAGGGACTGTTGCCTGGGTTACAATAATAAAGGGGTGGGGCCAAGTGGAGGGGGCGGAGTTATATGCATCCATGAGGTGAAGGGGGCGTTGCCTCGGTTACAATAATAAAGGTGGTGTAGTAAAGGGGTGGGCCAACTGGAGGGGGGGGCATATGCATACCGCACATAGTGATGGGCAGGGCTATCCAGTGGGTAGAGTCACAAGCATCTTGATCATTATGAAGGCGGCGGAGTCATATGCATCCAACACCTTATGAAGGGGGTGTGTCTACCTGGAGAGGTGGAGCCATATGCATCTGAAACCTAAAGGGGGCCGGGCTATGTGTGGACATGTATACACTCAGCTTTATATATTAGATTGGAGAATGATGGTGTAGAGTCCACTTCTCCGGTGCAAACCTGAGCTCACTTAGTGTGTGTCCCTCAATTTGAGTCAAGGGCCACATCCTGACTCCCCATAACGCCACCAGTGTTGAGCACTCAGCCATTGCTGTTCATATATTAACCATGTCCCATTATTAAGCTGATCTTGTTCTGGGTATTCACACTGTCTGAGATCTGTCATACTTGCTGATGGTTTTCATTTAGAAGTAAGAATTTGGTCAATCAGACTGACCCAGTGGACTTCTCTCATCCGCTCTTCACCTCCTTACAGGAGTCCTGTTCTCCCCCTCCCCAATGTCCTCAGATCACGGATGGTGCGAGGCAGGAATCTGGTGTGCTCGTGATCTCATGTTACCGGCCTGGGATTCAGTGTTTATGTGTTATGCCACAGGCTGTTATTAGTAGGACACCGTGGTGGGAGCGCGAGCCAACCTGGGGCATTTCTCAGCAAAAAATCTCTCTACGGCAGGGAAATTAAATCCCATTCTTCAGATTCCTCACCGCGCCAAGTTTAAGATGAAACTCAGCTTTCCTTAATTAAAACCAGCAAACTTCTCTCCGGTGGAGATTTAACACTGTGCGGGGCTGGAGATGAGAAGGGGCAAGATGGGGATATACCTTATCTATGGATGGAGATGAGAAGGGGCAAGATGGGGATATACCTGATCTATGGCTGGAGATAAGGGGCAAGATGGGGATATACCTGATCTATGGCTGGAGATGAGAAGGGGCAAGATTGGGATATACCTGATCTATGGCTGGAGATAAGGGGCAAGATAGGATATACCTGATCTATGGCTGGAGATGAGAAGGGGCAAGATGGGGATATACCTGATCTATGGCCGGAGATGAGAAGGGGCAAGATGGGGATATACCTGATCTATGGCTGGAGATGGGAAGGAGCAAGATGGGATATACCTGATCTATGGCTGGAGATGGGAAGGGGCAAGATGGGGATATACCTGATCTATGGCTGGAGATAAGGGGCAAGATAGGATATACCTGATCTATGGCTGGAGATAAGGGGCAAGATAGGATATACCTGATCTATGGCTGGAGATGGGAAGGGGCAAGATGGGGATATACCTGATCTATGGCTGGAGATAAGGGGCAAGATAGGATATACCTGATCTATGGCTGGAGATGGGAAGGGGCAAGATAGGGATATACCTGATCTATGGCTGGAGATGAGAAGGGGCAAGATAGGGATATACCTGATCTATGGCTGGAGATGAGAAGGGGCAAGATAGGGATATACCTGATCTATGGCTGAGATGAGAAGGGCAAGATAGGGATATACCTGATCTATGGCTGGAGATGAGAAGGGGCAAGATAGGGATATACCTGATCTATGGCTGGAGATGGGAAGGAGCAAGATGGGATATACCTGATCTATGGCTGGAGATGGGAAGGGGCAAGATGGGGATATACCTGATCTATGGCTGGAGATGGGAAGGGGCAAGATGGGGATATACCTGATCTATGGCTGGAGATAAGGGCAAGATGGGATATACCTGATCTATGGCTGGAGATAAGGGGCAAGATAGGATATACCTGATCTATGGCTGGAGATGGGAAGGGGCAAGATGGGGATATACCTGATCTATGGCTGGAGATGGGAAGGGGCAAGATGGGGATATACCTGATCTATGGCTGGAGATGGGAAGGGGCAAGATAGGGATATACCTGATCTATGGCTGGAGATGAGAAGGGGCAAGATAGGGATATACCTGATCTATGGCTGGAGATGGGAAGGAGCAAGATGGGATATACCTGATCTATGGCTGGAGATGGGAAGGGGCAAGATGGGGATATACCTGATCTATGGCTGGAGATGGGAAGGGGCAAGATGGGGCTATACCTGATCTATTCCTGGAGATAAGGGGCAAGATGGGATATACCTGATCTATGGCTGGAGATGGGAAGGGGCAAGATGGGGATATACCTGATCTATGGCTGGAGATGGGAAGGGGCAAGATGGGGATATACCTGATCTATTCCTGGAGATGGGAAGGAGCAAGATGGGATATACCTGATCTATGGCTGGAGATGGGAAGGGGCAAGATGGGGATATACCTGATCTATTCCTGGAGATGGGAAGGAGCAAGATGGGGATATACCTGATCTATTCCTGGAGATGGCTGTTGCTGAGCCGGCTGCACTAATATCAAGCACCAAATCGGGACTCCATAGTGGCTATTGGGACAAACTAGGCATAGAAGCTACCTGCCCATACACTAGGTTGCTCGGGGAAGGGGGACCCCAACGGCTGGGGTGGGGGGGGGGTGGGGGGGGGGGGCTTTGGACTCTGCCATCTGCCAGGATGGGTGGATTTAGGACCCCTCCCAGGAGAAACCTGTGCAGCTTCTAGGATAGATGGTGGCCACTAAAAGTGAGCGTCCTAGATTAGTAAAACATGGCTACCTGCTTCCAGAAACAGCTGCCTCATCAACTTTATAAAGGTGAATGGGAGCTCACCCTCCCCATGGACAGCAGTGACGCTGTCTTGAACGTTAGCTGCCATGTTTTTCTAATTATGGCCTTGCATTATGAGATCCGTATGAAGAGACCAGTCATTTTTACTGCAGCTGGAGTAGACATCGGTCACCCTAATGGTGAGACATTAGACAATCCTACGTCTGGATCTCCCAGAGAATACCTGCTATGATATCTCTGCTTGTCACTTAAACTCCTTGACTCCAGTCCTGCAGACTTGCTGGAGAAGTCTCGAGCCATCCGACAGGCCAAGGATGAGAGGACCTTTCATATCTTCTACCAGCTGCTTGCAGGATCGGGGGAACATCTGAAGTGTAAGTCCTCAACCATGATCACCGCGAATGGAGAAGAACTTGGGCCTTGCCGCCATCGCTTAACCCTGTGACTTTCTCTGACCGTAGCGGATCTGCTGCTGGAAGGCTTCAACAACTACAGATTTGTCTCTAATGGCTACGTACCAATCCCCGGGCAGCAGGACAAGGACAACTTTCAGGAGACCATGGAGGCCATGCACATTATGGGCTTCTCTCACGATGAGATACTGTGTAAGTAAGATATGATAGATAGGTTAGGGCATGCTGAGATTTGTAGTTTCCCATGGCTGAAGGGTCCTCGTTTGGAAACTTTTGATCCAGGGAAGCTCCCAGTATATTGGTTGTATACCTAGTCTCACCGCCATATTACCTGTCTCCTCCCGCAGCAATGCTGAAGGTCGTGTCTGCAGTTCTTCAATTTGGAAACATCGTCTTCAAGAAGGAAAGGAACACAGATCAAGCGTCCATGCCGGAGAACACAGGTTAGTGGGGTCTAGGCTAGAAATATCCAAGAGCAGATTGAGTCATTGGGGTCTCCAATACATCAGACTGGACATGTAAACTTTTTGGGCGGACCTCATAATGGAAACAAGTGAGGTGCAAGTGGCTATACCCTCCCATTACTATTCTAAATAGCGCTTCAGTGCCTATGTGCCCATGACAACACTTCTTGCTCATAGTTATCTTGGGACTCTGGGCCCCAAGGTAAATCCTCTACCAAAGTTGCATCATAATAAATTGCTTTAATAACACAGCTGCCAGGTAGTCATGGGGAACACGAGGTCCAGCGCTACATATCACACATGCAGATATCCTCCCTGACGGCACCCCAGCGCTCAGTACTCGCATAGCTCCTCCCGGACCATAATCTGTGTCTAATCATTCTCCAGAAGTTGTGGGATGGGGGGTGATGGAGGCCATACATACGTGCGTGTTCTCGGTGTTTATTTTCATTGGGTCCGGACTGTGGAGAAAGGAGCAGAGGCCAAGAATCTGCAGCCGAACCCCGAGGGATGTGTGGAAGCCAAGAAAACCCTCGCTGGACCCTCTACCCTATTGTTGCAGGATTCAGTATATGCTCTGGAGCTGTCACAGATTGTTTGCTGCACTTTAAGAGCAGTCGCCCCACAGCCGACGGCCGTTATCAAATTTCCCATTACTTCTGCTCCCTGCTGGGTCCCATAGAACATGTGCAACCTGCAGTTCTTCATCTATGATGCGTGCTGCAAATTGTAGTTCATCCCTTTTTTTTTTTTTTTTTCTCTTCTTCCATTTGATAGTCCAGATTATTTGATAATCCAGCACCACAGCCCATCCTGATCTCTCAGCCCCATGATGCTTCCCCCTCAGCCTTGTACTCGTTCCTCTCTTGGTCCTCCTTGGTTTCTGGCAGTGCCGAGAGGACAGTAATTTAATATCTGTTACTTCAGGCCTGCGCTATGCATCATTTCCCCAGAGACCTTTCTTTCCAAGCACATAGCAAACTCTGAAGTCACAGAACTTTCTGATCTCGCTCAGACCTGAGCTGAAAGAAGCGAACGTCTTCAAAGACTCGGTCTGATGGAAGTGGAGATTTGGAGGCATTTTTTGCTGTCAGGACAGATGTTTGTTAGGAGGTCGTGTAGTTTGCCAAGTACAGAAGGTTAAGCTGGGACAATGTTATGGGTGGGCGCATAAAATGAAGGAGGGTTCCATAATGCACGTATCTGTACCCTACCCATCCGCAGCTGAACCTTTCCACAAAACCAAGATAGGTTGACTTCGAGATAAATGGATGTCTCTGATGCTTTAGCTGACTGCACAGAAAATGAGTGGCTCCATACTGCACATATCTGTATCATACCTCATCCCACCCATTCTACAGAGCCAAGAGAGGCTGGTGACACACTGCTTCATTGGGGGACAGACTCAATAATGCACATATCTGTACCACTCTCAGCCACATCTCACCCATTATACAGAGCCAAAATAGGCTAGTGACACACTTTTTGCTTCATTGCGGGACAGGCTCCATACTGCACATATCTGTACCCTGCCTAATCTATCCCATTCTACAGAGCCAAGAGAGGCTGGTGAGACTTGCATTCATTGGGGACTGGCTCCATACCGCACATACATGTACTACTCTCAGCCTCATCTCACCTATTCTACAGAGCCAAGATAGGCTGGTGACATGTTTATCGCTTCATTGGTGGATAGGCTCCATACTGCACATATCTGTACCACTCTCAGCATCATCTCACCCATTCTACAGAGTCAAGATAGGATGGTGACACAATCCTTATTGACTTATAGATAAATTAATGTCTCTGATGTGTTAGCTGACTGCATAGAAATAAGTGGCTCCATATTGCACATATATGTACCACTCTCAGCCTCATTTCACCCATTCTACAGAGCCAAGATGGGCTAGTGATACACTGCTTCATTGGGGGACAGACTCCATACTGCACATATCTTCACCACTCTCAGCCTCATCTCGCCCATTCTACAGAGGCAAGATTGGCAGCTCACACCCTTATGGCTTCATTGGGGGGACAGACTCCATACTGCACATATCTGTACCATGGCTTATTTCACCCATTCTACAGAGCTAAGATAGGCTGGCGATGCACTGCTTCATTGGGGGATAGCCTCCATACTGCACATATCTGTACCATGGCTTATTTCACCCATTCTACAGAGCTAAGATAGGCTGGCGATGCACTGCTTCATTGGGGGATAGCCTCCATACTGCACATATCTGTACCATGGCTTATCTCACCCATTCTACAGAGCTAAGATAGGCTGGCGTTGCACTGCTTTATTGGGGGACAGACTCCATACTGCACATATCTATACCTGGCTCATCTCACCCATTGTTCAGAGCGAAGAGACACTTTTATTATTGACTTCTAAGTAACATGTTAACTGAATCCTAGTTTACACTTCTCTAAGGAAAGTTACATAAAATGATGAAGGGTCCTTAACACACACATCTGTACTGTATCAATCCCATCAGAGCCAAGACAGGCTGGCGACACTTCCTTACATTAATGATTTTAACTATTTCGATTAGCAGCCCAAATTTGGCAAAAACAAAAAACCTTTCTAACGTACTATATAGAGTTGTTCTATAGGGTCACTTTTCGAGGCGATAGTTTATAGTGGATAGGGCAGACATATCTCAACTCTCAGCCATTCTGCAGAGCCAAGATAGGCTGGGGATGCCCATCATTGAGACTTGGAGACCAGATTGAGGATGCCATATTGATACCTTACATTGGTACATGTGCTCCCCAGCTCCACACCCTCATCAGAGCAGCATTCAGCGGACATGGGCCGGATCTCTTCTTGCTTATTATTAGGAGAAATGGTGGGTCTGATCTCCAGCAGTTAAAGGATATTTGTCTTGAATCCCCCCACCTCCCCTTACTGCTGGACTGGGGGTTACAGGGAGGTGAGCTGCTTGACATAGACCAGGTGCGAGGTCTCATCCCCTCATCTTTTCTTCTCTTCCAGCCGCACAGAAACTCTGCCATCTGCTGGGCATGAACGTCATGGAGTTCACCCGCGCCATCCTCACTCCTCGCATCAAGGTGGGCCGGGACTACGTGCAGAAGGCACAGACAAAGGAGCAGGTGAGCCGAGGTTGTCACGATATGATGCCCACAGGGGAAAACTGTGATCTGGGCACTGCTGCTGGGTTTGCGAAATCAATAATCCTGTGTTTATGTACCTGCGGTTAGATCTGGGCATTTCATGAGGACAAATTCTTAAAATTATTGTGGGATTAGACATTTTTGCTCTAAAACTAATTTAATCTGGCCACTGGAATAGTCAAAGAAATCTCCCAATCACCACTAGGGGGAGCACACTACATGTGGAGCTTAAAGGAAGCTGTGTAGATTCATGTGTAGTGAGCTCCCCCTGGTGGTGGCTACTGGCAGTGAGAATTCTATTGTCTTATCATATTCCTGGGTAAATTTGGAGCTCTGTATTCAATAAAGATAATGAACAGCTCTGATGTTATTGATTATAATTAGTTGGAGGTGCGCTCTAATATAGATCGGAATTGGTGATGACTGTTTTATTCTCCATTTCAGGCAGACTTTGCCATAGAAGCTTTGGCCAAGGCGACCTACGAACGACTCTTCCGCTGGCTAGTCCATCGAATCAACAAAGCCTTGGACCGCACCAAGCGCCAGGGAGCCTCCTTCATCGGCATCCTGGACATTGCCGGCTTTGAGATCTTTGAGGTTTGTTGTTGGGACCAGAGTCTATAGAAATAAGGGTGAATGCTGGGAGTTGGAGGACACCAGATTTCACGACGCCCAGTCCGGACAGTTGGCTTCTTCCTAAAGACCTTTTCTACATTATAATAATAAATTCAAGGAGTTCCCCATTAACTTGATGTCTGCAGCAATAAATCTTGGTCTTGAGTTTGGTCATCTGTTAGTGATTTATGGCAATGGGATGCACATGCAGGTTTATTTTGATTTATAATCTGATGCGTTATATCACTCATAATCCAATATACTGGAGAACACGAAGCTCCATTATGAGCTGGATAGGTCATGCAGGTTCTCATACAACTCTAGTCACATCCAGAGCTGCATTCTTAGACTATAAGATTTTACATGCTGCCCCCTGCTGGCAGAATCCAGTGCAGCAGAGTTTATAGGATATTGGCTGCAGTTATGGGGTACTGTGCTGAGTGATTTTTGGGAAGTGATCGGCAGAATCTGTTAACCTTCCTAGCGGTATTCCCGAGCCTGACTCGGGTTAACATTCACTGCCAGAAGCGGTAACCCCGAGTCAAGCTCGGGCTTAGATGCGGTGAAAAAAACGCATCTGCCGCACTTGCCGCATAGCCGCCGCACTTGCGGCGCGGTTGCGGTAATCGCCATAGTAAGTATAGGGGGACTTGCGGCAAGTGCGGTTTTGCGCTTGCGGCAGGTGCGGCCGCGAAAAAAAAAACGCACTTGCCGCACCTGCCGCAAGTGCAAAACCGCACTTGCCGCACCTGCCGCAAGTCCCCCTATACTTACTATGGCGATGACCGCGCCGCAAGTGCGGCGGCTATGCGGCAAGTGCTGCAGATGCGGTTTTTCACCGCATCTGCCGCGACCGCGGGTAAAGCCCGCTTTTAGCACAAATTTCCTGACAGAATCATACCGCCAGGGAGGTTAATGGCACCACTCACTATTTCTCTATTTGTTTTTTATTCTCCTTTTGCAGCTGAACTCTTTCGAGCAGCTCTGCATCAATTACACCAACGAGAAGCTGCAGCAGCTCTTCAACCACACCATGTTCATCCTGGAGCAGGAGGAGTACCAGCGCGAGGGCATCGAGTGGAACTTCATCGACTTTGGCCTGGACTTGCAACCCTGCATCGACCTCATCGAGAGGCCGGTAAGACCTGCAGCCTCCACTGCCTGGTATCCACCTATATCAAAGATAATTGCATACTCTTATGAGGTGAACATGTCCAACTAATCCACCCACAATTCTGGCATCTCTACCCGCTCATTACGAGCAGTTCTGCACCATAGAAGTTGATGATGTTGAACGAAAGGGATCGCGCTGCAGCAGATTTAATCTCTTTGGTGCCATCTGGTGGCAAAATATGAAATTACTCCATACACATATAGTATATTAGCAGCCCGCATTTATATAGCACTCACATCCCTTTCTGTCCCCATTGAGGCTCACAATCTATCTTCCAAATTAATCTATCAATATTATCCAGTAATGTCATGTACCTGCAGGGCCGTCCCTGTGTCTATGACCTCTGATTTTATATATACGTGTTCTCCGCAGGCTAACCCCCCTGGGGTCCTGGCTCTGCTGGATGAAGAATGCTGGTTCCCCAAGGCCACAGATAAGACCTTTGTGGACAAGCTGGTCCAGGAGCAGGGCACTCACTCCAAATTTCAGAAGCCACGGCAGCTGAAGGACAAGGCCGACTTCTGCATCATCCATTACGCTGGCAGGGTGAGTCGCTTTACTGCACTGTGGTGATTGGATTCAATGTCCACTCCTGAGCTGGTCTACACAGTACAAACTGTGTGTACATCAATGTTTGTGGGACTCCACCAACCCCATGATGAAAGGAAGGTGCTGTATATGGCTATCCTCACCAGATCGATTGGCTTTGACTGTAGCAGCCATATACATGTGACTGTTATTTTAAACTAGATGGGAGCCCGATGCGATCGCATCGGGTGGGCGGTGACATCAAGATGGGGCGCGGGCTGTTTGGCACTGGGGGCAGCAGGTGTCACTTCCCCCTGTGCTGTGTGTCCCTTGCCTGCTGATTTTTACCCCTCGGTCTCTGCCCCCCTACCCTGTGCTCTGTGTTATGTGGCGGCAGAGGATGGTGGCATGAGGAACTGGCGCAGTTCTTTGTTCAGCCTGGCGCAGGGTGAGTGAGGTGAGCGAGGTGAGTGGGGTGAGCCGGCTGCAGGCTGAGTGGGGTGAGTGCGGGCTGAATGGCGTGAGTGCAGGCTGAGCAGGCAGGGTGAGTGAGTAGAGGGTGTGTGCGGGCATGAGTGCAGGGTGAGTGAGTGAAGGTTGAGTAAGTGTGGGCTTAGTGAGAACAGGGTGAGTGTGTGCAGGGTGAGTGTGGGCTGAGTGAGATGTGGAGAGTTCAGGTCAGAGTGAGTGTAGGCTCAGTGAGAGCAGGGTGAGTGTGGGCTGAGTGAGATGTGGAGAGTGCAGGGCAGAGTGAGTGTGGGCTCAGTGAGTGCAGGGTGAGTGTGGGCTGAGTTGAGGGGTAGAGTGAGTGTAGGGCACAGTGCGTGTGGGCTTAGTAAGTGCAGGTTCAGTGAGTGCAGGGTGAGTGAGTGTGGGGCAGAGTGCGGGGTGAATGCAGGGCTGTGGGGTGCAGCAGAATTACCTGGCTGCTGCTCCATTCGTTCTGCGTGCGATGCTTAAGGACCTGTGGTAATGGCATGGTCATGTGACCTGGCTCCGCCCATGACAGTGATGTCACCACAGGTCCCGTAAGTCGCGGCTTATTGGCAGCGGGGAGGATGGCTGGCGGGGGCTGAAGTGTCGGGTTAGTGAGAGGGCGTGCGGGGTTCAGCAGGCGGACTGCTAGGAGCTGGCGGGGAGAGGATGCAGTAGGCTGCAGCCACCATCTACTTACATAATTACGGGTGTGGAAATAATCCAGCAAGGCAAGCAGCGGCTCGCGATGGTGCATGCGCGCCATTGCTCGCAGCGCTGCAAAGGATGCTGGAATGGCGGCACAGTGGCCAGAAATGAAAAACTCGTAATATGTAAGTAGAAGTAGATAGTGGACACTGGACCCCCAGCGTGGGACCAACAGCTCTCTTAGAATGTGGATCATTGATCTGCGCATTGATCTTGTCCTATCTGTGCCACAGGTGGATTATAAAGCAGATGAATGGTTGATGAAGAACATGGATCCCCTGAACGACAACGTGGCCACATTGCTCCACCAGTCCACAGACAAGTTTGTGGGCGAGCTCTGGAAGGATGGTATGTGGCTCCCCCGTGGTATAATCCACTGATGTCATCCATATATAAACAGTGATCATTTTCTTCTCCTTGACACATACTGTCTGGAGAACCTCCTTACATGGCCACTGGCGCTTATGTGGAGGTGAATATGCTATCGTAGTCGGCTCTATAGATTAGGCCTTCCACAAGGTGTCCCCACTAGGCTGTGTCAGAAGCGGACATGTTCATTAACAGTCAGATCTGTCTTCAAGCTTCTCACATTGAATACGCCATATAAGGGCAAATGGGCGTGGCCTACAGATCGTCCACACTGCTGTCTGCAGCGGGTGAGGAAACAATGTATGTTACTTAAGCCCACAGCACAGTTGCTAAGCAACATCAGTATGTCAGGATCCGTGAAAACTCCTCTTTCCTTGGCACAACTTCTGATCTGTCATCTGGCTCCACACAGCTCAGTCAGGATCTCTGTTAACCCTTCTCTGCTGTCACATTGGGCTTCTCCCTATCAGACGCTGGCCACGCCCACCCAGCCATAAAATGCAGTTTATAAAACGGCACAGAAAATTGTGAGAAAATAAGTCACATGGTACAAAAAAGCATTATCTTAGCTGCTATGTGAACCATCAGTAACAACCAGTGCAGTATTGTGTTTTGTTTTTTTCATTGAAATGACATTTACACTTTAAGTCTTGTATGACTCTCCCTTTCATTTGTCGCTTTTATTCCTGCAGTGGATCGTATCGTTGGCCTTGACCAGGTGGCAGGAATGACCGAAACGGCCTTTGGCTCCGCGTACAAAACCAAAAAAGGCATGTTCAGGACCGTGGGGCAGCTGTACAAGGAGTCGCTGACCAAACTCATGGCGACACTCCGGAACACCAACCCCAACTTTGTGCGTTGTATAATCCCCAACCACGAGAAGCGGGTGAGTGTACAGCAGGTGATCCTGAGACACTACAGCCACAACTGAGTCACTTTCATACCTTAAAGGGTTTGTCCACTTTCCCAAAACTGTGCAAAATACATAAAATAACAAACTCTGCAAGTACTCACCCTCCCCTGGGTCCTGCACCAGCTCCTTAATCAACGTACGTCACGCTCTAGCCAGTCACTGAGGTTTTCAGCATGTCAACCAGCCCTGGACCCAGGAAAGTACCTGCTGAGCTCTTACTTTCTATGTGATTTATAGAGTTAGGACTCTCTTTCCTGCAATTGGACGTTCCTTTAAGGAACTGTTGCTGGAAACTGATACGGTTATGTACAGAGCAGGGCCTGAAGGATGGACAGCTAGGCACAATGTAATCATTGGCCTGGAGTGTCCCTTTAAATGTTGAAAACTTCACCTGTGGCATGTGATGGTTCTTATGTCTCGACAGGCCGGTAAGCTGGACCCTCACTTGGTGCTAGACCAGCTCAGGTGTAATGGTGTCCTGGAAGGTATCCGAATCTGTCGCCAGGGATTCCCCAACCGCATAGTTTTCCAGGAGTTCAGACAAAGGTAATGGATACATGGTCACTATGAAGAGTCCGTCCACGCGGGGTGGATTTGTATCAGAGGGTCAGTCCTGTGCTGAAGGAGCTGCACCAGGTTCTTGCCACAAACAATATATTTCTGTTCTCTAGATATGAAATTCTCACCCCCAACGCCATCCCTAAAGGATTCATGGACGGGAAGCAGGCCTGTGAGCGGATGGTGAGAAACAATAAACTGTAGCACAATGCGTTGTCTGAGACTTCTGAGCTCCTGACCATTCCTCCTTCCATCAGATCCGGGCTCTGGAGCTGGATCCAAACCTTTTCCGGATTGGCCAGAGTAAGATCTTCTTCCGTGCGGGTGTGCTGGCGCACCTGGAGGAGGAGCGGGACCTGAAGATAACTGATATTATCATCTACTTCCAAGCGGTGTGCAGAGGCTACATAGCCAGAAAGTGAGTAAAGATGGGGGATGTAACCATGTGGGCGACACAATCGTCATGAACTGTTCTTGGACGAGCAGTGGTAATGAACAAGTTCCCAATGAGCTTGAGATCTGGGGAGTTTCCTGGCCATGAACCCAAAATTATGTTTTGTTCACCAAGCCACTTGGTTTAAACGTTTGGTTTGTGATTTGGTCTCCATCCTGCTGGAAAAAGCATTGTTCATCACCACATTACTCCTGGATCATTAGGAGATGTTCTTGGGGGATGATTTAATCTCATTCATTATTTATGACCATGTTTTAAATAAATTGTGAGTCCACCCTCACCTATGGATGAGAAGCATGAATGTTGTCAAGATCTTTAATGTTGGTAGACATGAGAATAATGGTAGCGCTCACTTTTTCTTCTCTGGATATTCATTATTCCAGACATTCTGAAGGGCCTTTGTCAAAGAAAATGACTGTACTTCAGTCCTCTGTGGTCCAATCCCTGTGTTTCCTGCAGAAAGTTAGTTTTTCTTGGAGAGAAGTGACTTCTTTGCTGCCCATCCTGAGATCAGTGTGTTTTTGATGCACTAACACCTGCCTGTTGCCATTCCTGAGCAAGCTCTGCACTGGTGTGGAATCCCATAGAAGAATCCTCTTAGGAGACAGTACTAACACTTATTGGACTTTCGTGGGCATCCTGAAGCCTCCTTCACTGCGCTTGAACCTTTCTTTAAAGTTCTTGATGATCCGATAAATGGTTGATTTAGGGGCAATCTTACAAGCAACCATGTCCTTGCCTGTAAATCCTTTTTAATGCAAAATAATGGCAAATGTCCTTACCTGTAAGGCCTTTTTAATGCAAAATAATGGCAACTATGGTTATTCCCTTGAAGGAATCAAGACAATATTTTCAATAATTAGCACCCTTCTAAAGCAACCAATCTGCTTTCATTCCTCGATTCTGCAGATTGAACTATATCAGCTGCTTTGTCCATCTTAACACTTTCTGCTGAGCTAACAAGAAAATCATTGAAATGACGTAAGCAGGTCATTTTGTGGCAGGGCCGAAATTAAGTGGAAATAGTGTTTTGTCATGGTTAATTTTCACGTCAAGGATTGAGTTTACGATTCATCTGATCACTGATAACAATCTAGAGTTAATGCAAATTCCCAATATAAACGCAGCAAACTATGAAAACCAAAAGGTGTCAGTCTCGATCAAAATTAGGGCCACAACTGTGTATGTATTGTGTTTAGTCATTATTCTTGTGTCCTGATATAACGTGTGGGATCTTATCTTAGGGCCTTTGCCAAGAAGCAGCAGCAGCTGAGCGCCCTGAAGGTCCTACAGAGGAACTGTGCAGCCTACCTGAAACTGCGGCACTGGCAATGGTGGAGACTGTTCACCAAGGTGAGTCCTGCAGATTGTGGCACTAGGGTCCAGTCCATCTCCCATGACCACCCTATAATCACATTTTATTGTTTTTATAGGTAAAACCACTACTTCAAGTCACCAGACAGGAGGAAGAACTTCTGGCCAAAGATGAAGAACTGTTGAAGGTGAAGGAGAAGCATTGTAAGGTGGAGGGAGAACTTGTGGATATGGAGAGAAAGCACCAGCAGGTAAGGGAAGATCAGTCTCCAGGTACACAATCAAGCCCATGGTGGTCCTCTGATTGTAGGGTCACTAGGACATTGGTTTTGCCCCCTCTTACCCAATGTCCTCTATAGTTGGTAGAGGAGAAGAACATTCTCGCGGAGCAGCTCCAAGCTGAGACAGAGCTGTTTGCCGAGGCCGAGGAGATGAGGGCCCGACTCGCAGTAAAGAAACAGGAGCTGGAAGAGATCCTGAGAGATCTAGAGATCCGCATGGAGGAGGAGGAAGAGAGGAACCAAGTCCTGCAGAACGAGAAGAAGAAGATGCAGTCGCACATCCAGGTACATAAGATCTCATGTCCTCCAACCTCTGGTGTCACCCTGCACCAGTCTTATATGTGCTCTTTGCCCTGCTCATTACTTCTAGCAGTCAGGGGACATCAGTAATTTGGACACTACTTGTTTCAGGATCTTGAGGAACAATTGGATGAGGAGGAAGCGGCCCGACAGAAGCTACAGCTGGAGAAAGTGACCGCAGAAGCCAAAATAAAGAAGATGGAGGAGGATATCCTGCTGCTGGAGGATCAGAACTCCAAGTTTATAAAGGTGGGGGCGACTCGAGGAGGGGTTGATGCTCAGACTCGATAACTGGATCTGTCTGGTGACAACCAAAAAGTTATTTTATATTTATTCTTCTGATTTTAATCTTTTAAAGTATCACTCCAGCATTATTTGCTTTCAGCTCTAGAGTTATGCTTTAAATCTAAGCCCTGTGTTCTATGCAATACTCTCCCAGCGTGGCTTCACCATATTCGGCCTCGCTGTGGTCCTGTGGCGCCATCTTGTAACCTCTGACTGCTCGGAATCATTAACGGGATTCTGGTAGCAGGTTTTTGCTTCCTCATCTGAGAGCAGCATGTTGTAGGCAAAGAGATTCTGAATCAAACGATGTGTAACTTAGATTACAGGCTGCAGCGGTGACACAAAGCATTTAGTTTTAGCAATACAGCAGAGCTGGGAAGACGTGTCCCCCCTTCCCGTCCACTCCAGGCTCTCATAGAGATTGTACATACACAGTGAGGTGTTAGAGCAGAGATGTGTGGGCCCACCATTCTTGTGACCTAGTATTCCTGTAATGGTAATCACCAGGTGATAACGCATTTAGTTTTAGCTAAACAGCAGAGCTGGGAAGAAGTGTCCCCCCTTCCCGTCCACTCCAGGCTCTCATAGAGATTGTACATTCACAGTGAGGTGTTAGAGCAGAGATGTGTAGGACCACCATGCTTGTGACATAGTATTCCTGTAATGGTAATCACCAGGTGATAACGCATTTAGTTTTAGCAGTACAGGAGAGGCGGCCCGTAATTAAGAGTGACACCTCACAGTGAATGCACAATCCCAGCAGGGGGCGGGACGTGACAAAGTAGTCCTGTAATGTTGATCACAGGATAATAAAGCCTTTAGTTTACATCAACAATAGCACAGAGCCTGATAAGAGAGGTACAGTTGATTTTTGTTTTTCAACCCCTGCAACATGCGGTTCTCAGTTTACATAGCAAGAACCTGCTGAGAGATTCCCTTTAAATTATATGTATGCTATGGAAAAATTCAACATTTCGTTAAATTGTTCTGTTGGTCCAAAATGGGCTAGTCTTTATGGTTGAGCTGTTATATTATACCCCACTCAGATCTGCATTGACAGTCTTGCACTGTTGAGTTTTACATCAGAGGACACTATAGATCAGTGCAGTGTACAGGAGGGCGGTATATAATCCAGGACCCATCACATACACTGTTATGGGGTGAAATCTTCAACCATTAGTGTCCTGAATGCAGTTTTTGATAAGATTATATATTGTGTTATTCAAGATCAGGACTAGATAAGCAAAGGAAAATGAATGGAGTTGCTGAAAGTTTTTGTTTATTCAGGAAAAAAAGTTAATGGACGAGAGGATCGCAGAATGTACTGCACAGCTCGCCGAGGAGGAGGAGAAGGCTAAGAACCTGGCCAAGCTGAAGAACAAGCAGGAGATGATGATCACCGACCTGGAAGGTGCCGTGTGTTAAGATCCATAGACCCTTCATGTATCCGAATCCCCCTCCATGATTATCTACCATCCTATCTGCTTCATTTACTTTTTTAGAGAGGTTAAAAAAGGAGGAAAAGACCCGACAGGAGCTGGAGAAGGCCAAACGCAAACTGGATGGCGAGACCACCGACCTACAGGACCAGATAGCTGAGCTTCAGGCACAGATCGAAGAGCTGAAGCTACAGCTTGCCAAAAAGGAAGAGGAGCTGCAGGCTGCATTAGCAAGGTGATACACCGCCCTATAGTGCGTAACTAGAAGAATAGTCTACTACTTCATTGTCAGTGTTGATCTCTTCACCTAGGACACTGATTCATGTTTTTCTTCATTCACTCACTGTGTGCACAGAGGTGATGATGAAGTGGTTCAGAAGAACAACGCTCTGAAGTTGGTGCGGGAGCTGCAGGCACAGATCGCTGAACTGCAAGAAGATCTGGAGTCCGAAAAGGCTTCCCGAAATAAGGCTGAGAAACAGAAGAGAGACCTGAGCGAGGAGCTGGAGGCTCTGAAAACGGAGCTGGAGGACACTCTGGACACCACGGCCGCCCAGCAGGAGCTCAGGTACAGTCACTGGGCATTCAGGAGGATGTGTAGGCGGTATTATAGGGACTGTGCGGAGCTCAGGTACAGTCACTGGGCATTCAGGATGATGTGTAGGCGGTATTATAGAGGACTATGCGGGAGCACAGGTACCGTCACTGGGCATGCAGGACTGATGTGTAGGCGGTAATATAGAGGACCTTGCAAAATATCAGATAGCGTCACTGACTGATGTGTCGGCGGTATTATGGAAGACCGTGCGGCTTGTGACATTGTTAATGTTTGATCGGTGGGGGTCTATTCTTTGGGACCTCTGGTGATCAGTGAAATGAAGGGCCCACATAAATGCTACGTTTTTCTAGATTTCCCAGTAGCAGATCAGTCACTTGAAGTAACGTGTTTCCTGTGTAGGACAAAGCGGGAACAAGAAGTGGCCGAACTAAAGAAAAGCATTGAAGAGGAGACCAAAAACCACGAAGCTCAAATCCAGGAGATGAGGCAGCGGCAGGCCACCGCCCTGGAGGAGCTATCCGAGCAACTGGAGCAAGCCAAGAGGGTAAGAGGATGTGGAGGCAGGAGAGCCGGCCGAGCAATATCTATGTACTGTGTAATTGGAAACTCCAGATTGTCCTACTTACCAGGTCATTTACCACAGTTTAAGGGGAATCTAGAGAAGAACAAGCAGAGCCTGGAGTCTGATAACAAGGAGCTGGCCGGAGAAGTGAAGGTTCTGCAGCAGCAGAAGGCAGAGTCCGAACACAAGAGGAAGAAGCTGGAGGCGACAGTGCAAGAACTGCACGCCAAAGTGTTAGAAGGGGACAGGCTACGGGCAGAGCTGGGGGAGAAGAGCAGCAAGCTCCAGGTACTGACTCTAAAATATGGGGGAAAGCCACTGTTCACTACTATAATACTGCCCCTATATACAAGAATATAACTACTATAATACTGTCCCTATATACAAGAATATAACTACTATAATACTGCTCCTATGTACAAGAATATAACTACTATAATACTGCCTCTATGCACAAGAATATAACTACTATAATACTGCTCCTATGTACAAGAATATAACTACTATAACACTGCCCCTATGTACAAGAATATAACTACTATAATACTGCCCCTATGTACAAGAATATAACTACTATAACACTGCCCCTATGTACAAGAATATAACTACTATAATAATACTGCTCCTATGTACAAGAATATAACTACTATAATACTGCCCCTATGTACAAGAATATAACACTATAATACTGCCCCTATATACAGAATATAACTACTATAATACTGCCCTATATACAAGAATATAACTACTATAATACTGCTCCTATGTACAAGAATATAACTACTATAATACTGCCCCCTATGTACAAGAATATAACTACTATAATACTGCTCCTATGTACAAGAATATAACTACTATAATAATACTGCCCCTATGTACAAGAATATAACTATTATAATACTGCTCCTATGTACAGGAATATAACTACTATAATACTGCCCCTATGTACAAGAATATAACTACTATAATACTGCCCCTATGTACAAGAATATAACTACTATAATACTGCCCCATATGTACAAGAATATAACTACTATAATACTGCCCTATGTACAAGAATATAACTATTAAATACTGCTCTATGTACAGGAATATAACTACTATAATACTGCCCTATGTACAAGAATATAACACTATAATACTGCCCTATGTACAAGAAAATAACTACTATAATACTGCCCCCTATGTACAGAAATATAGTTAATATAATACTGCTCCTATGTACAAGAATATAACCACTATAATACTGCCCCTATGTACAAGAATATAACTACTATAATACTGCTCCTATGTACAAGAATATAACTACTATAATACTGCCCCATATGTAAAGAATATAACTACTATAATACTGCCCCTATGTACAAGAATATAACTATTATAATACTGCTCCTATGTACAGGAATATAACTACTATAATACTGCCCCTATGTACAAGAATATAACCACTATAATACTGCCCCTATGTACAAGAATATAACTACTATAATACTGATCCTATGTACATGACTATAACTACTATAATACTGCCCCTATGTACAGGAATATAACTACTATAATACTGCTCCTTTAATGATAGTAATAATTTTGTCATTACCTTTGTTTTAGAATGAGTTGGAAAAATGTTTCTAGTTTGCTGGAAGAAGCTGAGAAGAAGGGTATAAAGCTGGTGAAGGATGTGGCCGGTCTGGAGTCACAGCTGCAGGATACACAGGTGGGAATATGGACTAATATGATATATATAATCCCTATATAGCAGCATTATTAGTGCTCTGAATACAGAGGATTGCAGGATGGCACATTGTCCTCTCACACCGGGCATCTCCTTCATGTCACATTTGGAAGCCTGTGACGTCACAATGACATCACAGGTTTCCATGGCAATGGCCCATATACAGGAGGGAAGCTCCCGAGATTCAGCCCCAGGACTCACTGATCATTTCCCTGTCCCCTTCGGAGAGTCAGGCCGACACTGTTAGAACTGTACATATACCCAAACTACGCCTGGTGGGGGGCATATACTCAAGCTGCACAGGGAGGGAGGGGGGACAGTGACCACAAGGATGTGCCAGGAAAGGTTAAAATGAACTATTTAATTGTTCAGTTGCTCTTCAGGTTGTCTAACGGTTTCTTCCCCCATTAGGAACTGCTGCAAGAGGAGACCAGACAGAAGCTGAACCTCAGCAGCCGCATCCGACAGCTAGAGGAGGAGAAGAACAATCTGCAGGAGCAGCAGGAGGAGGAGGAGGAGGCCAGGAAAGCCCTGGAGAAGCAGATCCTCTCCCTCCAGGCTCAGGTAGGACAGCAGCAGGGCGCTCTGTAGTCTCACCTTGTCCCGCTCCTGCAGCTCTGGTAATCAGCTGCTCTTCTCCTGCTCAGCTTACAGACTCCAAGAAGAAGGTGGAGGATGATGTGGGCACAATAGAGGGTCTGGAAGAGGTGAAGAAGAAGCTGCTGAAAGATATGGAGCTAGTGGGTCAGCGCTTGGAAGAAAAAGGACTGGCCTATGAGAAGTTGGAGAAAACCAAGAACAGACTTCAGCAAGAGCTGGATGACCTGATGGTGGACCTGGATCACCAGAGGCAGATTGTGTCCAATCTGGAGAAGAAGCAGAAGAAGTTCGACCAGGTGAGTCTTCGCTTACAATACGGGGCTGAATGTTCGTCATTTTTTTGGCTTCTAAGCAGAATATATGACTAAAAAAATGAGCGGACCCATGGCTGAACCCAAAAATTCTAATAAAAAAAAAAAGTTTGGTTCGGGAATCAGACTTGGCCTAAACTTGACCCTGGACAATAAACCCTGAATTTCTGAGCTGAAAATGGTGGTAATGAGGGCTAGGGGTCTGGAAAAATGTGGAAAATGAGGTATAATTATACATACTTTGTTTTCACAAAAATAAGACAGCAGTCAGTCTCTCTTCTAGCCCGCTCATTAAGCTACATGTAAAGTAGGTAGCTGGGGGCTGGTATTGTCAGGGCGGGAAGGGCCATGGGTATTTTGACCTTCCCAGTGTAAACAATAGCAGCTTGCAGCCACCTCATCACATTAGATGCCCCAATTCTGGCATTTTACCCTCCTCTTCCTGACAGCCTGGTGTGGTGGCAGTCAGTGTCATAATTAATGGGTTTGATGTCAGCTATGAATTGTCAGCTGACATCAAGCTCTGAGGTTAGTAATTGAATAGGGGTCTATCAGACACCACTATTACTAACCTGGCAAGTGAATGGTTAAAAAACACTCATTTGAATGAAGTCTCCCCCTCATTCACCAATTGAAAAAGTAAACAAAAACCTGTAAGTTCCAGCAGTAATCCAACAGGTAATGTCCCACAATGGCCATCGATTCTTATGGAGTTCTTCCTGAGAACGTTCTCAGAACGAGGGTCCATAGGTTACTACTGGTCAGTGGCAGCCCTGAATTTTCACACGGGCGCTGACAAGTAACGTTACATCACTTCACTGCTTGTGGGTCTGGCGCTCCAACCGCGACACGCAGGTCAAGTAACGTTACTGATGTCAGTGCCCATAGGAAAATGTAGGGCTCGCTTCTGACTGACAGCAACCTTATAGACCCTCATTCTTGGAACAAAACTCCACAGGAATCGATGGGCGTCATGAGACATTACCTTTTAGATTACGGTGGTAACTTTCAATATTTTTTTCGTTATTTAATAGGTGAATGAGGACATGTGGGGGAGACTTTACTTAAATATATTTTTCTGGGTCTTTTTTTTTTTTAACGACGCACTTGCCAGGTTGGTAATGGTGGTGTCTGATAGACCCCTATCCAATTACTAACGTATGGGCTTGATGTCGACTGACAATTCCCAGCTGACAGCAACCTCTTTATTCATTGCCCTGATTGCCACTGCACCATGGCTATTGGGAAGAACTGAGTAAAGCGCCAGATTTGGAGCATCTAAGCGATGTGTGGTGGCTGCCGGTTGGGATAATTAAATTGGCAACTGCCAAATAACAATGCCTCTTCCCACCCTGATAATGCCAGCCCCCTGTGGTCTGCTTTACCTTGGCTGGTAATTAACCTCCCTAACGGTTTTCCCGAGTCTCTCTCGGGATGAAAATGTTGTACCCAAAGCGATTACCCCGAGGGAGACTCGGGGTAAGTGCCTATTGTGACATCTGAGTAGGGATGGGCGAATCTACTCGCTAGGACTCGTTACTCGGCGAGTAGTAAGGGACTCGCAGGACTCGGTACTCTGCGAGTCTCCCAGTGATTACTCGCACGAGTCCAATGCAAATCGCAAATCAATGGCAAACACTGACAAAACTAGGATTACCATTGTTTGCATTAGACTCGGCTACTGTGCGAGTGATAGCAGGGAAACTCGCAGATAACTGCTGTTACATTGCGAGCCGAGTCCAGCTGTCTTCTCTGTGCAGCTCCAGGGTCCTAGAGCCTGCCTGCTCACAGACATGATGTAGCAGAGCTGAGATTGTTCTCAGTCTGCTCATTCCCTGTGCATAGATATAGCCATTGTAACGCTTTTAGCATAAAATTCCAGAATTATTCGTAACGCCAGGGAGGTTAAAAATGGGGGACACCACACCATCTTTTTTTTTTTTTTTTTTTTTTTTTTTTTTGTTTATTTATTTTAAAAAACAGTGTAGTGATCCCTTGTATATTTGATAAACATTCAAGGCAAAGCAGACTGCTGGGGGTTGTAGTATGTAGCTCTCTGTTTTACCCACGCTTTATCAAGAATTAGGTGGGAGTCCTTTTTATTTTATTTTTTGTCTTTGCAAGTAGTGTGCCGGCCAATTACAGCCATGCCAATACTTGACCTGGTTATGATTGGGCTGGAAGTGCCCACTAAAAAAAGCTTGCTGATTGGCTGCTCTGCTGTCTTTTAACAAGCTTTATTCAGATGACAAACCCAAACAGTAATCAGACGTACAGGTAGAAGTCCGTGTTCAGGGTTCAGCATTCGTACGAACTCTGAACTTTATAGTTTGGGTTCCCTCATCCCTATATACAACATTTTATCCTTTGTCACCATTTCCAGCTTCTCGCTGAAGAGAAAACCATCTCAGCCCGATGTGCTGAAGAACGCGACAGAGCGGAGGCTGATGCTCGGAGAAGGAGACCAAAGCTCTGTCTCTGGCCAGATCCCTTGAAGAAGCGCTGGAGGCTCGAGATGAGTTTGAAAGACTGAACAAGCAGCTCCGTGCCGAGATGGAGGATCTCATGAGCTCCAAGGATGATGTCGGGAAGAATGTGAGCATGGCTGCAGCCATGTGTGTCATCTTTGTAGTCTGACTGTAGGGTTTTTGCCGCCATCTCACTACTGCTTACTCTTGCAGGTCCATGAGTTGGAGAAGTCTAAGCGCACCCTCGAGCAGCAGGTGGAGGAGATGAGGACTCAGCTGGAAGAGTTGGAGGATGAGCTTCAGGGCACAGAAGATGCCAAGCTTCGATTGGAAGTAAACATGCAGGCCATGAAGGCACAATTCGAGAGAGACCTCCAGGCACGCGATGAGCAGAACGAAGAGAAGAAGCGTATGTTGGTGAAGCAGGTGAGTGGCGGATGACGCGGGTGGGTGGTTGGTGCAGTAGTCAAGACCAGATAAACATGAACCATTGTCTACGTCTGAAAGGTGAGAGAGATGGAAGCCGAGTTGGAAGATGAACGCAAGCAGCGAGCTCTGGCTGTTGCCGCCAAGAAGAAGTTGGAAATGGATTTGAAGGATCTGGAGTCACAAATAGAGGGGGCAAATAAGGGTCGGGAAGACGCCATTAAACAGCTCCGTAAACTGCAGGTAATGTCACCTGGTCATACAAACATCCCTCCAGGTCAGAAAACGAAGGGTCACTCTAATTAGCTTCAGTATCTCACTAGGCACAAATGAAGGATTACCAGCGGGAACTTGAAGAGGCGAGAGCTTCTCGAGATGACATATTCGCTCAGTCAAAGGAGAACGAGAAGAAGTTGAAGAATCTGGAGGCCGAAATTCTCCAACTCCAAGAGGTAACCCCTCGTGATATGGGCAATATTGCGCATCTGCTTCATTAGTTTTGGGTCAACCATGTTCTTACTAATCTCCACAGGAGCTTGCGGCTTCTGAGCGATCCAGACGCCACGCCGAGCAGGAGAGGGACGAGCTGGCCGACGAGATCTCAAACAGCACCTCAGGAAAGTGAGTGGCTCCAATCTTCATTGTCTTCATGTTTATCCTCCAGAATTGGAAAGTATGTGGAAGTGATTACAGGACTGAGTCTCCACCGGGCATAAAATTGTCTTATCCCTGACAGGTCGGCCCTCCTGGATGAGAAGAGGCGTTTGGAAGCCAGAATCGCCCAACTGGAGGAAGAGCTGGAAGAGGAGCAGAGCAACATGGAGCTGCTGAATGATCGATTCCGCAAAACCACTCTCCAGGTGGGAGAATAAGCTTAGCCCCCTCAAGATGGCCACAGCAGGGGGATTACAATGTTATAATACTCTATCACTTTGCATTGAAGACCATTTTAATTACTCGGAGGCAAAGTACTTATCTGTGCTTGGGTTATGGTCTTTATTGAGCAGTAGATCAAAACATAACTTGCAAACTTTCCCAACACCAGAATTAAAGGGAACAAGTCATGCCCTTTTTTGTTGTTTATCCACCCCCCAATGTTATTTAGATCATGTAGTGTTCATTAGTAACTTTTTTAATTGCAGTATTCATCCCAAAAAAGCATTTTAGATACCTTCATATTTTCATTAGCTAGTTGGGCAAACAGTCATACAGTCATCCAGCTGGTTAACAGATATGTCACTGAACTTGTAGCATAACCAGTAGCTCTGTATAAAGGACCTGTGTGATGTCACAACCATGTGACCGTAATGTGTGGAGCTAAGCATTAAAGCAGTAAATCGTTAAGGTCTATGTAGGTCTCCACCGATTTAGTCACATGGTCATGACATCACAGGTCCTTTTAGCTTTTTTGAATTAACTTGCTAGTTCACTGAACTGCTAACTATTAACCACTTGGATGACTGTATGACTGTTTGCTCAGCTAGCTAGAAAATATGTAAGTATCCAAGATGCTTTAATGAGATGAACGATTTAAAAAAAAAAAAAAATTAATGAACACTCACTGTGATCTAAGTAATATTGAGGGCGGTTTAATAACAGAAAAGGACATGACAGGTTCCCTCTAAGGAGGCATGTAAAGTTAAATACTCGTTAGTAACATACTTTTTTATGGGGCACTTCATTGGGAGAGACAACCTCTATGGGCGATATGCTGCCACCTGGAGGTTAACATGAAGAATACATCTTGGAAAAAAGTTGGCTCCTCTTCAACATGCTACACCTGACCTAACGAAAGCAACTATCAGTGACCTGGTTAGAGTTGGCAGCTTGTCTCCTACAGCCCCGATAACACATTCAGATGCCTACATAGTCTTCCTGGTGGGCCCTTGCAGCGGCTTTGTATTCCTGGTCGGGCCCTTGCAGCGGCTTTGTCTTCGTGGTCGGGCCCTTGCGGCGGCTTTGTCTTCGTGGTCGGGCCCTTGCAGCGGCTTTGTCTTCGTGGTCGGGCCCTTGCAGCGGCTTTGTCTTCGTGGTCGGGCCCTTGCGGCGGCTTTGTCTTCGTGGTCGGGCCCTTGCGGCGGCTTTGTCTTCGTGGTCGGGCCCTTGCGGCGGCTTTGTCTTTGTGGTCGGGCCCTTGCGGCGGCTTTGTCTTCGTGGTCGGGCCCTTGCGGCGGCTTTGTCTTCGTGGTCGGGCCCTTGCGGCGGCTTTGTCTTTGTGGTTGGGCCCTTGCGGCGGCTTTGTCTTTGTGGTCGGGCCCTTGCGGCGGCTTTGTCTTCGTGGTCGGGCCCTTGCGGCGGCTTTGTCTTTGTGGTCGGGCCCTTGCGGCGGCTTTGTCTTCGTGGTCGGGCCCTTGCGGCGGCTTTGTCTTTGTGGTTGGGCCCTTGCGGCGGCTTTGTCTTTGTGGTCGGGCCCTTGCGGCGGCTGGTCCACCTCTTGTACAACCAATGATTGCTGAATTTGATCTACTGTTCTGGAAGATTGTGCCAAGCCTGGGCGCCTTCTGTCAGTGCATGGCTCACTCCACCTGAGTGGTTGGCGCCTCATAGGTCATACATCTGTTCTTATGCTCCATAAGGTCACTGTTTAGTCTTCAGTCCACATTTTGTAGAGCTCTTACTTTTGCATCGGGGGGACTCGAGTCTTGGCAGAACGGTATTTCGGGCATCAGTCACTTGGGTTGTAACCTCAGGGATTGCTCTCTCATTCTGCAATATGGTTATTAGTATTCCCACCCTAGGAACTGCTTAAGAACATCTCATGGTTTCTACATCCTTCAATGATGCACCCGAGAAAAAAAATAATTTTTTTAATTAACATCCTTTAATTGCAGCCTTTATTAGGAGACAACACACATCTCCTTGGGTGGTCTTGCTTTGTTTCTCCACTGACTGTATATCTCGGTGTGTGCAGGCCAGGTGTAGCCTGTTGGGTAGGACAGATTTTCTAAGGTGTATTCTTGGTATCGGCCTCCAGATGGCAGTATATTACCCATAGTCTGTATCCTCTAATCAACGTAGGAAACCAAAAAATTGTCTTTTTATTGATATGGAAGATCTAAGCTATAACGTTTTCCCCTTATTGAAAGATGACATGACAAGACTCGTTAAAGGGTCAATATTGACTTTTAGGGATTGTTACTTCTAATAGGTGGCGCTAGAGTTTATGTCCTCTAAAGAGGTAATTTTTTTTTCTTCAGTATTGGCGAATACCTATCAGTGGAGCCATCTCGGGCGCTCCACTATCTACACATTGGTGATCTGGCTTATTTTTCTTCATATTAATTTATAAGGTTTTTTTCCATCCTTAGGTGGACACTCTCAATGCTGAGCTGGCCGGGGAGCGCAGCTCAGCCCAAAAGAGTGAAAATGCCCGACAACAGCTGGAGCGACAGAACAAGGAGCTGAAAGCCAAACTCCAGGAGCTGGAGGGAACTGTGAAGTCCAAATTTAAAGCCACTATTGCCACCCTGGAATCTAAGATTGCACAGGTGGAGGAGCAGCTGGAACAGGAGGCCAAGTAAGTGTCTTCAGATCAGAGTGATGTGATTGTGAATCCATCAGGAAGGTAAAGACTTGTCTGTCACACGTGGTGAACTTTGCTCTGTCTTCCTGCAGAGAGCGAGCCGCATCCAACAAGCTTGTGCGCAGGACGGAGAAGAAGCTAAAAGAAGTGTTCATGCAAGTGGAAGATGAACGGCGACATGCGGACCAGTATAAGGAGCAGGTCTGTGTCCCGACGGGAATCCCAATTATTAGATTAACCACCTATAGCCTGATCACTAGCCCACTACTGCTTAATTACTCTACAGATGGAAAAGGCCAACGTCCGCATGAAGCAACTGAAGAGGCAACTGGAAGAAGCAGAAGAGGAAGCGACTCGTGCAAACGCCTCAAGACGTAAACTGCAGCGGGAGCTGGATGACTCATCCGAGGCCAACGAGGGTCTGATCCGTGAAGTGTCCACCCTGAAGAACAGGCTGAGGTGGGGAAACCAAACTGCGTTGAACACAGCTCATAAAAGGGGTTGACCGGCCTTATTATATTGATGATCAGATGTGTCAACAGTGAATGGAGCCAAAATGGCACCGTCTGCTGTACACTGTAAGGGCCATAGCCAACGAGAGCAGCTCAGCTCTTACTGGATTGTAATGAATGAGGTTATCTGTGAGGAGACAATTGTTTTATAGGGTTGTCCCATCTCTGTTCTCAGATTGTGTTTATGTATATGTTGTAGAGGGGAGGTCCCCAACCTTTCTGACCTTAAGAGCCACATCCATCCCTGAGAGAGAGTCACGAGCCACATCCAGCTCTGAGAGAGGGTCAAGAGCATTATCCAGCTCAGAGAGGTCCATGAGCCACATTTAGCTCTGAGGGAGATCCACGAGCCACATTTAGCTCTGAGGGAGGTCCACGAGCCACATTTAGCTCTGAGAGAGGTCCACGAGCCACATTTAGCTCTGAGAGAGGTCCACGAGCCACATTTAGCTCTGAGAGAGGTCCACGAGCCACATTTAGCTCTGAGAGAGGTCCACGAGCCACATTTAGCTCTGAGAGAGGTCCACGAGCCACATTTAGCTCTGAGGGAGGTCCACGAGACACATTTAGCTCTGAGGGAGGTCCACGAGCCACATTTAGCTCTGAGGGAGGTCCACGAGCCACATTTAGCTCCGGCTCCCCTCACAGTAGTGACATCCAGAGCCCTCATTTACCAGCATGATGACAGCCAAAGCTTTTCCACAGGGATCCCACCGTGGCAGTATACAAAGATCCAGGGGTCCCTACCTCACTCCCATTCAGATCTGCTTTTTGTGGGGCTACTCACAAAAGTCACCATCTGGATACCTGCTCTTCATATCTGTTTGCTAGACCTAGTGCTAATGCAACAAACTGGAAGACAACCACGAGCCACACATCACTGGTTCGCAAGCCACAGGGCCCTGCTGAGAGAGAGGTGGACAAAATGAGACCCATTGGTATACTTTCCAAATGGGCAATTTTGAGAACATTAAAAAAAAAACTCCAGATCTGTCTTGCTCCGGCCATGACTGCAATACTGTTGCGGTGGTGACAATAAACCAGATGGTAAACCAACCCAACTCTCATTTATAATGCCTTATTCGCTTATCTGCGTGGGCATCTTATTTGTATGATCGATAAATATGGTTTGGGGCTGTTAAACACGAAATGACAAGTCTTCTTATAGGGAATCTTTCACCACCAGTTTTAAACTAAGGATCAATAATACCCCATAAATAAAAATAAGAATCTTGGACTTGGCCCCTACAAAATCATGACCTCCAGTATAGATTTAACCTTAGTTTTTCAAAAGAAAAAAGTTTTAATTCATATGAAAGTAAGGGCTACTCAGTGCAGCTTTTGGTTCGGCCAGGGGCTCAGTGCACCATTCCTCCCTATCAGCATGCTGTGCACCTCCCTTTAGTTTGACATCTTACAGTTGCACAGCGTAAAGGCCCTGTCACACACGACGCTCCAGCGATCCCAACAGAGATAATGACCTGCCGGTATCGCTGGAGCGTCGTTACCTGGTTGCTGGGGAGCTGTCAAACAGGCAGATCTCCTCAGTGATCAGGGACCTGGGAGCCACCTCCGACATCGGTGAAGGCGGGGGAGGACGCTGGTAACCATGGTAAACACCAGGTATCTAGGCAGCGCGCGCTGCCTAGATACCCGGTGTTTACCATGGTTATCAGCCAGTGAGGTCACTGATCGCTGGTCTTTCGCTGTCACACGCAGCGATGCGTGCTGACCAACGGGAAACCAACGATCAAAAAATGACCCAGAGCACTTTGTAGCGATCAGCGACCTCACAGCAGGGGCCGACCGCTGCTCAGTGTCACCCAGAACGACATCGCTGGAGAGATCGTTGTAACGTCACAGTTACAACGATCTCGCTAATGATATCGTTGTGTGTGACTGGGCATTAAGAGCTCTCCGATTTGAATCCTTAAACCTTGGACCGGCATGTCAGCACTAGAGAACTAGAGATGAGCGATACTTTCAAGATTCTGATTCGGTTCAGGTTAGGGGTTCGGTGGCGTTGGCTGTTCTCTGCCCACATACAGCCAGCCATATGCAGAATACTTCAGGGTGCGGGAGGGTGGGTATTTTTTTTTTTTTTATATAAACATGCTGACAATGGGTGAAAATTTCAACACCCATTGTGAGCCCGACCACACACTGCAAGCAGTTTGCACTGGACTGACAAGCAGGCATACTGGGGCACAGCGGAGAACGCTCCAGCACTTTGGCATCGCAACTCACCCAAACTCCAGCCCCGAACAGATTTGCTCACCTCTAGTCAGCACTGACAATACACGACACCTGCGAGCCTGAGCACACACTGTGCTGGGTTCAGTCTCATCCCCTTTCCTGTGAGCAGTGAGTGGCCCCTGCAGACATAAGCGGGATTAGAGTGCGCTGACATGGTGCGCGCTCAGTAGACTTCTATGGAGGACATTAAATGTTGCGGATTAGGTCAGGCAGGGATCACACTGAGCAGCCGAGCGGTGTCAGTAAAACTAAGCAGAGGTGTGTTTTTTGCTGGATGAGGGTTAGAATTGGACACCCCAGAAGGGGCAAAAACAAGCCCGCTCTTGCACCTGTAGTTTTTCAGAGCAAAATGGGAAAATTATACTGAAGATTTGAGACTTATGGGGTTAAGTATAAGTAATATAAATTGAGTTTTGGGGGTGACAATGATTATTTTAAATGTATTCTTTTTGATTGTCGTAAATGGTGTTCTTTTGCAGGAGGGGTGGTCCCATGTCCTTCTCCTCAACAACATCTTCCAGCCGTTCCGGTCGCCGCCAGCTCCAGATAGAGGGCGCTTCCCTCGATCTCTCAGATGACGAAACGGAGAGTAAAACCAATGAAGTCAACGAGACGTCTGCTTCTTCCCCAGCCGAGTGACTTCCTTCCCCCAGCATTCCTCTGCCCGAATCGGGGCCGCCTAGGGAGCAAGAATGAAGGGACATGACACTGCTCTTGGAGCACGGAGGGGTCCGCCCGTCTGGAGAGTCTGTATCGCACTCCTCTCCAGCTTTGGGTCTTTCTATTGCTAAATCACAAATCCGTATTGAATCGGTTTCTGCCGAAGACCACCTTCCTTCTCCCCATACACAGAAGGCAGGCATCAAAGATTTACTAATTCCGACTCTACATTTCCTATCCAGGCGTCTGTTTTAAGACTTTTTTGCTTTCTTTTTTTTCTTCATAGCATCATGTGGATAAAACAAAAAATAAAGCCTACACTACATGTCCATATCCCACGTGGGCGACGACGGGGGTGAAGGGAAGAGGCGCGATTCCTGCCCCATTTTGCATGTTGTATCAGGTCTCTTTTTCCAGTCTGTGGTGGACTGCAGAAGAGAAGTTTCATGACTAAACTGTGAATCTGCCCGATTTCTCATTCCTTTAGGATTCTGGGCTCGGGCACGGACTGTCCATTTTTCCCCTCGGCACCAGCCATTCTGCATCCTGCCAACACTGTGACGTTGGTCATCTGGGTTATTTCTCTCCAAATAATAATTGCATTTCAATTAGCGATTAGCACTTTGTTCAGATCCCACTTGCAATTTTTAAAAACCTAAGAAAAAAGGCTGAAAAAAATATTTAATGACCTAAACGGTGCCTTAGACACTTAGTCAATTGAGAATATTACAATACATATCCACCTCTCCCAGCAGATTGAATGAGATTATTACATGACTGTGCATTATATCACTAGGAGGTCCAGATCAGAAGTCAGTATTACTCAGAACATATGCTGGAAATATCATGTGTTTTTATTTTAATATGTATTAAAAGCTTCATACTCTCCAGGATTAAAGAGGGGTGTTGTGTCGCCCCCCTCCCCCCTCTTGACCCATGAGGGTTAATACAGGTTATCTCTGTGTGCGCATAAAATGTCTGTCTTGTTAAATATATATATATATTTTTTTTTTTACTACATAACAGCTGCCGAAATCACCTGCCCATCCCCAGGGATCTCCCTTTTTTTCCCCTCACCCCCGTGTATATCCCATATTTCTAGACAAAGAATTTTGTAAGACAATAAACGTATTCATTATAGAATTTGCTTTCTCTGCCTCTTATTGTAGCACAGAGTACAGACCGCATGCAGTATTGGGTTGTTGGTGCCATTCTGCACATAGACTGATGGCTGAAAAATGAGTGCAGTATGAAATCCTCTTTGTTGCTTTGTTTATGACTGGGTGGAAGCCTGATGTATCACAAACCTTCCTCTGGTGCTCTGCCTGTGCAAGTTTGATGGCAGCAGCTTGCTGTATCACAAACCTTCCTCTAGTGTTCTACCTGTGCAAGTTTGATGGTCAGCAGCTTGCTGTATCACAAACCTTCCTCTAGTGTTCTACCTGTGCAAGTTTGATGGTCAGCAGCTTGCTGTATCACAAACCTTCCTCTAGTGTTCTACCTGTGCAAGTTTCATGTGCAGCAGCTTGCTGTATCAGAAACCTTCCTCTAGTGCAGGGTTGGGGAACTCCAGGTCTCCTGGGCCACCAACAGATCAGGTTTTCAGTATTTAGCATTGCAAAGATAATATCACCTGCACTGGTGATGATTCCAAATCCTGTGCAATGTAAAGGAAATCCTCAAAACGTGACCCATTGATGGCCCTTGAGGCCTGGAGTTCCCCACCCCTGCTCTAGTGTTCTGCTGGCATTAGAGCTTCATGGGTGGCAGCTTGCTGTATCAGAAACCTTCCTCTAATGCAGGCATAACATCAGAAGAAGGTTTCCGATACAGTAATCTGGACGCCCATGAAACTAATGCAGGCAGAACCCAGAATTTAATGGGCGACTGCTTACTGTATCACAAACCTTCCTCTAATGCTCTGCCTTCATTAGTTTCATGTGTGATCGCTCACTGTATCACAAACCTTCCTCTAGTGCTCTGCCTGAGTTTCATGTGTGATCGCTCACTGTATCACAAACCTTCCTCTAGTGCTCTGCCTGAGTTTCATGGGCGACAGCTTGCTGTATCACAAACCTTCCTCTAGTGCTCTCCCTGAGTTTCATGGGTGGCAGCTTACTGTATCACAAACCTTCCTCTAGTGCTCTCCCTGAGTTTCATGGGTGATCGCTCACTGTATCACAAACCTTCCTCTAATGCTTTGCCTTCATTAGTTACATGGGTGATCGCTCACTGTATCACAAACCTTCCTCTAGTGCTCTGCCTGAGTTTCATGGGTGGCAGCTTACTGTATCACAAACCTTCCTCTAGTGTTTTGTCTTCATTAGCTTCATAAGCGACAGCTTGCTGTATCACAAAGCTTCCTCTAGTGCTCTCTTAATTAGTTTTATGGGCAACAGCTTACTGTATCACATATGCTCCTCTAGTGCTCTGCCTGTGCGAGTTTCATGGGTGGCAGCTTTGTGTATTAGAAACCTTCCTCTGATGCTCTGCCTATAGGAGCTTCATGGGCGTCAGCTTGCTGTATTAGACCCCCTTTCTTCTGCGCTCCATTGGGAGACCCAGACCATGGGTGTATAGCTTCCGACCTCCGGAGGACACACAAGGCATTACACTTAAAAAGTGTAACTCCTCCCCTTCTGCCTATACACCCCCTTCCAGGATGAAATCCCATCAGTTCTTTGCTTTGTGTTGAAGGAGGCACACACTCACTGCTGTTCGCACTATTTAGTCGGATGGAAGCAAAGTGGATCTTTGGATCCCCAGCATGTCTCCCTCCTCTTCCCTGACTTGTCGGTCGGAGGCGGTTGAGGTGCCATTGCGGTACAAAGGGCTGGAGCCCTCATGCTGTTGTCCTTCACCATCCCTTTGGGACTCTGGTGAAGTGGGATCCGCCCGGCCACTCATGCTGGCTGCATCCGCTCTCCCGCGGCTACCCTGGTATCTGTCGGTGCGAGCGAGGGACCCTGGGACCGGACCACTTACCACCACTGCAACGAGGTACTCTGTGTGGGTCTGTGTTCCCGTCACGCAGCGCTGCTGTGGATCCGGGTGGGGGTCGCTGGCTCCCCCCGGTAGTATGGTTCCTGGCCGGGCATATTTTTTTGCAGCCTGCTGCACCTTTTCTGTTGCTCCGCGCCGGCCCCCTGGTGGCAGGCGGCCGAGGCAAGCTACTCTAGTCCCTGGCTGCGGCCTACAACGGCTTCCAGCAGCTAGGGCTGTGCAGGAGGGCGATCCTCCGCCTTTTTTGGGTGGCGACCTCTCTGAGGCCGCTCCCCTCCCCTGCAGTGACACCGGTGTAGGTGTGTCACCATTTCTGTGGGGAGGCCGGCCTCGGGCTGAGCTCCACCCCTTGGCCATTGGGGGCTGCGGATTGCAGCAGGGAGTGGGCCCGCCCTCCGGTTTCCCGGGTCTCGGGGCCACGCCCCTAGGCACGCCCCCTCCTCGTGCTCCGGCGTCCATCTTGGCTGGGCACTGAAGAGACTCGGCTGCAGCTCTCATCGGCACACTGTGCTACCGGGACGGCTGCTGCTTGTGACGACCGGAGGGCACACAGGGTCTGGTAGGTCACCCCAGAGCTCTCTGGTGGTGCCTTTCTCCTCCCAGGAACACTCGGTTCCGTTTTTCTCCCCACACCTCCTCCTCTGGTTATCCCTCTCCGGGCGTTACACAGGGAGAATGTCCTCCACCAGGTCCAAGGCTCCCGTAGTGCGGACTGTTTATCACTCCTGCACGGCCTGTAGGGCTCCGCTGCCTGCTGGATCTCACGACCCCCACTGTTCGGCTTGTGCCCACAGTGAGTCTATATCCTCACCTGCAGCTCCTATTCAGGTGTCGGCTATGGTACATGCGGCTCCCACTGACCCTGTAGCACCGGTGCCGGCTCCGAACCAGGTAGATCCGGCTGTGCTGCCTCCGTGGACGGCAACCCTGACACGTTCCTTAACGGATTCGATGGCTCAGGCTCTGACCACGGTTTTGAGGGAGTCCCTTTCAGGGATTCGGGACGGTGAGACTCGCCGCAGACAATGTAGTGGGTCTCCGTCCTTTAGGGACATGGACTCCGGGGACACCTCAGGTTTATCTGTGCCCTCTCCGCGCCTTCCCAAGCGGCCTCGTCGGGTTTCGTCCCCGGCCCCTTCTCGTGCGGAGTCACGTACAATGTCCTCTCTTATAGGGGGAGAGGGCGACACGGATTCGGTCCGGGATCTGGACGATCCGGCGGACGATGATCCCTTGGTGGAGGACCTGGTGTCCTCCATTAATACAGTGTTGGACATCACGGTCCCCCCTCCGGTGGTGGACTCGACTCAGGCGGGGGAGGCTTACCAGTTCCTCCCGCCGCCCAAAACTAGGGGTTCCTTTGTGGACCATTCTAACTTTCGGTCCACGGTGCAGGGTCCTAGGGCCTGTCCAGATAAACGCTTCGCTAGGAAGCAGAGGGATAACCGTTACCCTTTTCCCCCTGATGTGGTTAAGGGATGGTCGGTGCCCCCGAAGGTCGACCCTCCGGTGTCGCGGCTGTCCGCCAATACGGTGATGTCAGTAGCGGATGGGGCTTCCCTGAAGGACGCCACTGACAGGCAGACGGAGTTACTCCTGAAGTCTATTTATGAGGCAACAGGTGCCTCGTTCGCCCCCGCCTACGCGGCTGTGTGGGCCTTGCAGGCGGTCTCGGCTTGTCTGTCTGAGATTCCCGCAATGGTTCCGGACTCGTCTGACGTAGCCGCCCTGACGTCTCAGGCTGCGGCCTACACGGATTACGCCAGGACGGCCGTCTTGGAGTCCGCCGCCCGCACCGCTGTGGCCTCGGCGAACTCCTTGGCAGCGCGCAGAAATTTGTGGCTGCGTGATTGGAAGGCAGATTCCGCCTCCAAGAAGAGCCTACAGAGTTTGCCTTTCTCAGGTGACCGGCTCTTCGGTGAGCGCCTTGATGACATGATCAAGGATGCGACTGGGGGGAAGTCTACCTCCCTTCCCCAGGCTAAGGCGCAGAAGGCTGGGCAACGCCAACTGCCGGCTAAGTTTCGGTCCTTTCACTCTTCGGCGAAATCCACCTCCACCTCTGCAACCTCTTCCCGCACGGATCGGGATCAAAGGTCCAACCGTGCGTGGAAATCGAGGGCACAACAGAAGAAGCCGGCCGGGGCTCCTACCCCTAAGGCCTCTTCTGCATGACTACCCGTCTTTCCAGCCGGCGTCCGCGGTTGGCGGCAGGCTCTTCCGCTTTGCGGAGGTCTGGCACGATCGGATACACTTGCTGGTCAGGGCGTCCTCGATTACACAGTGCCAGTCAAGCCTGTCGGCCACCTTGGAAGTCCTTCAGACATTTGGCTGGCTGATCAACAAGCCCAAGTCGGTTCTCACTCCTGCTCAGTCCATCGAGTACTTGGGCGTGGAGTTTCATACGGTACCGGCTCTGGTGATCCTCCCTGTCGACAAAAGATCGTTGATAGTGGAGGAGATCAGCTCCGTTCTTCAGGAGGAATCGGTCTTCATCAGGCGCTTGATGCACGTCCTGGGGAAACTGGTGGCAACGATCGAGGCGGTACCCTTTGCGCAGTTTCATCTGCGGCCCCTGCAACTGCACATTCTCCGCCGGTGGAACAGGGATGCAGCGTCACTAGATCAGTGCATCGCTCTCCCCTCCGTGACGAGGGACTACCCTCGTTGGTGGCTGTTGCCGGAGTCCATGTCTCGCGGCAGGTCTTTTCTGACCCCGTCGTGGCTGGTGGTGACGACAGATGCCAGCCTGCTGGGCTGGGGTGCTGTTTTCTTGCACCACAGGGCTCAGGGGACTTGGACGGCGGAGGAATCCAGCCTACAGATCAATGTGCTGGAGATCCGTGCGGTCTACCGGGCGCTGCTGACCTTCCGGAGGTTCCTGTCAGGCCACCCGATTCGCAGTCAATTGGACAATGCGACAACCGTCGCTTACATCAACCGCCAGGGCTCCACACGCAGTCGCCAGGCGTTCGAGGAGGTCGTACCCATCCTTCGGTGGGTGGAGGACCACGGCGCGTCCATATCGGCCGTTCACATCCCAGGAGTGGAAAATTAAGAGGCCGGCTACCTGAGTCGCCAAGGGATGGACAAAGGCGAGTGGGCTCTACACCCAGACGTCTTTCGTCACATATGCGACACCTGGGGGACCCCGGATGTGGATCTGATGGCCTCCAGGCTGAACCATCAGGTTCCGGCATTCATGTCTCGGGATCGAGACAGCTCAGCCGTGGGGACGGATGCGCTGGTACAGGACTGGTCCCGTTTCCGTCTCCCGTATATTTTCCCCCCTCTGTCCCTGCTGACCAGGGTGCTGCGGAAGATCAGGACGGACTGCAGACGGGTCCCGCTCATTGCCCTGGATTGGCCCAGGAGGGCCTGGTACCCGGATCTTCTGCGCCTCTCGGCGGGGGTGCCGTGGAGGCTACCGGACCATCCGGACCTGTTGTCACAGGGTCCGTTCTTCCGCCACAATTCCTCGGCACTGAGCCTGACCTTGTGGCACTTGAGATCTGGCTCCTGACGTCTCGTGGTTTTTCCCCGGCTGTCGTGGACACTCTGAGACATGCCAGGAAGCCGGTCTCGGCCGGCGCTTATCGCAGAGTTTGGGGGATATATTTCTCCTGGTGTCGTGAGCACGGCCATTCTCCTTGGCCCTTTGCTCTTCCTACTCTTCTCGCCTTTCTGCAGGCGGGCTTGGATAAGGGGCTTGCCCTTAGTTCCCTCAAGGGGCAGATCTCTGCCTTATCGGTTCTGTTTGATAAGCGGTTGGCGTCGCTCCCTCGAGTGCGGACCTTTATTCAAGGAGCTAGGCACATTGTTCCGCCCTATCGGCGTCCGTTGGATCCTTGGGACCTGAACATGGTGCTCTCGGCTTTGCAGAAGCCTCCCTTTGAGCCTATCAGGGAAGTCTCCCTTGCCAGACTGTCTCAGAAAGTGGTCTTTCTGGTGGCCATTACCTCCTTGCGGAGGGTGTCGGAGTTGGCCGCGTTGTCTTGTAAACCCCCTTTCCTGGTGGTTCATCAGGATAAGGTGGTTCTGCGGCCGGTGCCGGAGTTTCTACCGAAGGTATTGTCTCCGTTTCACCTTAACCAGGACATTGTACTTCCGTCCTTTTGCCCGAACCCGGTCCATCAGTTTGAGAAGGCACTTCACACTCTAGACCTGGTCAGGGCTGTCAGGATCTATGTTTCCCGCACGGCGTCGTTTCGCCGTTCGGATTCCCTTTTTGTTCTGTCTTCAGGAACAAAGAAGGGTGAGCCGGCCTCTAAGTCTACTCTGGCTAGGTGGATCAAGGCTCCAATTCAGGAGGCTTACACCTCTTCTGGTTTGCCTTTGCCTGTTGGCATTAAGGCTCATTCTACCAGGGCTGTGGGAGCTTCATGGGCCTTGCGGCATCAGGCCTCAGCCCTGCAGGTGTGTCAGGCGGCAACTTGGTCCAGCCTCCATACCTTTTCTAAGCACTATCAGGTGCATGCTGTGGCTTCTGCTGAAGCCAACGTGGGCAGACGGATCCTTCAGGCAGCGGTCGTTCATTTATGATGGGTCTGCCTTATTCGTCCACCCAGGGATAGCTTTTGGACATCCCATGGTCTGGGTCTCCCAATGGAGCGCAGAAGAAAAAGAGAATTTTGTTTACTTACCGTAAATTCTTTTTCTTATAGCTCCTATTGGGAGACCCAGCACCCACCCTGTTCCCCCTTAGGGGGTGTTATGATGTTGGTACCTGGTGGTAGGTTTCCTCACTGTTTGGCCAGGTTGGCCAGTTGTTGTTCCAGACCTGTTGGTCTTGGTGAGGGTGTTTTTTATCCTCCTTCCTGCTCTTGCACGAACTGATGGGATTTCATCCTGGAAGGGGGTGTATAGGCAGAAGGGGAGGAGTTACACTTTTTAAGTGTAATGCCTTGTGTGTCCTCCGGAGGTCGGAAGCTATACACCCATGGTCTGGGTCTCCCAATAGGAGCTATAAGAAAAAGAATTTACGGTAAGTAAACAAAATTCTCTTTTCCTCTGTTATTCTTCCTGGATTAGCGTCTCATGGGAGGTCGCTTGCTGTGGCAGAAAGCGTCATCTAACGTTTCTGCCTCCACTAGAGTCCTCGGAGGTGGCTTGCTGTGGCAGAAAGCTTTCTCTCACTCGAGACCAAAAAGAAGCCATTTTTTTTAATGTTAGCGGAGATATGAAAAAATGTTCGTAATGTGAAAAAAATATACTGAAAGTTCAGACCCTACTCTAACTCACTGAGTATACTAACTGCTCTACGGAAGAGATTAGGAAAGAGTAAGGGTGTGTGCCCACATAGTGGTTTAGTGACGTTCAAATCGTCAGTAAACCGCTGGAAAATTCAAGGAGCCTAGACTCCTGAGCTCAGAAGTCACCAGCGGTTTTCCGGCGGTTTCTCAGCGGTTTCCCAGCGGTTTTTTCAGCGTGTGCACAGCGTTTTACAGTCGGTTTTTCCAGCGGTTTTCTATGGAGGATTTTGTCCATGGAAACGCTCAAAAACCGCTGAGAAGAATTGACATGTTGTATGCTGCTAAACCGCTCAACCGCTGGCGGATCCGCTCACATAAACCCACTATGTGTGCACAGCGTTTTCTAAATTACATAGGGTTACTTGTAAGTCCTAACGCTGCTAAGGATTTACATAAATTTAAATAAAACCTATGCTAAACCGCCGGCGGTTTTCGCTGCTAAACCGACACTAAACCACTATGTGGGCACACACCCTAATACAGCCGAAACGTGTTGGTTTTGGAGGTCTTTCTTTCCCCTCCCCCTCTTTTTAACTTTGCAATGTGTATAGTTTTTACCAAACAGCAATTAATAAAGACATGGTTTTGTGTTACCATTGATCCCAGAAGATGGACCTTTCCCATCCTAACCGTGCATTGTTGGAGTTGTGTGCAGCGGCCTTGTCTTGCGTTTCCAAGGCATCCAGGGTCATCGGGAAGGTGTGATCCGGATTTCTTTCTTTACACATGTTCTTCTAAACTGTACAACCCCTTTCAGACTTAACTGTGTGACTTTGGCCTATAAGGAGGGCCAAGATGGAAGAGTGGAGATGTGTAGGTTCATAAGTAGCCAGGAGGTTATTTCCTCATGATTTTACTATGTTGATCTTGATCACATCTTATGTTTTATGAGAACTTGTAATTACTGTTTGGGATCAACCTAAAAGGAAACAGGTTTGTCTTGGTTTTTTCTTGGTTCTTTCCTCAACACTTTAGCCCACACTTATAAATTCCTGTGTTTTAAAGTCCAATCTATGAACCCTGAATATGCAAATCCTGTAAGGTTCCTCACGCTTTGCTCTGTGGTTGACTTTCATTTTTGCTTCAGCTTTGCTCACGATGGCATTTGAGGAGTGGACGGACAATCTGAAATGTTCTATTTGTCTCAGTATGTATACTGATCCCGTAACGCTGACCTGTGGACACAACTTTTGTCAGATTTGCGTTTTGGATCTGCTCTACAGCCAAGATACCACTGGAGGTTACTCGTGCCCCCAGTGCAGAACTTTATTCCGTAGTCGGCCAGTTGTCCAGAAGAACATAGACCTGTCTAAATAGTGAAGCGGATTCGTGGCGAACAACAACAGGGGGAGCTGCTCGGGACATGTTCACTGCATAAGAGACCCCTGGAGTATTACTGCTGGGAAGACTCCGCCAGGATCTGTACAATCTGCCGTCAGGCCGCTCAACATAGGGGACATGAAATGCTAAACTTGGACGTGGCTTGTGAAAAGAAGAAAGAGGCTCTCAGGAATATTCTTGGACACCTGGTCTCGGGTGATTAAGAAGAAAGGGAAGCCAAGCGTCTACAAGAACTTGGAAGAACAATAAGAGCAGTAGCGTCTACTATTAAGGAAAGTACAACAGTCTTACTTCAGGAGTTCAGGGATGAGCTGACTGTACTCGAGAGGACAATCCACAGTGAGATTTCCAAGCAGGAGGAGCAGGCGTCCTCCTCTATGTCCCAAAACTCATCATGAAGAAAGATGACCGCTACGGTAAAATGTTGTACCTTGAGGAATTGTGTAACATGACTGATCACTTAACGCTCTTACAAGCGGATTTTGATGGCCTGTCTTTAACAGATGAAGGGTGTAATGGTGGTGATGGAGCTTCTGGTGGTCTAGATGAAGACCTCATCTCTGTGACTTTGCACACTGGTATAGCCGGGATTGTGAATGGTGTGACTGGAGGGATCTATGTGCACGAGGCTTTAGCCATCACCTTAAACATTTACACAGCTGGGAGTAGCGTTCATGTTTCCAATGACTTAAAAACAGCGTCCTGGTCTGCATGCAACCAGAATTATTCCCAAAACTCTGCACGATTTGAGCACAATCAGGTGTTGAGTGTTAGAAGTTTTTGTAAAGGGAGACAATTCTGGGAAGTGGAAACCAGTGAAACTGGGAATTGGATGATAGGGATGGCTTACACCAGTATCGACCGGATGGGACACGAATCTCTTATTGGGGACAATAAAAAGTCCTGGTGTTTACGAAGGAGCGACAACGAGTATTCAGCATCGCATGATAAGACTGTTTCAGAGTTGTGTCACCGGCCGTCACAATGTACATTCAGGATCTATCTAGATTATGAGGCCGGGCAGCTGTCCTTCTATGAGATTGGTCCTTCAACAAGACACCTGCACACTTTCTCTGCCACCTTCACGGAGCCTCTACATGCCATCATTTGGGTTTGGTCATCTTGGGTGAAAATTAAGAGCTAGGAATAATGGTGAAGGCCAGCTCTACCCAAATGTATACATTGTAAATCTTTGTTAAGGAAGACTAGTTTCCATATCGTCTAATATTTTTACACTCTAATCTTTAATGCAAGCACTTGATGTCCCGACCCTCAGCCCTGCAGAAAGTCAAAGGATTACTCCAAATGGTTTATGGTTAAAGCGAATCAGTCAGTAAGAATATAACTAAGAACCATAATGTATTGTGGGATAGAGAGGGGAACCACATTTATAACAATTCCCATTTCGTTGTTTAGTCTATTCTTTTTCAGAAACATTTTTTATTCTGATGGAATTAAGGCTCCCAAGTGCACTAGTGGATGTGTCGGGGTCCTCGGACCCTCTTTACGTGTCACCGGCACCTACCTCCAATTCTTTAGAGACTGGAATGAGCATTGGTTACGTCATACAGCAGTCTCTCTGCTTTCCGCTGTCAATCAAGGGGCCGCCAACTGCAAGCACCCCCGATACGTCCACCAGTGCACGAGTCTGATTAGGATATGAACTGGATAACGACTGAACAGGTATCATTGGAAAGGTTTCCCTGCCCTGTGCCCCAGTTTCTCAGGAACATTTATACCGAATCCCTAAACCAAGCGTGGGTCCTCCAGCCCTCAAGGGCCACCAACAGTGCATGTTTTCAGGATTTCCTTAGCATTTCACAAGTTATAATTGAATTACCTGTGCAATACTAAGGAAATCCTGAAAACATGACCTTTTGGCGGCCCTCCAAGGCCCGGAGATCCCCACCTCTGCCCTAAACAGTGATATACTTGTGCTTTGGCTGCTTGGCAATTCCACTAGCCACTATAGATATAAGAAAAGAGAACAGGGAGATCAGTCAATACCTATTGGTCATTTATGAATGTTAATACACTTTCTCCACTTTGTATTTGTATAATACTTTAGGTTTATTTAGTCATTACTATTTTTTTGTATTACTCTTGTGACAACTTCCAAAATCTTACCATATGTGCAGTGATGCTTCTAGACCCGTGGTCCCCCAACATGTGGATTTTTAGCTTTTTCTAAATAAATTGTTCCCTCTTCCCCACCATCTCACCCAGCTGAGGATGCTGGAGGGACAATCTAAGAATTGTCCCGCTTTTTTTTTTTTTCTTCTAAATCCATCCTCCCGTAGTACTTCTTCCAATGTTTCCTCTGTGTCCATTTGGAATGGCGTGTGATTACTGAACCCCTGCTGTTCTCCTAGCCTTTCCCGACTCCCCCAATGGATCCATCCAGACCAAACAGGCTCTATAAACGTGACTGCTGCGGACAGTGCTCGACTGCAGCATCACTAAGGCTGCCTTCACACTTGCGTTTGGAGAGCAGCGCACCAAACGCAGCCAAACGCTTGCGCACATTCGTTCCTATGTTTAACATGGGAACGCATGTGCCTGCGTTTGGCCGCATTTGCATACGGATGCACATAATTTATGCGCCCTCCGACCGCACTCCAAACGCAGCATGCAGCATTTTTTGTGCGTTCGCGGCGCTTGTGTTATCCGCAAGCGCACAAAAAAATGCATGGATCTCAATGGATCCGCAGTCTCCTCCGCAGGAGCACGCTGCGGATCTCACTGAAATCTCTCCCGGCGCGGCCACTGTGAGATCATGCAGAGCCACAGCTGATCTCCCGCCGGTGTCAGCGGGGAGAAACAGCTGATCTGACAGATGTTTAAATCTCCCGCGCTAACACCGAATAGGTGATGTCGGCGCGGGAGATTTGAAGCAGTGATTAGCTGTTTCATATCTCCTGCACTGATATCACCCTATTCATTCGGTGTCAGCGTGGGAGATTTAAACAGCTGTCAGATCAGCTGTTTCTCCCCGCTGACACTGGTGGGAGATCAGCTGTGCCTGGAGGAGGAGATCTCTGCCGCTGATCTCCTCCTCCCGGCCGCCCCCAGAGACAGCTGATTGGCTACCGGGGCACCATAGTAATGTGAACGCATGCGGAGATTCTCCGCTGCATTGACATTATTATGGACTGAGTTTGCCTGCGTTTGCGTCTGCATGCCCTCCGCATGCAGACACAAACGCAAGTGTGAAGGCAGCCTTACCCATCACGAATGCACAGGAAGCACAGAGACTAGAGTATGACATTTTTTTTTTTATTTTAAAGGGATCCTGTCACCAGGTTTTTGCCATCCCATCTGGTAGCAGCATAAGGGTATGTGCACACTTTGGCGGGCGCACAGCGGGTTAGGGTCGGCGGCGGCTGGGCGGACCCGCCAGGAAGCTCTGCAGCCGTCCACCGGCTTCCTGGCGGGTGTGTGCGGCGGGTGCCGGGCGGGTGCACAGCGGGTTGGCGGCGGCGGTTATGCAGCGGCTGGAAGCAGCACATGATTCTGCTTGCAGCCGCTGCAGAATCGGCCGGTTTATAGGACATGCTCATTCTTTGCTAACCCGCTGGGAACCCAGCGGGTTAGCAACAGATGAGCATGTGTAAACCGCCGGTGTGTGCACAGCGGGTGTCGGTTTACATAGGTTTTAATGTTAATCCAAAAGCCGGTTTGGATTAACATAAATTTACATAAAATTTATGTAAACCGACCGGCGGTTTACACAGCTAAACCGACCCTAACCCGGCATATGTGCACATACCCTTATGTAGAAATAGAGACCCTGATTCCAGTGATGTGTCACTTACTGATCTGCTTGTTGTCGTTTTGATAAAATTAGTGTTTTCTCTGCTGCAGATTAAGCAGTTTGTGAATATGCTAGACTACCTGGCAGCAGGCCAAGTAGACTGCTAATGATAATCTCCAGCTGATTAAACAGTGATTTTATCAAAACTACACTGAGCAGCCCAGTAAGTGACACATCGCTGGAATCAGGATCTCGGGTCCTATATTATGCTATTCTCAGATTAGGTTGCAAAAATCTGGTGACAGGTTCCCTTTAAGACTTTTTTCTGGCTGCTTAAAAATGTTTAAAGGCAGAACCAACCCATATAAAACCTGAGTAAGATGGCACCTGAGGCACTAATACAACGCAGGAATGAACTGTGACAGCAGTGATGCTACCTTGTCCTCTATTGTAGAGTCGCACAGTGCAGCGATGAAGTCCATATTAGACCTGATTTTACATAAAATAAATTATTACAATGTTATATTCCTCATTATGTAGTTTGGATTGCATACAATGTCTGAACATATCATGATTAAAGACAAATTACTTACATAATCCTCCTGTCCCGTCTGTCATCCACTTTCATCAGGTTGTCCTATCATTTGCCGGCTTCCGCCATGTTTGCACACCCGAGTGATGGGTGTGCAGGTATGGCAGTACTGGCACATTGCACAGTTCCGGCAGTGGCGCCACAGTTGACCACAACTGCCGCCATCTGAAACAGACGCCAGGAAACGCCACATGCATATGCTACACCGACACCGCCGCTGACACTGCAAAACTCCACCAAGTGTCCAAAGATGGTGGCCATTTGAGTAAATGTGCTTGCCATTTTTGAACATTTGGGCATACAAAGATGGTGGCGGCGTGACCCAATGCGCATGTGTACTTACGTGCTGCCATCTTTGGACACCTTCGCTTAAAGGTGAGTGCACATGGGGCGAGAGAGAGCCAGTGGAGAGACAAAACAAAGGGGAGAGATGGCGTAAGGGGAGAGAGAATACAGGGAGAAGAGTGCACTGGGGGGAGAGAAACAGCAGAAAGGGAGCGAGTGCACAGGAGCTAGACAGCTCAAAGGAGAGAGCACGTGAGGGTAGAAAACAGCGCTGGGGGGAGGCTGCCACACCCAGTGCCACAGAGCCCGCCCGATGCGATAGCATTGAGCCTTTATCTAGTTTAATAAAACTGTCTAGACAGTCTTGGACTTGACGGTCTGAAATTGTGTGAGTTTCATTGGGAATCAAACCCACGACTCCTAGCACTGCAGGCAACAGCTCAAGCTGTTGCCTGCAATGATAGAAGTTGTATGTTCAATTCCCAACGAAACTTGCAAAATGTCTGAAATTGTGCCAGATTTAGCCCTTATTAATAAAGGGTAGCACATTTGCATTATCATTTTATACTATTAGCTTACTTATTAAAATCTCAGAGTGAGTCATTAAATGTCTTAAACATACAAATAAAATGTGTAATTTAGGGTTTATTAGTAAATGGTAAAATGATCGGTATGTCTGTTCCTGATAGCTTATGTCTCTTCCACAGCAGTGACAAAGTACACTAGAGAAAGATGAACTCTGTACTATGGTCACAGATCCACCTATAAAAAGGAACAGTAAATCCTAATATGTATAGCTGAAATGAGAGGTATTAGAAGAGGAGTGGCTGAAAATCACAAAGGTTGTAAATGCTCCTCGCCCAGGAGATGCAGGAAGATTTCTACATGTTACTTATTCCACAGCTATCGGTCTTTCCCCAGCAGTAAATGGCTGATAACAGGGAGCAATATGTGCATTCCTCTGGGCCATAAATGGAAGATAAACTGCAACATGTGAAAGGGAATCCTCTACAAGAGATCAATAACAGATGACTTTCCAGTTTCGGGATGGACGGGACTCACTTTAATTCCATTTTTGTTATTTCTTTTTTCCTTCAGTCCCGCAACCCCCCCCCCCCCCCTTCCCCGCTGTATAACCTCTGGCCCTTCAAAATCCTGGCTGCCCTTACTAATGTGACAATGGCTGGTGGTGCAGAGCTCACTGATATCAGCACAGTCCTGTAATAAAAGCCACCGGTATAACAAATCAGTCTATGACACAGGGGTAAATGCCCCCCCAGGTACTCAATCAGTGACTGTGTAGGGGCTCCAGTTTCTAAATCAGCTGGGCTGGCTCTTCCCCTTTGTGAGTGTGAGTACCAGCCTGGCTGAGTCACAGTTAGCAGACATGGCCACATCTGCCAAGCACACCCGGTCCTTTCTGCCGTAGATGGAAATTTGTATTAAAGTGGTCTGTGGAGCGCTGGGGTAATGATCACTATAAGGGCAGGATTATAGGTTACAATTGACTCACCCCAGTGCCCTTGGGGTACTCTGATCCCGGGCGTTGATTAAAGGTGCTGTCACTGGTGGCCAGTGCCTGGGCCTGTGGCCCTGGTGGTCGCTGAAAAGTGTGTAAAATAAAATAAAGATAATAAAATGTTTGTGACGCCACCTACGGTACCTGGTAATGTCACCAGAGCTGATTTCAGACCTCCAGGGATGATGGTAGGCAGCTGGATGGCGATGCTCCCCACAGGTGGAGCAGGATTCCTGGGGCAGTGATGGAAATGTAGAACTCACGCAGGAAGGAGGCTCTGCAAGTAGAGGCTCGATGCATTCTGCTTGAGGAGACTGGAATGTGACTTTCCCGGTGAGATGGAAATAAGACACCACATGTTGCTTAGGTTCTGCAGTTCCCTATGTGGCCACCCTGGTCGCAGGGGCGCCACATTTGTGTCTGATGTTTGTGGCTTTTACAGCTTTTGATCAGTGTTATCCAAGTACCCAATGCTATTTACATGTACTACTGCAATTTAATTATTATAGGGTATGTGCACATTTTGTATTATTCTCTCTGGTGTTTGCATGTGACCTGGCCACGGTGTGAACTTGCTCCTGCTGCACGTATAACAACTTATTGACTGGATACATATTTTTTTGCTTTGTTATTGTGGACAATTGTAACTTTCATCTTTTGTTGAGAAGGCTTTTTACAGTTGCCCAAGACTGTGCTCCAGTGCACAAGGTCAAAAAAGGTAAAGACCAGGTTGGTGGAAGAACATGACCGGCTGGAGAGAGCTCAAAAACCAACCTCATCCAAGCAAAGGGTGTGAGCCCGGTCTCTCCACAGCCTCTGACAACACAAATGATTCGGAGGTAAAGGGGCAAAAATTCCCACAAACACCTACAAGATCTTGTACAAAATCTTCCCAGACGAGCGAGCGGAGGCGGTTATACCTGCAGATGGGCCGACTCTATATTAATGTCTATGGAAGTACTGGGTGGACCATTTAGGGGTCTTTCACACTAGCGTTTCTGTCCGGATCTGTCGCATTTGCCACCTAACGGCCAGACTTACTGTACACTTGCGGCAAGCCCCATGCATTGTCTATGGGGCTTGAAGCAAGTGCGGTATTGCCGCGATCCGGCAGTTGCGGCCAGGAAAAAAAACACACTTGCCACAAGCCCCATAGACAATGCATGGGGCTTGCCGGAAGTACACAGCAAGTGTGGCCATTAGGCGGCAGATACGGTTTTCTGTCCGGATCTGCCGGATCCGGACAAACGCTAGTGTGAAAGCGGCCTAATATGGGTGCACCAAAATAAAATGGGAACAGTTGGTGATATCAACTTCCTGTTTGTGGCACATTAGTATATGGGGTACTAATGTCCCACACACAGGAAGTTGATATCACCAACCGCTCCCATTTTATTTAGGTGTATCCATAAAAGTGGCCCACCCTGTAAATGGCCCACCATGTAGAATGGGAGTTGAGGGGGCACATATCATTTAAAAACACTTTCATTTAATTTTTTCACTTTCTGATATTCAGTAATGAACACCACTAAACGTCATATACTGGACAGACACCGGTGCCATTAGTTTGGCTATAATGTCATCACAGCATGTATATAGGACCATTATGACCTCTGTATCTTCGTCTTGTGCATTCATGAAGGCAGTTATACGAAAAAAGTTCACAAATTGTCGCCTTTCTATCATTAAAATGTATTGGAGTCTCAGATCCTTATAAAAAGTAACATTAAAACCTTAAGTAAATAATGATGAAGCAGAACAAGAGGAGCAGCTTGATGTCACACAGTGCTGTACATGCTCCTGACGTATGAGACAACTAGGATCACAAGGACGGGGAGGGTTCTGCTTTTTACGTGACTTATAAGTGCAAGAAACTATGCCCCTGGTTATGTGTGACGGTACAATAGAGACACCTTGAGCACTCTGTAGAATTACTACCATCATTATGACACAAGAGAAGTGAAATCCCCTTTAACGCGAACTGGCACTTTGAGAACCATCATCACAATTCGTCAAGATTGGGACCAGCCATGACGAGTAAAATGCGTCGGCACTTTATGGCATAAATTATTGTGAATGCGCTGGGGCACCAAGCTCTGCCCATGGTTAATAAATGATGAAGGTTTGTAAAGTCCTTGGTAGAGTTGTGATGACAATAGTCCGTGGCTGCCAGACCAGAGCCGTTCAAACCCTTGTCACAATCATCTTCTTGCCACAATCTTCGGAGGCCCTCTGATTAGTAGGCCCGGTGTCAAGGCATTGTTGCGATATGATGCAAGTATGAAATCGCACTGGGCTGACTATGAAGAGGAGGCTCTCCTCTGGTGGCCATACACACCGACACTGCTAGACAAGGATTCTGTGGATCTTTTTGAACGACTCTACGAATCCAGTCCTACCTAATTGAATAATGGACTCTCTTTTTGGACTGGGCCGACTACGAAGAGGAAGTATGCCGGTCTCACAAGCACTACTGACACTGCTGGACCCGGACACTGTAGATCTTTTTGAGCAACTCTAGTTCTACCTAATAAAACCTAATTGAATAACGAACTCTCTTTTTTGGACTGGGCCATGCTTTACCAACAAAACTGTTGAACAAGGACTCTGTGAATCTTTTTAATCAACTCTAGTTTTGCCTAAAAGTCTGATCGAATCATTGACTTTCTTTTTGGACTGGGCCAACTATGAAGATGAGGTTTACAGGACTGTCCTCAGTTGGCATGCTTTACCAACAAAACTGCAGGACCAGGGACCCAGACTCTTTTTGAGCAACCTAAAGATCTACCTAAGGCGGCCGTCACACGGTGAGATATCTTTAGCGATATTGTAAGCGATCACGTGCACGCGCAATCGCTTACAATATCGCTCACATCGCTGGTGAGATGTCACACAGACAGACTCACCAGCGATGTGGAGCAGCGATCTCGCTCGTTACTATGGTACACATCGGGTAACTAGGCGCCGCGCGTCGCTTAGTTACCCGACGTGTACCATAGTTACCATCTCCCAGCATAGGCTCTGCCGCTGGGAGATGGATCATCGTGGTGTCATACACCACGATGATGCAGATCGTTGCATCGTTCATCGCTAGATCTGAGAACCGAACCTCAGATCAGCGATGTCACGATCAAGCGATTTACCATCGTAAATCGCTTGATTACATGCAACGATATCTTGCCCGATATCGCTTAAGCGATCAAAAAGGAGATCGCTTAAACGATATCGGGCAAGAAATCGTTCCGTGTGACGGCCGCCTAAAGCGGCCGTCACACGCTAAGATATTGCTTGCGATATTGTAAGCGATCACGTGCACGCGCGATCGCTTACAATATCGCTCACATCGCTGGTGAGATGTCACACAGACAGACTCACCAGCGATGTGGAGCCGCGATCTCGCTGGTTACTATGGTACACATCGGGTTACTAGGCGCCGCGCGGCGCTTAGTAACCCGACGTGTACCATAGTTACCATCTCCCAGCATAGGCTCTGCCGCTGGAAGATCGTTCATCGTGGTGTCACACACCACGATGAAGCAGATCGTGACATCATTCATCGCTAGATCTGAGCTCCGGAGCTCAGATCTGCGATGTCACGATCAAGCGATTTTACATAGTAAAATCGCTTGATTACATGCAACGATGCCAAAACGATATCGCTTAAGCGATCAAAAAGGAGATCGCTTAAACGATATCGGGCTTAAAATCGTTGCGTGTGACGGCCGCTTAAGAAAACCTAATGGAATAATGGACTCTCTTTTTGGATGTGCCGACTAGGTAGAGGAGGTTTGCAGGGCTGTCCTCCATTGGCCATGGTCTACCAAGGAAACTTCCATTCCCGGGACTTGTGGATCTTTTTGAGCAACTCTAGTCCTACTTAAAAAACTGATCAAATCATTGACTCTGGATCTTTTTGAGTCCTACCTAAGAAAACCTAATTGAATAATGGCCTCTTTTTTTGGATGGGCCATCTATGAAGAGAAGGTTTGCAGGACTGTCCTCCGTTGGCCATGGTCTACCAACTAAACTGCTGGACCAGGACTCTCTGGATCTTTTTGATCAACTCTAAAAAAAACTGATCAAATCATGACCTTTTTCCCAAGTCATTTTATTTCACCAATATTCCAACATAGAAGCGCATGCACATAAAAAATAACTGCACACAATGTCCTTTTTTTTTTTAAAATAACATTACAAATACTACACGTACAAAAAATTATCGATCAGATGTCCTAAGAGGGGCCCATGAAAGAAACCTTTCTCTAGAAACAGCGCCACTTGTGCCCATGGACATGTCAGGTATTGCAGTTTGCTATCAATTTATAGTCTATCTGTAATCTCAGAGACATAAGCTGTGGGCAAGAGTGGCGCTATTTCTATGGAGAAAAATAAAAGACCCTTTGTTATCTTATACAATCCTTTTAGGGAAATTCTCTAGCTTTAACCAGAAGTTCTAAAAATCATCTTCTAAAATAATAATGTAAATAATGACACGTGAACCGCTTAATATTTTGAGGTTTGCCTCTTCCAATTTTAGCAGCTATAACTTTTTTTTGTAACATTTTCTGAGCATTTTTCTGGCAAATTCATCAAAATGGAGCATGTGGTTTCTGAATTTTTCACAAAATTACACCTTTTTGGTTTGAGACTTTTTCGACTTTAGTGCCAAAACACACGTTCCATTAAAATGGCATAAAATTGGCACCAAAACAACTGGCATAAATAAAATCACTCTAGGAAGAGGGTGGAGGACTGGAGTTCATTTGTGCCAAATTTTGTGACTTTTTGAAAAATTGCAATTGATGAATTGGCTGCAGATGTCTGCAAACCACAAACCCAGTCCACAATGGTGAACATAAAACAAACAGGTAAATGCATAAGGGTATATTTAAAGGAAATTGTTCTGCACCACTTACCCAGACATAAAACAGCTTGGATATCGGCATAAAGTCATGGACAATATAGCTGTGAGAGTGGCGAATGGCAAACAGGTGGTGTTCACTCAGTTTTAGACTTATCAACACTCATCCTGTTCTTGCCTTAAAATAAGTTCTTTATTGCATGTCCTTAAAAATAAGCAGGTACAGAAGGATATTCACAGCATTGTACAAGGATTACAGCTGTCTCGTGCTAACTCGGCACTTCAACAGATCCTATAGATAAGATCTGTTGAAGTGCCGAGCTAGCACAAAACAACTGTAATCAGCATTGTACAAGGATTAAAGCTGTTTCTTGCTAGCTTGGCACTTCAACAGATCCTATCAATAGGATCTGTTGAAGTGCAGAGCTAGCAGAAAACAGCTGTAATCAGCATTGTACAAGGATTACAGCTGTTTTGAGCTATCTTGGCACTTCAACAGATCCTATAAGATCTGTTGAAGTGCCAAGCTAACATAAAACAGCTGTAATCCTTGTACAATGCTGATTACAGCTGTTTTGTGCTAGTTTGGCACTTCACCAGATTCTATAAGATCTGTTGAAGTGCCGAGCTAGCACGAAAAACCTGTAATCCAAGGACGTGCAATAAAGAAGCTATTTTAAGGCAGAGACAGGTGTGAGCGAAACACATAAGCCTTTGTTTACACATTGCATTTTTGCAGCGTTTTTTTTTTTACAGCTGTTTTTTATGCAAATTAAAAGCTGCTTTTTAAAGTACCAGGAAAATTGCAGCATGTCAATTTTTAGCGTTTGTGCAGCGTTTTTTCACCCATTGAAATTAATGAGAAAGCATAAAATATGCTGCAAAAAGCCCCCTTTTTCTGTGTGTTTTTGATGAATATAAATAAATTATTAAACATCTAAAAGCACTTGCAAAATGCATTAGAGAATGCTGAAAAATGGGCATTTTTACTACCAAACAGCAGGTTTTGGCTGGAGAAAATAAAAAAAGTAGTAAAAACGCTTTGTGGGAATCTAGCCTAAAATAGACTATAAAAAAGCCACAAGTGAAAACACCAAAATGTAGACAAAATAAGCCGCTAATGCAACAATGACTCAGCCCCTAAGCATTTTGATTTTTATGGAATTATTTCAGATGGGTATTTGTACTTTTTTTTTTTTTTTACTAAATAATCACAATTTTTAGTTTTAGTTTTTTTTGCTATTAAGTGATTACACATTTCGAATAAACATGTAAAGCAATACAGTATTGTCATACTTTTGTACACTAGTACATTATTCAGTGACATTTTTGGGCTAGTAGGTCTGCTCAACTGTGCATGTTTCGTGCCCACAATAAAGAAATAAGTAAAAAAATAGAAAATCGGATTGAACACGGATCAGGGTAAGGCAGTCCAACGTTTCAGCTGTTGAGACCTTTATCAAGGCAACCTGTAGGAATGATGGAGATAAGAGCATGCAAAACAACCATTTAATCTTTCTTACCTTTGAGTTCAATAAAGTATTATTTGAGCCACATCTCCAAAGTATTTTTATCCTTTCAGTGCTGAAGTTACGGTTCTGTATTTTTACATTAGTTGTTAGATTGGGTTCCCTCACTGTGGATACATATACCTTGCCTGGCATGACCGCCACTTACTTCGTCATATATGCCTATGAAACAGTTTAGGTCAAGAGACCCACCGGTTGTGATCTCTATATCAGGGGTCTCAAACTCCAGGTCTCGGGAGCTGCACACAGTGCATGTTTTCAGGATTCCCTTAGCATTTGACAGTTTGTAATTTAATCTCCTGCACAGGTGATGATTCCATCTGTCAAATCCTAAGGAAATCCTGAAAACCTGGACTGTGTGCAGCCCTCAAGGCTTGGAGTGTGAGACTCCTGGTCTCAAGGCCTTAAGGCACAAGTGGTGCTCTAACATCAGACTTCCCCAATCAGTTGGGTTACTCTTTTTTTCCGATAGTGGCTGAAGCCTTCTTTGACCATGTCTTGATCTTTCTTAACCATGGTGATCAAGACGGAGAACAGTTGGAATCAGAGTTTCCTCGGATTCTGCTGATTAGAGAAAGGGCTAGTCTGTCAGCCGCCCCTCTCCGCCAAGCCCTCCACTGGCTCCCCTTCCCCGAGCGATCTCGCTTCAAAACCCTAACCCTGACATACAAAGCCATCCACAACCTGTCCCCTCCCTACATCTCCGACTTGGTCTCCCGATACCTCCCTTCGCGCAACCTGCGCTCCTCCCAAGAACTCCTTCTCTCAACCTCCCGCATCTCCACCTCCCATAACCGCACACAAGACTTCTCTCGGGCTTCTGCCAGACTCTGGAACTCCCTCCCTCACCACATCAGACACTCCCCGACCCTGGGAACCTTCAAAAAAAACCTGAAGACCCACCTCTTCCTACAAGCCTACAACACACACTGACACCCTATCCACTGCACCAACTCACCTGTCCCCCTCCTATTGTCTCCCTCCCTACCCCCTTTAGACTGTGAGCCCTCGCGGACAGGATCCCTGGCCCCATTGTACCTGTATTACTATTTGTGATCTGTCATCGTTTGTCACCGTTTGTGGTCGTCGTCTTCGACCACTTGTCTATGTCAACCCTCTAAATTGTAAAGCGCTATGTACCCTTATAGCGCTATATAAATACTTATTAATAATAATAATAATAATAATACACAATGTAGATGACAACTCTTTTCAGCTCCATCTCAGAGCATATTCGGGGTAATAGTTTGAAGGAGTTCGAGAACAAAGACATGATGTCCATCCAGTTTGAGAAACAAAGAGTCACTGGAGCCCGTAGAGAAAGCATTTAAAGGAAACTTTTCACTGGATTTTTTCATTTAAACTAGGTAACTCATCCAGCTGCTGCTGCATTGCTGATTCTGGAACCATTTTTCTTTGTCTTCTATGACCCTCTGTTCAAAAGTTATGTCCCCTGGGATTAAGGATGCAAATCCTCTTTTAACCAAACTGGGTATAAACCACAGAACTTCTTTGTGGGCGTTTGCTTTTTTCCCTCTGATGCTAACCAATCAGAACATGGCCCCACCCACAAAAAGGTTTTGTGGTTTATGCCCAATTTGTTGCATATTTATTTCCATAGGACATAACTTTGGAACGCAGCGGTGCAGAAGAAAACAAAAATCTGTACCAGAATCAGCAAAGTGGCAATAATTAGACAAAACGCTCAGTTTATATTAAAAAAATTAAGTGAAAGGTCTCCTTTAAATGTGAACACAGCTGAAACACACACAAAGATGTGATAACTTGATTCATTCAATTCGAACCCAACCATTACAGACATAGAAGGCAGCATGAAGGGGCTCCTTGAATTTGGTGGTGACAACATGTAAGAGTCTGATGGGGTCATTTAGTTCATAGAAGGATAGTTGTCCAGCTTCATAATCCAGGTACAATCGGAATCTGCTGTTTGGGTTTTCTTGCTCGACCAGGACTTCCATGTCGTTGTGTGCCACTGAATACTGGTTACTATTGTGGAACTTTGACAAACACCAGGACTTGTTGTTACTACCTATTACGGCCATATCTCCTGACGTGGGCATGCTGAGGTAGGAAACTCCTAAACTCCATGTCCCCGATTTACTGGTTTCCACGTCCCAGAAATGTCGTCCTGATGAAAACTGGCTTGTGCTTAAGACCTGACAACGTTCCAAATTCGTCCGCTGTCCACGTGGTATCTGTTTTATCTGTGACCAAAAGGCCATTTTTAAATCATTTGAGATCTCAACGTTGACGCCAGCTGTTCTTGTGTCCAGTAATAAGTCAATTTCTTCATGACTAAAAATGGTTTTTTTGGCATAAGTCATTACATCGGTAAACCCTTTGTACAACATTTCTGAAATCACAACCTCATCCAGTCCATCTGTAGCTTGGAGATCTTCACACTCCGCCAATATGGCTTTCTCTGGGTCAACAAAAAGGTCCTCTTGACCTAACAGCGGTTCTTGTAAAATGGACCATGGATTATTACTGTTGCACAATTCCTCAAGGCGACTTATTTTGCTGTTTATTTCATCCTTTTTTATTTCCATATCACGGATTAAGTCAGAAATGAATGAAACATGATAGTCCTGTCTGGAGAGATGAGTCAAGACTTTGGTCTCCAGGTCATCCAGCATACTCCTGATGCTTCCGAACAAGACCGTGACTTTCTCAATTTCTCCAACCGATTTCTCATTTTGCTGTTCCTTTAAGCTTTGAAGCTTTTCCTCAATTTTTTCTTTCCTTTGGATAATTTTTTCCTGAACATTACGCATGTTCTTCTTTTTCTTCTTGGTGGCCTCATTTATTTGCTCCACCGGATGTCCAATATGATCCCCAGCCAGACGACAGAGGAGACAGATACAGGTGGCGTCCTTAGGGCAGTAGTATTGAAGGATCTTCTGATGGATGGGGCATCTTTTGCTTTCCTTGAACACGATCGGATCGGTTAGGATGTGGTTCTCTGATTTGCTGTGGACTTTCAAGTGACTGTCGCACAATGAAGCTTCACAATGCAGACATGCTTTCACAGCAGGTATTTCGGCGTGAATACAGTAAGTACAGAACAATCCAGCGCACACTTGTTCCGACCGGGTACAAAGGAATCCCTCTGCAATGCTAGATAGAGTTACATCTTGTGGTTGGGCAGGACGCTCCTGTAACTCCACTTTACAGTCAGGACAGGTAAAATCTTCAGACCCCATTTGGCTTTCCAGTTCCATCTCCATACACATACGGCAGAAATGATGTCCACATCTCAGCGGCACAGGATCTTCATTAATGTTCATATTCAGACAGATTGAACAGAGCAGCTTCTCTTCAAAGTATGCACACGCCATGTCTGACGATGAGAAATGAAACTTACATTTACGGAGGGGAAGTTCTTCAAATGGAAAAAAACTGTCACGTGAGCCAATGTCTTCGCTATTAACCTCTTGTACTTCATACTTTATGCAATAGACTGCCCATAAAACTCCAAAAGAGAGGGAGGGAGCATTATTCGTGAGACTCCAGGGGTGCAGTATCATGGGCAAAGCCTAACGAGTTTAGAGGTAATAGGCAACCATCTAATGTATAGGATGGTGTCCAGAGGCAAGAACCCCCTAAGATTGGTGTCCTTGAAACACTGACAGATATCTAATATATAAAGCTGAATGTGCGTATGTGTGTGTGTGTATGTATGTATGTATATCCGGGATTGGCATCTACACCGTCGCAACTACAGCCACAAAATTTTGCACAGTCACACGTCTGGACCCCGAAAGCGTCATAGGCTATGTTGTGAGGCGAAATTTTAGCCCCGCGCATTCCAATTCACCAAACAATTTTGCCCCTATCTACATAATGGGGAAAAAGTGATAGTTACCAGTTGACAGTTGTGAATGAGAGAGGCTTAATGATAGCGCCAAAGACTAACAGCATATACCAGCATATAGTCACTAAGGTGCGGCCCCAGCAATGGGATATTCACCACACACGGGGACATGTATACACACCACACAAACACAAAGAGTAACAGCAAGTGTATAGTCGCTAAGGTGCAGCCCCAACATTGGATACTCACCACGCACCCGAACAAACACACACACACCACAAAGAGACACACACAACACAGAGACACACACACCCCCACGGACACACACATACACCCTATAGCGACACATGCGCTCACCCCACAGGGACACACACACACCACAAAGAGACACACACACATCACACAGACCCCCCCCACAGGGACACACACACATACACACCCTATAGGGACACATGCACTCACCCCACAGGGACACACACACACACACACCACAAAGAGACACACACAACACAGACACACACACACCCCACACAGACCCCCCCCCCCCACAGGGACACACACACATACACACCCTATAGCAGTGATGGCGAACCTATGGCACGCGTGCCAGGGAGGGCACGCAGAGCAGTCTCCGCTGGCACGCGGCCTCGCCTCACTGCCGCTCTGCACTGCCGGCATTATGGCGCCGGCACTGCAAAGCTGTGTCAGAGCGGAGGAAGAAGACTTCTCCCTCGCGTCTCCAACAACTCTCTGCTAGCTCCGCCCAGCCGACGTCACGTGACCGCGGTCATGTGACGCGCTCGGAGTCCTGTGACGGCTGGACAGAAGATGTGATGAGAGGAGCAGCGATGGAGGCGGGAAAACTAGGTATGATTTTTTTTTTATTTTAAGCTATAACGCGGGGGCATATGGAGGAATGTACACAGGGGGCTTATGGAGGAATGTACACAGGGGGCATATGGAGGAATGTAAACAGGGGGCATATGGAGGAATGTACACAGGGGGCATATGGAGGAATGTACACAGGGGGCATATGGAGGAATGTAAACAGGAGGGGGCATATGGAGGAATGTAAACAGGGGCATATGGAGGCAATGTAAACAGGGGGCATATGGAGGCAATGTAAACAGGGGGCATATGGAGGAATGTAAACAGGGGGCATATGGAGGAATGTAAACAGGGGGCATATGGAGGCAATGTAAACAGGGGGCATATGGAGGCAATGTAAACAGGAGGCATATGGAGGCAATGTAAAAAGGAGGGGCATATGGTGGCATTGTAAACAGGGGGCATATGGTGGCGTTATAAACAGGAGGGGGCATTATGGTGACGTTATTACCTGGAGGGGGCATATGGTGACGTTATTAACTGAAGGGGGCATATGGTGGCGTTATTAACTGGAGGGGGCATATGGTGACGTTATTAACTGGAGGGGGCATATGATGGCGTTATTAACTGGAGGGGGCATATGGTGACGTTATTAACTGGAGGGGGCATATGGTGACGTTATTAACTGGAGGGGGCATATGATGGCGTTATTAACTGGAGGGGGCATATGGTGACGTTATTAACTGGAGGGGGCATATGGTGGCGTTATTTACTGGAGGGGGCATATGGTGGCGTTATTTACTGGAACATTATTGCAAGGAGGGGGCATTTACTACAAAGAGGGGAGGCATGAGGGTGCCTTTACTACAATGAAGGGCATTTATTACAAGGATGAGGCATGAGAGGGCATTTTCTACAATGAGGCAGAAGCATGGGGGGCATTTATTACAAGGAGGGGGCATGAGAGGGTATTTACTACAAGAAGGGGGCATGAAAGAGGCTTTACTACAAAGAGAAGACATGATGGGACAATACTGCAAGGAGTGGACATGATGCAGCATTTTTGCAAGGAGGGGGCATAATGGGGCATTACTACAAAAAGGGGGTGTGATGGGGCATGACGGGGTATTTACTCCAAGGATGGAGCATTACTGCAGTGAGTGGACATGATGTAGCATTTGTGCAAGGAGTGGGCATGATGGGGCATCACTACAAGCAGTGGACATGATGGGACATTGCTACAAGTGGACAAGGATGGGGCATTACTTCAAGGGGAAAAGGATGGGGCATTACTACAAGATGGGGGCAGGTTGGGGATATTACTGCCAGAAGAGGGTCAGGATAGTGACATAACTGCAAGGGTAGGGTCAGGATAGAGCAAATAACTACACGGAGAGAGTAAGGATGGAGACATTACTACAAGGAGAGGGTCAGGATGGAGCACATAACTACAAGGAGAGAGTAAGGATGGAGACATTACTAAAAGGGAGAGGGTCAGGATGGAGCACATAACTACAAGGAGAGGGTCAGGATGGAGCACATAACTACAAGAGAGGGTCAGGATGGAGCACATAACTACAAGAGAGGGTCAGGATGGGCAGATAACTACAAGGAGAGGATCAGGATGGAGCACATAACTACAAGAAGAGGGTCAGGATGGAGCACATAACTACAAGGAGAGGGTCAGGATGGAGCACATAACTACAAGGAGAGGATCAGGATGGAGCAGATAACTACAAGGAGAGGATCAGGATGGAGCACATAACTACAAGGAGAGGATCAGGATGGAGCACATAACTACAAGGAGAGGGTCAGGATGGAGCACATAACTACAAGGAGAGGATCAGGATGGAGCACATAACTACAAGGAGAGGGTCAGGATGGAGCATATAACTACAAGGAGAGGGTCAGGATAGAGACATTGGCACAAGATAGGGACCAGGATTTCAGTGTGGAATCTGCTTGTGTTCCATGCTAAAATCTATCCATCTCCTATCTATTTAATATTCTTCCATTTTTTATCCATACAGATCAATCCACCTGCTGTGTCTGGAAAGGGCAGTGGGAGCAGCTCAGCAGGGCAGTACGGTGGCTCAAGTGGTTAGCACTGTAGCCTTTGCAGCACTGGGGTCTTGAGGTCCTGGGTTCAATTCCCAGCAAGGACACTAAGGACAACATCTGCAAGGAGTTTGTATGTTCTCCCCGTGTTTGCGTGGGTTTCCTCCGGGCACTCCGGTTTCCTCCCACATTGTAAAGACATACTGATAGGATGTTTAGATTGTGAGCTCCAAGAGAGACAGCATTACTGATGTATGTAAAGTGCTATGGAATCAATAGCGCTATATAAATGAATAAATATTATTATTATAGCTTCAATGTGAAGTTCACATGAGCTGGATGACCACTGCTGAAGAGAAGAGAAGACTGCAAAGGTAAGTTTAAAATCAATTCATTTTTTGAATAATAGAACTTACCAGGGTGTCAGGACTTTAAGCACTGTACAGGGAAGAGAGTTGGCTGTTGCTGGCTCTCCCCCTGTGCAGCTCTTGTGATGGCCAATGCTGTCATTTAGGTTAAATTGCTGTATTGGCACTTCACTATAAAAAAATTGGCTTTGGGTTGCAGATTGGGCACTCGGTCTCGTAAAGGTTCGCCATCACTGCCCTATAGGGACACATGCACTCACCCCACAGGGACACACACACCACAAAGAGACACACACAACACAGATACACATACCACACAGACCCCCCCCCCCACAGGGACACACACACACACCCTATAGGACACATGCACTCACCCCACTGGAACATACACACCACAAAGAGACACACACAACAGAGACACACACCACACAGACCCCCCCACAGGGACGCACACACATACACACCCTATAGGGACACATGCACTCACCCCACAGGGACACACACATACACACACCCCAGGGACACACACACCACACAGACACAAATCACCTCACACAACTCGCCTCATACGTGTGCTATCTTTAATTTCCAAACATAGACATCTGATTAAAAACAGCCATTGTGCAACACATATGCCATATAGGGAATTAAGGCAGATGTCAGTCACATGAGCCGTCTATTATGTGTATGTGTGAGGTAACATATACTGCCCGGCCAGAGGGAGGGTTTACTGTTGGCTGGAGATTTATTAGGCTGTCTATAGCTATCAATCACAGCTCAGCTTCTATTTTCTTACAGGTCATTAATATGACATATTCAAATTCTATTTTGTTATAGCTAACATCAGTTATTTATTAACCCGGGCGTAGCCGGATACTACAGCTAGTTATACAACAAAGATGCAATTGAAAGATGGTGTATTGCAGTAGAAAAAAACCAATGTTAAAGGAAAAAAAAAGCACTCAGTTTTCCCACCGCACGCTAGAATGACGACATTTATCCTTCACAGTAGAAAAAGAAAACAAATATAAAACAATACCCACTAAATAATAAAGCAAGTGTGGGGCCACGGTGTCCGGTTACCACAATACAAGCTTGGAAGCAAGGCAAGGCATCCACTAAGTAACACACACACACAACACCTTCCTGACTCCAGGCCAGAAGGGGAAGCTCTAAAGCCCGGGTTCAGGGCTGGTCCCCTATAAATTCTGGTCTGGGGGAGGGGTCAGGCAGTTCAGTTCCCGGGAGGACAGTAGAAGACACCTACGGACGGAGCCATGCCAGGCTTGTCCCAGGAGACTGACCGGACAGTGTGTGAGACCCCTGGTGAGGGTCTAGGGAAGTGGAGGCCTAGGTCCGGGGAGTCGAGCCAGTGCCCGTTCACCCCAGTACCTAGTGCAGTATGGTCACCGGAGACCGAGATCGCCAGGAATTCTACATCCAGCAACCAATCCCGGCGGGTGGGTGATTTCACGTTGCTTGCCCAACCTAAGGCTAGAAGACACAGCCGCATTATAGAGGTCAGGAGACCCAGCTAAGACGGGGAACCATCATAGAGCTCGCGCCGCATGTGACAAAGCTGTAGCAGACTACAGGATGCCTCAGCACTGTTACATGCAGCCATGGCCCACAGACACTGAAGCAGTAGGTAAGCCTCAAAACTTGCCCTAACTTGCTTCCCAGCCCGATTCCTCGACAACAGCTTTGGACAGTACCTGGACAACTCTACTACTAAGTAAAAGGTAAAAGAGAACTGTGCCCTCTGTGTCTGTTTATTCTTCACACGCTGAACCCTGCACCCCCAACATTCTCCATTCACATTGACTGCATCGCCTACTCCTGCTCTGGGATACACCAAGCCCTGCCCGTGGAGGGTTCACCATCCCGGCTGCCGCATTCATCATCGTTCCCCAAAGACCTGGACGGCAGAGGTGGCCTTACTAGCCACAAACCGCGGGTGGCGTCACACCTTTAATTTTAAATTTTTGTTTTTCCCTTTCCCCTTTTTTATTTTCGCACCTGGGACCACGGGACAGGGTCACGTCACCGTGATGACGACAGGGCCCGGTCTCGAGTACCCCCGTCCCCGGGGTGCGACACAAGAATTGCAGACTTTTATTTAACACCCCTTTCTCCAAATCAAGAATATGAATAAGGCTACATTCAGACATAATGTATTTGCATCTGTTTTTTGATCCGTTTTTGCAGTGCACAGATTAAATCCCAGCAAAGTCTATGGGTTTTCATTTTTTGCCATTCAGACTGGGCACTTGTAAAGTGATCCATTTTTTCACTTTAAGACTGCTCCTTTTAACGAACGAGCATGTTACTTTCTGTGACGTTTTTCTCCTGCGTTTTTTTCCATAGGAGCCATTGTTAATTTAGAAAACAAAGGAACACCCAAAACACAGCAAAATTTTGGATCAGAAACGAATGATCCATTTTTTGGTGCTTCTTGGAGGACGGCATTGCATTGTGGCCAAAAAGTTTGATTTTGGTTTCATCTGACCAGAGCCCCTTATTCCACATGTTTGGTGTCTCCCAGGTGGCTTGTAGCAATCTTCAAACGAGACTTTTTATGGATATCTTTGAGAAATGGCTTTCTTCTTGTCACTCTTCTATAAAGACCAGATTTGTGCAGTGTACGACTGATTGTTGTCCTATGACATGTTAGAGATGAAAGTTTAGAGGGACGGCCGGGTCATGGTAGATTTGCAGTGGTCTGATTCTCCTTCCATTACAATATGATCGCTTGCACAGTGGCTCCTTGAGATGTTTAAAACTTAGGAAATCTTTTTGCATCCAAATCTGGCTTTATACTTCGCCACAACAGTATCTCAGACCTGCCTGGTGAGTTTCTTGGTCTTCATGATGCTCTCTGCACTTGAAACAGAACCCTGAGACTATCACAGAGCAGGGTATTTATACGGAGACTTGATTACACACAGGTGGATTTTATTTATCATTACCAGTCATTTAGGACAACATTTTACCATTCAGAGATCTTCACTGAACTTCTGGAGTGAGTTTGCTGCACTGATAGTAAAGGGGTCGAATAACATTGCACGCCCCACTTCTCAGTTTTTTATTTGTTAAAAAAGTTCAAAATATCCAATAAATTTTGTTCCACTTCACGATTGTGTCCCACTTGTTATTGATTCTTCACAAAAAATTAGAATTTATATCTTCATGTTTGAAGCCTGAAATGTGGCAAAAGGTTGAAAAGTTCAAGGGGGCTGAATACTTTCACAAGGCACTGTATAAAATAACAGCTACTTGATGATAGAAGTATTGTAAAGGCAACCAGTTCTATCTCCCTTATTCTCTTTCCTGTGTAAAAATGTTTGCGAAACTTAGCTTAGGAATGTATAGGCTTTCTCAGAAAATGAAACTTAAAGGGTGTTTCTCAAGAACAAAGTTCATTTTAATCAATAGATCTTTGAATAATAATAAGCTCCATAATTGGATGTGTTTAAAAAATATGTTCATGTGCTCAGATAATCTTATATATGTGTCCCTGCTATGTACTGTGTAATGGATGTGTCTGACCATACAGGGACATGATCTGATCATACTACATCATCTGTGCTGGATAATCTTATATATGTGTCCCTGCTATGTACTGTGTAATGGATGTGTCTGACCATACAGGGACATGGTCTGCTCATACCACATCTCCTGTGCTGAGATAATCTTATATATGTGTCCCTGCTATGTACTGTGTAATGGATGTGTCTGACCATACAGGGACATGGTCTGATCATACCACATCTCCTGTGCTGAGATAATCGTATATATATGTCCATGCTATGTACTGTGTAATGGATGTGTCTGACCGTACAGGGACATGGTCTGATCATACCACATCTCCTGTGCTGAGATAATCCTATATATGGGTACATGCTATGTACTGTGTAATGGATGTGTCTGACTGTACAGGGACATGGTTTGATCATATCACATCTTCTGAGCTTGGGAGGAAGAATTAGGCCTAGCACACATCTAAGGCTGGGTTGTGTTTGCGTTTGTATGTGTTTTTATCGCTAAAAACGCATCCAAAAACGCACCCATAGAGTTCAATGCAAAATGCATTGCAAACGCATGCAAAAACGCATGTGTGTTTGTAAAAATGCAAAATGCATTGCAAACGCATGCAAAAACGCATGTGTGTTTGTAAAAATGCAAAATGCATGCGTTTTTGTAAACGCAGCCCTAGACGCAGCAGCCCGTGTTTTTGCATGCATTTGCAATGCATTTTGCATTAAACCCCATGGGTGCATCTTTGGATGCATTTTTAGCAGTAAAACCACATGCAAACGCAAACACAGGCAAACACAACCCAACTGCAGATGTGAAAAGGCCCTTAGTGATTACACGGAATACATAGCAGGGGCTGGCAGCTGCTGATTTCTGAGGTAACATATTTCCTGGTCAAGTCAGTGACATTTAAGCTCAGCTGTAACTTCTGTACCTCCTATGTCACTGACTTCATTTATGATAACCTCAGAGAGCTGGAAACACAACAGAAGCACTCACTCTTGTGATAAAACAGGAAGGGAAATGTGTTACCTAATGGTGCTCTCACACCAGGCGACGTCGCTAGCGACATCGCCGGAAAAGTGACGTACCAGCGATGTCGCTAGCGACGTCGCGCTGTGTGACAGCGCAACGCGACCGCGTTTTATCGCTAGTCGCAGGTTGTCAGGTTTACGGGAAGAACTGTAAACCTGACAACCTGCGACCTGCGATAAGGCTGGATTGCGCCGTGTGACATCGCCAGAGCGATGTCGGCGGCGATCCAGCCTATACCACAGCGTTGCTGCGGATCGCTCGCTGGGCTGAGCCCAGCCCAGCGAGCGATGTCACCGCCCGCATCGCTGCGGCATCGCCGGCCGCAGCCGTGCTGTGTGACAGCTGGCCAGCGATGTCGGGAGCACCATTATGGTGCTGTCACACAGCACAACCTGGCCAGCGATGTCGGAAGCGATGCGCGGGTGCCCGCTCGCTCCCGACATCGCTGGCCAGCTGTCACACAGCATCGCTGCGGCCGGCGATGCCGCAGCGATGCGGGCGGTGACATCGCTCGCTGGGCTGGGCTCAGCCCAGCGAGCGATCCGCAGCAACGCTGCGGTATAGGCTGGATCGCCGCTGACATCGCTCTGGCGATGTCACACGGCGCGATCCAGCCTTATCGCAGGTTGTCAGGTTTACAGTTCTTCCCGTAAACCTGACAACCTGCGACTAGCGATAAAACGCGGTCGCATCGCGCTGTCACACAGCGCGACGTCGCTAGCGACATCGCTGGTACGTCACTTTTCCGGCGATGTAGCTAGCGACGTCGCCTGGTGTGACAGCACCATTAGAAAGCAGCAGCTGCCAGCCCCTTCTGTGTCTTCTGTGTAATCACTGATTATTCCTCCCTGGCCCAAGAGATGTAGTATGATCAGACCATGTACCTGTATGGTCAGACACATCCATTATACAGTACACAGCAGGGACACATATATAAGATTATCTCAGCACAGGAGATGTGGTATGATCATGTGGCGCCCCGCAACGAGTGCGTCACAAGGGAGTATTGCAGCCGCAATATTCTCTAGACAAAGCAGTGAAATAGTTAACTCAGAGATCCAACCCAACATACAACACCTAGAACAGGGGACCAATCATAGGTCCTGGTGGGTGGAGTGTTAGGGTAGTGAAGAGAACACAATAATCTAGACAGTCAGAACAAGTCGGAACATAGTCTAGAACTTGAAGAGAGCAGACTAGAACTTGGAGTGGAGCGGGGGCTCCGCACCCCGTGCGGGCCCCTGGGCCGTCACCGGTCGGGTGTCAGCACCTGAGGCCTTAACTACCGGGAATGGGCATATCTACACGGGTTCCCAAAAGACTCCCGTGCCCACAACTCACAGCCGGTTCACTGGTACCGAAGCTGGCAGCAGTTCACCTCTGCCACGCGAACCAGCCCCGTGGAGGAGCAGCTTTATAGGAGCACCCCACCACCAGCCAGTTTCCAGTCGTCTAACCAGCGGTGTACCCACCGAGGGACCCAAGGCTCCCCAAAGAATCCAGAACGTACATCATGGATAGGGCATTGAAGCAGCCTCCCCGTACCCGACCTGGTATTCCTGGGCGACGCTGGCAAGAGAAACTAAGGAGGTAGAGAGGAGGTACACTGCGGATCTCTGAGGAGCACTATCACTGCTGAGTCCACCCGGTCTTCTACTCAACCACTGTAAGCCATGTACTGCCTGCTGGTTACAGTAAAGAACCGTTGCAGAGACTATCTGTGTCCGTGTCTCCTTATGAACTGTCCGTCATGAACTTAAGGTAACCGCAGCTGCCGCACAACATCTTGAGCAGCTCCAGCCCCCGGGGATCACCGCTCAGCCTGTGGGGAGCGTAACATCTTGCTGCTGTCCATCACCCCGGGAGGTTCCGCAGCGTCGGTAGCCCTTACCGAATCTACTCATAGGTGGCGTCACGAAGAAAACAAATTAAACCACTTTAATCTGTTCCCGTAAGACGACCTCAATTTTGATCTGCACTACACCGGGCCCCACTACCGGCAGGCGCGGTCCACCCGTGACAAGGAAGGAGAAGAATCGCCTGTCTAAACCGGGAGTAACCCTGGCCCCTGGTGTGCGTCAGAAAATGGCGTCACGAACAGGATACGAGCAGGCCCGTTACCAACGGGTATGTTGTGCTTAAACTGGACTTTATTGTCTACAATTGGACTTTGTTCGTCCCTAAAAGAACTTTCCCGCCTTTACACCATTGGGTCAAGATGGCGCCCAAGATGGCGTTCCCGCCACAAGAAGCCGCCACGTGAAGCCCAGGAGTGAGTCAACCCCCCCCCTCACTGTGGGAGGGCTAAGGACGAAAGGCGCCAAACTCTTTGTCCGCCCTGATTGCTCGAATCAACCATGGGGGCGGATCCCAAAGACTTTTCCCACGATTGGACTACAAAAGCCCAGAGGAGATGGGAGTGTCATACCTAGACACACCGACAGAGAGAGAAGACATCTTCACCAGCTCAACCAGAACGTCTTACCGGTTGATCGGGTGTGGTTTCCCTCCAAAGAAGAATGGCCAGCATGAGACTCCAAGACCTGATGCGGGAGGTGGAGGCGGAGGCCAGAGCAGCCATAAGCCAACTGGGTCCGGATCCTGCCCTTACCATAGACGGCAGCCCCGACTTCTGGCTAGAGGCTCTACAAGACCTCCGGGTGCGGTTACTAGAGACAGTGGAATGGACGATTCGCAGCTGGAGCGCGACCCTAGGCAGACGACTACACCATGCGATGCAGCAGAGCCGACCGGGTGCAGCTTCTCCAAGCCCAGACGACGTCACCAGCTTCTCGACCGCCTCACCCTCGCCTACCACCTGTCCTGCTCCGTCACCTGAGCCAATAGACTGTGTCATTCCGGTGGAGGCCGCAACTCGACCCGTTCCAGCGACCAACATCGCAACCGATTCCGTTCTTGAGCCGGAGCTCATAACACGCTCCATGGAAGAACTCGATCTCTACCAGGTTCCACCTGCGGAACCCGCGACTAGTTTCCACACTACCGAGACTGTCGCTTGTTTCTCCCTAGAACCGGAGGCCTCCTCTGCAACCACAGAGGCCTACCTGGTAACCGGGATTGAAACACCTTTACCTGCGGAAACAGATGAAGAGGCAGGCAGCCTGGAAGCCCTGCAGGACGTCCCTACGGAAGGATCCGCAGCACCACCGCCCCGTTGTACAACGGAACAAGCTTTAACGTCTTTCATCAACAAGCAGCCTGATGTGATCATCGAGGAAGAGGTCGGAGAGGATGACGACGAGACCCACAGCACCGCTGAGGATTTCGACACCGGGTTCGCTTGGGGAGACAATAAAGAACTTCCTTCCGGGCACACAGCTCGGGTACACTGGTCGGGTGCACTGCCGACACCTTCCCCTGTGCCGTTCCACCGGGTTCCGATACAGACAGCCCGCCAAGTTCAAGCTTCCCGCCAAACCACCAGCTCCATTACTCATCTTTACACCCCGAGCCGTAACGACGGAGATGTACGCCAGAGACGACGAGAGGAGTGGCAAGCCAGAGAACGCGCCAACATGGAGGCCCGTGCCGAGGCTCGCCGCCAGCCGCCGCTGCCTGATGAACTCCGCCGTGAAGGTAGAATTTCCACCTTTAACTTGCATACCGGGTGGGGGTTCGCTTGGGAGGTGGGTTTGAATGAGGAGGTGTTTGTGGGGCGCCGGGACGTTGAGTCAAACTTGCCAAGAGGACATCCCGATCGCGACCTATACCGGGGCGATATTATCACCTATGAGCGCTATGCTTGTGCAGATGGGTGGTTTGCTATCCGGGTACGCCATCACCCTCAGAGCCAGTGACTTTAAAAACTTGAACTTTCATCAATGACTCTGTTCCCGTTAGTCACTGACTGTGTGATCTCGCGGCTACAGCCTGGACTCTAGTTAAAGTACAGTCGACCGCCCGCCGGGTCCGCACAAAGTGATTACCTGTTTCTTTGCTTATAACATCAAAGCATTTCTTTACCTGTTTTTTCTACTTTAATAAAAGTGTGTCATATATGTATAAAAATGTAAAAACCTCTGTAATGTGAGTAGTTTGACGCTTGGGGACAAGCTGATTTAACCAAGGGGGAGTGTGGCGCCCCGCAACGAGTGCGTCACAAGGGAGTATTGCAGCCGCAATATTCTCTAGACAAAGCAGTGAAATAGTTAACTCAGAGATCCAACCCAACATACAACACCTAGAACAGGGGACCAATCATAGGTCCTGGTGGGTGGAGTGTTAGGGTAGTGAAGAGAACACAATAATCTAGACAGTCAGAACAAGTCGGAACATAGTCTAGAACTTGAAGAGAGCAGACTAGAACTTGGAGTGGAGCGGGGGCTCCGCACCCCGTGCGGGCCCCTGGGCCGTCACCGGTCGGGTGTCAGCACCTGAGGCCTTAACTACCGGGAATGGGCATATCTACACGGGTTCCCAAAAGACTCCCGTGCCCACAACTCACAGCCGGTTCACTGGTACCGAAGCTGGCAGCAGTTCACCTCTGCCACGCGAACCAGCCCCGTGGAGGAGCAGCTTTATAGGAGCACCCCACCACCAGCCAGTTTCCAGTCGTCTAACCAGCGGTGTACCCACCGAGGGACCCAAGGCTCCCCAAAGAATCCAGAACGTACATCATGGATAGGGCATTGAAGCAGCCTCCCCGTACCCGACCTGGTATTCCTGGGCGACGCTGGCAAGAGAAACTAAGGAGGTAGAGAGGAGGTACACTGCGGATCTCTGAGGAGCACTATCACTGCTGAGTCCACCCGGTCTTCTACTCAACCACTGTAAGCCATGTACTGCCTGCTGGTTACAGTAAAGAACCGTTGCAGAGACTATCTGTGTCCGTGTCTCCTTATGAACTGTCCGTCATGAACTTAAGGTAACCGCAGCTGCCGCACAACATCTTGAGCAGCTCCAGCCCCCGGGGATCACCGCTCAGCCTGTGGGGAGCGTAACATCTTGCTGCTGTCCATCACCCCGGGAGGTTCCGCAGCGTCGGTAGCCCTTACCGAATCTACTCATAGGTGGCGTCACGAAGAAAACAAATTAAACCACTTTAATCTGTTCCCGTAAGACGACCTCAATTTTGATCTGCACTACACCGGGCCCCACTACCGGCAGGCGCGGTCCACCCGTGACAAGGAAGGAGAAGAATCGCCTGTCTAAACCGGGAGTAACCCTGGCCCCTGGTGTGCGTCAATCAGACCATGTACCTGTATGGTCAGACACATCCATTACACAGTACATAGCAGGGACACATATATAACATTATCTCAGCACAGGAGATGTAGTATGATCAGACCATGAACCTGTACAGGCAGATACGACAATTACACAGGACATAGCAGGGACACATACAGTTGTGCTCAAAAGTTTACATACCCCGGCAGATTTTTTGCTTTCTTGCCCTTTTTTTCAAAGAATATGAATGATAACAGAAAACCTTTTTTTTTCCACTCATGGTTAGTGGTTGTGTGAAGCATTATTATAAATCATATTAAACCCATAAATAATATCTTTATTGTTAACTCAAACAAAAACACACCAAAACGTGGGTAAAAACTAAGTGCACAGAATAGCGTGAAGGAAGGAAGCTATCCTTAGTAAATACCTCCCTCCTCTCACCTGCCTAACAGCGGAGGTCGGCACCCTAAGAGCGAAGTGGCGCCCCCACTCGTCGGCGGCTGACCCTATCGAGCCCTGACCTGACCCTGGAAGTCGAGAGGTAGTGCTCCCCCTATGATAATTCCTCCCAGGTCTTTAGGTATAAACGGGCAATGGGTCACTCTCTGTGTCTTAGTATTAAAACAGAGTATCACCACCCAGGTATCAGCTGACCCCCACCACTGAAAAGTTATTAGATGTGGCAATGATACAGTCTCATGTTCTGTGTGTATATCATACCATGCAAGTGTGGTCTGTTACTATCAAAGGTGTCCACGCCAGGGCAGGGTGATATACATATATAATATAGCTACATGCACCTGCCGGCTGGACTACGTGGGGAAAACCGTTAGGGAGTTTAGAAGAAGGGTGGGCGATCACCTTGGGACATTAGGATGAAGAGGGACACCCCGATCGCGAGGCATATGAATGAAATGCATGGAGGGACATTAAACACATGACATTCAGGATCTTGGAGGTGGTGAGGGCTAGTCCGAGAGGAGGAAACCACTATCTGAGTATCCTAAGGAGGGAGGCAGAGTGGATATTTAGGTTCGATTCCTTGACTCCAAAGGGGTTAAATGAGCAGCTGTCATACGCTTGTTTTCTGTAGGCGAACGGTATGTGTTCAGATCCGCCTGGCAGGAAGCCATAACTCATTTAAAAATGAGCATTGTATCGGTTTAATTATGTCTCTGTATAATATGTGTGCCCCGCCATAGCCACTTTTTCCCTCTGGCCATGCCTAACGTGCGTCCCACTTTATTGAGAATGTCTTGATTTATGTGGGTAAATACGTTCCCTCTCCATACAGTTCATATGTGCCCCAGGTGGGTGTAAAAGTATCGATGCGCCAGCATGCACTATCACTGTGGGGGTTGTGGGGTGGTATGCATCCCGCTTGGTAGCACCCGCCCCTGTGTGAAGCAGGTAACCCGGACAACGGGTAACGCTTCCATAACCTGCGCGCAGCCGCATCCAGCCGAAAACACGGAGATGCTTCTGCGCATGCGCGTGACGTCACTTCCTGTGATGCGTGCGGTCCATTGCAGTGACAATGGCGGCGGCGGCGTGCGTTCCAGCGATGTGCCGGCTTCACAGCACCTCAATTCTGTATGTATCACAATGGCAGCATAGCGATTTTACCTACAAGAAGGGTAGATCCCATTTGCATCTGGTTTTGGGGTCTGCATGTATGGACTATGATGGAGGGGAGGAGGGTTTGAGGTCACAGGATGTGGGAGGGCCTGGGGCACAGAGTACTAGATATAATGAGGCTGGTGGCAGAGTACACCGCCCCCTCCACATCAAGCTTGTGTGTACTCACACAAAACATATGGACACATGACATCGAGCCTCCTGATGATGTGAAACGCGTCGAGGCACGCAGGGATGAGCACACCACCTGGTTAAGCTAAGTACCTCTAGGTTCTCATATGTGTGATACCATGCAAGTGTGGTCTGTTACTATCAAAGGTGTCCACGCCAGGGCAGGCTGATATACACACTGAACATGAGACTGTATCATTGCCACATCTAATAACTTTTCAGTGGTGGGGGTCAGCTGATACCTGGGTGGTGATACTCTGTTTTAATACTAAGACACAGAGAGTGACCCATTGCCCGTTTATACCTAAAGACCTGGGAGGAATTATCATAGGGGGAGCACTACCTCTCGACTTCCAGGGTCAGGTCAGGGCTCGATAGGGTCAGCCGCCGACGAGTGGGGGCGCCACTTCGCTCTTAGGGTGCTGACCTCCGCTGTTAGGCAGGTGAGAGGAGGGAGGTATTTACTAAGGATAGCTTCCTTCCTTCACGCTATTCTGTGCACTTAGTTTTTATCCACGTTTTGGTGTGTTTTTGTTTGAGTTAACAATAAAGATATTATTTATAGGTTTAATATGATTTATACTTATTCTAAAACCTAGACTATCTATTATTTGAGTACTATGGTTGTGTGAAGCCATTTATTATCAAATTATTGTGTTTTCTCTTTTTAAATCATAATGACAACCAAAAACATCCAAATGACCCTGATCAAAAGTTCACATATTTTGGCCTGATAAGATGCACAGAAGTTGATACAAATGGGTTTGAATGGCTAATAAAGGTAACATCCTCACCTGTGACCTGTTTGCTTATAATCAGTGTGTGCATAAAAGCTGAGTGAGTTTCTGGGATCCAGACAGACTCTTGCGTCTTTCATCCAGCCACGGACATTTCTGGATTGTGAGTCATGGGGAAAGCAAAAGAATTGTCAATGGATCTAGGGGAAAGTTGAAATATTTAAAACAGGAAAGGGATACAAAAAGATATCCAAGGAATTGATGATGCCAGTCAGCAGTGTTCAAACTGTGATTAACAAATGGAAAATCAGGGGCTCTGTAAAACCCTAACCACGATCAGGTAGACCAACAAAAATTTCGGCCAACACTGCCAGGAAAATTGTTTGGGATACAAAGAAAAACCCACAAATAACCAGCTGAAATACAGGACTCACTGAAAACTAGCGGTGTGGCTGTTTCAAGATGCACAATAAGGAGGCTCTTGAACAAAAATGGGCTGAATGGTCGAGTCTCCAGAAGAAAGCCATTACTGCTCAAATGTCACAAAGAATCTCGCCTACAATACACCAAACAGTACAGAGACAAGCCTCCAAAGTTCTGGAACAAGGGAATTTGGAGTGATGAGACCAAAATTTAACTTTTTGGCCCAACCATAAACATTCAACTGGAGAGGTGTCAACAAGGCCTATGATGAAAGGAACACCAAAAGGTTGGCTACAAGTGATTCAGATCGTGACAATTGTCAATCCAAATTTGAGAAGTAAGAAGGGGAACCGGTATGAATTTTTTGAACCTCTGAAACCCAGGAAGAAACAAAAAAAAGGAGAAGTTTATTAGTGCAGTAGCCCTGAAGCTGTCCCGCGGTGTGGCTAGCAGAACCTTCCCAATGCTAACTATTGTATCAGCTGCAGATCAGGAGGTCGTGACAAAGCAACATTGTTCTCATTGAGACCTACCAGCCATATGATCCGGACGGGTGGAAGTAACAATGACACTCAGATGGAAACCCGGTTCTCACACAACTATGTAGCCAGGTCTCCCAGTGAACTATTGGGGTAACCTGACCAGTCTCCAGTGTTGTGGAAATGGCTATTGAGTAGAAAGGCAAAGATATATTTTAGCTTCTATATTTTATAATGCATATTTTAATATATGTGAACGGAGTTACTCCTTTAACTGTATGTGTGTATTGAACCTTCTCTTTAAGGCACGGATGGGGAACCTCATGCACCAGGCCTCGATGATCTTTTCTGTGGCCCTCGGGCAGATACCGGGGACCTCAGTACTTGGACTGGCAGGCATGTTTTGCTGACTGGCTGCCTTTTAACTCTTAAAGGACCAAGCCTCATTTTTGCAATTCTGACCATTGTCACTTTCTGCGGTTATAACTCTGGAAAGCTTCAACACATCTTAATGATTCCTAGACTGATTTTTCATGACATATTGGACTTCATGTTAGTAGTAAATTTAGGATGATATTTTCTGCATTTCTTTAACCAAATAGAGTGTTTATGATTCACCCAAGGGCTTATGGGACTCGTTACCTCAGGGATGTCATTGGTGGCCCGCCCGGACCCATGGCCCTAGCAAACAGCCTAAAAATTGGGGGTTGATTGAAGGGGAATAAAGTTTATTAGTTTATCGTGACGCCACCTGCAGATTCTGATGATGATCACAGCGCCGCTTCAAACCTCTGGGGATGATGGAACTACAGCTTGGATGGTGCAGCTCCCTGAAGGCGGAGCTGGGTGCCCGGGGCAGGGTGAAGCAGTAATGCAGGTTTATGGCCAGCACAGCTGTGAGTGTAGAAAGCAGACACGGAGGCTGTATGACTCTGTATGGGTACTTTTACTGGAACCAGGTTCAGATGGCAAGATAGGTTACAGCTTTTACAGTCTTTAGACGGGTATGTGGCCGGGTAGTCGCAGAAGTGGGTAAAGTCTTTTTGACGCTCCCGTAGAATACTTTCTTTTGTCAATCCTATGTCCTTTAGCTGCCCTGCACAACCCTCTTGTTACCAGGCCCGTTGTGCGCTATGAGGTACCCTTCTTCTCTCTAAGGAGCTTGATCCGGTTTGGGCAATCCTGGCAGGGGTGTACGTTCTGGATGGGGTGTCGGGGCTGCTGAACTAACACGCGACGACCGGTGTCAATGGCTCAGGGGTTGAACTCGCCTGCGCTGTTTTTCAGGAGCTGGCACTCCGTTGGTGGACCAGGACTCCCCCGTATTATGGTCGATCCGATACAGGGTTTCCTCTCTCTTTTCCTGGGTTGACTTCTCTCTCAGGCCCCCTCCCTGGGAGACCCTTTCTCTCTCTCGGAACTCCCCGTTGCTTCTTTCCTCAGACCAAACTAGAACTGTTCTGTGTGTCTTCCCTCCTGCCATAACTCCACCCTCTGGGAATGGGTCTGCCATTCTACCCTGGCCTCATGTGGAAGTGCTGGGATGGGAGCCTCATGCAGACTTTACATGCCCCTGCGACAGAAATACTGCAGACTTTATTGTGGGTGCAGTACCCCTACTGTGACGCACTGACCAGTGGGGCGCCACATTTACATGCAGTGAAAGTTCAAAGCCATGACGGGTAAAGCCATCATTGGTCATTAAGGAGTTTAATCCAGTTCCCCAATTATCTCTATGCCTCTTCCTCAGCCTCCCCAGTGATGTATATCCCCCAGCCTTAGGCTTTCCAGTGACCTTATATGCCCTAGCCTCTCCTGTGATGTCTATAGCCCTAGCAAACCTGGGAAAACAGTTGTAAGTCAAGATGATCAATATCACCTAACATCACAACAGCACCAAAGAGAAGCCGCTCCAGCCACCACAGTAGGGGTGAGTTGATAGTTTAACCAAATATAGCAGGGAATTTTCAAGTTGATAATTTTGTGCGGCCCCCAAAGTATGGTAAAAATTTCCAAATGGCCCCCTGCCAGAAAAATGTCCCCCACCTCTGCTTTAAAGGGAACCCGTCACCATGAAAATGCAGTGCAATCTTCTGGCTCCAAGTTATACAGTAGGGGGAACTGAGTAGATTGATACATAGTTTTGTGAGAAAAGATTCAGTATAACCTGTGATTTCATCATTTAAACCCCTGCTCTTTCTGGGATATTGGGTCCAGTGGGCGGTCCTATCAGTGATTGATAGCTGTTACTGTATGCACACTTACACAAGGATACCTGCCAGCATTCACTCCCTCCATTATAGGGAAGGCTGAGAGTGGTTTTCTCAATGGTATTTTGCACCTGTATTGCCCACATCTTTATCATTGGGACCTGCTGGTGCATTTGCTATCTGACTTTATATTGACTATGACTGTTTTCAGTGAGTTTTGTAAAATCATGTTCTTTTCTGTGAACTGATAGTGAGAACTTTGTAGGATCTTCTGCAACTTCCTGGCATCGTGGTTGCTTTGCCAGAACTCTTGTATAACCCCAAAAGGTGGCCATTGTAAAGGTATAGGCTTATATCAGAAAGTGCAAATCCGAGGCAACTGTCAATCGAAAGGCTGATGAGGTTGCCAAGCTGGTGGCCTTTCTTCCATGACACCTTTGTATAGTGGCTGCTACAGGATCTGGAGACAGTAGTGAATCTCATTGTACTGGTTGGTAACCCTACAAGCCCAAATGTCTGGAGCAGAGAAACAGGAGCAATCCAGTGTGCATATGGGGTCTGGGGTAGAGAAGGGAGTTAATCAATCATTTTCAAGTACTAAAAATATTCCATACAACAAGCCCAAACACAGTCTCTTTCCCATGAGGGAGCAGCCTCTGCATTCTTAGGTTGTAGGGTGAAAAATACAGAAAGGCCACCTCTGCCATCACAATACTGTAGAGAATAACCCTCCCCAATGGTGGGAGTTTATGTAAGGACATGGAGGCAGCCATTTATTTCTCCTCTATTCTCATTCCTCCATAATGAGGACAATTGATTCATAGTAAAACGAAACTTAGCTCAGGGATGTAGCTGCATTCTCCAAAAATGACATTTAACCAAGGAATTGAAACCTCTCTGGTGTTTATGGTATCTGGTGTGATGGGTTGTGTTCCACACCACTAATAGTCTATTGATTAGAAGACACCACAATAATTTTTTTCTGAATACTATAAACTGTAGAGAAAAGCAAATAATAATTACCGCTTGATACTTGATATTGAGATATACTGTTGTGCTGTGTCTTATTTTCACTCTCCAGCATGATGTAATCTAATTAGGAATCATCTGGCAGATTGGGAGGCTTGAGCCTCAATCTAAATTTGCTCTTCTGTGGCCAAGAAAGTCTCATTTAACAGTATGGATACAAAGTGCTATGGAGATGATAGAAAGGATTCTGCTGAAAGTTTAGAAAGGAAGAACAAGGAATAGTTAGATTAGTGAGGTGAGGTGATAACCAGTGTGAAGAATTGTGTTTTTAGAGCACTCTACCTGTTCTCTAAACTGTGGATACTTGGATTTAACCAGATTGTCTGGGGTAGTGCATTCCAGAGAATTGTCGCAGCCAGGAGAAGACTTGAGATAGGAGTGTGGTTGAGGTTATATATGATGTTAGTCTAGATCATTAGCAGAATGAAGAGCACAGGTAAGTGGGAGACAGAAATGAAGGAGAAGATGTAGGATGATGCAGTGCACACATAAGATGCAGACATGCATACACATGTGGCACCCCAGGGTTCATGTGTCACAGAAACACCACAAAGGGTAAGATTCCGACAACACTACACTAGCGCCTCCAGGCCAGAAGGGGGAGCTAAAGCTGCTTCCCTATATATTCTGGTTTGGAGAGGAAGTTGGCAGTTCAGTTCCTAGGAGGACTGAGGAAGAAGGACCTGGGTGTAAAAGGGCTGCGTTAGGCTCAACCCACGGTCCACTGTCCAGTTCCAGGCCGAGCCAGGGTCTGAGGAAAGGAGACAGGAGAAGCAAACGAACACACCTGGGAGACCGAGTTACCCTGAAACTCACCCCAGAGGAGCACACAGAACGGATACTGGATCCGGGATTGTGCCTGACACAAACCGTACAGTGAACACTGGATTAGTAAAGGTCCCACATCTTCACTGTACCACAGCGAAGCAACACGGCGAATTCAGGAACACAGGACAAGACTTAAGTTACCTAGCAGATTGGTACCCGTGAGGGGAGACAGGGCCGGCAGCTTAGCTAAAGCGGCAGCAGAGCCACACACACAGCGCAGAAACAGGGAGCTAAAGGACCCAGTCAGGGTGGGAGCAACCCGGCCCCTGTACAGACTCCGTGGACAGTACTCAGCTGAATTACCATCTACAGTAAAAGACCTGGAAAACTACAAAACCGTGAGTCTGTGTAATTCTTGCGCTCGAGCCCTGCTCTTCCTCATAAACTTTTCCATCACTACTGCCCCGGGGACCAGGCTCTGCCCGTAGAGAGCCGTCACATCACAGGCTGCCATCCATCATCCCCGGAGGTTCTGCAGCAGCAGTGGTCACCCTGACCACATACCACGGGTGGCATCACGACTCCATCCCTGTAAATAACCCCCAACCTTTACTTGTGGGCTCGGGACACAGTCCGGACCAAGACCGCCGTGATAACCCCCGTTACACCCCGGTCCGGTACCGAGTACCCTGTCCCAGTGGGCCCCACACACACGCAGACATGCACACATACAATATGCATACATGGTTACACAGTACACAGACATGCACATACACATCTGTGCGCACAGGGTACGCAGACATATACACATACAATACTTAGACATGGTCACACGATATAGACATACACATAAACATCTGCGCGCACATATACAATATATGCAGACATGGTCACACTGTACACAGGCGCAAACATATACTCAGATACATACATACAGGCATACATACACATTAGAAGGGAAATACACAAAAATACATAGAAACAAATATATACCCACAGGGCCGGCCCTAGGCATGTGCGACCACACAGGGTGCCACGCTCCAGACTCCAGAGGGGGGCGCAGGACTGGATTGATAGGCGGGAGGGGCGAGACTTTTCCCTATCGGCCGCCCACTAGTGTGGTGCGGGGGCCGCTCACTCCTCCGGCCGCAGCACTGCTTTAAATCAAATGCCGCTGAGCGGCCACAGAATGCAGGGGTGGGGTCCACAGCATGCAGAGGGCAGGGCCATGAACGTGAAGGGGTGAGTCCGTTTCCCCAAAGCAGGGCGCCACTCACATCAATCAGGATGACAGGTGCAGATCCTAGGCCCTCCCACCATCTTCATATCTTCATCATATTCCTGATCCCGCCCTGAGCTGATCATGTGACCCCTAATGCCTCCCCTCCATGTGACATCATCACAGGTCCTATATGTGAGTATCATGTCTGTGTCTGTCTGTCTGTCTCTACGCAACACTATATAGTATATACAGGTCCACACTACATGCTGTACTAGTGTGCCTATATACTGTATATATATAGTGTGGACCTGTATATACAGTATAGTGCTGTGTATACAAGATATACACCAGCACTCTCAGATGTGCATAGAGCCTGCAGTCTGTAATGTCCATATGTGGCGCCCTGCCATTACAGGTAGCCACAGAACCACCTAAAGCATGGAGGGATTTCCACAGCAGGTACCCTCTCACCCACAACACCTTCCACCCCAGACCTGTAGGGGGAGCTCCACTTGCTGCCTTTAAGCAAGATCCCCCTATAAATAGCGGTGCTAGGGGAGGAGTTAGTCAGTCAGTAAGTGCAGTTCCAGAAAGGACTGTGAAGAGTCAGTTACTCCGTTCAGTAAGGAGCAGTACTGAGGAAGACGTCCTGGTGTGTCGGAGCCGTGCTAGGCCTGAGCCAGTAGACTAGCCTAGCCAGTGTGAGGACCTGAGAGTGAGGTCAAAGGCAAGGCGAGAGAAAGAGTAAAGAAGCAGAGTAGGGGCAGAGGAGCCATACCGGTTCACTCCAGGAAGCAACCCAGACACCGAGTCCGAATCTGCAGGAGAGCATCAAGTCCAGCAGAAAACACCGGTTCACCGAGGAAGACTCCAGTCTCCCGGACACCTGTAACGCAACCAACAGGAGAGCCAGGGACCGCAGGAGAAGTTATAGCGGTACAACACCGAACAAATCATTGTGTTTTATTTGGTGGTCACTGTTTTTAATTGTTATCTTTATCTTTATATTGTAGCTGTCCTTATGTTTGTCCCTGATATGAAAGTCATATGGAATTCAAGTGCCATACAGAATCACAAGTGAAGGTTGTTGTTCATTAGTGCCCAGTACCGCGCTACCGTTTCGCGAGGAGGATCTGATTTGGCCGATGCTCATATTTCTATATATGCATTCATGATTTTGACTGTACACTAATAAAGGTGCCAATGCATTATGGATGAGAATATTTAGGCTAATGCTTTATCCAGGCAATTGTGCAATAAATATAAGGAGCAACTAGACTGAACTGAGAGTAATATGTGGAGTATGGGCAGATGCCCACACTTACAATGGTGCTGAGTCCCACAGTTGTGTGCACGCGGTGTCTGCAGCGTCCCCTCCTCCCACGTGACTCCGGCGTCCAATGGTGTGTGCCGGATCTGCGCAGGCGGCGCTTCCGGGACGCCGGGGCGCGGACGGATGCGGGTAGGCGCAGACATGGTGCGCCGGTATGCAGCTGGAGAGGTGGTAACTAATGGACATGACTATATAAGGTGACCGCCACACTGCCCCAGCGCCTCCTGACGAAGCGGTGAGCGAAACGTTGAGGTGCTGGGCAGTGTGGTGCGGTATGGATACTTTCTAACTGGGCACTTTTGCACTTTGTGAGGGTTTTAATAATGGTCATATCATACCATGTTGTATCCCTGTCCTCTTGGACAGTCTCTGGGTGTCAGCAGGTGTAGTGGAGATTGAATTACAATCCTTCCTGTGCAGACAAAGTATTGATTGTATCTTAAATGGTATTTTGCCTGTAATTTGTAAATGTACACCTGCATTCACACTGTCTGGAGTTGTTTTTAGGGGAAGGGTTTTATTGAGTGTGATTTTTTCCAAAACAATTAATAAAAGTACTTGCATTTATATACCAAGCATGGTGTAGAGATTGCCGTTTATCTTTATCTGGTTATATTGACTAATAGTGAGATTATGCGGCTGATGATATATGTAATATTATGGACTCTAGAATTTTGTCAGTGATTTGAAGTTATAGCGGTAGCCCACACAAAGGTTATCGACACTACGACACGAGTGAGAGAGAGAGACACAGAGGAGGTCAGGCCTAGTTCTACACAGGTCAGGGGACTTCACCGAGGAAAAAGAGACAAGGAAGCCTTTTCCAACACTCACTGTGGAAATCCAGAAGTGCTTTCCGACCACCTGGAGCGTACCCTGGACAGTGCCTGCCATAACACCATTAAAGGTATAGAAATGATTCACAATGTGTGTCCATTTGTCCACCCCGAGTACTGAGTTCCCAAAGACCCCTGGGCAGGTCACATAGAGCCCGAAGTGTGTAATGTGCATAGAGCCCGCAGTGTGTAATGTGCATAGAGCCCGCAGTGTGTAATGTGCATTGAGCCCGTAGTGTGTAATGTGCATAGAGCCCGCAGTCTGTAATGTGCATAGAGCCCGCAGTGTGTAATGTGCATAGAGCCTGCGGTGTATAATGTGCATAGAGCCCGCAGTGTTTAATGTGCATAGAGCCCGCAGTGTTTAATGTGCATAGAGACCGCATTCTGTAATGTGCCTAAACCCTGCAGTGTTTAATGTGCATAGAGCCCGCAGTCTGTAATGTGCATAGAGCCCGCAATATTTAATGTGCATAGAGCCCGCAGTGTTTAATGTGCATAGAGCCCGCAGTGTGTAATGTGCATACAGCCCACAGTCTGTAATGTGCATACAGCCCGCAGTTTGTAATGTGCATACAGCGGGCAGTCTGTAATGTGCATACAGCGGGCAGTCTGTAATGTGCATACAGCGGGCAGTCTGTAATGTGCATACAGCCCACAGTCTGTAATGTGCATACAGCCCGCAGTTTGTAATGTGCATACAGTGGGCAGTCTGTAATGTGTATACAGCGGGCAGTCTGTAATGTGCATACAGCGGGCAGTCTGTAATGTGCATACAGCGGGCAGTATCTAATGTGTATACTGCCGCAGTATGTAATGTGTATACAGCCTGCAGTCTCTAATATGTATACAGCGGGCAGTCTGTGTTGTGTATACAGCCCGCAGTCTGTAATGTGCAGCATCAGAAAGTTTTCCTGCGGGCAGAGTTCGCTCTCTGTTCTTCCCGGTGTCTCCATGGATTCTGTTCCTCTCTGCGCCCAGCACTGGACTTTCTGCCGCCACCTTTCATCTTTCCCCATCTTTAGGATCTGGCTGAGTCTTGGCTATGTATATACCACAGCCTTCTATCTATATAGCACATCCTCCTGGGTATGCTGGGTATAATTCTTCTGTCTACTGAGTGTAATCCTCAGTATCTGTATTATTCTGTATATATACACTGCACAGTACCACTTCTCCTGTCCTGTATACTGGGTGTAATCCTCAGTATCTGTATTATTCTGCATATATGCACTGCACAGTACCACTTCTCCTGTCCTGTATACTGGGTGTAATCCTCAGTATCTGTATTATTCTGTATATATACACTGCACAGTACCACTTCTCCTGTCCTGTACACTGGGTTTAATCCTCAGTGTCTGTATTATTCTGTATATATACACTGCACAGTACCACTTCTCCTGTCCTGTACACTGGGTTTAATCCTCAGTGTCTGTATTATTCTGTATATTGTGAGGTAGCTGCGGCACGGCGAAGACAAGGGATCCGGGCACCACGGGTCACTGCACACAGGTTTTATTCCACCAACAGAAGAGACAAAAAAAACAATAGTCCAAAAGAGCATTCCGGTCCCCTTCCTTCAGGGGCCGCTCCTCGCTGCTTCCAGCAACCTCACACAGAGAGGTTCAAACAGTACCTCTCACACTGCGGCTCTGCAGTGTCTCATCCACGCTCTCAGACCCATCTCATAGTCCTGCACCTTTGCAGGCTTGTGGAAGACTGGCTCTCCTCACAGGTGCAATCCAGTGAGTTTTGTAATCACTCCTTCACACAAACCTCAGCTTTCAGCAGCAGCAGTTAACCCCGTGTGTGCTGCTACCGAGCCAACCTGCACTTACCCTGTGCATGCTGCAGGGTTTAGCAATCCCACATTACCGCCGGTCACGTGAGTCATGCCAGCCACGTGCTATAGCGCCGGCATGTCTCACATACCCCCCTCCTTGTTCAATCCTGTAGGGGGTGAACACAAGGCCATAACCCCGGGCCCTGCGTGCAGACCGCGTCACGGTGTGGAGAACCGGCTGAGCCAAGCAGGGGCACCCGGGGATACCAGCGGTGCCAGACCCCACGAGCAACCAACCCGTTCGGACCCCCGGCACCCACAAACCCCGGACGGGTACCAACAACAGAGGCCTGGGGCCCCACGAGCAACACGGGGTTTGCCCGCGGCACTGCTGCACCGCTCCGGACGGCGAGCCGGCGCACTGGGCTCTGCACCCGGGAATCAGTCACATTAAGTCCTCCGGGTATCCCGGCGGCGGGATTCTCGGGCTCTGGGCCCTTTCTGTCCTTCATCCGGGGGGCCATATACTCGTTCCACAACACCCGGAACAAGGGCATATCCCTCCCCAGCACAACATCATAAGGGAGATCCTTTACTACCCCCACGACATGTTGAACCCTCCTGGCTGGGGTAGCGAACGTGACACGCTTCGTCGGATACCTGCGATGATCCCCATGGACACTCATCACCCTGACCTTTCGGTCGGTGGGTTTGGTCCTGGAGACCAAGGAGGCACACACGAGGGTCACGTTGCTCCCTGAGTCCAGGAGAGCCGTCACTTCATGACCATTAAGCCGAACGCGGCACAGTACATTCCCAGTGTCCCTGGGGTCCGAGCGCCCTTTTCCGACGAGGTGGGTGAACATGGACCGCCTCCGGGAGTAGTCACAGTCCATGGGTTCCCCGTTGAGGGGACACTGTGCCATCATATGTCCAACCTCCTGACACCTCCTACATCGGGGTTGACCTCCATTATACCAGGGGCTGAACGGCGGCGGTCCGGAACGCCGCTTTGCTGCAGGGGGATGGCCGTTCATGGCCTGAGCCGGGTGCTCGCTGACCCGGGGTCCGGATTGGGGGTCCCTGCTTTCTGGTGTGGTGGGCGCGGCCTTGCGGTTGGTTCGCAGTGTCCCCGTGTCCCTGATCAAGTCCTGTGTGGCCACATGGCGCTCCACCACATTCACCACCTGGTCTAGGGTACCCGGGTCACTGTGTCCCACCCACCGTTGTATGGGGATGGGCAGCGTACGCACGAAGCGATCCACCACCACCCGCTCTACCATCTGGGCCGGACTCAGGGCTTCAGGCTGCAGCCATTTTTTAACCAGGTGCAACAAATCATAGGCCTGTGAGCGCACGGGTTTGCCTTCCTCGTAGGCCCATTGGCTCACCCGTTGGGCCCTCACATATGTATTGACCCCGGTACGGGCCAATATCTCCCCCTTCAGGGCTCCATAGTCCAGGGCATCCTCAGTACACAGATCTATGTATGCCTTTTGGGGATCACCAGTCAAATAGGGCGCCAGCACCTCGGCCCACTGGGCGACCGGCAGTCTCTCCCGTTCAGCCACCCGCTCAAACACGGCCAGGAATGCCTCCACATCATCCCCCGGGGTCATCTTTTGCAGCGCTTGTCTTACCGCTTTCCGGACACTGCCGTCGACACCTGGGCCTTGGGGCGGTTCCCACGGTCTGGCACGAACAGCCTCGGTCAACAGGGCCATCTGTTCCTGGTGTCTTTGTTCCTGCTGCTGCAGTGCTTGGAACTGCTGCTGCTGAGCCTGTACCAGGTGTTTGAGTACCTCCTCCATGCTGGTGGTGGGCTTGTACTGGAATTTAGCCACTTGGATCCTGGACATGCGCTGCCGGGCACCCCGCAAGAGACTGGCAGCTATAATGACTGCTGCTCCTCTCACTTAGCAGCCGCTCATTAACCTCATGAAACAGTCACTTTCACCAGCGGTTCCGGAAGGAAAGGCGACAGTAGCGCGGGCTTCACCAGGAATGAATGCTACACCTCACCGGGCCGGCAATGCCCGCATTCTCCACCATATGTGAGGTAGCTGCGGCACGGCGAAGACAAGGGATCCGGGCACCACGGGTCACTGCACACAGGTTTTATTCCACCAACAGAAGAGACAAAAAAAACAATAGTCCAAAAGAGCATTCCGGTCCCCTTCCTTCAGGGGCCGCTCCTCGCTGCTTCCAGCAACCTCACACAGAGAGGTTCAAACAGTACCTCTCACACTGCGGCTCTGCAGTGTCTCATCCACGCTCTCAGACCCATCTCATAGTCCTGCACCTTTGCAGGCTTGTGGAAGACTGGCTCTCCTCACAGGTGCAATCCAGTGAGTTTTGTAATCACTCCTTCACACAAACCTCAGCTTTCAGCAGCAGCAGTTAACCCCGTGTGTGCTGCTACCGAGCCAACCTGCACTTACCCTGTGCATGCTGCAGGGTTTAGCAATCCCACATTACCGCCCGGTCACGTGAGTCATGCCAGCCACGTGCTATAGCGCCGGCATGTCTCACAATATATACACTGCACAGTACCACTTCTCCTGTCCTGTACACTGGGTTTAATCCTCAGTGTCTGTATTATTCTGTATATATACACTGCGCAGTACCACTTCTCCTGTCCTGTATACTGGGTGTAATCCTCAGTATCTGTATTATTCTGTATATATACACTGCACAGTACCAGTTCTCTTGTCCTGTTGTCAGAGAGGCGGTATTGGACTTTGATTTTTAGCATTGAAATGTTGTTTAAATTAATTATCCCCAATATGGAAGTCATCACTTCTCTTTTGTACAGGTGATGACTTTCCCTTCGCTGTGTATCTGACCACTGGGAACAATCCCAGGAAACGTAGCTTTGAAGAGTATCATGTGAATGGAGCTGTGGTTGATTTGCCTCTGATGCACCATTCACATGTGGCTCTTCAGATAACTCCTTTGAGAAAGTGATTAGGCCGTAACAACGTAAAAGCAAATTTTACTGATCGGGGTAATATGGGCTGGTGGGGCTTATTTTCCAGGGCTGCTTTTTGGTCCCAATCCGGCCCTGTTGAGTGAGATCTATTATATACACATATATAAAGCATATAATGTATTTGGGTATGTTCTACTTGTATGTATACAGGGACGTAACTACAATAGGTGCAGGGGTTGCGATCGCACCTGGGCCCTACAGCATAGGGGGGGCCCCAAAAGTCCCTTTGGCCTATAGAAAAATACTACTACTATTAAAGATTTGCAATAATTGGGGGTCCCATTGGAGCTTCCGCACCGGGGCCCATGGGCCTGAAGTTACGCCACTGTATGTATATATCTGTGTGTGCCTAAACGCGCTGTCCTGTTTGTCATCCCTGCTGGCATCAGGATGTCCTCTAATGTTCTCCATGTTTGCACATGTAGCACCCTAGGGCATGGGAACTTGGATGTCTAGGCCTCTCTCTCTCTTCCATCAGGGGAACGTCGCCAGTGGCCTGCCCAGACCCGTGGCCCTGGGGGACAGCCCCAAAAGAAGAGGGGTTATTATTTACAAGGGATTAGGGTATTTGTCTTGTGACGCCACCTGTAGTACCTGGTGACTAGACACCAGCGCTGCCACAGTCCTCCGGAGGGTGGTGGTATTGCGACTAGGGTGGAGCAGCTCCCTACAGGTAAGGCTGGGGCCTCCAGGGCAGTGATACTCGTTGCCAGAACGGTGTAAACTGCTGAAGAAAGTCAATAGTAGCAGGACAAAGACATGGAGGCAATTCACTCTTCCCGGTACTTTACTTGAAAAACTGATCAAGATGGTGGTGCAGCTGACAGTGCTCCCGCAGGACGGCCGGCCGGGTAGCCGCAGCAGAATGCAGAATCTGTGGAAGATTCTCAGCTCTAGCCTTTGTCCTATTTCATCTCCCTCCTCTCAGTGCCTACTTAGCTAGCAGTTGTATGCCCCAGGGGATAAACGCCCTGAGAACGTCTTCGGAGCCAGGACGAGTACGGTCGGAGGATGAATACTCCAGGCCGCGTTGTCAGACCCATGCACTCCGGGTGTACAAGTCAGGACCTTTCTGTCTGGGCTACTTCTCTCTAGCCCTCTCTTGATGCCCCCTTTCTCTCTCGGGTAAGCTCCCGTTCTCCGTCTTTCCTCGGGGAAGACACTCCTGAAGACTCTCTGTGCGTCCTCCCTGCTTCTCTCACACCTCACTCTCCAACTCTCTTTTTTGGGACCTCCCCTCGGTTGCATCGGTGTGTGTGTGTGTGTGTGTGCTGGGTTCAAATCCTTCCACAGTGATCTGAATTCTACTTGCGACAGGGATTACCACACTCTCATTTTTGGGTGCAGTACCCCATCTGTGACGCCTGACCAGTGGGGCGCCACACACACTCAAGTGATGGGTGTGCAAATATGGTGCCCGCTGACAGTACTGGCCCATTGCGCAGTACCACCAGTGGTGCAGCAGCTGCCCGCAATTGTCGCCACCCAAAATCGATGTACACATCATCACAGCTTTTCCCCACCGCTCTATGCTGCCACCCGATCACCGTCGCGCCTAACCACATAACTAACTGCTCATGCATGAGCATACACACTTACTCATGCCACCGCTATCTTTGTACATTAGGGGAGGGAGAGAGACAGCATAGAGCGGGGAGAGAGCACAAGGGGGGCAAAAACAGCATATGGGGAGACAGCAAAAGGGGACAGACAACACGGGGGAAAGAGCACACAGAGACAGACATCGCAAGGGAGAGACAGCCTACAGGGGGAGAGAACGCAAGGGGGAGAGAGAGCCCACAGGGGGAGAGTACGCCCAAGAGGAGAGACAGCATATAGGGGAAAGAGACAGCCTGGGAGGGAGAGAGAGCCCACAGTGGGGGTGAAAGAGCACACGGGGGGAGACAGCTCAAAGGAGAGAGCACAAGAGGGAAGAAGATAGCAGAGGGGGAACAGAGCACGGACGGGGGGGGGTGACATATATATATATACATATTCTATTGATTAGTTGGCATAGGCAAGCCTTTTCTCTTGACACCCGTCCATGAATGAACTCTTCACTCAACTGAGTTCCTGTGTTCTCTGAAAGAGCTATTGCCAGACTCCTTTTTCACTGACTTATGTTCCCGCTCATTCCAAAAGGTTTTCTGTAGAGCCCAATTGCTGGGCCCAATGCCCTATTTTTGGAATCACTGTGGATTGCTGTGTGTATTGCACCCTAAGCTGACATTTGTGCTGATATAATCTTCGGGTAGTTACAATATTTTCATCACCTCTTATTGCAAAATTACAGTGGCCAAAAAAAACTTTTCTGGCAGCTTTATTTTTTTCTCACTATGATATTTACCGATCGCATTAATCTATATTTTGATCAGACTTTTTTTAACGCAGTGATACCAGTTTGTGTATGTTTTTGTTATTGGGGCAAAAAAGAGGTGATGTGAACCTTTTTTTTTTTTTTTTTAAAGTTTAATATTTTTAAAAACATAATAGTCTTATCTAGTAGTCTGGTGAGGGTATTCGAAGCTACGACCGTCTCATCATCTGTGCTATATAGTGATGGGCGAATCCTAAATTACTCGGAATCGCTTGACTCTAGCGAGTCCGAGCACAGGACTCGCTACTCGTTGCGAGTCTAGCGAGTCCAATGTTAATGAATGGGGAAGCGAGTAATAGCGAGTAGTGTGAGATTTACAAATCACAGATGTGTCTCGGAAGCTTCAGCCTGAAGCAATCCTAGTTTTGTCATTTATTTGCATTGGACTCGTTTACTTTGCAACTGTAATCGCTGGGAAACTCGCACAGATACAGAGTCCTGTCTTCTCTGTGTGCTGGCTGCTCCAGGGTCCTAGAGCCTGCCTGCTGCCTGATGTAGCAGTGCTGAGATTGTTCTCAGTCTGCTCATTCCCTGTGTACAGACATGAATGTCTGTGCACAGAGATGATGTAGCAGAGCTGAGATTGTTCTCAGTCTGCTCATTCCCTGTGTACAGACATGAATGTCTGTGCACAGAGATGATGTAGCAGAGCTGAGATTGTTCTCAGTCTGCTCATTCCCTGTGTACAGACATGAATGTCTGTGCACAGAGATGATGTAGCAGAGCTGAGATTGTTCTCAGTCTGCTCATTCCCTGTGTACAGACATGAATGTCTGTGCACAGAGATGATGTAGCAGAGCTGAGATTGTTCTCAGTCTGCTCATTCCCTGTGTACAGACATGAATGTCTGTGCACAGAGATGATGTAGCAGTGCTGAGATTGTTCTCAGTCTGCTCATTCCCTGTGTACAGACATGAATGTCTGTGCACAGAGATGATGTAGCAGAGCTGAGATTGTTCTCAGTCTGCTTATTCCCTGTGCATAGACATCTATATTTATGCACAGGGGATGTAGCAGAGAGGACATCGAGTTTTGGACTGCGTCGGACGGAAGAGGATTTTTTTAATTAAAGATGGAGTCCCTAATGGCTTTTTTTTTTTATTTCTAATAAAAAATTTTCCTTGTGTTGTGTTTTTTTTAAAAGAATTTAATAGAAATTCATGGCGGTCATGTCTAATATTGGCGTGACCGCCATAAATTTCGGGCTTAGGGCCAGCTGATAATACAAAGCTGGCCCTAACCTCTTTATTACCCAGCGTGCCATCGCTACCAGGGCCGCTGGAAGAGCGGGGTTCAGCGCCAGAGGATGGCGCTTCAATGAACGCGCCATCTTCTGGGGCGGCTGCGGGCTGCAATTTGCAGCGGGGGGTGCCCAGAAAGCTTGGGCATCCCTGCGCTGCGGATTCCAGCCCCCAGCTGCTTAGCTGTACCTGGCTAGACATAGAAATTGCGCGGAGCCCCACGCATTTTTTTTTTATTATTTCATGAAATTCTGAGATTCTGACTCTGAGACTCTGACTCTGAAATTCATGAAATAATAAAAAAAAAATGCGTGGGGCTCCGCGCAATTTCTATGTCTAGCCAGGTACAGCTAAGCAGCTGGGGGCTGGAATCCGCAGCGCAGGGATGCCCAAGCTTTCTGGGCACCCCCGCTGCAAATTGCAGCCTGCAGCCGCCCCAGAAGATGGCGCGTTCATTGAAGCGCCATCCTCTGGCGCTGAACCCCGCTCTTCCAGCGGCCCTGGTAGCGGTGGCACGCTGGGTAATAAAGAGGTTAGGGCCAGCTTTGTATTATCAGCTGGCCCTAAGCCCGAAATTTATGGCGGTCACGCCAATATTAGACATGACCTCCATGAATTTCTATTAAATTGTTTTAAAAAAAAACACAACACAAGGAAAATTTTTTATTAGAAATAAAAAAAAAAAGCCATTAGGGACTCCATCTTTAATTAAAAAAATCCTCTTCCGTCCGACGCAGTCCAAAACGCGATGTCCTCTCTGCTACATCCCCTGTGCATAAATATAGATGTCTATGCACAGGGAATAAGCAGACTGAGAACAATCTCAGCTCTGCTACATCATCTCTATGCACAGACATTCATGTCTGTACACAGGGAATGAGCAGACTGAGAACAATCTCAGCTCTGCTACATCATCTCTGTGCACAGACATTCATGTCTGTACACAGGGAATGAGCAGACTGAGAACAATCTCAGCACTGCTACATCATCTCTGTGCACAGACATTCATGTCTGTACACAGGGAATGAGCAGACTGAGAACAATCTCAGCACTGCTACATCAGGCAGCAGGCGGGCTCTAGGACCCTGGAGCTGCACAGAGAAGACAGCTGGACTCGGCTCGCAAAGAAACAGCAATTACTTTGCGAGTCTCCCTGCTATCACTGGCACAGTAGCCAGTGATTACTCGCACGAGTCTAATGCAAACAATGGCAATCCTAGTTTTGTCAGCGTTTCTGACAAAACTAGGATTGATATTGATTTGCATTGGACTCGTGCGAGTAATCACTGGGAAACTCGCCGAGTACCGAGTCCTGCGAGTCCCTTACTACTCGCCGAGTAACGAGTCCTAGCGAGTAGATTCGCCCATCCCTAGTGCTATATACACACCAGTGCATCGGAACTGCTATGTATAGCAGAAATCATGATCTCTTATGAATGTCACTGACTGAAATTGACAGTGGTATTTGACTGGTACCAGCTGTGTGCTCTGGTCTGTTAGAGGCACATGATGGCTGTTTAAATTAGCCATCATATACGGGGAATGATGCTAGCTCTGCCTTTGAGCCCAAATGAAAGGTGGAGACACAATCTTTGATGTACCAGTATGTCGAAGGTTGTAAAGTGGTTAAAAACCGTCGGGGACCAAGCCTTGCTGGAGACTAGTCAGACAGTCTGTTCCCTGGTAGCTTCTCCCTACCCACTGCCTTGAGTGACCGGTCTCTCCATATATACATGAATGGGGTGAATTCGCCGGGGACTTGCCTTTCTGGCTAGTCTGCCATGTGTCTCAGTCCCCGGCAATATCACAGCTCACCTCCTCCTCCTGTACAATGAGTGATAACACCTCTATATACAGTAGACAACACAGGATCCACCATTCACAATAGGTGATGTCACAGCTCACCTCCTCCTCCTGTACAATGACTGATAACACCTCTATATACAGTAGATAACACATGATCCACCATTCATAATAGGTGATATCACAGCTCACCTCCTCCTCCTGTACAATGACTGATAACACCTCTATATACAGTAGATAACACAAGATCCACCATTCACAATGGGTGATGTCACAGCTCACCTCCTTCTCCTGTACAATGACTGATAACGCCTCTGTATACAGTAGATAACACAATATCCACCATTCACAATAGGTGATCTCACAGCTCACCTCCTCCTCCTGTACAATGACGGATAACACCTCTGTATACAGTAGATAACACAAGATCCACCATTCACAATAGGTAATGTCACAGCTCACCTCCTAGTCCTGTACAATGACTGATAACACCTCTATATATATAGTAGATAACACAGGATCCACCATTCACAATAGGTGATGTCACAGCTCACCTCCTCCTCCTGTACAATGACTGATAACACCTCTATATACAGTAGATAACACAGGATCCACCATTCACAATAGGTGATGTCACAGCTCACCTCCTCCTCCTGTACAATGACTGATAGCACCTCTATATACAGTAGATAACACAGGATCCACCATTCACAATAGGTGATATCACAGCTCACCTCCTCCTCCTGTACAATGACTGATAACACCTCTGTATACAGTAGATAACACAAGATCCACCATTCACAATAGGTGATGTCACAGCTCACCTCCTTCTCCTGTACAATGACTGATAACGCCTCTGTATACAGTAGATAACACATGATCCACCATTCATAATAGGTGATATCACAGCTCACCTCCTCCTCCTTGTACAATGACTGATAACACCTCTATATACAGTAGATAACACAGGATCCACCATTCACAATAGGTGATGTCACAGCTCACCTCCTCCTCCTGTACAATGACTGATAGCACCTCTATATACAGTAGATAACACAGGATCCACCATTCACAATAGGTGATATCACAGCTCACCTCCTCCTCCTGTACAATGACTGATAACACCTCTATATACAGCAGATAACACAGGATCCACCATTCACAATAGGTGACCTCACAGCTCACCTCCTCCTCCTGTACAATGACTGATAACACCTCTGTATACAGTAGATAACACAAGATCCACCATTCACAATAGGTGATGTCACAGCTCACCTCCTCCTCCTGTACAATGAGTGATAACACCTCTATATGCAGTAGATAACACAGGATCCACCATTCACAGTAGATGATATCACAGCTCACCTCCTGCTGTACAATGACTGATAACACCTCTATATACAGTAGATAACACAGGATCAACCACTCACAATAGGTGATATCACAGCTCACCTCCTCCTCCTGTACAATGACTGATAACACCTCTATATATAGTAGATAACACAGGATCCACCATTCACAATAGGTGATATCACAGCTCACCTCCTCAAGTACAATGAGTGATAACACCTCTATATATAGTAGATAACACAGGATCCACCATTCACAATAGGTGATATCACACCTCACCTCCTCCTGTACAATGACTGATAACACCTCTATATACAGTAGATAACACAGGATCCACCATTCACAATAGGTGATATCACAGCTCACCTCCTCCTGTACAATGACTGATAACACCTCTATATACAGTAGATAACACAGGATCCACCATTCACAATAGGTGATGTCACAGCTCACCACCTCCTATACAATAACTGATTACCGCTCTATATATGGGGGGCAGTTGGTAATGGCAGGTGGGAGGGGACACATGTCCTGGGGCTTGGACCCCTGATCTTTTTTGAACATGGCAACGCTCCTGCCTGCTCCCCAAGCAGCCCATGAACAGTTCATGTATAAACATGTCTGCTCGTGTGTTCTGAGTAGACAATGGCATGGGGGCACAAAAAGGCAAGTTTGCACAGGGCACCATTCAGCCTAAGGCCGTCCCTATATACGCAATCATGTACACTGACATACATAGATATACACATCATACGGTACATGCACACACACAGACATACTGACACATTAGAAACATTTTAAATATGGGGAATCCAACAGCAAGACTCGCTCATCTCCCACGCTTGAATCCAGCTCCTCCCAGGCATGTGGCTGTGCAGGGCAAACTGCTTGATCACTCTCACTTTAATAGACATGGCTGCGCACAGTGCACCGTGTCTGCTAGTAGTGACGCGACTGGGCCATCATGGTGCCTTTCATTTTGCTTGTGTGCCGGACTGTCCGTGTTACTACCAGAATGCATAGACGCAGACCTCCCAACCGTCCCGGATCTGCCGGGACTTTCCCGAATTTGATGGTCAGTCCCTCTATCCCGCCCGGGACATTAAATGTCCCGCGGAGCACTGAGAAGAAGCCGACACATTGTGCCCCGGGAGTAATATGTCCCTGTCGGCTTTATTCCTCGCCTCCCCGTGCTGTGCTCGCCTCCCCAGCTTCCAGACTGCGTGGACCATGAATATTCATGAGCCGGCAGATTCCTGTGACGTCAGCTGCAGGGCGGTGCTGTGAAGTCAGTCACGGTGCAGCTCAGGAAGACACAGAGCACATGGGTGAGAAAACAGAGGGGGGAGGCTCAGGCCACAAGGGGATGAAATTATAGAGCTTGTGTGTGTGTGTTTATGTGTGTGTGTGTCTGTGTTTGTGTGTGTGTATGTGTGTTTTTGTATGTGTGTTTGTGTGTGCATGTGTTTGTATGTGTATGTGTGTTTGTATGTGTATGTGTGTTTGTGTATGTGTGTTTTGTGTGTGTGTGTTTGGGGGGTGTATAGAGTTCTTTACATCTCTGCTTCTCGATCCTGTACTTGCCCGGGGAGGGGTGTGTGTGTGAGAGGAGGGCTGGGGCTATTGGGCCGGTTTCACATTTGCGTACAGAACGCAGTGTAACCAAACGCATGCACATTGCATTCCTATGTTTAATATGGAAACGCATAGTACATGCCTATGGCTGCGTTTGGTTACATTTGCGTTCAGATGCATTTTTTTATAGCACCCTCTGAACACAACATGTTGCAGTTTCTGTGCGTTCGCGGGGGCTTATTTTATCAGCAAGTGACCGCAAGTGCACAAAGAATGCATGGAGCTCAATGGATCCGCAGTGTCCTCTGCATGACAGTGCAGGCAGATGCTGCAGATTTATTGAAATCTCCATAGAAATCAGAGGCGGCCACCGGGAGATCAGTAGGGACACTGCTGATCTCCAGGCCACCGCCGAGACAGCTGATTGAGTGACCGGGCACTATACTATGTGAAGGCATGTGGAGAATCCCCACTGCGTTCACATCAGTATGACTACGTTTACATCTGCATGTCAGACTCATGCAGACACAAACGCTAGTGTGAAGCCAGCCTTAAGCCCCTTTCACATCAGCGTTTTTCGCTGATTGCGGCAGATTTACCTCATCTGCCGCCTAACGGCCGCACTTGCGGTTCACTTGTGGCAAGCCCCATGCATTGTCTAAGGGGCTTGCGGCAGGTCCGACAAGTGCGGTATAGCCGTGGTTCCGGCACTTGCGGCAGATGCGGTTTTTATCCGGATCCACGGGATCTGGACAAAAACGCTGATGTGAAAGGGGCCTTACATTGACTGTGCCAAAGCTGGCTGTGCTGTAAGTGACACTCCACCATATAGCCGAAGGAAGAAAGTGATAGCAGCAGAGGATGAGAAAACTGCCTGCTGAGGGGAAGAAGCTCTATTCCTCAGCACCCAGTTTCCCATGCTCTCCTATCCTCTTTTCCTCAGCACCCAGCTTTCCCATGTTCTGATTTCCATCAGCACCCAACTTTCCCATGTTCTGCTATCATGGGAGAGCTGGGTGCTGAGGGAAATCAGAACATGGGAAAGCTGGGTGCTGAGGAAAAGAGGATTAGAAGAGCATGGCAAAGTTGGGTGCTGAGGGAAAGAAGGATAGAAGAGCATGAGAAAGCTGGGACTGAGGAAAGAGGATAGAAGGGTATGGAAAACCTGAGACTGAGGAGAGAGGATAGAAGAGCATGGAAAAGCTGGATGCTGAGGGAAAGAGGATAGAGGAGCATGGGAAAGCTGAGTGCTGAAGTTAGAGGAGCATGGAAAAGCTGGGTGCTGAGGTTAGAGGAGCATGGAAAAGCTGGGTGCTGAGGGAAAGAGGATAGAGGAGCATGGGAAAGCTGGGTGCTGAGGGAAAGAGGATAGAGGAGCATGGAAAAGCTGGATGCTGAGGGATAGAAGAGCATGGGAAAGCTGAGTGCTAAGGGATAGAGGATAGAAGAACCTGGGAAAGCTGAGTACTGAGGGATAGAGGATAGAACAGCCTGAGAAAGCTGAGTGCTGAGGGATAGAGGATAGAAGAGCCTGGGAAAGCTGAGTGCGGAGGGATAGAAGAGCATGGGAAAGCTGAGTGCTGAGGGATAGAAGAGTATGGGAAAGCTGAGTGCTGAGGGATAGAGGATAGAAGAGCCTGGGAAAGCTGAGTGCTAAGGGATAGAAGAGCATGGGAAAGCTGAGTGCTGAGGGATAGAAGAGCATGGGAAAGCTGAGTGCTGAGGGATAGAAGAGCATGGGAAAGCTGAGTGCTGAGGGATAGAAGAGCATGGGAAAGCTGAGTGCTGAGGGATAGAAGAGCATGGGAAAGCTGAGTGCTGAGGGATAGAAGAGCATGAGAAAGCTGAGTGCTGAGGGATAGAAGAGCATGGGATAGCTGAGTGCTGAGGGATAGAGGATAGAAGAGCATGGGAAGGCTGAGTGCTTGGGAAAAGGTGTATAGCAGAGCAGGGGGTGGAAAAGGTGGGGGTGCTGAGGGAAACAAGCTCTTTCCCATCCCCTGCTGTGCTATACACCATTTCCTCTGCACCCAGCTTTCCCATTACATCAGAACAAGTGTCAGAGTCATTGTCCTGTACCCCCAGCGTCAGCGTCATTCTCCTGTACCCCCAGCGTCATTGTCCTGTGCCGTCAGCGTCATTGTCCTGTACCCCAGCGTCATTGTCCTGTGCCGTCAGCGTCATTGTCCTGTGCCCCCAGCGTCATTGTCCTGTGTCCCCAGCGTCAGCGTCATTGTCTTGTGTCCCCAGCGTCAGCGTCATTGTCCTGTACCGTCAGCGTCATTATCCTGTACCCCCAGCGTCAGTGTCATTATCCTGTACCCCCAGCGTCAGTGTCATTATCCTGTACCCCCAGCGTCAGTGTCATTATCCTGTACCCCCAGCGTCAGCGTCATTGTCCTGTACCCCCAGTGTCATTATCCTGTACCCCCAGTGTCAGCGTCATTGTCCTGTACCCCCAGTGTCATTATCCTGTACCCCCAGTGTCATTATCCTGTACCCCTGTGTATCCTGTGTAAATGGGTGTGGCTTGGGCGGGGTCAGGGGCAGGGCTAAAATTTGTGTGGCGTGCGCAGCACGCCGCATCTTTTGTCCCTCTTTCTGCTCTTCTAAAGTTGGGAGGTATGATAGACGCACAGTGCACTGTGTGCGGCCATGTTTGGTAAAGTGAAGGGTGTCAATGAGCGTGGCCAGGGGCATCAGCCCCCCAGCCAGCTCCTGGGAAGGGGCCTACAACTGAACCCTGAGGGACCCCGACACCGAGGGGAAGAGGAGTGGAAGACAAGCCTGCAAAAGATATAGTGAAGGAGCGGTCAGAGTGGAAGGAAAAGAAAAAGGAGAGAGGAGTAGTTGGTGATCCATAGTATCAAATGCAGCAGAGCCATTGCATGTTTCATCAATTCTAATGAATGGGGAAAATTGAACAACAGAAGCACATTTAAAAAGACGCGTCAAAAATGTGCATATTTTATGCATCATTTTTCTTTCCAGCACATCAGGATTTATAACATAATAATTTTCTGCTGCACATCATCAACGTTTGAACATCAACCAAATGTTTACTAATCAAGCGACAGTGATTTGTGGACGACAATGAATAGATAAAAGATGTGTATGTTAATGCATGTATTATAATCCTGTATAATTTTTTTTTTAAATATGATAAATAAAAAAATCATAAAAGCGAGCAAAAATTAGCCATAAATCCTAAAAGATGTCCATATACTCAATGAGAAAAGGTGTCAACCCCAAGATATGAATGCCAACATAACAGACATCATGCTTTAGATCAAGAGGTGGAACCAGTCTTATCTACACATCTTAAAGGGGTTTTCTATTACTTATGTGATCCCCTTTCTTTTGTCCTAACTTTTCCTAAGGCTGGCTTCACACTACGTTTTTTACTATGCTGTTCTGTTCATTTTTGAAACAAACAGAACAGGATCGTTTTTGGCCCCCATGTATCCCTATGGCACCGAATTGGCCCTATTTGGCCATCCGGTTTTGTGAATCCGGTACAGAATTCGCTTTTGTCCTGTTTTTCACCGGTCCCAAGAACGAGGGCTGCAGCGTTTTTGGGCTCCGGTGACAAAACAGGACAAAAACGAATCCTGTCCTGTCCAGCACACTTAACATGGGGGCCTATGGCACCAGAACCGGGAAACAACACAATCGTTTCCCAGATCCGGTGCCAGGGTACAGAGCATGCGCAGAACAGGTGCGCTGCTCTGTACCCATGGTAAATCTGTCTAATATCACTTTAGCAGTGTATCTATGTACACTGCTAAAGTGATATTAAATATAAGGATGGTTAAAAATAAAAAATCATAAATATGTGGTGCCCCACTACGTAGGTGCCACAAAAAGGGGTACTGCACCCAGAAAAGCGGTGTAGTACTCCACTGCAGTTGGGACTATGGTCACTAGATGGAACCCTAGAGAAGCACTCACACACTAGAATAGTGGGTGGGAGGGACCCCGGGAGGGAATATAGTGACCTCTAGGGGGAACTAGTGAGCGGTTGGAGAGTCAGTCTGGAGAGTCGGAGGAGGAGGAGGGAGTGTGGAAGGAGCCAGGCAGTCAGCCTGAAGGAGCAAGGAGGGCCACCTCAGCTGAGGGGCCCCAGAAAGCAAAGATCCCAGAAACAGGAGAAAGAAAGAGAAAGAGGGAACTCAGAGAGGCAGAGTTCACTCGAATGGGGATGTGACTAACGGAAGAGTTTGCCCCATAGGAAGGAAACCAGGTACAGGAGCCCGCAACTGTGAGATCCTTCAAGGCTCACAGAAAATCCGCTAAACAGGGATATTATAAATATGGCCCTGACTCCCGAAGAACCCACAAGAGGGGAATCAGAACCGCAGAAGGAGGCTGCAGCATTCAAGGAGAAGGTTAACCCGATGGGTAAAATGGAGAGGAGACTAAAACAAGCAGCAGGAGGTCAGATCAGCTCTAAGATGTCATACTTCAGTACTGGGAACAGAAAAGAAGGAAAAGAAAGGAACATAAAGGAGGGTTCCATCTACAGGTAGAAATCCCAACTGCAGCATCCAGAGCATTTGCCAACACCAATAACTGCTGAAAGACGGTATTGCTGGATGAACGTTTTTCAAGTAAAGTTACCCGGTGAAGTGAAGTTTCGAGTCTGCTGCATCCTTTCTATATAAACTGTTTGCTTTATAGCATCACTGCCCCGGTGGCCCAGTTCCGCCTGCAGGGACTAATCCATCTAGGCCACAATACCACCGACCACCGGAGGACTGTGGCGCCGCTGGTGAGCATCACCAGACTCAGCAGGTGGCGTCACGATGACAACTTGTAAATAATGCCCTGTAAATATTCCCCATTTCAGTTGACCCCCGGGCCACGATTTCGGGATGGCCACCCGTGACTTCCCGGACTGAACAGAGCCTGAAAGCCGAGTACCCGAGCCCTGGGTTTCGCGTCAAATACTCACCTTCTGGCGACAACGAGTGTCCCACGCTGAATCTCCCAGTCATTCAAGTACCTTCCATGATGTCACTGGGAGGGTGGGGCAACCCGATCATATGACCACATCAGAGCGGGTTTTAATTGGTGCTGATGCGGTCATGTGACTGGTTTGCCCCGCCCCTCCCAGTGACATCATGCAAGGTCCTCAAATGCCAGGACATTCAGCGTGGGACACTCAGAAGTCGCCGGAAGGTGCATATTTATGATTTTTTATTTTTAATTATCCCTTTATTTAATATCATTTTAGCAGTGTATATAGATATACACTGCTAAAATGATATTAGACAGCACTTGTCACACAGCGCTGACAGAGGTTCGGCTCCCTGCTGCTCTTTCTGTGTCCGGATTCTGGACCGGACACATAACATCTGAAGGTGCCAGTCCGGTGCTGTCTGTTCCTGTTCGTTTGGATCCTGCAAAAAACAAGATCCAAACGAACAGGGCAACTACGTAGTGTGAAGACAGCCTAACACTTTGCTAATATACAGTACTTCAGCTATCTACCCTGCTCCTCTACGCTTATGTCTCTGAGGCTTTATTGTTGTTGTAGCTTTGATCCGTCCTGCTGCAGACCGGAATTGGACCAACTGAGCAGGGCACGTCACTGGTGGGGGGCTGAAAGGAGATTGAAGTGTGATCTGGATATGTGTTCCCAGACTGCTGTCACTCACAGAGAGGTAGCTCCACCATATGTACGTCATAAGCTCTGAAGAGGTTAAGGGCTTCATGAGCTGCTGACAAACTCGCTTGTTATTGGCAAATATAATAAGGACCTTAAGGGGGAACTTCGGGGAGATAAACAATTTTTGGACTGCCCCTGCCTCCCTACATAATGAAGCAGAGCTGGAAACTACAGTTCAAGGATCTATAGATCGCTTATAAATCAATAAAATCATATCTGCACCTCAGCTCTCACCCTTCCCTCAGGGGACAGAGAAATTCCGCCTCATGCTGTAGAAGTGACAGGAAACGTGTTGAGGGTGTGGGCCCTGGGGGCTCCAGGATCAGCTTACATTTCCACCCCCTCACACTTCAGTATGGGCAGGAGGAGTGGCCACCAGCCCCATAGCCACTACAATGCTACCCCCGATATACCATCCTAAGTACTGTATGAAAAGGGGTGTTCTCCCTTCAAATAGAAGTCAGGTCGCCAAGCAGATATAAATACACGTTCTAATATTTTGCTGTACAATGATATGATGGTGCATGTGTACTGTCATCTTTCAGGCCAGAAGCAGAGGCAAAGCACAACATTGATTGATTCAGCACTGCCATGGTCTCCCCTCCCCATATCAACTTGGTAGCTTCCTGTCCCCTGAAACTTTAGCACTATGCATGACTGAATTTCTCTGTCCCCGAAGGAGCAGATATGATTCTATTGATTTATAAGTGATCTATAGATCCTAGAAATGTAGTGCCCAGCTCTGCTTCATCATGTAGGAAGACAGGGACAATGCAAAAAATTGTTACCTACCCCGGAGTTCCCCTTTAACGCAATAAAGTTACACAACGTTTCTGATGGATCACTCTTGATACTTTACACTTTCATCCCACTACAAGAAACAGGCTGTAGCACAATTTATAGCTAAGTTATCATTTTTAATTGGGTACCATATGTTGCCCGTATCATTCATAATCATTATTAATATTGTGTGTGCATTAGAATATCCTGGTTTCTCAATGCCTATACTGGCAAGATGTATCTTGAAATTAGCTTAAGACCTTCACCCAGGCATTAGCCCACACAGCGATCACCGGGTATAGCGCCTCTGTGAAGGTGGCATCACAAGTATATAAATGTCTCAGTGAGTCACTCAGCTCATAGAAGGACAGCAGTCCAGCCTCATAATCCAGATAGATCCTCACTTTGTGGCTAGAAGGTCGACAAGATAATGGGATTTCTTTCTGGTCATGTCTTATTGAATACGCATTATTCAAGCTTCGCAGGCCCCATGACTTGCTATTATTTCCAATACAGGAATAGTCTCCTTTTCTACTTATACTTGGATATGCCATCCCGACTCTCCATCCTCCCTCTCTGCTTGCTTCTATATCCCAGTAAACTCTTCCTTTTGAAAAAGCATTTATGCTTAAAACTTTCGAATCCCCAAACCTCTTGGTTTCAATAACGGGACGATTTTGATGTATTTTTGACCAGGAGGCAGTTTTCAGGTCATCGGAGATGTGTACGTCATTAGCAGCTGTATCCAGATCCAATATTATGCCTGAGGCCTTCTGTACATAGTAACCCTCCTGTACGTCTGACATTAGGTTCACTATCCCAGAATTCAGGTTCTCAAAGATCAGATCCTCATCCAGATCACCAACTTCAATCTCTGTTAGGTTTGGATCTTTATTCCCCATCATATCAGTAAAGTCATCACTGTCTGCTTGTAGGTAAAGTAAAGGATCCGTCATCCGACAGAGCTCCTCTATAGTAGACAGTTTCCTGGACAGATTGCCCTTCTTTAATTCCAGCTGATGGATCACATTAGAGACCGAGAGTGACACCTGCTCTTTTTGCTTGGAGATCCCACTCAGAGCACGGCTCTCCAGGTTACCCAGCTTAGTCTTGATATCTCCGATATGGACACCGACACGTTCCACAACACCTGCTGTTTTCTCTTGGATGTGCATTAGATGGTTCTGGAAACTCTGGATCTGTTCATCAATCTTTTCTCTTTCTTGAATGAAACATCTTTCAACAATCGACAGTTTTTCTTTTTTCTGCTCATAGGCTTCAGTCTGTGAGATAATTTTGTGTCCTCGATGCTCCTCACTCAGACAACAGGAAACACACAAACACTCGGCGTCCTCGGTGCAGTAATACATGAAGACCTTGTTGTGATGAGAACATTTTCTGTTTTTGAAGGACCTTGTTGGTTGGATTAAGACGTGTTCTGGGGACTTGCTGTGAACGTTCAGGTGAAGGTCACACAGAGAAGCTTCACACATCAGACATGTTTTAGAAGCCACCACAGGTGTGTGAACACAATATGTGCACAATACCTCCTCCTGCTCCTCCTGAGATAGGAAATGCTCGGCTATGTTACACAGCGTCGTGTTCCTCTGCAGGACAGGACGATCCGGGAACTCGGCTCTGCATTCAGGGCAGGTATAGGCCGCAGATCCCTTCTGTGTATCCAGCACACGTTCAATACACTCCCGGCAGAAGTTGTGTCCACATTTCAGGGTTACGGGATCAGTGTAGATGTTCAGGCAGATGGAGCAGATCAGCTCGTCCTTCAGATCAGCAGACGCCATTGTTGTGCACAGACAGTTGGAGAGACTGAAAAGCTTCCGCAAGGCGTGTTCAGGTTTTATGTGATGGACTCTACAAAGTTTGTCATGATTTTCATTCCCTATTAACACCTTGCTGACTATATCATGCAAACCTTAAGGCCCACGTCACACACACAGATAATTGTGCAGATATTGTTCGCAGATCTCTGGTTGCAGTGAAATCATGGACACATTGTTCCATTTTGTGGCTGTGTACAAATGCAACAATGTGTCCATGATTTCACTACAACCAGAGATCTGTGAACAATATCTGGCTCTGAACCTTACCTACAGAGCAAAACTGAAATCTCTGCCCCTGATGCTGCTTGCCACTTACGCAGAGAAGGCATTCGACAGGGTGAATTGGACATTTATGTTTGAGATGCTCTGTCGAATCGGCCTCAAACCTAACATGCTCGCCTGGATCTCAGCCTTATATTCGAGACCGTCGACCAAGGTGAAAGTGAATGGGTTCCTCTCCTCAGATTTTTCTATACTTTGCAGAACAAGGCAGGGGTGCCGCTCTCACCCCTGATTTTCATACTATTTTCATACATACTATGGATGGAACCACTCCTCCAGAAGATCCGGACTAACACTAACATACAAGGCCCCACGATTAAGGGAGCATCTTACAAAATTGCAGCTTATGTAGACGATTTATTGTTTTTTATCAGTAACCCTCTACTTTGCCAGCTCTCATGACTGAATTTGAATTTTACGGGAAGCTATCAAATTTTAAAATTAACTTAGCGAAATCGGAGGCATTAAACATTCTACTCATACTGCCTTGGTACCATTGAAGAGGTCAAATTTCACTGGGCGAACTCTTCGATCAAGTTTAGGCATTGTTCTCCCAAGGGACACCCGCCAGACCTTCTCCCTAAATTTTCCTAAAGGTACCTTCACACGCGGCAATATTGCTAGGCAATTTCACTGGCAATTTGCTGGTTGCAGTGAAATCATGGACACATTATTCCATTTGTACACAGCAACAAAATGGAACAATGTGTCCATGATTTCACTGCAACCAGCAAATTGCCAATGAAATTGCCTAGCAATATTGCCGTGTGTGAAGGTACTTTAAGATAATACAGGAAGTTCAAAATAAATGCTCGAGGTAAAGGAAGAACGCTTTCATGTGGTTTGGGAGGATTGCAATTGTTAAAATGAATATCCTTCCCAGGATATTATATATCCTCCAAGCCCTCCCGATTATGGTCCCTTCATCATTCTTTAAAAGCCTCACATCAATCCAAACCAAATCCATTTGGGGAGACGAAACCACCATAAATTAGCAGAACTATCCTGTACTGCTCCAAACCAGCTGGAGGGATCACCCTTCCTAACTTCAGGTCATATTACTTAGCGGCTCATCTTTCCAGAATTCTGGATTGGTGTAGGAACGGTGAGATGAAGGCCTGGAGGGAGTGGAGCAGGATTTTGCAGATATACATCTACCGGGCATTCTGTGGGTGGGTTCCAGCAGAGTAAAACATTTGAGAGATCATCCCACAATCCGGGCCACTTCGGCATGTTGTGATAATTTATTCATTAGATCACACATACTCCCTCAATCATCCTCATTGTTCCCGATTCTGGGAAATCCACTCTTTCCACCGGGGGTAGATGACCAGATCCTCCGTTCAATTATAAGAGAGGGCTACTATAGAGTGCTACACTTCGGTAGTTGAAATGCCTGGCCGACAAGGGAGGACCTCATGAGCTCCCGAACTCCCCGTGTCCTCGATGTATGGAGAGCCAACCAGTTGGCCCATTTCTTGTAATCCATTTCTCCTAGATTCCATTCCTCTGACTCTATGACACCTTTTGAGAAGGAATGCATAAGCACGGGCCCTATTAGACATACCCTTTCTATGGCTCATAGCCATATTAACACTTCCGCTGGAAATACTAAAACCAAATTTCAATCACAATGGGAGGAAGATCTTCAAATCCAGTTTTCTGAGGCCCAATGGGAAAAGATATGTTCTCTAACCCATCGATCTTCTATCTCCGCCCATCATCAAGAAGCGAGTTTTAAGTTGCTCACCAGTATGGTCCCTACTAGATTGCGTTCAATCTTCAAAGAATTGAGCTCGCTCTTTTGGAGATGTGGTGAGGAGGAGGGTAGTCTGATGCATATTTTCTGGTCGTGTAAATGCCTTGCCCCGTTTGGGAGAATGTACATAGAGTTACTAGCTTGACCACTGCTCTGGATCCGGCCCTTGTCCTTTTACATCATTGAGACATCTTAACGAAACAGTACAAGAATTTGTTACTATGTCACTTAATCCCGGCAGCCAGAGCTTGCATACCTTACTTGTGGAAAAAAAATAACCCTTCTACGATGGCTATGTGGTTCGCCAGGATAAACGAGACAATTTTGCTCGAAAACCTCACTTCCATAATTCACAACTCTCAAGATCGGTGGTTGAATATTCATTATGTCTGTGTCTGGAGCTTGCCCCCCCCCCCCCCCGCCCGACCCACCGACCCCAGACCCATCCTGACAAATTCACCTACCCATTTTGATCCCAACCCCCCTGCCCTTTTCTTTCTCAGACTTTCTTTTCTCTCTTCTTTCTTGTTCACGTTTTACTCAATATATTCTAGTTTGTCGACTTACACTTGAGTTGCGGTTTCTGTTCTGTTCACTCCTCTGGAGTGATCTAGTGATATAGTGTAAAGAAGTATTATGCTGATCCTTTGACAGTAGTCGGTAACTTTTTCATCGTCATTGATACAGCCCTGAATTTTGTATCTTCCCATATTTCAGGCCTACAGGGTCGAGAAGCTAACAATATTTCCATATAATTCTTGTATTCTGTCTTTGCGCATTACTCTGTACAATATGTTGTTCCCTTTGTTACTCATAACATAATGTTAATAAAATGTTAAATTTGTAAAAAAAAGGTTATGACCAACTCTTTGTTAGGGATGGGGTTTTGGGCTCTAAAGAATTTCCAATTCTGTATATTTCTGGATTTTATTACAGTTTGGATATAGATGTACTACTACAGTATACTTAGATTCTGACCAATGTACGCCCAAGAATTAAATTGTCCATACCCAGAACACATCATGAAGAGGCACACCAAGACGGCGCGTGCAAGGTTCTCACTGACTTAGGCTGGTTTGTAACATCTCCCTATGACCCTTTCATAAAATAAAAGAGCTCTTGCCTAGTATTTTCCCCCGGATATCACTCAGGTACCGCAAGGGAATCAGTGATATCTTACGGGTGAAAAAACCATGTGAAAGAAGTTAATGGTTCATTTGAAATAAAAACCTGCAACACATATATCTCATTGAGTCAAAAAAAAATCAATCTCTTCAACCCCACACCATTACAGAGAATCGAAACTGCTGTCTCTATAGCCTCCGCCTACAGAGATGAAGTTCTATCTAACTAGTTAGATGAGAAATCACAGCCTAAACTGTTTCACCCCTTTCTACACTTTTATCTGTGGCATTTGATGCTCTAATGGTAAAGAAGTTGATCTCTGTCTGATCAGTCAGTGACATGTGGACACACGACAGAGAATCAATGTCCTATTGCTACGATCACATCTAATGTACAGTTATGCAGAGATTCAGCAGTTTGGGATTTTTGCCGACTGTCGTATCGCAGGACGAGCCACCTCCACTATCATCATAGCAGCATGACGTTGCAATAAAAAGTCACACAAATCTGCATGAGGCTCAAGCCTTATACAACGTTGGAGCTCGGCTTTCATTCATACAAGGCAAAGATTTAGTTCGGCGATCAGTATTGTTTGTAAAACTAAGGGTATGTGCAAGTGGGACATTTGCAACACAGAACTCCCAAAGCAAAATTGCTCAAATAGTCAATTCAAGATGCACATTACACCCTTTGCATTTCAAATCCCTTATAACATTCACATTTCAAAGCCATACGTCAGTCAGTATATGTGGCGCCCCACTGGTCAGGCATCACAGTTGGGGTCCTGCACCCATAAAAGAGTGTGCGGTTATCCCTGTCACAGTGGGAATGCAAGGTTTGTAGGAGGCTCCCACACCGGCACTCCCACACTCGAGCCTAGGCAAATGGTTGGAGCCCAGTACCTGGGGGAAGAGTTAGACGAGGAGGGAGAAAAATGGGAGCTTGAATTTTCACCGAGGAGAAGAAAAGGGAGCCCTGAGAGAGAAAAGGGGTCTCCGAGGGAGGGGACCTGAGAGAAGAAAAGGCAGCCCAGGAGAAGAGAGAGGGGACCCCCATACCAGAGCACCCATACTCCGGGGGGAACCCTTGTCCACCACAGGGAGCTGGCTTTGAGGACACGGTGCAGGGAGTCTAGCCCCTGAGCCGCCAATACCGGCCGTCGCGGGTCAGTCTACCGGCCCTGACACCCTGTCCACACAGCACCTCCACACCAGGATCGGCCACTAAAGTTGAGCCCCCTTTCTAAAGGGCTAGGAAGCACGGGAACTCAGCAGCACCCCAACGGGCCTGGTAGTAAGGGGGTAGTGCGAGGACAGGAATCAGCAACAGGACCTAGGATAGTCAAGAGAAGGCATACCATGGGAGCCTCCGAGAGATCTTGCAGCCTGCTGTGACTACCCGGCTTGGCTACCTCACAAAAAGACTGTTTTTTCACTGTGAACTGTATTGCCACCAGAACTGTTCCAGTAAAGTACCGGGGTAGAGTGACAGAGTCTCCGTGTGTTTGTCCTGATACTGCATGGCTGATAATTTGCTCCTACAGACTGCATCCCCATCATCAGTGCACTATTGCCCCAGAGGCCCAGCTCCACCTGCAGGGGGCTGTTCCATCTAGGCTGCCATACCATCGCCCTCCGGAAGACTGAGGCGGGGCTGGTGTCTACTCACCAGAATCTGCAGGTGGCGTCACAAACTCTTTATTCCATTACACAACCTCTTTTTAAAAGCATAGCCCCCAGGACATGGGTCTGGGCAGGCCACCAGTGACATCCCAACCGAAGCAAAGGCCCAGATACCCGAGTCCCCCATATACCCTGGGGCGGCACATATACACTGTTGATATTTTCTATAGCTTGTGCATTGGATTTCTAAAAAATTTGGCGTTTATGCACCCCCAGTGGAAATGTGTACCAAAGGTCTCTTCATACAGGCAAATAAATTGCCTTTACAAGGGTTGTCCACACTTGAAATTTCTCGCTCTGTATTCTGATCCACAGCTTCAAGATGTGGTAGATACCTGAATTATCCTTATACTGGGTATTCGTATCGATCCTATATTCATATCTCATGTTTCAAAGAGCTAAACTCAGCCACACAGACATTGTTGTAACAGTCCAGAAGAAGTGGAGATGCTTTTCAATTAAAATCTTGTACTGATGTCCAATGCAGTAGTAAAAAAGAGTGATTCTTCACAGAGCAGAAAAAATGTGGGATCTCTAAGATGGATGACAGGAACAATACATGGGGAAGAAGGAAGGAGTTGATGACACCACAGAAGTTACAGGGAGAAGAGGAACAAAATAGTAAACAAGGCAAGCTTCTGCGTTGCAACACAGAAAATGCAATACACAGCAATAAGACATTGAGAATTAACATGGGACATGGCACTGTGTCTCAGGGGCAGACACATCAAATTCAAAGGGTATTTCTGCAAAGCGCTAGTTTAAGGGTGTGCATATTTATGCAACCATATAATTTTAGTTCTTTTACCACCCGAAAATATTTCAGTTTTAGTTTTTTTTAAAAAAAATCTATTATATACTTACGTGGTGGTGTCAGTCATCAACTTCCGAGATGATGTCCACGAATCCCTGAATTCACTGCACCACTGGAATCCATTAGCACACCCAAATTATGGGTGTGCTAATATGGCACTGGCTGGCAGTGCCATGGACAACAGAAACCCACTACACATGCTGCCAGTTCCATGCTCCCATCCACTGTTCACTCCCCGCCTGCTTGCTCGCTGCTCACTACCCATCCACCCACATTCCATCCTGCCCACCCGCTGCTCACCCTGGCCTTCTCCACAGCCCCACCCACTCATTGCACGCTCCCTCCCGCCCACAGCTCACCCATTCCACCCTGCCCACTACTTACCCCCCGTCCGCTCCACACTTCATCCCGCCAGCCTGCCGCTGCTCAACCATCCCCCATCCGCTCGACACTTCAGTGCGCCCACCTGCTCATTCTTCAACTGTTCTTCAACCTGCTGCTCACCCGCTCCACGCTGCATCCCACTTGCTGCTCACCCCCCATCCGCACAGCTCCAGCACTGCCCCCTCTCAGCCCCAGGACTGCTCCAGCTCAGTCTGCAGAGCCCTCGCTCTCCCCGCACAATCCCCACTCTCCCCCCACAACCCCTGCTCTCCCTAAACATAGCCCCCACTCTCCCACACAGCCCCCACTCAACCCACACAGCTCTCACCGCTCTCCTCACACAGCCCTCGCTAAGCCCACACAGCCCCAGCCCTCCAGGCACAAAACACAGCCCCTGTTCTCATCACACAGCCCCTGCTCATCCTGCACAGCCCACTCAGCCCTAGAGAGCATATGTGCACTGACTCACGTGGCCACCATCTTTGGACACTTGGATATACAAAGATGGCGTCTATGTGATGCATCACACTGCCCCACCGCAAGATTACAGTAATTACAGGATTACTTTGGAGGGGAACTTAGAGGGAGCTAATAAAGGGGATAACATGGTGTTTCTATGTTGTATGCAATAAAGGATTTATCTTGGTGTTTTTTTTCTGTTTCCTGAAAATATTGCTAATGGCCAGCTGTTATACTGACGGCTGACAAAAGCAATAGGGCTTGATTTCAGCTTTAAAAAAAAAAACCTTTATTACCCAGTCTGCCACCGCTACACGGCAGCTGAAAGAGCAGGGTAACCAGCAGTTTTGGCATCTCTCAATGAGGTGCCAATTCTGGGGCGGCTGCTAGCTGCACTTTTTAGCGTGGGGGGCCAAGATCGCTTTCACCTCAGCACGCTGAGAATTACAGCCCCCTCTGCATGGGTCACCATAGCTTGGCAACAAAAAATACAGCGGAGCACACGCCAATTTTTTTCTCATTTATTTAAAGTTAAAAAAAATAGGGCTCCCCTGCATTTCTCATTGCCAGCGAAGGTAACACTAGGCAGTAGGGTTGGCATCCAGTATACAGCGAAGCCCTAAACATTTTTTACAAGGAGTTTATACTCTTTATTAATAAAAAGCAAACAAACTGGTTTTTAAGTAAAAATACATTTATTTACATATATTAGGAGAGAGCACAAGGTGGGGGAAACGGCTGCCACCCACAGAGCTCGACCCCATCGTCATGTCACCACCCTCTTGATATGATAGCATCGGACCCACATCTAGTTGAACAGATAATGGGGGACTTTAAATAGTAGAAAAAATTATGATATGAATTACATGAGTAAACAGAAGGATTAGCACAAGCCTCATACACAGATGATCTGGGGTTAGTTCTCCAAGATGTTTAGTTGCTACAAATACTATATACCTATTAGAATTGATGTTATTTTGAATGCAAAAGGGCTCACACACCAAGTATTGATCTGAGTTATATCTCTCCTTTGTTCACTGACATTGCAGTTTGTTGGAAAAAATAAACACCAATTTAAAAATGTTGAATAGTACGGTAACATGTGTGTTATAGGGCCACGTCACACACACAGATATCTGTGCAGATATTGTTCGCAGATCTCTGGTTGCAGTGAAATCATGGACACATTGTTACATTTTGTGGCCGTGTATAAATGGAACAATGTGTCCATGATTTCACTGCAACCAGATCTGCGAACAATATCTGCACAAATATCTGTGTGTGTGACGTGGCCCTTATACGTACACAAAAATCGTGATATTTCAAGAAAGATTATTTCATTGCATCTTTTGATGAAGTCTGTGTGTAGTTCTACATTCTGTGACAGCAGAGAGTATTATTAACTCTATTTTCCCCAGGAGCATTGTAGCAAATAAAGTGGGTTCCCTAGGACTGCTGGTCTCAGAAATAATATAATGCTGATAGACAATCATGTCTTCTCCAAACCAAAGTGAAATTCCATATCTCAAAGTTTTCGAGAAGTGAAGACTATCAGGTGAACATAGAGTTAACAGATGCATTAGAATGACGTGTTCAGGAGCAAACAAACTATGACCCGCCTCGCCGAGACTACTACCCTATTTTCTATAATGGCGTTTGCAGCCCTGAAGGACGAGCTAACTTGTTCTATCTGCTTAAATATCTTCACCGATCCGGTATTGCTGACCTGTGGGCACAACTTCTGCCGGGCCTGTATTGATCGTGTGTTGGTTTCACAGGAGGATTCGGAACAATATAGCTGTCCTGACTGCAGAAGAGGATTTCGGAAGCGTCCTGCATTACAAAACAACCTAAAGTTATGTAACATAGCTGAATATTTCCATTCTACTCAACCAGCACAACCGGAGACGGAGGTACTCTGCTCTAGCTGTATAGGCGCTCCTGTACCCGCTGTTATATGCTGCCTTCATTGTGAGGTTTCACTCTGTGAAAACCACCTGAGAGTTCACGGCAAGTCCCAAGAACATGTCTTGATGGAGCCCTGTAGATCCCTGAGGATGAGGAAATGTCCCTCTCACCAGAAGGCTCTCACATATTATTGTTGTGATGACAACTCTTGTATCTGTGTTTCGTGCTTGCTGAATGGAGGACACAGAGAACACCAGGTGATCGATACCAATGAAGCATTTAGCAAGAAAATGGACAAACTGAGAAGTGTAATAGAAAAAGGAGCTTTAATGAGGGAGGACGTTGATGAAAAGATCCTAAATCTTCAGATGCACAATCAGGACAGGTCGGCAAAGTCAGCGAATTTAACAGAGTTTGTTAATGTCACATTTAAGGAAATCCATAGGCAGCTGGAGGTCATCTCCAACAGAGTCTTGGGTGAGATTGCCAGACGTGAAGAGAAGACGTCACTCTCAATCTCAGATGTGAGAAGCCAACTGGACAGAAGAAGGGTTGAACTGTCCATGAAGATGAGTCACATGGAGAAACTGTGTAACACGACCGATCCACTACATCTCTTACAGGACCAAAAGACTGATGGAAATGACTTCTCTGACCTTGAGATGACTAACGTATACGAGAGAGTTATAAAATCACCAATTCTGGAGAGGACTTTGATGAGGCATGGGTCTTAAAGATGGTAGACTTGGGTTTGTCTGAAATTGTGGATGGTGTTGGCCAGATAAAAGATTTCCCAGCTAGCAAAGCACTGAGATATTATTAGACGTTAACACTGCTTCCAACAACATCTGTGTCTCTGGAGACCTGAAAACAGTATCTTGTTCAGAAGTAGACCAGGACCGCCCAGAAACACCCGAAAGATTTGCAGACGCCAAAGTATTAAGTACCAGGAGTTTTACATCAGGTCGACATTACTGGGATATGGATACCTGCAAGTCAGGGGGGTGGAGAGTTGGCGTAGCTTATGCCAGTGTGGAGAGGAGAGGGCCACTATCTTATATTGGGACAAATATGAAGTCTTTGGGTCTACGCAGGTTTGGTAACAACTACTTTATTAGATATAATAGTAAAGAAACCAAGATAGATCACAATATCGTATGTGAAAAAATCAGAATAGATCTTAATTATGATGCGGGGAAAGTGTCATTTTATGAGCTGAGTGACCCCATCGCTCACATACACACCAGCACCATTGCCTTCACTCAGCCCCTTCATGCCGTGTTTGTTGTGTATAATAATGGGTGGATCAGGTTAAGAAACTAAAGGGTGTTCCCCAATAATGTTTATGAACTAAAGGCAATATTAATGTTGTTCACTTCTGGCACACCCCTTCTGAACTGACTTGTTTCCTCCTTTAAAATAATAAACCCTGTACTCACCTCTGTGCTGTCACTGTTCCAGCAATGTCGGTAACTGCGGCGCAGGGCTCACGTAAAATTGTGACCAAACACAGGAAGGGAGTGCTGCGGCGGCAACACAGGAGGTGAGTACAGGGATTATGATTTTAACAGGGGGAAACAAGTTGATTCAGAAGGAATTATTCTAGTAGTGGACAACCTCTAAATAGTAATTTTCCACAAATTACTTAATTTCATTTTATAGAGGATACACTCTAATAATATGTCTGCCTTTATATACCATTTTAAAATGATAAAGGCAAATTGTTCCCTCCCTGCTTGTTCATTGTCTGCACATGGATTTCTCTGGTGATTTGCATTATTACGGGGGATGTCTATTTTACGTGTGTTGAAAGATAAAAATCTGAAATGTTTTAGGATTGAATAATTTTTAACAGTGATTTCTCCTTTAACTGGTGGATTAACTCTTCCTTACACATTAATACCTTGCAATGGGGGATATGATGCCTTGGGGTTTGAACCACTGACCTCCTACTCTGTGATTTGATTTCCTCACAGGTCAGACACAGCTTGGTTGGTTAAAAGCAGGCAGGAAGGTACCAGAAGTTAAGTCCCCGTCACACGGCTCAACATCGTTCAAAAGTGACGTTTTGAACGATGTTGAAACAACATCATCAGTGCGTCGTTGCGTTTTACCTGAACGATTCAACTACAATAAATCGTTGAGTCGGAGTTGACAGGTTGATGACCATGTTCAAAAACCTGACAACTTCAACTCAACCAACCTGCTGCATCGTACTGTGTGACACCGCGATAACGATGTCACAGACAACTTCGCCCATTCACTGCAATGAGCAGGGATCGTTTGCGGGGTTTGCGAACGATCCCTGCTCACTCATCGTGCTGAGTGGTCCACGATATCTATACGTGTGACATCTCATCAATGATGTTGGCAATGACCGCGCGCACCCGATGATCGTTGCCGACATCATTTCAACGTTGAAGCGTGTGACGGTACCTATAGTGATAGGTTGAAGGGGTGTGTTAGGGCTGGGATATCTCTAATAACTATAATACAGCTTCTATCTACAGGAATATAACTACTATAATACTACTATAATACTGCCCCTATGCACAAGAATATAACTACTATAATACTGCCCCTATGTACAAGAATATAACTACTATAATACTGCCCCTATGTACAAGATTATAACTACTATAACACTGCTGACATCCACAGGAATATTACTACTATAATATTAATATATATAATATCTTCCTATGTCTAAAAATATGAGTTCTATAATACTGCCTTCAATAAAAAAAGACAAATTGATAGAGGAATACAAAGATGCGCAGATAGGATCTTACCCGGAGAGAGATCAAATATAAATGTAATCGAAGAGGCTCACCATTAGTGGTTGTGAGAATCCTCACAAAGGAGTTGTACTTTAACACTCTTAGACAATAATCACTATCATCTACTACAGGGCCGGCGTCAGCACCCGGCGCACCAGGGCAAATGCCGGTGCCTGGATGCTGGGGGAGGGCCCACTGGGCCCCTGAGCGCCTCCACATGTCATATTAGGGGGCCCCTGACTGCTGCCCCCACACACCATCCTCGGGGCCCCCTTAGCGGTGCCTCTCCCCCTCTCTCCATTACCAGCGGGCAGTCGCACTGATCGCAGCCAGCCTGTCATGTAGGGTGACGCTGCAGCCGGCGCCTCGTCTATTTCCTGTGTGTGCCGCGATACAGGAAATAGAGCGGTGCTGGCTGCAGCTCACACTACACATGACAGGCTGGTTGCGATCAGTGCGACTGCCCGCCGGTAAGGTTAGAATGGAGAGAGGGGGGGAGGCAGCGCTAAGGGGGCCCAAGGATGGCATGTGGGGTCAGTGGTCAGGGGCCCACAGGCCCCAAAGATGAGTGTGGGGGCAGCTCTCATGGGCCCCTAAGATGATATGTGGGGGCAGCACTCAGGGACCCCCGAGACTGAGGTGTGGGGGCAGCACTCAGGGGCCTCCGAGGCTGATGTGTGTGGGGGCAGCTCTCATGGGCCCCCTAAGATGATGTGTGGGGGCATCTCTCAGGGGCCCCTAAGACTGAGGTGTGGGGTCAGCATTCTGGGACCCTCGAGGCTGAGGTGTGTGGTGCGGCGCTCAGGGGCCCCTGAGGGTGAGGTGAAGGGCAGCACTCAGGTGCCACCAAGGCTGAGATGTGTGGGGGCAGCGCTTAGGGTCCCCTGGGGGTAAGGTGGGGTGGGGACGCAGCACTCAGGGGGCCCCCAGGGGTGTTGTGGGGGGCAGCGCTCAGGAGGCCCTGTCAGGGGCAAATTACACCCAGGGGGGAAACAGGTGCAGGGGGAGACAGCGTGCAGGGGAGAGACAGTGTGCAGGGGAGAGACAGCGTGCAGGGGAGAGACACAGCTTATGGGGGGGAACACAGCTTACGGGGGGGGGACAGGAGCAGGGGAAGATAGCATGCAGGTGGAGACAGGTGCAGTGGAGAGACACAGCGCATGGGGGGAGACAGGCGCGCAGGGGGAGATAGGTGCGCAGGGGGGACACAGTGCAGAGGAAGGAGACAGGCACAGGGGGAGACAGGTGTAGGGAAGAGACACAGTCCACAGGGAGGGGAAGAAGCACAGGTAAGAGACAAGCTTGAGCAAAGGGGAAAGACAGCGCACAGGGGAGAAAGACTGCACAGAGAGAGCGCACAGGGGAGAGAGACTGCACAGAGAGAGTAGAGACTGCACAAGGGGAGAGATATGCACAGAGAGTAGAGAGATAACGCACAAGGGGTGACAGGCACAGAGAGTGGAGAGACTGCGCACAGGAGGGAGAGACTGCGCACAGGATGGGAGGGACAGACAATGGGGGGGAAGACAGCATGGTAGGGATTAAATTTGCAAGGGATATATATATATATATATATCCCTTGCAAATTTAATCCCACATATATATATATATATTACAGCAGTATGTGCTAAAGGGGGCCCACTGAGATTTTTCCGCCCGGGGCCCACAAAAAGGTGGAGCCGCCCTGATCTAATATCTGATTTTATGACTGGCACAGCAGCTCGGATGTTAACATGTTTCAATAAAGAAGGGACAGACATGTGAAACAAGGGGCCTTTGAAATATTGCATGTCTAGAGGTGCGCACATCTAATGTCAATGATTTGTGGGTTATAATGGTGGAATTGCCAGAAGACGTAGATAGCATGAGAGGATACAATTCTTTTATCACTGCCGAAGTCTGTTTTCACCTTCCTGACCAGTGTCAATTTATTTGATAATAATTCTGAAATGTTTCAACAGATCCCAGTGACTACGAGTGTTTTTTTCATGACACATTGTACTTTTTGTTAGTGGTAAATTTAAATTGATATCATTTGAGTTTATTTATTTAATAAAATTGGAAATTCAACAAACAATTACGGTACCAATTGTCAAACTGAGTTTTTATGCCTTAAACTGATTATTTTGAGTAATATGACTAAGTAACACTTACGGTACTTCATATCCACTTTACAACAGTTTTATGTTTTTTAGAAATGAAGAAGGGTTAAAATTTTAGCAGTAATTTCTCCAAAACTTTTTAGGGGCCTATATGTCAGAAAACACCCCAAAATGGGCCTATTTTATAAACTGCACCCCTCAAAGTAATCAAAACTAAATTTTGAAGTCTGTAAACCCTTCATTACTTCACAAAATTTAAAGCAGAAAATGAAAAATTACTGTATTTTTTGTTCTATAAGACGCACCCTAAATTTGGTAAAGAAAAACAAAAAATAATTTTTAATGATAAATGGGGTCCATCTTATAATGCCAGTGTCCAGCATATATGTCCCTTATCCTTATACATCACCCCCCATCCTTGTACATAGCATCCCATCCTTGTACATAGCCCCCCAACCCTGGTACATGGCCCCCCATCCTGGTATATGGTCCCCCCATCCTGGCACATGACCCCCTATCCTGCACCCACCATAAATTACTGAGGGGGTATTACTGTGGTGGAACAGGGGTGCAGGACGCAGGTTTGCAGGGTCCACAGAGGGTGGGACCAAAGCTGTGGGCCCGGAGCTGCAGGGGTGTCGCAGCGGTGTGCGGTGTAAGCCGCCATTTTTCAAGTGCCTGCATACATTGACAAGCTGCAACTTGCCCTCTACCGTCCTAACTTTCAGAAATTGGCCACGGAGGCGTTGCATGACCAAATCAAGATCCGCGGCCAACCCTCCTTGGCAAGTTTTTTTTTAAAACACAAATTCGGATTATAAGATGCACCCCCATTTTCCAGCCAATTTGAGGGGAAAAAAGTGCATTTTATAATCTGAAAAAGCTGGTAGTTAATTTACACAAAAAGTTTACATTAGCCACAAATTTTGATTTTCATAAACGTAGCAGAAGAAAATGGACCTTACAAATGGTTGTGCAATGTCTCCTACTACAATGAATGTTGTGTCCCACGAATGGGAACAACCTGTATATATTTCTCTGCATTGTGTATTTCCTCCAATCAGGAAATTCTGTATTATTGCTAGGTAGACTGTATGAATTTTGTCCCTACCTTTGTCCCTTCGTTTGTGTCTGTACAGGATGTCCCTCCCTTCTTCCTCAGTTAGTCTGCAGAAGCCATTACTGAAGACACATGTGTATACCCCTGTACAGATTATTCCTTTTCACCTATCGTTTCATTGTAACTAATACAAGATTTGGAAGAAAACTACTGCATTTCTCCTGGTCTTTCTACAGCTGCAGTGATGATCGAGTTGACACTGTCTTTTGCCCCTCAAGTGTCTGAATACCGGTGCTCAATCTCCTGCAACCAACCAAGCATTGGGGGCGGTTGTTGCACCTGAGTCCAGCCATGCTATGGGGGAGGTGATTGGTGGTATTTGAATCCACAAGGTTATCATTGGGCGTCAGTCATCCACGCACATGTGATGCAGAGTGTCAGATTGCAGCCTATTGGTCACCCCCATGCTATTGGATCAGGCGGGCTGCTCCGCACCATGCATATGCATCACAAATGACAGACCCCCCAGAGGGCTCAGCCACATACTGCAAAAAATAAAAAGGTGCAATAAACACTAAAAGATGAAGATGTGAGGTGTTTGTGGATATTTGTCCAAATACGTAAGCTCGTAACCCACGTCAAGGGCCCTCACGCTTACGAGTCCTAACCATATCTTTGTTTAGTGGTAAACCAGCAAACATTCAGAAAATTATTGCCAAAATTTACTGCCAAGAGATCAAGTCTTGCTGCAGAAAAAAACACCTTGTGTGAACACAGCCTAAGGTCCAGTGAACAAGGTCAGTATTTGAAGTTTTTACCCCGGTGTTAAATTTTGTTCACACAGGGTGTTTTTGCAGAATTTTTTTTTGCATGTTTTTTTTTATTAATTTTTCCTGAAATGGAACACAGATTGGTTTTTGCAGCATTTTTAAAAGTAATTAAGTACAGAATTTCCATAGAACCAGACGTGTGGAACCCTGTGCAGGTCCCCACTTCAGAGCTACTTGAGATCCAATTTTGAACAGAGAAAACTGAGTAAACGCTCCAAATTGCAACATATATTTATTACAAAACAAGGAAGGATAAGGAGGGATGGTGTCAAGTGCCACCAACTTGATATCCACATTCAAGTCATAACAGGGTTACATTTCCATAGGAATCAGATAAATTCACCGATATCAGAACAGTCATAGATATCCATTGCACAATCCCATTTATCATTGTTATCACCAAGTTTAAATCATAACATATATTGCACAAGCTCATTCAGGTCCACATATACAGTATATTACTTGAATCATACATCAGGTATTAACAAAAGTGCAAAAGATTAGCATAAATCTGACAAAAACCATGTTACAGTTTGATTCCGTATACAGACATTCCCACAGGGGTTAAGCAAAGTTACCCATATTTGTAGTGAACATCATCGGGGAGGCACACAGCAGGAGAGGACCGGGCAGAGGACCCAGACGCGTTTTGTGGCCTGGGTCAAAAAGACTTGCATCCGCCGCATCATGCCGTAAGTAAGGGCGGTCGCCCAGGACACGTCACCATGGCGACTGCGCATGCGCCTCATATTAGACACAGCAGCGCAACCGGCCAAATGGGGACGCATCACAATCTGAGTCTGGCAGGTTTTTTAGGACCAGTTAGAAGGGTCAGACACACAACACATTAATAAAGGGCACATAATGACCACATCAAAATCTGTTACAGTTTACATAGTGGTGTATAGATGGTACACAGAGTATCTCCACTTGATCTGTTCCGGATGAAAGGACCCATCGAACAAGGCATGAAGACAGCTTTTCATCCCATAAAAGAAGGGAAAGGACATCATTTATTAAATCCTTTTAAAAACAAAAATATTAAAACATATGGTAAATTAGTTAGAAGTCTAACTATATGCATAGGTCTTAGGTACAAAAACCCAGAGCCCCAGGCAGTGGTCACTAAAGAAAAGGGGCAAAGCTTAAATTTTCATTAAGACCGTGAGGTGCCATTGTGTCATGTGCCACAATCCACCTAGTCGCTCTTTGTCATAGTACTCTCCGAACATCAGTGCCCCTGATACCACCATGAATCAACGTTGATCCCCCTATACATCAGGGATGACGGATCACTTTTGTAGCATTCAAGGAAATGTCTTGGTAATGTTTTGAGGGTCGTCTTGTCTTTCACTGGCTAACTGGAAACTGGCTAATACATGACGCCATTGCCATTGTGTGGTGGTGATTGGACAGCTCTTCAAATATGGCACCCTGTGAAGTGACAGCCAATGGAAACACAGTAGCCACCATGAATCATCGCTGATGAGGCGCGGTCTCCAGCACGCTGTGGCACGCCTGCGGGAAATCAATAATCAATAGGTGATGCAGATTCACTATCGCCCATTCACACGCCAAAAGGCATGATTGCCTCTGATTTTGGAGCAGTGCTGTGAAATCGGAACCAGGCGCAATATTTTTTATCGCCGCCAAATTCCCCAATTACACGCCGCAATTTCGAGGCAATTTCATGGCGATGGTGACGGGGCTACAGATTGCCGGTCAGATTTCTCGCCGCGGTTGCGGCGTGTAAAGGTACCCTAACAGATTTTTATGTGATCATTATGTGCCCTTTAATAATGTGTTGTGTGTCTGACCCTTATAACTGGTCCTAACAAACCTGCAAGGCTCATATTGTGATGCGTCTTCATTTGGCTGGCTGCTGTGGCCGCGCCGCTGTGTCTAATATGCCGCGCATGCGTGGTAGCCATGGTAATGAGTCCCAGGCGATCGCGCTTGCTTACGGCAAGACGCGGTGGATGCGAGCAGCGTCTACCGGTCATGTGGGTTGACGCGTCACTTCCGGTCATGTGAGACCGACGCGTAACGACACTTCCGGTGATGCGGCCGGCGGGGAACAGCATAAAAACTCAAGGGGGACATCAGTATGCATCCCCCTGAGGAAGTGGCCATAAGTCTTCTTGACCCAGGCCATGAAACGCGTCAGGGTTCTCAGCCTGGTCCTCTCCTGCTGTGTGCTTCCCTGATGATGTCCATTACAAACATGGGTAACTATGCTTAACCCCTTATGGGTATACGGAATCAAACTGTAACATGGTTTTTGTCAGATTTATGCTAATCTTTTGTACTTTTTGTTAATACCTGATCATCAGGTATTAACAAAAAGTACAAAAGATTAGCATAAATCTGACAAAAACCATGTTAAAGTTTGATTCCGTATACCCATAAGGGGTTAAGCATAGTTACCCATGTTTGTAGTGGACATCATCAGGGAGGCACACAGCAGGAGAGGACCAGGCTGAGAACCCTGACGAAATTGCAGGCCAGCTGTCACACGGCAGGATGTTGCCGGTGACGCGGAGGTGATGCGGGCGGAGCCATCGCTCGCTGGGCTGGGCTCAGCCCAGCGAGCGATCCTCAGCAACGCTGCACTATAGGCTGGATCGCCGCCGACATCGCTATTGCGGTGTCAGACGGCGCGATCCAGCCTAATCGCTGGTTGCAGATTGACAGGTTTATGAACATGTTCATAAACCTGTCAACCTGCGACCAGCGATAAATCACAGTTGCGTCGCGCTGTCACACAGCACGACGCACTGCCGATATCGCTAGCAACATCGCTAATGCGTCACTTTTCGGCGATGTCGCTAGTGACATTGACACGTGTGACATGGCCATAAGGCCATGTGCACACATTGAGTATTTGGTGTTTTTTACCTTAGTATTTGTAAGGCTTCGTGCACACATTGTGTATTTGGTGAGTTTTTACCTCAGTATTTGTAAGGCCTCATGCACACGCTAAGTATTTGATGAGTTTTTTACCTCAGGATTTGTAGACAAAACCAGGACTGGAACAATCAGAAGAAAAGTATAATAGAAACACCTGCACCCCTTCTGTATTTATCACCCACTCCTGGTTTTGGCTACAAATCCTGAGGTAAAAAACTCATCAAATCCTCAGCGTGTGCACGTGGCCTAAGGCCTCGTGCACAGGCTAAGTATTTGTTTTTTTTACCTCAGTATTTATAGTCCACGTGCACACGTTCAGGATTTGGTGAGTTTTTACCTTAGTATTTCTAAGGCCTCATGCACACGTGTATTTGGTGAGTTTTTACCTCAGTATTTTAGGCCACTTTACACACACCAACTTATCTGTCCAACTTCTGAACAACTTACTGGTTGCAGTGAAATCATGGACACATTGCTCCATTTTGTGGCTGTGTACAAATGTAACAATGTGTCCATGATTTCACTGCAACCAGTAAGTTGTTCAGAAGTTGGACAGATAAGTTGGTGTGTGTAAAGTGGCCAAGGCCTCGTGCAGATGATCAGTATTTGGTGTTTTTTACCTCAGTATTTGCAAGGCCTTGTGCACATGTTGTATATTTGGTGAGTTTTTACCTCAGTATTTTGTGTTTTTTACCTCAATATTTGTAAGGCCATGTGCAGATGTTCAGTATTCAGTTACTTTTTACCTCAGTACTGTAGTTGTTAGGCTAAATTCGCATGGGGCATTTTTTCATTGGTTTTATGCAAATGCGTGCTAATAAAAAGCTACCTTTTTACAGCAAATAATAATAATCTGTTTCAGGTACATGATAATGACACAATCACATGACCCATCACATGGGGGTACCCACAGAGTTTGAACAACCCGGGGCCCTGGCTACCCTTGGTCTGCCCCTGTGTGTACCGATTATAATTTATTGAGGTATTCACATGTTCATATTTTGCGCAAGTCAATTTTTTTTGTTGTTGATACATCAGATTTTTTTTATTGAATTCAAAATGTATTTGATTAAGATCACTCACAAAAATCTACGGGTGTCTGAGAATCAAACACCAGGTGTGTGCTATGGATTTTGTTTTACATATGGACAAGAATGAGGTCTTCTACTCCAGAGCGGCACTCAGTATACTGCAACTACAAAGACAACATTTCTTACCAGAACCTGAAAGGTTCAGTAGAAAGCATTCCTAAGAATATTTGTGAGGCTGATTATTTACATGTGTGTGGGTATTACATCCCCTCGCGGCGAAATTGCCGAGATGACCCTCTTCATTGGCTTCGATGGAGGAGTGGTGGTCCTGCTGAGAGTGGGCTCTTCTTCTTTCCTCTTTTTCTTTGCTTTTCTTCGCCCCATTCCCCCTCCCCTCCTCCTCAATTATCCCCCCAACCCCTTCCCCACCCGTCATTAGCTGCTTGTTTTGGAATTTCTGCACTGTGACGTCTCACGCGACAGTGTCTGTTTTTGATATTCTATTATTCTCTGTTACTCTGTGTTATATAAAATAAACATCATTTATGGCAAAAAAAGTTCCCCAGGAAGTATTTTTATGTCTTGTGCAATATTTATGGGCACAAAAAATCTGGCATATTAAAGTTTTAGCAAAGTATATAGGATTTCTATGAACACTGTGGAAAATTGACCTGCAGTAAGATGTGGAACTCTGGAACATATCAATTTCTTATGTAGAATTATGTATGCTTTTTTATCTTTGCAAGATATTCATCATAAGAATTGAATGAGATGTGCAAGCCATGCAAAAAAATACAAAAAACTGCATATACGTTTTTACTACATTTCTACAGCAAAAATAAAAAAGCATGTAATCTACACATGACTACCAATAAAGTTTTATTAAAACAATGTCATTTAAAAAACAGGAAGTTTCTAAAATAAAGTAGTTTAAAACATGACATGTCTAAAAGACAGAAATTTGCGGAAATAAATAATACATGGAAAAAAGGAAACTACAAGTAAGGCTAGGGCCACACTTTGCAGGTGTCCCATGCTAAATGGATCCAGTTACTGCAGAGCCCAGTGTTAACGTCGGGGCTGCCTGCGAACGCTGCTCCATGGTAACCCGATGTTTACCCTGAATGCAGCTACACAGGAACCCCTGGAACTGCGCTTTAGCAGAGCGCACAGGAACACATTGCTGACAATGTTTTCCTGTGCGCCCTGCTAAAGCGCAGTTCCTGGGGCTTCCTGTGTGGCTGCATCCATGGTAAACATCGGGTTACCGTGGTGCAGCGTTCGAGGCAGCCCCCGACGTTAACACTGGCCGTTACTGCAGGCTTGGATCTGCAGTACCTGGATCTGTTTAACGTGGGGCACCTGCTAAGTGTGGCCCTAGCCTAAGGCTATAATCACACTGTGCGTTTTTGATGTTATTTTTTTTGCATCAGTTTTTGCAGTGTATGGATCACTCAATTGGAATCCCAGAAAAGTCAATAGGTTTTCATGTTCAGACAGGGAACTTGTGATGTGATCCGTTTTTTTTCCTGGAAAAGTGATCCATCCAAGAAAAGTGCATGTTAGTTTCTGTGGCGTTTTTCCTCATCTGCTTTTCCTGAATGGAATCATTCTCAATTTAAAAAAAAAAATAAAAAATACAGCAAAAATGGATAAGAAAGGCATGATCTGTTTTTTGGTGTGTTTTCTTGAAAATCTGATCTAGTTTTGCATCAGAAAAAACGGTGTGTGTGAATGTAGCCAAACACATCAAATACGGTACTCATCGTGGGAACTTAGTCCAAACTGGCTGTGGGATTCTAACTACAAAACAGCAGAATTGTGAATGCAGCTCTGGGCAATAATATAGAGTAGATCAATAACGAACTGTTAAAGCAATCTGTTCACAATAAAAACATCATGTTGTGTTGGTCTCTTATTTACGGTATATTTCAATCATTTATTCTACCACATATGATCTGTAAAGGATATTAACACTGAACACTTAGGCCTCATTCCGACAGAGTGTTTGTGCTCCTTTTTTGATGATATGTTTTTGGTTCAGTTTCTGCACCAAAAATGGATCCTCTTTTTGCAAAAAAGCATCACAAATGCATCATCCGTTTGTGCTGCTTTTTTGCTCTGCTTTAAGGAGACTCAGACACAGAGACACATACACTTTCTTAGCCTCCCCGCGATCCCACTGTGAGCCCCAGTGATGTCTTTGTTCCAGGCAATGGCAGGACCTGTGAGTAGTACGAGTACTTACAGGATCTTGGTCATATGATTCTCAGGCTGAGTCACATGGGCAGATTGTGTCAGTACCGTACCCGCAAATCCTGCTGATGCCCGGATCCTTCTTGATGTAGAAGGATCACTGTGGCATCACTGGGGAGGGTAAGTAATTGGATGTTAGCGGTGCAGAAAGCGCAAAAGAAAAACGGAGCAATAATTGACGCTCATTTACTGGATGCGCTTTCTACACCACTAATGCAGCAGTCAACGCTGATGTCTGTATAGCAAACTAAAAATCACATTCACTTTGCTGCAGACAGTGACTGATCCGTTTTTTGCGGCAGTTTTCAAATAAAAAGCAGCAACAAAAACTGATCAAAAACGTCTAGTGTGAACATAGCCTTGTAGAGCCAATGTAGCATCCAAGTTACATCTCATTCATCTTTCTGTATTAGATCTCCCTTTTGTTATTCATGTACAGTACTTTAAAGAAATCCTAATTTAAAACCCTCACCCAAGCATTATCCCACACAGCGATCACTGGGTATAGCGCCTCTGTGAAGGTGGCATTGTAAGTATATAAATGTTTGATTGTGGCACCCAGCTCATAGAAAGACAGCTGTCCAGCTACATAATCCAGATGTATCCTCAGTTTATAGCAGGATGGTTGGCCTTCTAAGGCGACTTCTTTCTTGTCATGCCTAACTGAGTACTGATTCTTAAACCTGCGAAGTCCCCACGACTTTGTATTGGCTCCAATGTGGGAGTAATCTCCTCTTCTCTCAATACTTGGGTAGGTCATCCCGACTCTCCAGTAACCCTCCTTACTGACTTCTACATCCCAGTAAATTCTTCCCTTAGGAAAACACTCCATGCTTAAAACTCTCTGAAACTCAAATCTTTCAGGGGTTTCAGTACGACCCAGATTTACATTTGACGATGAACAGGTTTTCAGGTCACCTGAGATATGCACATCATTAGAAGCAGTGTTCATATCCAATAATATGCTAGCCGCCTCCTGCACATAGTATCCTTTTTGTAGGTCAGACATTATATTCATTAAACCAGATATTAGGGTCTTGATAATCGGATCTTCATCCAGATCAGCAGCTTCAGTCTCTTTTAGATTCGTGTCACTATCTTCCACCATTTCAGTAAAGTAATTTCTATCTGCTTGTAAGTAAAGTAGAGGATCGGTCATCTGACATAGTTTCTCCATAGTGGTCAGTTTCCTGGTCAGACTATCCCTCTTTTTTTCCAGTTGTTGGATCAGACCCGAGACCGACATTGACACCTGCTCTTGTTGCTTTGACACCTGTTTCAGAACATGGTCCTCCAAGTCATCCTGCTTCACCTTGAGGTCTCTAAGGCTGCCTTCACACTGCGGCAGTGTCCGGTCCGGGGCTGTCAGAAGTGACAGCCTGGAGCGGAGTTTTCCTCCATAGAATCCTGTCGGGCTGCACGGAGCTGGATCCCGGCGGGTGTTAATTAGCTGCTATCCGGCTGCTGTGTCGCCGGATGTATCCTGCAGAAGTGGGGATTTTCTGCCGATTCCAAAACCGGTGCATGCAACGTTTTTGGAATCGGCAGAAAATCCCCACTTCTGCACGATTCATCCGGCGACACAGCAGCCGGATAGCAGCTAATTAACACCCGCCGGGATCCAGCTCCGTTTTGCCCGACAGGATTCTATGGAGGAAAACTCCGCTCCAGGCTGTCACTTCTGACAGCCCCGGACCGGACACTGCCGCAGTGTGAAGGCAGCCTAAGCTGGACTCCGACTCGTTCCACAATACCTCTTGCCTTTTCTGGGATGTGACTAAGGCTGGGGTCACACACACAGATATCTGGGCAGATATTGTTCACAGATCTCTGGTTGCAGTGAAATCATGGACAGATTGCTCCATTTGTATACAGCCACAAAATGGAACCATGTGTCCATGATTTCACTGCAACCAGAGATCTGTGAACAATATCTGCCCAGATATCTGGGTGTGTGACCCCAGCCTTAGATGTTCCTGAAGACGAGTCACACACTTTTCAATCTTTTCCCTTTCTTTGAAGATATGGTCTTGAAAAATCTTCAGTTTTTCTTGTTTCTTTATTACAGCTTCAGGTAGGAATTCGACTTGGTGTCCTCTGTGCTTCTCACCTAGGCAGCAGAAAGCACATAAAAACTCTGCATCCTCAGTGCAGTAATACATGAGGGACTTCTTATGGTGAGAACATCTTTTGTTCTTGAAGGACTTCGTTGGTTGGATTAAGACGTGTTCTGGGGACTTGCTGTGTACATTCAGGTGGAGGTCACACAGAGAAGCTTCACACATCAGACATGTTTTAGAAGCCACCACAGGTGTGTGGATACAGTTTGTGCACAATACCTCCACCTGCTCCTCCTGAGATAGGAAATGCTCGGCTATGTTACACAGCGTCGTGTTCCTCTGCAGGACAGGACGATCCGGGAACTCGGCTCTACATTCAGGGCAGGTATAGGCCGCAGATCCCTTCTGTGTATCCAGCACACGTTCAATACACTCCCGGCAGAAGTTGTGTCCACATTTCAGGGTTACGGGATCAGTGTAGATGTTCAGGCAGATGGAGCAGATCAACTCGTCCTTCAGATCTGCAGACGCCATTGTTGTATGGAGGTGAACGAAGACAAAACAAGAACAAGGAAACTCTCAAGGGAATCCAGAAAGTCGTGATCTCCACTCCCTGTTAACTCCTTGTATTCCTGCCAACTCTCCAAGATTAGGTGAATGGACAGGAAACAATGGTTATTGCTTTGTTATTACAGGTAACTGGCATTTGTATTAATTTCTGTATAATCACAAATCTAATGAAGAACAAAAAAAACGACCATGATACGTGAACAGACCCTAAAGGCCGCTTTACACGTCACGATATCGCAACGCAACTACAATAAAAAGTCACGTGGTAGGGGCGATGGAGTTGTTATCGTTGGTGCGTTGTGTTGTGTACATGGGCAACGCAACTCAAAAACGATGCAACTACAATATCGTTTTTGCTCTTCAACCGTGCAATATTGGCTTGACGATCTGGCAGGATCGTGCTGTGTGACAGCGCAACTACGATTTGGAGCACAACTTCCCCTATTCACTCCAATGTTAATTGGTCGTTCCCTGAGTTGCTCAGACAGTGTGCAAGAGGGGCGTACCACATCGTAGTTGCATTGCCTGATGATATCTCCCTGTGTAACATCTCCTATGCGATCTTGGACAAGTGCCAAAAACGTGGGCGCTCCAGTGAAGTTGTATGCAATATCGAAACGATATTGCGACGTGTAAAGCGGCCTTTAGGGTATGTGCCCACAGGAAGGTTTTGCTGCGTTTGAGATCAGGTTTTGCCTTGGTTTTATGTAAATCTATGCTAATCTAATTCTGAGTTTTTGGTTTCCATCAAAACCTATCTGATCAGTGTGATCAGGAAAAGCTTTCACACACACTTTTTTTGTTCTCTACAGACAATGGAAATACCACAGGTGTTTCCACTTTAGCAAAAGTGCAGCACAGAATTGACATGCACATTCTTTCTAAAGGTACCGTCACACAGAGACATATCGCCGGCGATATTGCCGGGGATCGCGGGAGCGCGCATCCCTGACAACATCGCCGGTGAGATGTCAGACTGAGCAACTTACCGGCGATGTCGCCGGCTAGTTGCCGCGGCTATCGCTTGCTGAGTTGCCCAGCAACCCAGCGAGCGATAACCCGCAATGTAGTAGATAGGCGGAATCGCCCGTAACATTGCGGATTGCCGCGTTACACAGGGCGATCAGGCAGAATCGCCTGAGCAACATCGCCAGGTTTCCCAACATTGTTGGGAAACCTGGCGATGTGACTCAGGCGATTCATCGCCTGATAATCGCCCTGTCACACGCGGCAATTCGCCGGCGATGTCGCCGCAACCTGGCCACGCCCCTCGGTTTCCGGCAACATCGCCGGCGATATCTCCCCGTGTGACGGTACCTTTAGGGTGCATGCACACGATCAGTGTACGCAGCATTTTGGACGCAGAGTCTTGCCGCTGCGTCCAAAACGCTGCGTAGTATAGTACTAGCATAGTGGATGGGATATCAAGAAATCCCATCCACACTATGCTTAACCCGCCCGCAGCGTGTTTGGAGCTGCGGTGCGGGATGCCAGGAGTCCGCTCCTCCGCAGCATGTTTATTTCATCCTGCGGAGTCGGAATTGGCCCCCATCGGGTGACTGCAGGGAGAAGCTGCCCTGCACCCGCTGCACATGGTGAGTACGGGCGGCTGCGGTCTCCGTGCGGCCACCCACGGCTTCCCTCAGGTCCGGAGGAGCTGCGTCCAACACGCAGCTCCTCCGGACCGTGTGCACGCACCCTAAGGGTAGGTGCCCACAGGACGTTTTTTGTGCAGTCATGAACGCAGGAAAACCTGAGGATCCTAGAGTCCTTGACAGGAGAAATGCTAAGATCTTGTCTGCGTTTTTTGCGCGTTTTTACTGTGTTTTTTGTGCGTCTTTCCTGCGTTTTTGATGCTGCGTTTTTCCAGCGTTTTTCCCATTGACTGCACCAAAAACGCAGAAAGAATGAACATGTCAATTCTTTGCTATCTGCACCAAAAACGCAGGTATTTGACAATTCTTGACACTTGCAAAACCAATGTGTGTGCACAGCGTTTTTGTAAAACACATTGGTTTTGCTGGGAAGCCCAACCGCAGGAACAGATTAGCATACATTACCATAAAACCAATGGTTTTCTGCATGCGGAAACCGCAGGAAAACCGCGGCAAAAACGCCCTGTGGGCACATACTCTAAAACACAGTAAAACCTGAGGTGTTTCCACTTTCTTCACCAAACAAAAACCGATGTGTTGGGACAGCTAATCCTAGAATCATAGGTTTTGCTGGAAAACAAAAATGCAGCAAATCCTGTGGTGTTTACACTGTCTCCAGAGAAAAAAAACTAATGTGTGTGAAAGCTTTTCCCTGATCACATAGGTTTTGCTGGAAACCAAAAACTCAGGATTAGATTAGCATAGATTTACATAAAACCAAGGCAAAATCTGATCTCAAACGCAGCAAAACCTTCCTGTGGGCACATACCCTTACCTGTGCTTTCCACAATTAGCTAATAGGATAATAATAACTATTTCTATAGCACCAACATATTCTGCAGCACTTGACAGGTTAAAAGAGACATACAGGTGCATCTCAATGAATTAGAATATCTTCAAATAGTTAATTTAGGTCAGTAATTCAATACATAAAGTGAAATGCATATATTATATAGTCATTAGAGAGTGATCTGTTTCAAGTGTTTATTTATGTAGATGTTGATGATTATGGCTTACAGCCAATGAAAACCCAATGTTCAGAAAATTAAACTAGGGAGTACTGTATTCCACCAGACATCAAATGAATATAATATTGATTTACTAGTCAATGCCTTTCACGGCATGTCCAGAGGAAGAGGCCAGAGAGCCCTGAATCGTGATGACTAATAAATCAATATTATATTCACCTTTTGATGTCTTGTGGAATACGGCAGTGCGGTTTTTAACCCTTCATCCTCCCTACTCTATATGCGCCACGCTGGGGGCAGCCGTGATCTGCTTTTATAGTGGTTGTGACTCTCACAACCACACAACGTGAAACCTCTGAAGGCCACTTTACACACACAGATATCTGTCCAACTTCTGAACAGATCTCTGGTTGCAGTGAAATCATGGACACATTGTTCCATTTGTACACAGCCACAAAATGGAGCAATGTGTCCATGATTTCACTGCAACCAGAGATCTATTCAGAAGTTGGACACAGATATCTGTGTGTGTAAAGTGGCCCTGATACCTATTTAGGGAATATTTTATCTCTCAGACCCTTCATCCATCCTACTTTAATTTTCTGAGATAATGACCTTTGGGTATTCATTGGCTGTAAGCCATAATCATCAACATATACAGAAATAAATAATTGAATTTAGACCACTCTGTGTGTAATGACTATTAGAGGCGGACCTACCATGGTGTAGCTGGTTCAGCTGCACTAGGGCCCCGACCGGCTAGGGGTCCCCTCAAGCCTGCAGGGGGGGCCCCCAGCCGACCCCCATGACCCTGTGTCAGAGGAGAGGGGTCTAACTGATCCCGCCCCTCTCTCCTCTGCCGCCTCGGCTCCCAGGACTGTGCAGGTAGGAGCCGCAGCACCTATAGCACCCCCCACTCCTCGCCGTCATCTGTTAGCACAACTCCACCCCCCCCCCCCCGCTCCTCGCCGACATCCGCTAGCACCCCCCCAACCCCCCGCTCCTCACCATCAGCTGCTGCACCAGGGCCCTCTCGGCACAAGGTCCGCCACTGGACTCTATATATAATGTGTTTCACTATGTATTGAATTACTGAAATAAATTAACTTTTTGATGACATCCTAATTCATTTAGATGCACCTGTATATACAAAATATAAGACATCACACAGCAATACATTATGCAACAATTCATATTGAACTGGCTAGTAAGATTAAAATCTATGAGAAAAGGTAAAATATGCCTGTCGTGCAAGGTCCAGCCATGATTCTAATAAAACAGGGTTATTTACATAACTGCGTGATCTGAGGCAGAATTTGTATGAAGTACAGATACAAAGTACTACTGAGTACATGCAGGGAGAGGGAACAGATTATAAAATGGGTGCACAACATTTTTTGATCCACATTGCCATACTGAACCAATCCCAAATGCAGGCAAAAATTGTAAAAGGGGAGCTTATATGAATACAACACCAGAACTGCCATCAGTACATCAATATATCATCAGAATTGCCATCAGTGCAATAATACATTACCAGAACTCCCATCAGTACATCAATACATCACCAGAAGCAAAATGTATGTGTTTGGAGACTTTCTGCTCAGTTCCTGCTATCAAAAAAAATCAAGTGTGAACAGGCGAACTCAAACTGAGTTTTTGGAGCAGAAACTCAAGAAATCATTCTCATAAAAATGCTCAAAAGTTAATATGAAATATTTTAAGTTTTAACATCGCCACAAAGCTTGTTATGGATTGCTATGTGTGTAGAAGATCAGAACCACTATCAGTTTATGTATACAGCACTAAGCATAGTGCAGCAATCAATTTCACTGTCAGGTCAGCCCATTGTATAATTGTATCACTTGAACCTATAACTCCCAGTTTGTCCTTAACAATGGTAAGGATATGCTGGGAGTTGTTGTTATCAGCCATCATGAGACTGCTGACCATACAGGAACCACACTACTGATGAGACGTAGTCAGTATCACATAAACCTTTACGTCCAGGTACCTTATAGGTGACATCTTCTGTTATCGAAGTTGTTTCTGTCTCCATGTATTATAGTTCCCACAATGAGATTTCACTCCTACAGCTTGTCTCTGCAGTCTTACCTTTTCTCCATCTTAGGCGGCCGTCACACGGAACGATATCTTGCCCGATATCGTTTAAGCGATCTCCTTTTTGATCGCTTAAGCGATATCGGGCAAGATATCGTTGCATGTAATCAAGCGATTTACGATGGTAAATCGCTTGATCGTGACATCGCTGATCTGAGGTTCGGTTCTCAGATCTAGCGATGAACGATGCAACGATCTGCATCATCGTGGTGTATGACACCACGATGATCCATCTCCCAGCGACTGCGCCTATGCTGGGAGATGGTAACTATGGTACACGTCGGGTAACTAAGCGACGCGCGGCCCTAGTTACCCGATGTGTACCATAGTAACGAGCGAGATCGCGGCTCCGCATCGCTGGTGAGTCTGTCTGTGTGACATCTCACCAGCGATGTGAGCGATATTGTAAGCGATTGCGCGTGCACGTGATCGCTTACAATATCGCTAAAGATGTCGCAGCGTGTGACGGCCGCCTTAGATATTTAGTCGTTAGCGTGCACTCAGATGTAGTGACTTGTGGAAGTGCAAATGAGGGGATGGTTAGGATCCCAAAGTACCGTAATAGTCCAAAAAAGTTAATCAGATGCACATTCCTATATGATGCAAACATTGTACTCTAATACATAGATCCCTTAAGAGGCAATGCTCTGTTTTAATTAATATATATGAGAATTTTTTGATACATGAATAAAGAAATTAAAATTTTAATATATATTCTTGTAAATCATTCCTTAAGGTTGTTCCTTCTTTTGTTGAAAAATATGATGCAAACATATAGACTTTTATTAGTGCAAAATAGCAACTTTTGTTTAATGGGTTTCGGACAGACTGGTCGCCTTGATGAGAATAGTTGCAAATTTATTATAGAAGCTGTCAAATGGCTCCCAGAGAGCTGGTTTACACAACGTTAGGTAGGATACATGGTTATACCATTAAGGGCCTGTCACACGCGTCAATGTCGTCAGTGAGATGATCGCTGACGACATTGACGGCTGATCGCTGGTGAGCTGTCACACAGACAGACTCACCAGCGATCAATTGACCAGAAACATCGTGGAAACGATTTAAATATCGTTTCCACGATGTCTTGCTCCCGCTGCCAGGCTGCTGGAAGCGGGAGCAGGCTGGTCTCCAAGGTAAACTGCGGGTATCTAGGCAGCGCGCGCTGCCTAGATACCCGACGTGTACCTTAGTTACCAGCCTCCTCCGCTCACCGGCTGGTATCTAAGGCACACAGCGGGTAACTAGGGACCCTAGTTACCCACTGTGTACCTTAGATACCAGCCGGTGAGCCAGGGGCGGACCTTGCTGCCCGGGGGCCCTGGTGCAGCCTTTGAGGGGGGGCCCTGGTTTGCCTGCCCAGCGGCAGAGAGAGGAGGGGCGGGCTCAGCAGGGGGAAGCAGGAAGCTTCCCTGGTTAACCCCCTCTCCTCTGCCACACTGGCACAGGGACATGGGGGGCGGCTGGGGACCCCCCTGCAGGGCTAACCTGCGTCCAGCGGGGCCCCTGTGAGCCGGAGCAGCAGCAGAGAGAGGACGGGCGGGCTCAGCCGGGGGAAGCTGCTTCCCTGGTTAACCCCCTCTCCTCTGCCACACTGGCACAGGGACAGCGGAGCGGAGGAGGCTGGTAACTAAGGTACACGTCGGGTATCTAGGCAGCGCGCGCTGCCTAGATACCCGCAGTTTACCTTAGTTACCAGCTCCCAGCGCTTGTGAGAGGCGCTGGGAGCTGGAATATCGCTACTCCGGTGTCACACGCAGCGATGCTGCGTGTCCACCGGGCGACAATCGCCAGGTTTTAGAGCAGGTTCTAAAACCTGGCGATCATCAACCAGCGATTTATCGCTGGTTGATTCAGTATGTCACACGCGTCAATATCGCTGCAACGTCACGTGCAGCCGATATCGTGCAGGCGATATTGACGCGTGTGACAGGCCCTTTAAGGTATCCCTTATCCAAGAAGGCATTTACTGAATTTAAATCTCTTATCTGTGCTCATCTACTTTAACCACCAAGGTTATCCACATAGTAGTTAGTGATAGTCTAGGGTTAGATCCAGGTCACTCTTCTGGACAGCCATATTTTTGGTTCTGCTGTGCGTTCTTCAGTCTATGCATTCCTCCTCCAGCTAATCCTCCAGTAGGAGTATATAACATGCAGAACAGATAAATGTGTGTAAAATGGTAGTTTATACAATTTATCAATAAGCTTCTAATTTAAAAAATGTCCTAATGATTACCAGTAATCCCCTCTGATCCCTGGTTAGGATCGCCACATCAGGCCCTGTGCTGACTCATACAGGACATTGTGTCTGCTGCTCAGTGTGAAGGAGGCATCTCGACCATTATTTGTTCAACAGCCCTCCTTCACGTAAACCTATAAACAGTGCCCAAGGTGGGGGGGGGGGCTGTGTTGGATGGAGGGGGAGGAGGGAGAGGAGATTATTTCTCAGCACCTCTTGGGTGTGACTGCGCATGCAGCATAGCAATTCAGGGAGGCATGTGCATGGACAAACCAAGGTCCCAGAGCAGTCACGTGGTTTGCCTCTATGGCAGGTATGCCACAGTCCACAAATTTTCCGCTAGATTCAGGTCTTGACCATTCCAAAACTTTGATTTTTTTTCTGGCAAAGCCAGTCTTGTTGATTTGGAGGTATGCTTAAGGTCATTGTTGTCCTAAAATATTTTAAAATTCTTCTTCATAATAAATTTTTTAGCTGAGGCCTGGAGGTTTTTTGACTGATATTTGGAACTTCTCCTGACAACTTCTACCTTGACTAAAACCCCATTTTGCCAAAAATCAGCCTGAAAGAATAATGCTGCCTCCACTAGAGTTTCCTGTGGGTATGGTGTTTTTGATGATGCAGTGTTGGCCTTGCACCAAACATAACTTTTGGAATTCTGGCCAAAAATGTCAACCTCGGACTCGTCAGACAAGAACATGTTTTCCCACATGCTTTTTGAAGAGTTACTGTAGATTTAAGCATAACATGTTGGAAGTTTTTCTTTGTCACAAAAAGATTCCATCTTGCCACCCTCCCCATGGACCAGACATATGAAAACTATACAGATTGTTGTTACATGTCACATACAAGAAGTTTTAGCTAGAAATTCCATTGGCTACTTTAATGTTGCTGTATGCTTTTTATACAAATATTCTTCAAGTTTTTACATTACTTGTTGAGCGATGTCCAGTTCTAGGTAATGTCATTGTTGTGCCAAATTTAAGAGGCCACTTGTTGATTGTCTTTAGTGTTTCATGGTATATTTAATGCCATGAAGAAAGTTTTTGCACCTTGCTCCTGACAACTTTCAACAATGAGATTCCTTTGCTGTGTTGTAAGCAGTTTACAGACCATGGTTTTAGCTGTAAAATGCAACTATGAAAATGTCTGGAATATCCTACTAGAACAAATAAGGTTTATACAGGAATAGATCATTGACAGAACAAAAGACTGCACTGTAATAATTTCAAGCAATTCAAGTGTATAAAATATTCCATGACCAAAATAAGTAAGATGCATACAAATCAAACTTTTCCACAAAATAAAGATACACTCACGTATACATACATATGCTGTGGAGTTAGAAATCACTTACTGAATATTATAACCCTTATATGTCATAGTGTAGTGAGGTGAGCAATTCAGACTGTATCATTGAAATGGATATGGAAATGAACTGTGCACAGTCCGCTACTGCCCCCTTGTGGACAAGTGCTGAAACAAACGCAGGGAAGTGGGAAATTCCCTTTTCAGCAAAAGTGTTTACCCAGGAAGAGAGAGAGCGGGAAGTCAGTGCAGATCCAGAGCTGAGCCAGGGAAGACCTGCGTGTGGATGTCTGTTGAAAGAGGGCTACTTTGCTACACCTTGCCGGAAAAATCACCCTGCAGAAGCCCCCGTGACTGATCCTGGGCCACTGGACTTTGGTGCTGTGACTCTGGCCGCTCTGCAAAACCTTGCCCGCCGAGCACCCGGAGTGCATGTGCAGGGGCCGTGACCGACATAAGGGAGCCATTTGTACTGCCGTGATCTCCCTCCTGCTGCTCGGGGTGCCCCCGAGACTGAGAGAGACTTCTGTGCTGCTGTGATCTCCCTCCTGCTGCTCGGTGTGCCCTGAGACTGGGAGAGACTAACAAAGAAAAATTCTGTTACCTGCGGAAGGAGACCAAAGAAGAAGACTGAGGAGTTTCCCCCTTCAGCGCTGCACCGGGACCCGTCCTCGTGAGATCCCCAGGCCTGCTACGTGGGAGCGACGTCTTCTTCTGTGATAGACTGGTACGTGATTTTAGGGAAAGTTAGGGAAAGATACCTTCATTGTTGTGTTTTTTTCTTGCTGCGTACCCGGAAGAAGTGAAGATCCAGAGACTCTAATATATACAAGTGCGCATATAGTTCGGTTGACTGTGATATAAACATGTTTGACAGTAAAGAAACGTTATTACCGGTTAAACCTGAGTATGGGGATTCTGTTGAGAAAGATCATACACACACACCCGCGGCCTTGCCACCGGTCATTACAATAGCAACAGAGAGAACATACAATAGTTACTTTAATTGGAAGAAAATGCTCAACACATTTTATTTTGATAGAAAAAATCAAATAATAAAGGAACTTTGTCAGGTTATTTTTCAATATACTAACAGTACCTTGAATACAGCTTGAGCAGCCATTTCAGTATATGTAAAAATCATTACTGTATCCTTTGTAGTTCTCTTGCTATAAGCATCTTCACACCCAGCAGGCAGATATCTTCAGCAGTAAAAGTAATTGACAAGCTAGTGAATAGTCCAGTGTAACAGGCCAGATTAACCCCCCGACCAAAATATACCCGGGGTTAAAGTGGCCTAGCCCAGATTATACCCCGGGTATATTCTGGCCTAGCCCAGTTTATACCCCGGGGTATAAACTGGGCTAGGCCAGAATATACCCCTGGGCCAGATTATACCCCGGGTATATTCTGGCCTAGCCCAAACTATACCCGGGGTATAAACAGGCCTAGAACAGATTATACCCCTCTGTATACCACAGCAGCTGTAGATCAGGGACCCAAGCCGTGCACAGGGCCCCAAGCAATGCATGGGGGCCCGAGGCTGCACAAAGTAGCCCCAGGCAGCAGAAAGTGGCCCTACGCAACATACAGGGGCCCCAGGCAGTGCTAGGGCCCCAGGCAGTGCTAGGGGCCCCAGGCCGCGCATGACGACCCAAGGCAGCACACAGGGGCCCCAGGCTACACACAGGATCCCAGGCTCTACACACAGGGGCCCCATGCAGCATACAAGGGTCCCAAGTAGCACAAAGGGGCCCCAGGCAACATACAGGGGCCCCAGGCAGCACACAGGGGCCCCAGGCAGCACACAGGGGCCCCAAGCTACACACAGGATCACAGGCAGCACAAAGGGGCCCTGAACACTGTCTCTTGCCCCCTTGCGCGCTGTCTCTCCCCCACCCTTGTGCTGTCTCTGACCCCGTGTGCTTCCTGGGGCCCCTGTGTGCTTCCTGGGGCCCCTGTATGTTGCCTGGGGCCACTTTCTGCTGACTGGGGCCACTTTCTGTTGCCTGGGGACACTTTGTGTTGTCTGGGGCCACTTTGTACTGCCTAGGGCCCCGTGCACTGCCTGGGCCCCTTGTATGCTGTCTGGGGCCCCTGTGTGTAGCCTGGGATCCTGTGTGTAGCCTGGGATCATGTGTGCTGCCTGGGGTCCCTGTGTGCTGCCTCGGGCCCCCATGCACTGCCTGGGGCCCCTTTGTGCTGCCTGAGGCCCCTGTGCTGCCTGAGGCCCCTGTGTGCTACCTGGGGCCCCTTTGTGCTGCCTGAGGCCAATTTGTGCTGCCTGGGGTCCTTGTATGCTGCCTGGGGAACCTGTATGTTGCCTGGAGCCCTTTTATACTGTGTGGAGCCCTTTGTGCTGCCTTGGGCCCGTGCTCTGCCTGGGGCCCTTGTATGCTGGCTGGGGCCCCTCTGTGTAGCCTGGGATCCTGTGTGTAGCCTGCGGCCCTAGTACTGCCTGGGGCCCCTGTGTGTTGCCTGGGTCCACTTTGGGCTGCCTGGGGCCCCTTTGTGCTGCCTGGGGCCTTTGTATGCTGTATGGGGCCCCTGTGTGTAGCCAGGGATCCTGTGTGTAGCCTGAGGCCCCTAGTACTGCCTGGGGCCCCTGTATGTTGCCTGGGGCCACTTTGTGATGCCTGGGGCCCTTGTATGCAGCATGGGGCCCCTGTATGTAGCCTGGGATCCTGTGTGTAGCTTGGGGCCCCTAGTACTGCCTGGGGCCCCTGTATGTTGCCTGGGGCCACATTGTGCTGTCTGGGCCACTTTGTGCTGCCTGGGGCCCCTGTATGCTGCATGTGGTCCCTGTGTGTAGCCTGGAATCCTGTGTGTAGCCTGGGGGCCCTAGTACTGTCTGGGGCCCCTGTATGTTGCCTGGGGCCACATTGTGCTGCCTGGGGCTCTTGTATGCTGCATGGACCCCCTGTGTGTAGCCTGGGATCCTGTGTGTAGCCTGGGGCCCCTAGTACTGCCTGGGGCCCCTGTATGTTGCCTGAGGCCACATTGTGCTGCCTGGGGCCACTTTGTGCTGCCTGGGGCCCCTGTATGCTGCATGTGGCCCCTGTGTGTAGCCTGGGATCCTGTGTGTAGCCTGGGGCCCCTAGTACTGCCTGGGGCCCATGCATGTTGCCAGGGGCCCCTTTGTGCTACCTGGGGCCCTTGTATGCTGCATGGGGCCCCTGTGTGTAGCCTGGGATCCTGTGTGTAGCCTGGGGCCCCTAGTACTGCCTGGTGCCACTTTGTGCTGCCTGGGGCCACTTTGTGCTGCCTGGGGCCTTGTGCACCGCCTGGGGCCCCGTGCACTGCCTGGGGACCTTGTATGCTGGCTGGGGCCCCTGTGTGTAGCTTGGGATCCTGTGTGTAGCCTGGGGCCCCTGTGTGCTGCCTCGGGCTCTCATGCGCTGCCTGGGGCCCCTAGCACTGCCTGGGCCCCTAGCACTGCCTGGGGCCCCTAGCACTGCCTGGGCCCCTAGCACTGCCTGAGGCCCCTGTACGTTGCGTAGGGCCACTTTCTGCTGCCTGGGGCCACTTTGTGCAGCCTCGGGCCCCCATGCGTTGCTTGGGGCCCTGTGCACGGCTTGGGCCCCTGATCTACAGCTGCTGTGGTATACAGAGGGGTATAATCTGGCCTAGGCCTGTTTATACCCCGGGGTATAGTTTGGGCTAGGCCAGAATATACCCGTGGTATAATCTGGGCTAGGCCACTTTAACCCCAGGTATATTCTGGTCGGGGGTTAATCTGGCCTGTTATGGCGGGTTTACACGTTGCGATATCGGCGTCCAATTTCAATGAAAAGTCACGTGGTTCGATTGTTGGAGCCGATATCGTTCCTGCGTTGTATGGTGTGAACGTCCAATACGATGCAGGAACGATGTCAATGCGATATCGGGGATTGAATGAGCGTGCTATTCAATGCCCCGATATTGAAGGGAGATTGGAGCCGGATCGTGCTGTGTGACAGCCCAACTACGATGCGATGTTCAACGTCACCCATTCACTCCCATGTTAAATGGTCGTTCCTGGGTTGGGAGGCGTAGACATCGCACGGACGTTGTATTCCGATATCGCAGCGTGTAAACCTCAGATGCGATGCGGGAGAAACATGCACTAAATGCGCGCTCCCGCGCCATTGAGTTGCGATATCGCAACGATATTGAAACGTGTAAACCCACCATAACACTAGGTATGTAAATGTTCATTTATTATTCACTCCTTCCCAAGCAGCTCTCCCCTCCCTCCTCCCTGTGCTCTGCCTCATCCAGTTTCATTTTCATTTTGATGTCTTGCGCAGCGCTTCTAATGAGGAGAAAGAGGGAGGGAGAGCACATATCAGCTCATCTAGGTAAGGTAATCTCGTCCATCTGTTGCTCTGAGCAGGAGCCGTGCTGTCTGGGAGAGATTCTCTTTGTTTATATGAACTCTTTTGCTGCATACAAAGAGAACAGAAAGAAGGATCCAGTCCCCCCCCCCCCCAAAATGTGATTTCTACTGATCTTAGGGTGCGTTCACACGCTGCGTATTTGCTGCATATTTTTATGCATGTGCTGTTGTAGTTTTTGTAGCCAAAACCAGGTGTGGAACAATCAAGAGGAAAGGTCTAATAGAAACAAGTGCTCCTGTGGCGCCCTGCTCACGCAGGTAACCACAGATCTCTCTACTGCACAGCTGGGTTTCCACAGCAGGTACTTACTATAAACAACACCTCCCACCCCGGCACAGTAGGGGGGAGCTCAACTTGCTGCCCGTAGGCAAGATCCCCTATATATACTGCTGCTGGGGAGGAGCTGGTGGTCAGAGTGTGCAGATGCTAAGAGAGCTGCAGGGAAGTCCTGGTGTTCGGTGCTGCGTATAGACCCGAGCCAGTGACCCGGAGTGGCCCTTCAGTGTCCCACCAGCGTAGGTGGGACTAAAGGCAGGGAGCTCAAAGAGAGAATGGAAGCAAGGAACAAATAGTTCAAGTTGAGAGTTCATTCCAAGGAAAGCCGGATATTGGGGATCCGCAGCGGTGGGGAAACTACAGGCCCACAGAAAACCCTGTTGCACCGTGGAAGCTTCAGCTACCTGGTCTCCTAATATGGTCAAAGGAGAGGGAGCTAGGAACCGTAGGTTGCTGCAGTGTCCAGAGAAGGTTATCCCGGAGACCGCACAGGAGGAGAAAGTGACAGGCAAAAAAAAGGAAGATAGTGGAGTCAAGTCAGGCTATAGCAGACTGTGCTTCAGCAGCTACAAAAGGAAAGGAGGCCTTATACCCAGTTGCTGTGGAAGCTCACTGTGCAGCCCGGACACCCGTCAGTGCTCTGGACCATTTTACCTGATCAACATCAGTAAAAAGGTAAAAGAGACTTCCTCTGTGTGTGCATCTTTTCCTCACACTCATCGTGCCCTTCTATAGACTGTTCCTACTCTCCCTCACCGACTCAGCTCCACTACAACCTTCTCACTCTTACTACGCTGCCCCGGAGGTCCCAGTCCTGCCTGCGGAGGACTATACCATCACTGCCACAATCCCTCCAACCTCCGGAGGACTGTAGCGGCGCTGGTGATCTCATACCAGGTACTGCAGGTAGCGCCACGACTAACTGTACATAATCCCTGTAAATACCCCTTTTTTCAAGATCATCACCCCCCAGGACACGGGATCAGGCGTGGCCGCCGTTCCCCGTGACAAAGTTAACCCCCTCATTGCCGCCTGATACCCGAGTACCCAATACCCTTGGGCGCTACACTCCACTTCTGTATTTAATCACCCACTGCTGGGTTTAATCAGCCACTCCTGGTTTTGGCTACAAAAACTGCAAGAGCACCGCGTAAAAATATGCAGCAAATACATAGCGTCTGAAAGCATTATTCTGCGCAGTGCAGTGATGTGAATATGTGACATTAATATTCATTCCTTGGGGAGTGTGCAGCAGAGAAGCAAGTGATCACTCACTGTGATTGACAGATGGAATTAATCTCTTTATTTGCAGTTTATACAGGATAGAATGGAAGAATAAATAATAGAAATACAAGAATAGAAAGAGCTTAGAGAGAGGAATTAGAAAATTATATCAGTTATATATGGATTTTTGACCTAACAGATTCCTTTAAGTTGCTGACAATGTGCAAGGACACAGTGAGATGTTAAGAATATATAATAGCTATTGTAGACAGTAAAATTACTTATTCTTAATGAAGTAGATGGTAAATGTTGTTAAATAATGCCAACTAGGCTGTAATTAGAGTAAGTGTACTTAAGGCCAGAGACACACACAGATACTCGCATGAGTCTCGCATGACTCACCCACTTGCCACCTCTCTGAACAGGAGCGTGTCAGCTGCATAAAAACACGTGCAGCTGATGCGGTCCAGTCCAGAGGTCCAGAGAACCGGCGGCCATTTCAGGTCAGTCATGCGAGACTCATGCGAGTATCTGTCATGCAGCGTGCTCAGCGTGTCTCTGGCCTAAAGTGCAGAGTGCAACAAGGAAATAAGGTAGTAAAAGTTGTGCTGCACCCGTTTATCTATTGACTTTCAGCCATACATGGACATTTGTAATGTTATGCTTTAATTGTATCATCTATGCATCTGCTATCCTTTGCTGCCATCTACTGGTCATTGTTGCATTACACTTTAATATGTTATTACTTTTCCATAATTCTTTTCTGTCTGTAACTCCTCCTATCTGGATGCTTCTCTTCCTGCTTTGTCTTTCTTCACCATTTTTGGAACCTCATGCTTCAGGACTGGAGGAAGGATTCTCTTGTTACCTTTAATCTATAACAGCTCTAATCTACAGTGCTAATTCCTACCTCATCTTCATCTTCCCTGGCATCTCATCTCTTCAAGGTATTGTAAATAAAGACTGTTAACCTATCACTGCATCATCCTTCCGGACATCCACGTAGCTGATAAGACCTAGGAGCACCGATTAGTGAGTAACGCTATCCGCCATTGTTTATATAGAGATCGTGATCACATTCCTCAGACACATCTCACCCACATATATCAGTGGCAGAATAAAATCAGTTGCTTATATAATGTTGCTATGTTAGCCCCGACACACTTTTCAAACTCTTCACCAGGAGCCATGTGTTGGGGGTGGGAGACATCAATTTATGCAGCAATTAGGGCAATAGGGTGACTCAGGCACAGGAGGGTGTGTATTGTGGCGCCCCACTAAGAGTGCATCACAAAAGGGTACTGCACCCCTGACTTAAGGTGCAGTATGCTTTGTTTTGGTAATGGGTAGAATAAGCCTGATGCTCCAGTACCACATGCAAACATCTAGTGTTAGAGGACCAATTAGACACCCCTTACCAGGGTCACCAGTCCTGGTGGGAGGAGAGGCTAGATAATAAAGTAGTGGGGAAAGCAGCAAGGAGTTAGTCGTAGTCGCAGTGGAGTGCAAGCAGTTAGAAGGAGAAGCTGCAGATGAAGCAGAGTTGGAAAGCTACAGAACAGCAGAGAGAAGCTAACGGGGTGGACACCTCAACCTGGTAACCCAGAAGAGAAAGGGGTCAAGAATAGAACGGGTAACCGAATGTCCTAGCCCAGTCCAAACCCGGAGTACCGGCTCCGAAGTGGTCCTGCCGGCTATATCCCTGAACCACAAACCCGGAGTGGACAATATCTTTATAGGAGCACGACGCAACCGCCCTACAACCAGGATGGTCCTCACCAGAAGCACTAAACAGAGTTGGAGTCTCTTTGGAGAGATAAGGGGATCTCATATCTTGACGGGCCTGGTCTAACAAGCAGGATCCGTGCAGGGCAGCAGAGCAAGGGACAGTGAGCGTGATAATGAAGGAACACCAGAGGAGCTTCAGCGGGACACTGCTCATTGCCAGAACCACCTGGTACACTACTCTGCAAAGAGAACTGCATTACCCTGTAACCCTGCAGAATACCAGAGTAAAATACCTGTTCAGAGTGAGCAACATGTCAGTGATTTCTTCCTTGAACTGTGATTTACCTGCCTTGCTCCACAGTGACTCCACCATCCATTACTACTTCCAATACCCCGGGGAACCCGCTCCTCCTATAGGGAGCTACTCCATCTTGCTGCCGCCCATCACCCCAGAGGTTCCCGCAGTGCCGATGCCATCACGGGGACCTACAGGTGGCGTCACAAACAAAATTTCTTTTATTTTTGCCTTTTTCATTGACCACCAGGGCCACAGCCTCAGGCACCGCCACCCGTGACCTCCAGACTGCGCCTGAGATCTGAGTCCCCTGGCCTGGGTGAGTCAGCATCATGTGACCTCACTAACAAGGAGCGTTCAAGCGTATTGTCAGGGACTGTATCCAATTAATGGTGCACGAGTAGAAGCCTCATTGTGTGCATTCCAGCTGAACGCTATGTTCCGTATATAAAGATCCCGAAGCTCCGCTTCAAGGCATGCACAATAGGAGCAGCGATTCCGATATATATACCATAGGAGTGGGTAGTTTTACTGTCTACTATAGCTAGTATATCTTCTTAGGATGTACAATTACTGTTCTTGGACAGTCAGCAACTTAATATTTGATTTTTACTATCAATATACAATGTGTTTTTAATTATGAAATAAAATGTATTTTAAATCAGCATAAATTACTTTTGTATGTTCTCTCTGTAGATATGCTAATTTGGAGTTATAAATGCTATGTAGATGCTCTATGGAAATACTCATATTTACCATGCAGCTTTTACCACCAGGAGCACCCAAATTGCTACATGATTCAGATATCCAGTGGCATTGAGGTTTCCATTGATGAAGAATGGCCCCACTATCTTTGTACCCCATATACCATACTATACCATTAATTTTTGTATTCCATCAGTCTTGGAGGGATCTATCCACTGTGGGTTAGTGTCAGACCAATAGCGGTGGCTTTGTTTGTTAACTTCACCATTCACAAACAATTTTGCCTCATCCCTCATCTGAAGGCAATTGTCTATGCTGTGAAGATACGAGATGTGCAGCATCTGAAACAACAGACACTGGAAGCCTGTGCTAGCATTTCTTCTGCAGTGTTGCCATCAGTGCGTCAAGAGTGGGAGAAGAGGGTTGCATTGACAATCCAACACAATGGGCAGCACTTTGAACATTTTATAAGTGATCATAAACTTGAACACCCTCTTATATAATTGGATAGGGGCCACAAGGAGGAAACCACTATGGCTAAATAAGGCTGTAAGGGGTGCAATAAGTGAGAAAAAGAAAGCATTTAGAGAATTAAAGCAAGTAGGTAGTGATGAGGCATTAAATAAATACAGAAAATTAAATAACATCTGTAAAAGCAAATCAAGGCAGCAAACATTGAGACAGAAAGACTCATTGCCAGAGAAAGTAAAAAAAAATCCCAAAATATTCTTTAACTACATAAATGGTAAGAAACTAAAAAAATGATTGTGTTGGCCTCCTTAAAAATAGTCTGGGTGAAATGGAGGATGAGGAAAAAGCCAATATGCTAAATGACAGTATTTACACAAGAAAGTCGCATTACTTGATCAAGTCGCATGACATGATCAGTTATAGCAAAAATTCTCCATTAAATGTCACCTGCTTAACCCAGCAGGAAGTACGGCACAACCTAAAAAAAATCACTAAAATTGACAAATCCCCAGGCCTGGATGGGATACATCCCAGAGTACTGCAGGAATTAAGTATCATCATAGATAAACCATTATTTTTAATCTTTAAAGATTCCATAATACCAGGGTCTGTACCACAGGACTGGCGTATAAGCAGATGTGGTGCCAATATTCAAAAAGGGGACAAAAACTGAACTTGAAAATTATAGGCCAGTAAGCTTAACCTCTACTGTGGTTAAAATCCTAGAGGGTTTTCTCAGAGATCGTATACTGGAGTATGTGAAGAAAAATAACCTCATGACCCAATATCAACATGGGTTTACGAGAGACCGTTCCTGTAAAACTAACCTGATAAGCTTCTATGAAGAGGTAAGTTCTGGACTGGACCAAAGAAATGCAGTGGATGTGGTGTATATGAACTTTTCAAAAGCTTTTGACACGGTGCCACACAAAAGGTTGATACATAAAATGAGAGCAATAGGGATAGGGGAAAATGTGTAAGTGGGTTAAAAACTGGCTTAGTGATAGGAAACAAAGGGTGGTTATTAATGGAACACACTCAGAATGGGTCACAGTTAACAGTGGGGTACCACAGGGGTCAGTGTTGGGCCCGCTTCTTTTTAGCATATTTATTAATGACCTTGTAGGGGGCATACAGAGTAGAATCTCAATATTTGCAGATGACACTAAACTCTGCAGGGTTATCAATACAGAGGAGGACAATTTTATATTACAGGAGGATTTATGTAAACTAGAAGCTTGGGCTGCTAAATGGCAAATGAGCTTTAATGGGGATAAATGTAAGGTCATGCACTTGGACAGAGGAAGCAAAAGGTATAATTATGTGCTTAATTGTAAAACACTGGGCAAAACTCTCACTGAAAAAGACCTGGGTGTATGGGTAGATGACAAACTCACATTTAGTGCCCAGTGTAAGGCAACTGCTGCAAAGGCAAATAAAATAATGGGATGCATTAAAAGAGGCATAGATGATCATGAGGAGAACATAATTTTACCTCTATACAAGTCACTAGTGCGACCACACTTAGAATACTGTGTACAATTCTGGTCTCTGGTGTATAAGAAAGACATAGCTGAACTAGAGCGGGTCCAGAGAAGAGCGACCAAGGTTATTAGAGGACTGAGGGGTCTGCAATACCAAGACAGGTTATTAAACTTGGGGTTATTTAGCTTGGAAAAACGAAGGCTTAGGAGTGATCTTATAATAATGTATAAATATATGAGGGAACAGTACAGAAAACTTTCTAATGATCTCTTTACTCTTAGGCCTGAGACTGGGACAAGGGGGCATCCTCTACGTCTGGAGGAAAGAAGGTTTAATCATAATCACAGACGCGGATTCTTTACTGTAAGAGCAGTGAGACTATGGAATTCTCTGCCGTATGATGTCATAATGGTTGATTCTACACTAACCTTTAAGAATGCCTGGATGCCTTTCTTGAAAACTATAATATTACCAGTTATACATACTAGATTCTTTGATAGGGCGTTGATCCAGGGAATTAGTCTGATTGCCATATCTGGAGTCAGGAAGGAATTTGTTTTACTATGTTACTATGTTGTGTTCAGAATTAGTCATATTTTAGTTAATGTTTTATTTTCCCCCTCCAGATGATTTGTTTTTCAATGGATTTGGGCAGACTCTGGGTGACATTTAAAAGGTACAAAAAGTTCTGAAACTAATAATATGGTATGTTTCTTTCCTTCTTTTGCATTGTCCCTTTGTATAGAGAAGCACAATTTCTGCCCTTACTATTTATTTTAACAGCCTTTAGCTTGATCACAAGCCATGGAGACTTGATGGATAAACACTCTGTAGGAAGATTTATCTTGTGCAGTCTAGATGGGTTCACCAGGGTCTTCTCCATTATGGTGATTGAATCAAGCCATTGGGTTACTGTTCTTACTCTTCTTCTTGTTCCTTCTATTCTTCCAACCATGATGTCCTTCTCCAGTGATTGCACTCTTTATATAATGTGTCCAAAGTAGGCAAGTTGTAGCATCATACATCCTTGCTTGAAGTGACAAGTCTGACTTGATTTGCTCCAAAACTGATTGACTTGATCTTCTTACAATCCATATTATTGATAACGTCCTTCTCCAGCCCCACATTTTGAAGGTGTTAGAAAGCAAGGGAATAAGGGCACCTTAACTGACCCTTATGCTACTGATCTCTAAGCTATCCTTGACCCCAAGATTACACCTGAAGGTGGGGATGCCTGGTTCTCTTACATTGCTATACTCCTAGACACAATTTACCTATATATCCTCCCTCCCACCTCAAGGGAGTGAAGGGGCATGCGTTAATGGGAACATAGATAAAATGTGGCGCCCCACTATGTTGGTGCCACAAAAGTGGTACTGCACCCAGTAAAGCGGTGTAGTACTAAATTGCAATTGGGACAATGGTCACAAGATGGAGCCCTAGAGCAGACACTCACACACTAGGATAGTGGGTGGGAGGAACCCCGGGAGGGTCTTAGTGACCTCTAGAGGGAACCAGAGAGCTCAGAACGAGAGAGGAGAGTTGGAGAAAAGGTCGGAGACTGAGAGGAGAAGGTGGAAGGAGCAGGCAGATAGCCTGCAGGAAACCAAGAGGGCCAATTCGGCTGAGGGGCCCTGAGAAAGAACAGATCGCAAACAAACAAAGAAAGTAAGAAGACTCAGGAGCGCAGAGTTAACTTGGGTGGGGAGCGAGTAACGGATAGAGTTTGCCCCATAGGAAGTAAACTGGGTACCGGAGCCCGCACCTGTGAGATCCTTCAAGGCTCACAGAAAATCCGCACAACAGGGATATTATATATACAGCCCTGACTCCCAAAGATCCCACAAGAGGGAAGTCAGAACCACAGAGGGCGACTGCAGCATTCAAGAAAAGGTTTACCCGACGGGTACAAAAGGGAGAGGAGACAGAAGCTAGAAACAGCAGGAGGCTAGATCATCTAGAGGAGGCTTCATCACAATGGGAACAGAATAGAAGGAAAAGAAAGGAACATAAAGGAGGGTTCCATCTCAAGCCAGAAATCCCAACTGCAGCCTGGAGCATTCGCCAGTTTACCATCTGACTAACTGTTGAACACCTTCTTTCAGCTTTACAGTACAAGTAAAGTTACCCGGTGAAGTGAAGCTTTGACTCTGCTGCATCCTTTCAAATATAAACTGTTTGCTTTTCAGCATCACTGCCCGGTGGTCCAGTCCCGCCTGCGGGGACTATTCCATCCAAGCCGCAATACCACCGACCACCGGAGGACTGTGGCGGCGCTGGTTACTATCACCAGACTCAGCAGGTGGCGTCACGACAAAGAAAACTTGTAAATAGTCCCTTGTAAATATTCCCCAATTTTCAGTTGACCCCCAGGGCCACGGCCTCGGGATGGCCACCCGTGACTTCCCTGACTGAACCCGAGCCCGAGAGCAGAGTACCCCACAGCCCTGGGTGCCCACGTCAAAAACAGGCAAGGAAACATATAAAAAGACTTCAAAATCTTCTCCAGTAGGAAATTTTGCAACTGCAATATGAACGAACATTTCAGCTTTTAAGAGATCTATATCTGGCATGGAGTGAAGACAGGGGTGGGTAAATCTAGCGGAAGGGAGTGATAAGAAATTTCAGCTGGAATCAAGGCTAAGAGTAATCTGAGCCAGAAGGGAAAGGGTCCGTAACCTCTTCAGCACAGAAAAAGTAATTCTACAAGATAACAGTCAAGTTGGCTACACAGAGGACCTACGATCGATTAAACACAGACATTCTGATCCCAGGTCCCATATAGGTAACATCAGGATGTGAAACAGTCCTTACAGGCATTGATTCTTCTTCCATCTTGTTCCGTTATCATCCAGGTTTCACATCCATACATTACAAAAGAAAAGACAAGACTGTATGAGCCATGTCTTCCTCCCTATACAGTAAATTGTATGCAGACATACCTGTCAGAGGCCATCACATCACACTTGACCTCAACCTGCTAAATGGGGTCCTTCAAGAATGTGACTGCCAGGCTTCGTATGGCCGTCCCCTCAACACGCGTATAAGTAGAGACTTGTCAGAGCAGTGGGCAGGGAGAAGCCAACTGGGACTGTGACTAGTGTACAATGTGACTCAATGGCTACAGTGCGTTCTCAGGAAGATGAATACTTACTGGTAATTTGATTTTACGGAACGATGACAGCACCGTATGTGAGAGAGAGGATATCCACCCAGGAAAAGGAAACCTACTGAAGATAAAAGGGGTGGCCCATCTCTACAGACCTCAGTGTGTTTCACAGTATCTGAAGTAGCCGCCATGTTAGTACTCATATACAATACGACATACAATAAAAAGTGCTCAAACATATAAACTCGTGAAGGACATAACTGTTCTTAACACCGGTGTAATAATTAGTTGCTAACACCAGGAAAAAAGGAAGGGAATTAGCACGGTGCTGTCATGGTTCCGGTAAATCAAATTACCGGTATTTAATTATCTTTCCTCTCACCGTGACAGCACCATACGTGAGAGATTAAAACAGAATAGAGCTCTATGGTTGGACCACTGTCGAAAGCACCTTACTTTCAAAAGATAGCAAAGAATGCCCAAGGTCCAACCTTGTCAGAAGAAAGTAGAGGGAGATAACCAGACTGCTGCTTTGCAGATCTGCTGTAAAGATGCATTGGCACTTCAGCCCAAGAGGTGGTCATCGCTCTGGTGGGGATCATGACCGGAAGATGAATAGGCTAAGTTAATGCCATTTTAACCCACCTGGTTGTAGTAGATTTTGTAGCTACATTTCCTTTATTGGGACCTTGAAATATCAAAAACATAGCTGTGGATTTACACCAAGAACTAGACTTCTCTAAGTATTCCAAAACGCATCGTCTTACATCCAGTGTATGAAACAATAACTCTCTCTGGGTTGTTGGGTTATTGCAAAAAGTTGGTAGAACTATTTCTTTGCTTCTATGGAACTTTGAATTTACTTTTGGTAAAAAAGCAGGGTCTGGTTTTAAAATAATCCCATCATCTAAGATGGTTGTGAACGGAGGGTTAATTGAGATGGACTGCAGCTCACTTACACGCCAGGCTGAGGTTAAAGCTACTAGCAGTACCATTTTGAAGGTAAGGTTTTTTTTATCAAAGTTAAAGCTACTAGTGGCTCAAAGGGGGGTTTGTAAGCACATTCAAAACTAAAGTTAAGTCCCAGGGAGTTATTTTAGGCCTGTTCAATGGTCGAGAGGCAAAAGAGACCCTAATAAATCTATGGACCCAGAAGTGGTCTGCAATCTTTTTATCAAAGAGGCCTCCGCAGATACCTGCACCTTTAACGCACTTGTTGAGAGGCCCTTTTCCAACCCCTTTTGCAGAAATTCTAACATCTCCGAAAGTGGGACCTGCTGAGCCTGGAAAGCTAATGTCCGTACTGAAAACTCAAGGAATTTATAACAGACCGAAGAATATTTAATAGACATAACCTTTTCCCTAATCATTAACAAAGAAGACACTAGGTTCTTGAAAAAAACTTCTGGCTGACAACAATTCCCTGATTGGGAACCTTGGGAAGAATTCAAGGGTCTAAGGTTGACAAAATTCACAGGTGCATTAAGCAGACCCTTTTAGGCCGAAAGGGAGTGATTAGAGCAGTGGATCCCAACCTTTTTTGCACCGGGTACCAACTTCATGCAAGACCATTTCTCCAAGGCCCGGTGGGGAAGGACCAATATGGTGTGGGGGGAATAGGGGTGGGGCTTTGGCAATATAGGGCAGGGCTATGGAGAAGGGGTGGAGTTTAGTACCCAGTTTCCCCGAAAGAAGCGTTACGTCTTATTTGCAGGAGATGTCTTATTTTTCCATCCCCTTGCAGCCCCCAATATGGTATTTCCATCATCCACTTGCAGCCCACATCATCCCCTTGCAGCGCACAATATCTACATCATCCTTTTGCAGCCCCACCCTCCTCCTCTTGCGGCCCCCATCATCCTCCTCCTTTAGCAGCCATCCATCCTACTCCTTTTGCAGTCATCCTCCTCCTCCTCTTGCAAGAGGAGGAGGATGGGGGCAGCAAGAGGAGGAGGATGGGGGCTGCAACACACACACATCCTTTGCTCACCGTCTTCCTCTGTACCTGCAGCATTAGGGCGCCTCTCTGTTCTCTTCTTCCTCAGCTGCGTGCCATCGGCCAATCACAGTGCAGCAGCCGGGGCAATCACAGCTCCACAGCCACTGGCCAATCAGGGCCTGGCTGCTGCATTGTGATTGGCTGATTGTTCCGCTGTACATGTACGCACGCAGCTGAGGAAGAGAGCCTTAATGCTGCAGGTGCGGGTCACAATGGGCAGGGACGTCACTGGGGCGGCAAAGCGGGCAGCATCCACCACTCGCTGCTCGGACCGGCACAGAGACCCCCATGGCCCGGTCGCGGTCCGGTGGCTGGGGACCCCTGGATTAGAATAACTCTGGCTCGATCTTTCTGGATCTTTTTTTTTTTACATAAACAGGATTAGAAGAAGGGGGATGGAGGGGGAAAGGCATAGGCCAGAATGAACCCCCACTCCTATAGGAGTCCATATATACCATCCAGATTTTCTCTGGGATTTAGCGAAAAAAACCTATCCACCTGACGGTTCTGCCTGATCGCAAAAAAGTCTATATCTGGCACTCCCATTTTACATGGAGCTGATTGAAAATTTTCCGATTTGGGCACTACTCCTCCTGACTTAGGGTATGTCGATTCAAGAAATCTGCGACTATATTTTCTGAGCCTTTCAAATGATGACCTGTGAGAGACAGAAAATTGTGCTCCGCAATGGCGAATAGTGTTCTTGTTTCACACATCAGGCTTTCTAATCTGGTGCCCCCAAAATGGTTCAGATAAGACACTTGTGTAATTGTCTACTAAATGTGGAACCACACTGGTTGGTGCTCCACTAAGGGGGTACTGCACCCAGGCCAGCGTGTAGGGTATCCCTGTGGCCAGTGAAAGGGGAGGTTGGCTTTCACCCTGCATCCACGCTCACTTAGCTTCAGGGGACCAATTGGTTCAACCTGTTACCAAGATAACCGGTCCCAGGGACAGGTTATAAGAGTGGTAGTGGAAGGCAGGAAGACAGGAGTGTAGGAGTAGTCGAAAGAACAGAGTCCGAGAACGTCGAGAAGGACCTTTCAGCGGGATGCACAGAAAGGGCACCCAGAAAGAGTGGTGACCCAGGCAGAAGGAGGAGACCCAGTGCCAGACCGCACGGCAACAGGTCTGGGGGAATCCTAGTCCACAGCGGAGAACTGGATCTGGGAGTGGTATGGGCTAGTTCAACTCCGAGCCGCCAATACCGGTCGGACCCAGGAGAGTTTAGACTCTGGGACAGCTGCAAAAATCACTAATGCTAAGAGCCAGGACCCACGTAAAGGCCACAGAGGTAGCGGCAATCCGGAGAGGGTTCTTACCCACATTAAGCAAAGCAGGACAGGAACAAGGAGGCCAGGCTTCAAGCCAGCCAGGCTGCACCACAACAGGACAGAGAAAGGACAGCTTAGATGGACACGCTCGTAATCCACATAAAGACACTCCATTCATTGGTCACTACCTAGGCCAGCTACCCGTGAGTGTGTGACTGTTAACCTATTGTTGAACTGCGTTTGCCAAGTGACCAGTAAATACCAGTGCAGAACAAATAAAGCCTCTCATCTTATTACTGTTAAACTACAGAGCTGCTACCACTACAACCAGCACAGCAGCAACTCTGCCCCGGGGATCCTGCTCCACCTGCAGGGAGCAAGACCAACTAGCTGCAATACCATCATCTCCGGAGGTCTGACGGTGGCACTGGTGTTATCATCAGAAACTGCAGGTGGCATCATGAACAATTCATGCAGGTGGCGTCACAAACAATTAAATCCATTTTATTATTTTATTTCAACATTTTTCAGTGACCACCAGGGCCACAGATTCAGGCATTGACCACCCGTGACAGCAACCCGAAGCAACGTCCGAGATCTGAGTACCCCTGCCTGAGTGAGTCATATACTACAAAGTATACATACATAACACAGGTTTCTTGCGTATTACAGTCACACAACATTAAACTTGCTGGTGGTGGTAATCACAACAGATTGAAAGTGTCTAATCTTAGAACAAGCAGTGTATGAATTAGTTTTTTCAGCCAGCATGCCACAGGTACAAGAAACATTTAGCGTTAAAAAAAAAAAATTCCCACTAGATAAGGAGATTATCTACACCCTTTACGAGGAAATCGAAACTTATGCTTTAGAGAGGTGGAGTTCTGGCCTCGAGGCGCTGTGTGACAAAGGTCATACCCAACATTGCCTTCATTCCCATTTCTACACCTTCAGCTATGGCATCAGCTTCTGTGAAAGAAGAGCTGACCTGCTCCGTCTGTCTGAACATCTATACGAATCCTGTAAGCTTGAAGTGTGGACACAGCTTCTGCCGGGAGTGTATAGAGAATGTCCTGAAAACACAACTTGGACCTTCAAGTTTTGCGTGTCCTGAATGTAGAGAGGAGTTTCAGGAGTTCCCATCGCTGCAGAAGAATGTAAGTCTACATAACATATCCAAGCATTTCCTCTCCGTTCAGCAGGAAATAAAGGCAGCGGAGATCTTTTGCACTTACCGCATTCAATCCCGTGTTGCGGCTGTTACGTCATGCCTCCTGTGCGAAGCTTCATTGTGCGACGACCACCTAAAGGTACACAGCAAGTCAACTGAACACCTCCTGATAGAACCAATCACATCAACGGTGAACCACAAATGTCCCATCCCTGTGAAAGTGCTCTTGTATTACTGCACTGAGGATGCCTCATGTGTTTGTCTTTCCTGTGGCCTGGCTGGAGAACACAAGGGACACCAGATTGAGTCACTGGGAGAAGCCTCTATAAAGAAGAAGGAAAGCCTGAAGCAACATCTTAGACACTTCACCTTGAAGAGACAGGAGATGAAGAGAAGTTTGCAGACATTAAAAGATATAAAAACAGATATACCGGAAAAATCAGCTTGCCTAAACGATGAAATTGCCACAGTGTTTAGAGAAGTCAGAAGACAGTTAGATTTACTAGAGAAGAAAGTATTTTGTGAGCTTTCCAGTCAGGAGGAGAGCGTGTTACTCTCAATTTCTGACTTGATTGAGAAGCTGGAAATTAAGAAGGACGAGTTGTCCAGAGACATACATCATCTTGAGGAGTTGTGTCATATGACTGATCCGTTAGGTCTTTTGCAAGCGGGATCTTTAAAGTCATCCACAGCCAGAATACCTGACAAGAGTGAGAAATCTGATTTCCTTCCATCTATAAAAGGCTTTGATGAAGGTCTGATCACAGCCACCCTGTACAAGGGCTTAGCGGACATTATGACTGGTATAAAGAGAAGATCCTACATCCCGGCGGACTCAGACATATTGCTGGATGTCAATACCGCTGCAAACTCTTTAGACATTTCCGTAGACTTAAGATTTGCATCTCATACAGTAATTTGGAACAATTACCCCGAGAGACCAGAAAGATTTGAGTCACCTCAGGTTTTAAGTACCAAAAGCTTTTCTACAGGGCAACATTATTGGGAAGTAGAAACAGCAAAAACTGGAACCTATAGGTTAGGGGTGACTTATGCTCCCAGTGAGACATCTGGTACACCATCTTTTATTGGAAATAATGATAGGTCTTGGGGTTTGCGCAGGTTTAAAAATAAGTATGTATTTTGTCATGATAAAGTAAATGTTCAGTTAATGTATACACCTTCCAGTCAGACAATAGCCATATATCTGGATTATGAGGCTGGACAGTTGTCTTTTTATGAGTTAGGTGACCCCATTATACACCTACGCACTGTAAAAACAGCCTTCAAAGAACCAGTGTTTCTTGGATTTTTTATTCAAGACGACTGCTGGATTAGAATTCTCAATTAGTGAAATGGATAAAAATCAGTCCATCCCTCCAGTATATTAGAAATGATGTGATATAAGCATTTTACTATTTATTGGCCTTCAGCTCAATCTCGAGCCATAGCGACTTGATGGACAAACCCTGTGTAGGAAGATCGATGTTGCGCAAGCCTAGATAGGTCCACCAGGGTCTTCTCCAAGCCTAGATATGTCCATCAGGGTCTTCTCCAAGCCTAGATAGCTCCATCAGGGTCTTCTCCAAGCCTAGATAGGTCTATCAAGGTCTTCTCCAAGCCTAGATAGGTTCACCAAGGTCTTCTTCACTGTTATCTTGACAGTATCAAGACATTGGGTTGCTGGTCTTCCTCTTCACCTTGTACCTTCTATCTTTCGTTAATAATTCTGCAGCAGAAAGGCAATTAGAAAGTGAACGCTCATTGCTTCTCCCCATGTGCAACTGTTAGCCGATCAGCATTCACCTAATTCAGCTCCATTTAGGACAGGACACTTGAATTTAGATCAATAACGAACCCCATGAAAAAGACAGCACGCTGTATACCACAAATCCACAACAAGTAGGAGTGGAGCACAAACAGCATGTGTTTTCCTGTACTTGCTGCAATAAACTGTGTGGCTCACAATATGAAAGAGCCAACGCACCATTTGAACAAATTTTTCTATGAAGTATCAAAAAAATAAAACACATTATTATATAGCTATAAAATTAAAATCATACTGTAAAATATAACTTTGCAATTATAACCATATCTGTAACTAATTTTTATATGTAAAAATAATTAACTTAATACTGTATTGTGCTTCATTTTCATTAATATACTTACATTGTACAGAAAAAAAAAAAATAAAGTGGTTAAGTTTAGACTTAGAACTTAAAGGGAATCAACCACCCCCAATGACCCCCCCGGACTATTAATATTGGTCCCTACACACAGCACATACATGTGCTGCAATGATTTTTGCTAAAAAAACTGGTTTTTAAAACTTAAGATAATGCTTTTCAAAGTTTAAAACGAATGGACGGTTGGGCGTTACTTATCTGTGTGAAAAGCCGAGTAGCAGCTGTCAGTCATCCTCCTGTGTCCCACAGCAGCAGTAACGGCCAGCCCTTTTTGCAGCGTCCCAGCCTGGTGCACGGGCTCACATGCCCGTGCACACGTCATCATCTACAGCCGGGTTGGGAGCGCGCGCTCTGACTTCCACAGCCGAGCGCAGGAAGTCAGAGCGCGCGCTCGCTACCCGGCTGTAGATGATGACGTGTGCACGGGCATGCGAGCCCGTGCACAGGGCTGTGACGCTGAAAAGGGCTGGCCGTTACTGCTGCTGTGGGACACGGGGGGATGAGTGACAGCTGCAACCCGGCTTTTCACACAGATAAGTAACGCCCAACCGTCCATTCGTTTTAAACTTTGAAAAGCATTATCTTAAGTTTTAAAAACCAGTTTTTTTAGCAAAAATCATTGCAGCACATGTATGTGCTGTGTGTAGGGACCAATATTAATAGTCCGGGGGGGTCATTGGGGGTGGTTGGTTCCCTTTAAACCCAGTAATTACAAAATGATTACGCTGCCAAGTAATGCAACTTTCCTTTCAAATCAGTTAGCAAAGATTGTGAAATTCTAAAGGGAACCCATTCAGCCTATAAGCCCCAAAATAATTTAGAGGACTGTGTAGCAGTTTTAAAAAAAGATATCTATTGTGACCAAAAAGCAATACCTCAACAGAGAAAGCAATGAAGTTTTGTGCACAAATGTTTATGTAAGTGCATTGAAGAGGCAGCTCCTCAGGGAGAGGCGATGCACTTGCAGCTCCTCAGGAAGAGGCGATGCACTTGCAGCTCTTCAGGGAGAGGCGATGCACTTGCAGCTCTTCAAGGAGAGGCGATGCACTTGCAGCTCTTCAGGGAGAGGCGATGCACTTGCAGCTCTTCAGGGACAGGCGATGCACTTGCAGCTCTTCAAGGAGAGGCGATGCACTTGCAGCTCTTCAGGGAGAGGCGATGCACTTGCAGCTCCTCAGGAAGAGGCGATGCACTTGCAGCTCTTCAGGGAGAGGCGATGCACTTGCAGCTCCTCAGGGAGAGGCGATGCACTTGCAGCTCCTCAGGGAGAGGCGATGCACTTGCAGCTCCTCAGGGAGAAGCGTTGCACTGGCAGCTCTTCAGGGAGAAGCGTTGCACTGGCAGCTCTTCAGGGAGAGATGATGCACTTGCAGCTCCCCGGGGGACAGGTGATGCACTTGCAGCACTTCAGCCTCATGCTGTATGTTTTGGCGCAAACAACCTGTCAATCAAAAATGAGTGAGAGGAGCCAAGCAGGCAATACAGCATGAGCCTGAAGACACGCAAGTGCAGTGCCACAACCCAATACACACTCACGGGGAATGTCAGGGTGCCAGGCCCGGTCCCGTCGTCCCAGATGCGGCAAGTAAAGGGAGTATTTACAGGGAGATTTGTCGTGATGCCACCCGGGGTATATGGTTAGTAGGACCACCGCTGCCGTATTCCTGCTGGGGGATGGTGACTTGGGGCAGCGTGGATGGTAAGCCCTCCTCGGGTAGGGCTGAGGGTCCCTAGGGCAGGTGTAGTAGTAGTAATGGATGAGCCTGGTGAGGGATTGTGTTCGGTGCAGTTCACTTACTTTGTTGCTGCAGCTTCTCCAGCAGTGCTTGTTGTCCTGGTAGTCAGTGGCTCTGCAGGTGGAAGTCTCTGCTGTGGATTATAGGCAACAGGTGCAATTAACAGGCAGACTCACTGTTGTAGTTTTCTCAGTCCCTTTTACTAGACCAGATGGTAAAATCTGTCCACGGAATCTGGAGAGCAACTTGGGGTTATTCTCATCTGGCCGGGTCTTTTGGCTTCCTTCCTGCGCTTGTACTTTGGCTCCTGCAGTTGCTTAAGCTAGGGTGCCAGCCCTGTCTCTTCCTGCAGGGTACCACTATGACAGGCAACTCGAGACCTTAACTTTCTCTACCCTGCTGCCAGGTGTCAGGGCCGCTTTACACACACCAACTTCTGTGACCAACTTCTGAACAGATCTCTGGTTGCAGTGAAGTCATGGACACATTGTTCCATTTTGTGGCTGTGTACAAATGGAACAATGTGTCCATGATTTCACTGCAACCAGAGATCTATTCAGAAGTTGGTCACAGAAGTTGGTGTGTGTAAAGTGGCCTTTAGTGTTGCTGTAATCTATGCGTTGCTGTGTCTCTGGTACAGTGTAGCTGGAGAATTTGGAATACCCGCTTTCCGGTAGTGACTGCTGGGATGTGTGACCTTGCACAGTCTCGGACTTCGGTGTCCATTCTGTGCACTTTTCCTCTAGGGAGAGCACGGAGCTACTCAACCTCCAGGTGTGTTTCTTCCTCTCCTTTCCTCAGACCCTAGCCTTAGGCCTGGTTTTAGTCAGTGGACCTTGGCATGAGCTTCGCACAGCTCATTTACACTCAGGTCTTCTTCACAGTCCTCTCTGGAACTGCACTCAACTTTTCCCGCCCAGACAAGAATATATAGGGGAGCTCACCCTGAACACGGGCTTGGTCTCCCCTCCCTGGCCTGGAGGTGGTGGTGTTGTGTGTGCGTGTTGCCTGATGAGAATACCCTTTGTTGCTCTCTGGTGCCACCACTACCCAGGGGCAGTGATGACACTGTAGCACATTGACCCAGGGGTGCCACAGGGGCAGTGATGAGCGGTGGAGATGAGGGGACGCTGCTGCAAGCATGCTGTTGGACCAGCCGTATTTACATAGAGTGCAGGAGAGTTTTAAAAGGTTTTGGGGGGAAGATATGGTGTGGCATAACATACACCGAGGTTGCCCATCAGTAATTTGTGAGGTTCAAATAACCTCAAAATAAGGGTACGTTCCCACGATGTTGCAGAATTTTTTGCAGCTATGAGGCAAATTAGGAAAAAGTGTACTTCAGCTTACCCGCATCAACCCATAAGGTCAATGGAGGATTTCACAGCCAACGCATGGAGCCGCCTTGGTTCAGGCCGGAGGTACACAGGAAGAAGAAAAAGAATCTCTACCGTCTCAGGAATCGTAGAAAATTTCTATTTGCTTTAAAATCCATCCCCAGCATGTGGAACCACCAGAGTACAGATAGGGGGAGACAATGTGTTTCGGCAAGTATTCGCCTTATCCTATTCTTATGGTTCAAATAAAATTTCTACATTTTTTCTACTAACTGATCTATGATTTCACTGCAACCAATAAGTTGCCAGTGAAATTCCTAGAAAAGTTGCCGTGTGTAAAGGTACCCTTAGACAGCAAAGGAAAAAGGGCACCTTAACTGACCTTTATGCTACGGATCTCTAGGCTATCCCTCTCGCCAAGATTATGTGGCGCCCCTGCGTCCAGGAGGCCACAAAAGGAACTGCAGCCAGGCAGGTAGGACACTTGTTGCACACCAACACCCTCACAGCCCACATACCCACGTGCAGAAGGAGGTAACATCCAGCCCTGAGATTAGAACTCTATGAGATTGAGGGGTGGTGGATCAGAGGAGTGGGTTGGGCACACCAGAAGTCAGGTGACTTGAGAGTATATAGGAAGGGGGAGGAGTGAAGGAGTTCAGTAGGCCAGAGTAGGCTCTAGATGCTGAGAAGCAAAGACCAAGAGTAGGCCCAGGGTGCCGAGCTGCAAAGACTGAAAGACAATCACACATTCTGTGAGTGCAAGGCTAGGAGCACAGAATCCATACTGAGCCAGTGTGAGCCAGAGGGGAGAGAAAGCCCATCCGACGCTGATGCCACCAGGAGTGTGACAGAACAGAGAGGGATGGTGGAACCCGTGCCCTAGACAGCAGCTGAAGCCACTGACTGCAGGCGGAGTAGCCCTCCTAGAAAACTGGAAAGGAACAGAGAAGGAGCCTGGTAGAGCCTCAGGCTTGAGGACTGCTGGAGGCTGGGCTGAGTAGAGTGTCGGCTCTAGAGGGGACCGTAGTTCACCCGGCATCCCCAGATAACACGACGAGGGGTCTGAGTTTCAGATTGAGATCCCTACCCTAAAGGACAGGCAGCTAAGTGACGCACTAGGACTCACAGAAGCCCGAGTCACCGCCATACTGTCCAGCGAACCACACACACACCCGTACAGACGGAGACCATAAACAGCCCGGAAAGGACACTGCAGATTGTGTAAGGGGTCACAGAGAGAGAGCCTGGCTGCAGGGAGCAAAGGGAACCCGGAGAGGGAGAATGTACCCGTGTGTTGAGAACTGTGCTTGGACTTTGTAAAGAACTGCAAATAACTTGTGAACTGCTTGGAAAGAACTGAGAGTAAAAACACGGAAAACCCTGAATTGCCTCTCTTGTCTGCCTCTATCAATACACCATTCTTTCCCTACAGCCTGTCAGCACCAGCCAGGAGGAGAGATCCCTGCAGCGTCTGCGAAGTAAGTGTGTTAAAACCTCACCATAGACTTAACCCTTACTGCCCCGGGGGATACAGTTCTTCCCACTGGAACTACACCATCTCCGCTGCCATCACATCACCCCCGGAGGTACTGCAGCAGCGGCGGCCCCCTTCACTGGCCGCATCAAGTGGGTGGCGTCACGAGTGACAATCCCCTGTAAATATTCCCCTTTATTTGCCAGGGCCCGGGACACGGTCCGGACCAGGACCACCCGTGACTTCCCCAGTAAAGACCCAGTCCGGTACAGAGTACCCTCGTCCCAGTGGGCTCGACAATTACACCTGAAGGTGGGGATGCCTGGGTATCTTAGGGTATGTGCCCACAGGACGTTTTTCCAGCAGTCCTGAATGCAGCAAAACCTGTGCTGGTTTCAAGGATCTCTAGAGTCCTTGCCAGGAGATTTGCTGCGTTCACGTCCTGCATTTTTATTGTGTTTTATGTTCGTTTTTAATGCGTTTGTTTGCTGCAGTTGAGATGCTGCGTTTCTGCCATTATCTGCAACTATAACGCAGGAAAAATAGAACATGATCAATCTTCCCCATCCGCAGCAAAACCGGAGGTATTTGACACTTGCAAAACCAATGTGTGGGCACAGTGTTTCTGTGAAACACATCGGGTTTTGCTGGGAAGCCCAATTATAGGAACAAATTACCAGATATTCGTATAAAACCAAGGGTAAACTGCATGCAGGAAAACGCAGGAAAAACATCCTGTGGTGTGGACACATGACCTTACCATGCTATACTATTAGGTACAACTCACCTATATGTCCCCCGTACCACCTCAAAAGAATGAAGGGGCAGGCATTAAAGGAAACAAACAAAATAGGCAAGGAAACATATAAAAAGACTTCAAATCTTCTCAGTAGGAAACTTTGCAGCTGCAATAGCAACGAACACCTCTCCTTTCTTCAACAACACGGTCAGTACAGAGAATCTATATCTGGCATGGAGTGAGGCCAGGGGCAGGTAAATATATCGGAAGAGAGTGATAAGTTGCAGCTGGGATCAAGGCTAAGAGAAATCTCAGCCAGAAGGGAAGGGTCCTTAACCCCTTCAGCATAGAAATGGTAAATCTACAAAAAAAAGTCAAGTGGGCTCAGGGCCGCCGTCAGGGCCTCACTACTCTGACAGTTGTCAGGAGCCCGGCGGTGATGGAAGGAGAGGGGTCCCGGACGAGAGGTGAGGGGGCGAGCTACAATCTTCTCTAGTCCCTGCCCCCTCACATCTTCACGGGCCTCCCTCTCTTCCTCGGTGGTGCGGGTTGCGCATCCCCCTTGTCAGCGCTGGCCCTTTAAATAATGTGGAGGCGGCACCCGCTCTCCCACAGCAATGCTCGCACAGGAGGCCTCTTACCAAGTGAGGCTGGGGCCTGTGGTGTTTCACTGGGTTTCACGGCGGGTAGGCGGGGTTCCTGCTCTTCCTGCCGGCGTCCTCGGTGTCTCCATCATGGCAACTCTTTTCTCCACGCAAAGCAATGTCCTGGACTTGATGGATGTATGGAGTGTCTTAGTCTCCCTTAAAGGAACCTAACCTCTAAAATGAGCCTCAGGCTCTTTTAACCTGTCCCTGCACCATGGTAATCCTTTTCCCTATCAATTCCTTTTCGTCTATAAAGCACTATTGTAAAGTTTATAAAAGTTCTTTTTTTTACCTGTTCTTTTGCAGCTTCTCATTATATGGGAAGCCGCAAACGGGGTTTTTTTGCTTCTCCCCGCTGCCGGCGTGCTATAGAGCAGAGACTGTGCTTGTGCTGCAAGGGGGCGGTACAGGTGATATGACGCGATTTTTGTCATATCGCCTTTATCGCCCCTTGCAGCACAAGCACAGTCTCTGCTCTATAGCACGCCCATATGGGCATGCATAATTAACACGCCGGCGGCGGAGAAGAACAAAAAAAGACCGCCTTTTACGGCTTCACATATAATGAGAAGCTGCAGATCCACAGGTAAAAAAAGAACTTTTATAAACTTTACAATATCGCTTTATGGACAAAATGGAATTGATAGAATAGGATTACCATGGTGCAGGGACAGGTTAAAGAGCCTGAGGGCTCATTTTTATGGTAGCTGCCATCTTATGTGTAAACACTGCAGTGTGTATGTATATACATATATACTGCAGTGTTTACATAAGAGGCTGTAGTGTATACATATATACTGCAGTGTGTGTATATGATGCTCTTATATAAACACTGCAGTGTGTGTGTATATAAATATATAGCAGTGTATACGTCAGGGGTTATAGTATTGTGTGTTAAAAATAGCCTCGATGTAAACACTGCACTGTGTGTATAATATATTATACATACACACACACACACACACACACACATAACACACACACACACAGAAGCCTCCCATGTGTACACCACAGTCCTGTATATACACTACAGTGTCCTATGGATATGTTGCAGGCAGGCTCAGCCTCCTATGTATAGAACAATCTCTTATGTGTATACAGCAGTCTCTTAAGTGGCATCTATACTACTCTCTCCTGTATGATGTTTTTACAGTAGTCTCAGGCCTTTTTCACATCTCTGCGCCTCCGTGTTCATCTGCATCTGCCTGCTTTGCACTGGCGCAGGCTGGAGCACAGGTGCATTTACAGGCCAGTGCAGGCAAGCACGGAACCTCAGAGATGCTGAGCCCTTGTACTCGCTTGCGCTCGTACCGCATTACCTTCTATGGTGAGCGCAGGAGCCCGGAAGCGCAAATGTGAATGGCCCGAGCGTCACAGTATCTGTGCTCCTCTGGAAGCGCAGAAAACGTCACATTACGCGTTTCCGGTGCGTCCAGAGGAGCACAGATGCTGTGATGTCGGGCCATTCACACTTGCGCTTCTGGGATGCGGTCTCCTGCGCTCGGCCATAGAAAGTAATGGCAGCGCGGACGCAAACTGAGCATAAGGGCTTAGCATCTCTGACGCTTGCCTGCTCAGGGCTGTTATAGCACCTGCGCTCCAGCCTGCGCCAGCAAGAGGAAAACGCAGGCAAAACACAGGGTCGCAGGGATGTAAACTGGACCTCAGTGTTTTCCTATGTGAGGTATTCAGTGTAATATAAGCAGTTTGCTGCTGTGTTTAATAGTATATAATGTAGTGTGACCATTATGTATACAGCCTGCAGCAGTCTCTATTGTGTACAGCCCAGCATTGGCTATGTTTCTATTGCGTAGTATTGTCTATTGTCTATTGTGTACAGCCAGCAGCATTCTCTATTTTGTGTTCTCTATTGTTTGTACAGCCAGCATCAGTCTATATTGTATATTCTCTATTGTGTATATAGCCAGCAGCCGTGTACATTGTGTATAAGGCTCGCAGCCATTTCTATTGTCTACACTGCCTTCAGCCCTCTCTATTGTGTATACAGCCAGCAGCAGTCTCTATTGTGTATACAGCCACCAGCAGTCTTAATTGTGTATACAGCTATTGAGCATTCACCCCAAAGCAGTCTCAATGTGTGATGTGTATACATATATAACTGTATGTTTAGGTGGAGGCGAGGCTGGGCATAGTCATGGGAGCCCCGAAATTCCTAGTGGCAGCCCTGAGTGGGCTACACAGAGATCCTACTGTTGATTAAACACAGACCTCCCGATACCAGGCCCAACAGAGGTAACATCAGGATGTGAAACACTCCTCACAGGTGTTGATTCTTCTTCCTTTATAATCCAGGTCTCACATCAATATATTACAACAGAAAAGCCCAGACTGTATGAGCCATGTCTTCCACACTATACAGTATATTGTATGCAGACATACCGACCAGGGGCCATAACATCACACTTGATATTAGATGCCAGGTAAACGTAAACACTGTGGCCCAAGAACACAGTTACTTCGTGCACCAAGACTTAACAAAATTTTAGCCAATTTAGCAAAACCATTTATTTCCTGTTATTGAAACATGAACAGAGTTAGAGAAGACATTTATTGCATCAGTTAGTCAGTCATGTAGAGTCACAAAGTGGTGAACCACGTTCTGTTAAGTGTTTCCGACAAATGATTCTGGCCACAATGTCAGCATCTATGGATTCATGCAGATTAAAATTTTTATCCATTACAATTGCTGATAAATGTTGCTAAAAATCCAAAATACAGAGAAGGTGTGATCTTAAAGGGGAACTCCAGCAATTTTTGTACTGTCCCTGCCCTCCTACATGATTTTGAGCTGGGCACTACAGTACTAGGATCTATAGATTGCTTATAAATCAATAAAATCATATCCGCTCCTCAGCCCTCCCTTCAAAGACAGAGAAATTCAGCCTCATGCTGCAGCAGTGACAGGTGGTGTGTCAGGGGTGTGGACCCTGGGAGCTTCAGGATCATCTTCTATTCCAGCCCTCTCACTTCTGTATGGGCAGGGGCGTGGCAGGGGCATGGCAAGCAGCCCCATGGTCACACTACATTCCTGCCCCTGATCTATCATCCCATTTAATGCATGAACAGGGGTGTTCTCCCTTCAAATAGCAATCACGTCACCAAGCAGATAGAAATACATGCTGTAATCTTATTCTGTGAAATATAATAGTGCTTAATGTGTACTGGCATGTATCAGGCCAGGAGCAGAGGCAAAACAATGCATTGGTTGATGGCCTACCCGCCTTCATATCAATTTGGTAACTTCCTGTCCCCTGAAACATTAGCACTATACATGACTGAATTTCTCTGCCCCGAAGATGAAGGAAGAAGAAGGAAGGGGGAGGGGGGGGGTGGAGTGCTGAGGAGAATATATGATTTTATTGACTTATAAATGTGATCTATAGCTCCTAGAACTGTAGTTCGTGTACAGCTCTGCTTTATCGTGTAGGAGGCAGGCATAGTAGAATTTTTTTTATCTCCCCAGAGTTCCCCTTTAATGCAAGTTGTTTCTGTAATATATTCTTCACCCAGTGTTTTAATAGGTGAGAAGAAGAAAGAAAAAAAAACCACTAACGAGCCAAAATATACACATAAGGGTACCGTCACACAGGGACATATCGCCGGCGATGTTGTCGGCGATCGCGGGAGCGCGCATCCCTGACAACATCGCCTGGGAGCTGTCACACTGAGCAACTTACCGGCGATGTCGCCGGCTAGTTGCTGCGGCTATCGCTCGCTGGGTTGCCCAGCAACCCAGCGAGAGATCACTCGCAATGTTGTAGATAGGCGGAATCGCCCACAACATTGCAGGTTGCCGCGTTACACAGGGCGATCAGGCATGATCGCCTGACCAACATCGCCAGATTTCCCAACATTGTTGGGAAACCTGGCGATATTACTCAGGCGATTCATCCCCTGATTATCGCCCTGTCACACGAGGCAGCTCTCCGGCGATGTCGCCGCAACCTGGCCACGCCCCTCGGTTGCCGGCAACATCGCCGGAGATATCTCCCCATGTGACGGTACCCTTACAGAGAATCGAAACGTCTGCCTTCCATAGTTGAAGTTCTAGTCAAACTATGTGAGAAATAAGTCAGTCTAAATTGTTTTTCTCTCCACTTTCTACATTTTCAGCTATGGCATCTGATGATCTAGAGAAGTTGACCTTCCCTCGGTGTGAACAGTCAGGATAAATGACTTGTAGCCGCAGGACATCGAATCACCGTCCCGTAGCTACAATCATAACTGAATGCGCTTCGTGTTGCATCACAGCAGAGAGCAAATATCCAGACCGGCCGGATTTTTGCATGACTACACTCCCCAACCGTCAATATAGCAACACGACACATTATGATCTAAAGCTGCATAGTCACCATGTAACCGAAACATTATACAGAGCTGTGTCTCCACTTTCCTTACTCCAGGGGAAAGATTAAGGCTTCATTCAGACTAGCGCATATTTCATGTGTTTTACGTGCATAATATGCATCCAAACGCATTGCATATCGTTAGCCATTAAAGTTATGAAATTTTGACACTGCTGTTCAGATGATGCATAAATATTACGAATGCTGAAAAAAGCATCATGTCAATTGTTTGATGCATTTCCATGTAAAGCTTTAAAATATGCATGTTGCGTGTATTTTGTATATATGTGCCACGGGGATTGAAAAATATGTGCGTAAAATAAGCATTAAAGTGACATGCACCTGGCAAGAGGATGCAGATTACGCGCTCAAGTTGTCAGCATGCAATACACGCTAGTCTGAACATAGCCTTATTTTCCCATACGAGTGGGAGATGCCAAACTAAGGCTATGTGCCAGCAGGATTATTTCCACTATGGATTTCCCACAGTGAAATCTGCTCCACTGGCAGATGCAATAAGGCATTTTGTTATGCTACATTCCACCCTTTGCATTTCCAAGGGCTAAGTAGTACCCTACAGTTCAGCCCTTTGTATTACTACAAAATACAGAGTGCTCCACTCCTCCTTTCACTGAGTGAAGCATTTATTTTGCCTCCCCTTGCTATGAGTCCATTTTGGGGCCCAGGTCACTCTTCATCCCGCTTTCATTAAGGCCAGCCAACACATGAACAGGTTGTAAATTTGATAGAGTAGGTGTGGCGCCCCGCAACGAGTGCGTCACAAGAGGGTATTGCAGCCACAAAGGCAGCTGCAATATCCTCTGACTCAGCAATGAAATAGTTAACTTGGAGATCCAACTAAACATGCAACACCTAGAACAGGGGACCAATCATAGGTCCTGGTGGGTGGAGTGTTAGGGAAGTGTATTAGAACACAACAGTCTAGAACAAAAAAAAGTCGGAGATCTAGAGCGAAGCCGAGAACACAGAGTTGGAGAGGAGCGGGGGCTCCGCACCTCGTGCGGGCCCCTGGGCCGTCACCACCCGAGGCCTCACCATCCGGGAATGGGCATTACTACACGGTTCCCTAAAGACTCCCGTGCCCACAACTTACAGCCGGTTCACTGGTACCGAAGCTGGCAGCAGTTCACCTCTGCTACGCGAACCAGAAGCGTGGAGGAGCAGCTTCACAGGAGCACCCCACCACCAACCAGTTTTCAGTCGTCTAACCAGCGGTGTACCACAGAGGGACCCAAGGCTCCCCAAAGCATCCACATTGTACATAGATGGATAGGGCATTGAAGCAGCCTCCCCGTACCCGACCTGGTATTCCTGGGCGACACTGGTTAAAACAAGACAGGTAGAATGGAGGAACACTTGCGGATCTCTGAGGGACACTATCACTGCTGAGTCCGCCCGGTCTACTACTCAACCACTGTATACCATGTAATGCTTGCTGGTTACAGTAAAGACCCGTTATAGAGACTTTCTGTGTCTGTGCTTCCTTATGAACTGTCCGTCCGCACTGGAAGGTAACCGCAGCTGCCGCACAACATCTTGAGCAGCTCCAGCCTCCGGGGATCACCGCTCAGCCTGTGGGGAGCGTAACATCTTGCTGCTGTCCATCACCCCGGAGGTTCCGCAGCGTCGGTAGCCCTTACCGAAACTACTCATAGGTGGCGTCACGAATAAATTAAAACCCCTTTAATCTGTTCCACCAAGACGTCTTCAAATCCTTTTTGATCTGCACTACACCGGGCCCTGCTACCGGCAGGCGCGGTCCACCCGTGACAAGGAGGAAGGAAGCATCGCCTGTCTAAACCGGAGCCCCGGCCGCGGTGGGTCATAGGTACCATCCCAACATAAGTACACCTCGACGTTGGTGGGATGGCTTTTTACCATTTTGCAAAAACGTATAAACCAAGTACCCTATTTCTTTTTTAACTAGCATCTGCTTTTTACTTATTTATTCATGGCAGAGTATTTTTTGCACATTTTGTATACTGCTTTTCCTTAGGTTTACTTTACCAAGTAGTACCCGGTCGCATCCACATGGCAGTTAGTATACGCTGCAAATATTTAGTACGTCTTTAGCATAAGATTAGTAACTAGGCAGGCGCAGTGATAAGACTACATATAGAAAAAAAGATGAAGCATTATCTGGAGCACTCCACCAAAAATAATGGAAAAAAACCTAAAAGCATACAAAGCCATGCCCAAAAACCCAAACCCTACCTATGAAAAAACTGAACATGGGCAAAACAAATTCATAATTTTTCTGCCATCTCACTCTACCACCCCACCAGACCTTATCCATTAAAGACAATTGCTGCTCACTTTCCCCAGTCCCAGATGCTCGCTGCCTGAGGGTAATCCTTTACTCCGCGCTCTTTCAAGTCACATATCCAAGTCCTTGCCACCTCCTGCCGACTCAAAAATACTTCCTGGATCTGTACATTCCTTGGACAAGAAACTGCAAAAAACACTTGTACATGCCCTCATCTCCCACCTAGACTACTGCAACCTCCTGCTCTCTGGTCTCCCCTCTAGTACCTGAAATCTATCAAACTCTGCTGCCCCACTAATCCTCGCGTCCCTGCTATTCCCCGGCCTCTCCTCTCTGCCAAGCCCTTCACTGGCTTCCCATTGCCAAGAGGCTCCAGTTCAAGACTCTAACTATGACATAAAGCCTTTGACAACCTGTTTCCTCTGTACTTCTGCGACATGGTTTCCTGGTATTCACCTACACTTAATTTGCGATCGTCAAGATCTCCTACTCTATATCCCCTTATTAGCTCTTCTTCCCACAATTGCACAGAGAATTCTCCCATGCATCCCCTATACTCTGGAACTCTCTGCCCCAACACAGACTCTCGCCTACCCTAGAAACCTTCAAAAAGAACCTGAAGACCTACCTCTACAACCTGCAGTGAACCTATGCCCACTAAACCGCTGCACGACCAGCTCTACCCTCACTTACTGTATCCTCACCAATCCCTTGTAGACCCTCATGGGCAGGGTCTTTGCCGATCCTGTACCTGTGTGTGCCTTGTATTGCTCATAATTAGTGTACCTGTCCATGTAAAGCCCCATGGAATAAATTACACTATAGCAACTGGCAAAAATTTAATTTTAAAGATGACTCTCGATCTGGGTCTGATGGCTGATTGTTAGGATGGTACCACATCAATTAACCTTAAATATTCTTTATTTACTAAAGTCAAAATGTGTAAGAAAAAATTGTGCAGATTTAGAAACCAAGAGATTGTCATAGAAGTTTATTGAAACGTTTGTTAATCCTAGATTAAATTATTAGACATAATACACAAATCACACTGCCCAACCACAACTATGCACATTCATGAATTGAATAGGCGAACAACTCACAGAAAGGGTTTCATCCTTCAATATCTACTTATGAGCATTATATTAGTTATAAATTATTAATAGGTTAATTAATAAAAAACACACTTTGTAAATGCTGAATTCTCAGTTATATCCTGTACAATACTTAACTAATGTATGAATCCTAGTGAGTTCAGCTATGTTTTACTTCTCCTGGGTTACATCCTGTGTTAACCTCTAGAGCTGCACTCCCTGTTCTGCATGCCTCGGAGCTGAAATCTCACAGCACTCTGCTTGCACATTTCTGTTGAATGGCACCATACCAAGAAGTGAGCTATCCTAGCTAGCATTATTTCAGCAGTAAGAAGGGAGTCTGATGATCGCTGATGGTTTCTGATTACAACCTGCAGAACTGTAAATGCAGCTCCAGGCTATGAAACAGAGGAAAACAATTAAAGCAAAGTATTAGGCAACTTTTTTTTTTTTATATTTCTCTGTAGACTGTTTAAACATTCGTTCCCTTAAAACATAACTTTAGTATAAATCTCTTTAGGAAGAAAACTTTTTTTTATATATGCAAGTATACTCCGTCACTAAAAGTATACTAAATATAACATTAAAACTTCCATCCGGGGGTGGCCAGGTATTTCTTAGATTTAGGGAAAATGGTTCAAGAAATGCAGCTCTGCAACCACATGGAGCATTTACAGCAGGGGTCCCCAAAGCCAGGCCTCAAGGGCTGCCAACAGTGCAGGTTGTCAGGATCTCCTTAGTATTGCACAGGGCTTGGAATCATTACCTGTGCAGATGATCACATTAGCACCTGTGCAATACTAAGGAATCCTGAAAACCTGCACTGTTGGCGGCCTGAGGCCTGGAGTTGGGGACCTCGATTTAGAGGGTCTGCACATCAGGCGATGATCGACTGGATGATCAATCACAATATGGTTCGTTCATTACATACTTTATGCGATGTAAAAGGAGTTTGTCCTCAAAGCCCCTAGACTGGTATCTGCCTGCTGCTTGAAAGGTGAATGGATTTCCCACCAGCCTATATTAGATCTTCACCCAAGCATTACGCCACACAACGATCACCGGGTATAGCGCCTCTGTGAAGGTGGCATTGTAAGTATATAAATGTCTCAGAGAGTCACTCAGCTCATAGAAGGACAGCAGTCCAGCCTCATAATCCAGATAGATCCTCACTTTGTAGCAGGAAGGTCGACAAGCATAATGGAATTTCTTTCTCATCGTGTCTTACAGAATAATGTTTATTGAAGCTACGCAAACCCCACGACTTATTGTTATTTCCAATGAGAGAATATTTTCCTTTTCTACTTATACTTGGATAGGTCATCCCCACTCTCCAGCCTCCCTCCCTACTGACTTCTACATTCCAGTAAAGTCTTCCAGTAGAAAATCCCCTCGTACCCAGAACTCTACGACAAGGAAACCTCTCAGGGGTTTGGGCACGACGTTGATGTTCGCTTGACCAGGAAGCGGTCATCAGGTCGTCTGAGAGGTGCACGTCATTACCAGCGGTCTTCACATCTAGCGATATGCCACACGCCTCCTGAACATAATAACCTTTCTGTAGGTTTGACATTATGCTGACCAGATTAGAGTTCAGGGTGCCGATTAACTGATCTTCAGACAGATTGGCAGGTTCCGTCAAATTTAGGTTTTGATCGGTTAACCCCAAATCATCTTTGTCTGCTTGTAGGTAAAGTAGAGGATCCGTTATCTTGAGTAGCTCCTCCATAAAGTCAGTTTCCTGGACAGACTGTCCCTCCTAATATCTAGTTGTTCGATCACATTGGAGACCTGCAGTGACACCTGCTCTTGTTGCTTCGAGATCTCTTAAGCACACTGTCTCCAATTATCTTGCTTCATCCTGATGTCCTTTGAAATTGGAGACGGACGTTCTTCACAATACTCGCTGCCTTTATAGCTGTGACCGTTAGATTGTTCTGGAGACTCTGGACTCGCCTTTCAATCTTCACTTTTCTAGCATAATAAGGACTTGAATATTCCTTAGTCTTTCTTTTTCTGACTATAGGCCTGATTAAGTGAGAGAACTCTATGTCCCCGATGCCCCTCCACCAGCGAGCAGTCAGAACATAAACACTTGGCATCATCAATACAGTAATATGAGAAGATCTTGCTATGGTGAGAACATTTTCTGGTATTGAATAAGAGCGTTGGTTCAATTAAGGATGTTCTGGACCTTTGCTGTGCTCGGCAAGGTGAGCGTCACATAGGGCAACTTCACATAAAAGACATGTTTTAGAAGCCACCATGGGTGTTGTGATACACTGGTGCAGAGTATCTCACGTCTTCCCGAGAACGCAAGCACTCTGCTATGTTACACAACGTTGTGTTCCTCCGCAATTCAGGACGTGTCCGAAACGCTGCTCTGCATTGTGGACACCTATACACGATATGTCCCTCCTGTGCATCTAGCGCCCTCTCGATACACTCTTGGCAGAAATTGTGTCCACAGAATAAGGTTACAGGATTGATGTAGAGGCTCAGGCAGATACAACAACTCATTTCGTCCCACACATCGGTAGAAGCCATTGCTGTATAGTGATGGGAAGCAGACAAAGCTTTTGTGGAGGACGATGTTGTAAGAGTTTCTTTGTACACGACACTAGAAGTAAAATAAAGAATTGTTTTATTATAATGATACTAAGACAGGTAAAAAAAAAAAGATAGTTTTACCAAGAGTAGTGTCTCCAGTCTGCAGGTACCCTATTACCAGCAACCCAGGAGCCCAAAAGTCCCGTTTTCCACTGTTGCAGCAGGTTGATTGTTGTGCTAATACCAGTGGTTCCAAACCGAGTCCTCTCGTCCCCCAACAGGACATGTTCTCAGAATTTCCAAATATTGTACAGGTGATGCCTTGATAATGATTCCATCACTCTTCAATGCTAAGGAAAATATGACCTGTTGGGGCCGTGATGACTGGAGTTTGGGCTGAACTATAGGGCTCATTATGGTGTTAGACCTGGTGAACAATTCTAATCCTGGTAGTCCTTAACCAGAGCCATTTTACTTCTGGCATACCATGAGAAGATTTTCACTAAAGGGGTTGTGCACTATAGAACAACCCCTTCTCAATCTCATGGCTGTCCCCCATTAAAGAAGAAAAAAAAAAAAAAAAAAACCTTCCAATGGTGTTGGCATAATTTCTCCCGGGGCTCACGAAAGGTCAAGCGAGCTATCGCACCCACTCAGTGCCGGTTTCATTATCCCTGCCTTTTGGGAACATCCTATTGATATTTGACAAGTCCAAAAGCGGAGGAGAAGGAAACTGATGCGAGTTATCGCAATATAACCTCATGTGAGCCCCGGGAGGCAAGTGCCGACACCACTGAAAAGTCACGGGAACAGGAGTTAAGTATAGTGATTTTATTTTAACATGAGCATACACACAGGTACAATGGAATATGATTTGTCTCACCACTAGGGTACAATTCCTCACCCCTTCTCATTCTATCAGGTATAATCGCCCCCACCCCACCATGTACTAAAAAGCCTACTCAGAAGCACATAGCCCATTTAGGGCGGCTTCACACTGCGGTCAGATCCAGTCTGGGGCTGTCCGGGATGAACCCGACAGCCCCGGACTGGATCAGCACACGGAACCAGAGGGCTAATTTGCCCTCTGGTCCGGTGTGCAGCCGCGCGCAGCTGCCACCCGCTGATAGGTCAGGACCGCGGCTAGCTCGCAAGCCGCAGTCCTGACCCATCAGCGGCAGCAGCTGCTGCACACCGGACTGGAGGGCATATTAGCCCTCCAGTTCTGTGTGTTGATCCAGTTCGGGGCTGTCAGGTTCATCCCTGACAGCCCCGGACCGGACCTGACCGCAGTGTGAAGCCGCCCCAAGGAAGAGCATTCTAAAGGTACCGTTACACAGTACGAGATCGTGAACAATATCCTTCAAACTTCACGGGTTTGGAGTCGTTCAAATGACATCGTTAGTACGCCGGTGCGTGTGACAGATAAGACTACGATAAATCGTTGGATCGTTGATCGCAGGTTTGAGAACATGTCCTCAAATCAAACGATCCTCGATCAGCCAACCTGCTGCATCGTTGTGTGCGACATCGCGATAACTAGGTCGTTAACATCCCATATTCACAACAGTGCACAATTATCGTTCGCTGGGTTGTGTGAACGATAGCTGCTCGCCACATCGTTGGTGCGTCGTTCACGATATCTAGACGTGCGACATCTCACCAATGATGTCAAAAAGATGTCCTAACGACCGCGCACCCGTGAGATCGTTGGTGATATTTCAATGACATTGAAGTGTGTAACGGTACCTTTAGGCTCAATAGTATATCTAGGAGATCATAAGCCAACGTTTCTGCTTCCTGGATAGTCTTGAGCGGTTGGCTGTGTGGAGGATCTCAGAACCTAGGCGCCAATAAATCTGCATATGCAAGGGGGTATAAAACAGGCACATAAAAACATCCCAGTTACAAGTCTTAAGGTACCTTCACACACAGCAATTTTGTTAGGTAATTTCACTGGCAATTTGCTGGTTGCAGTGAAATCATGGACACATTTGTTGTATTAAGTTGCCGTGTACAAATGGAACAATGTGTCCATGATTTCACTGCAACCAGCAAATTGCCAGTGAAATTGCCTAGCAATATTGCTGTGTGTGAAGGTACCTTGAATGTAGCGACTGGTCTCAAAAGAGAATCAGCAGGTTTTTGCTTCATAATCTGAACAGCATAATGTAGAGGCAGAGCCCCTGATTTCAGAGATGCATCACTTCCTGGGCTGCTTGTCGCAGTTTCAAAATAATAAAATAATCGTGTTTTATGAGCAGGATATCACTGGGCTATAGCAGAAAGACATGCCCACAGGGAACAAAAAAACCCCAAAAACTTAATAGTGATATACTGCACATGTCAACCACCTGCTGCAACAATTTTCAGGTGTTTAAATCCCTTTAAAGTTTATTAAAACCAGTCTCATATCCACTGTAAGGACTTTTATATTCTTGGTACATTTTAATTATAAGTTCTTACCACTGTTCACACTGAAAAATACATTGTGCAGTCAGTCTCCACTGTGTTTGCACATAGTTACATGCCAATGAGGGATGGGGATTTGGGTAGCTTCAAAATCCAGATATATTCCCAAATTGTGGCAGGAAAATGGAAGATGAACAGGGCCGGCTCTAGGGTTTTGAGGGCCCCATGTGAAAGTCTCAGTGGGCCCTTTTTTACACACTGCTCCTCTGCACTGCTGCATGTCCGCACCTTAAAGCTGCACAACAGAATAGACAGAAGAAAACTAGGAAAAACATTCTCCCAATTAATTAAAGCTTCCCTGCCAATGTAATAGGGAGAGAGATAAAGGAGACAAGCGAGGCGCAATAGTGCCCTATCAATATGACACTGATTCCACACTCAGATCAAAAAGAGGTGCACTCACCTGGTCTAGTTGTGTGCACCCACAACTAGTTTTTATTGCATGTAGTTTATAAGCTGCTGCAGGACTTCCACCGCCACGTAGCACGTGTAAAGATGATCAGATCCAGAGATGGTGTATAGACAGTCCGCGCTGCTTTAAATAATCAGTCACAAGTCCTTAGGTAAAAGACCCCCCTTCTTTATTTCCACCTACGCGTTTCAGTGCCACTCCGGGCACCGTCATCAGGATGACGGTGCCCGGAGTGGCACTGAAACGCGTAGGTGGAAATAAAGAAGGGGGGGGGTCTTTTACCTAAAGACTTGTGACTGATTATTTAAAGCAGCGCGGACTGTCTATACACCATCTCTGGATCTGAATGTAATAGGGAGGGCTTATTAGCGCTAATTTTAATGTACTATGGCAGAATACAGAGGCAATAAATCTAATGTTAATGTCTTTCTGCCAATTATTTATTCCACACACACAGCTTTGATAAATGCCCATAGACAGATGGCTCTGCTACATGTAGACACACACACACACACACACACACACACACACACACACACACACACACACACACACACACACACACACCACACACACCTTGCAGTTCTTAATCGGTGCAGAGAAGGTGAGGAGCCACTGGGAGCTGCATGGAGGTTGCAAGACTTACCAGGACCTTACCTTAAGTCATGTGATCAGTCACATGACTGGAAGGTCCTTCAGCTGCATGGCTCCTGCAGCCACCGTGTCACTCCCAGTAAGATTCCTCTATTGCTCTGTAACAATCACGTAGCTGAGTGCAGAGCAGGAGAGGGGGCATCTGTCTTAGCAGGTTCCCCTTTTTGTTTCCGCTCATAGACAGCGAGGATTTTTTTTTGTATTCCATAAATCTGTAGATCAAGGTGTGCGAGCTATTTCTGACCAGAACACAATTTACAATAACATTATAGGAGGAGAGCTATGGCCATGATGGGAGTCTCTTGCACTTAATTTGGTACGTGAAGCTGAAGAAACTATGCTTCAGACTTGGAGATTTGACCCAGACAATATTTCTTGAAGTGTCGACTGTGGTCGGTACGCCCAATATCAGACTCGCACTTTCTGTTCAGATGACTGCGATTTTATCTTTTTTTCTTTAAATAAAGACTGATAACAGTCCAGTGTGAATGGTGGATTCTATGTCACAGCTCACCTCCTCCCAGTCTCTGCACAGTGAGCGTAGCCCAGATCAGAGCATACCTAGGTGAGCTCCAATGTAGTGGTCAATTTCCATATGGCTTACTGTACAAAAAAAAAAAAAAAAAAAAAAAAAAGAAGGACATTGATATGATTGAAATATTTAACAAAAAAATGTTTTTAATATGTCAATTTTAGATTACATTGCTGTTAAAGCACCACTACAATGTTTCTATTATTTTGCCACTTCTAATCTAAGACCCCTGTCCATTTTCCATTACACTCACAAGCCATCCTCTTCATTTGGGGGAGTGACTGTGCCCTACAGCTCCTCTGAACCAATGAAGTGTGGTGTTGAGCAGGTGTGGCGCCCCACGTACTCACGTATTGCACCCGTAAAAGAGGTGTAAGTTCCCAGCTGCAAGTGGACCCTAGGTTGGTGGGTGGGCCCGTTCCTGCACTCCCACATTAGCTGAGCGGTGGGAGGTTACCCGGGGAGGAAGATATATTCACCTCTAGGGGGAACAGGAGCGGCCAGTTTGGGGAGGAGATGAGTTGGGACGGTTGGAAAAGTGTGGATCGAGGCGGAAGGGTTACCCGGACGGCTCCAAGCTGATCTGGAGGGAAGGAGAAAGAGGATCTTGATGAGATCCTCCTGAAAGAGGGCGCCCGACCAACAAGCATAGTCTGGGCCCTAGAGAGAAAGGGAGAACCCCAGCATGGAGCGACCATACTCCAGGGGATTCTTCAGTCCACCACGGGAACGCCAGGCCCGAGGATCTGGCCAAGGTCTATCTGCAGTTGGCAACCGGCTGCTGTGTTCCGTATATCGCTACAGCACCCTGCCTGCTTCCTCACCATGAGGGAGAGGACCCCCAATACTACCTACACGGAGCCATTGGGTATAGACTCATCCTAGGTGGGGAAGAAAAAAAACACGGGTTCGTCAACTAAGGTACACCACGGGGCCCACCATACCACCTGGGATCCACTTGCAGCCACCTGTAGAGCTACCTGTTACTTTAACAACTGATGCTGAACTGTGGACTCTATTCATTACTGAACGTTTACAGTAAAGTACCTGGGAGAAAGTGATTTCCCTGTGTGTGGTTTTCGCCATCAACTTGCTTGTTTTCAGGAATGCTGCCCCAGAGGACCTGCTCTACCTGTAGGGAGCTTTGCCATCTCAGCTGCATTACCATCTACCTCTGGAGGACTGTGGCGGCGCTGGAGACCCATCACCAGGTACTACAGGTGACGTCACATGACAAACTCTTATCCCCTGTATTAACCCCCTTTTTGAAGTGTCACCAAGGCCACGGGCTCAGGTGCTGCCACCTGTGACATCCTTCCCGTGGGAAGCATCCCACCGAGCCTGGTATCCAACACAGGGTATACAGCATGAGCCTGAGGGGATGCAAATGCATACACACTCACTTGTGGTTCAGCTCTGCCCACAGTAGGGAAGAGCAAAGTGTGCATGCGCAAAACAGTGATGTCCCTGTACAGTGGTGTACCATCCATAGAGTGTGTCATCAGTTTTGGGTGTCTGAGGGTGCGGCACCACTGGTGGTACTGCACAATGGGCCGTGTGGAGCCCCTGCGGATCCAGTCGCCACAGAAGCATTGCACCCTTGTTAGGGTGTGGTATCCCACTCACTGGTAAGGGGGGGGGGGGTTGTGGGGAAGGGGGCGGGGTTGGTACAGTGATGCCAGGACACCCAGATCACACTAGGAATGATTGTAGTGGGGTTGGGTGGTGAAGGAAGTAGTTAGAGGGAGCACTTGGGGAGGAGTGAGGTCAGGAGGAACACACACGTAGAGGACGTGGAAAGTGTTACAAGGGGTATAAAAAGGAGTGAGAAACATCTAGAGCACAGGAGACAACAGTAGAACAGCTGAGGAGAGACCATTGAACACCAGGGTCGAGTTGAAGGGAAGCTAGCTGAAGACTGCAGCCCACTGTGCTTGAACTTTCTTCACACATCTAAAGCCCCAGAAACACAACTACCAACTCACTCAGGTATATCTGACCACCCTAGAGGTCAGCCCTACCCATAGAGGGCTTAAGAACATTGCTGCCTCCCAACCATCGGCCACTAGGAAGACTGTTGAGCAGCGGTGGCTATCTATAGCTGCAGCCTGCAGGTGGCATCACGTATAAATTAACAAGTATCCCCAGGTCCAGTCATCCCTGTCCAGAATGAACCCTCCACCCAAGATCCCTGTCCCTAAAGGTACCGTCACACGCGGCAATTTTGCTAGCAATTTCACTGGCAATTTGCTGCTTTCAGTGAAATCATGGACACATTGCACACGGCAATAAAATAGAACAAATGGAACAATGTGTCCATGATTTCACTGCAACCAGCAAATTGCCAGTGAAATTGCCGCGTGTGACGGTACCTTAAGAGTGAGCCACCCACACTGAACGTTTAATGACACTGCCAGGGTCACGGAGTCAGGTCTCAGTCCCTGTGATGAAGCCTCGAAACAGCCCAGTTCAGAGTACCCCAACGCCCTGGAGGGGTGTGTCACCAGTACCACCAGCAGGCACCACATTTGCACACCCATCACTTCGGTGTCCAAATATAGCTGCCACCAGCAAATAATAGGACGACATCTGGATGCCGGAAGTGGATGATGGACGCACGGGATGATTATGGAAGATGGCTCGTTCATGTGGACAAATCTTGTGGGCTCTTTCCATTCTCCACTTGCTCCTGTTCTGAACTGAATAACAGGAGGATTCTATAGAGATCCAGCATAGGAAGTTTATACAGGAGAATGTGAAAGTTTTCTCCTTGTACTTGTGTATTCAATTAAAATTATAGTCTACTATAGCCAGAGGCAGAACCAGCTAATAATAATTCATATAAGGTGAGGTCTGACATTTCAGACTCGCCCTGAATAGGAATAAGGTAAAACACGCTCCACTAGATTTCTGAGACGATTAACTTGTCTTCAATATTTTCGAGAATGGCGTCTCCTGATCTGGCAGATCAACTCCTCTGCTCCGTTTGTCTCAGTATCTGCAAGGATCCGATAACTCTGAGATGTGGACACAGCTTCTGCCAGGAGTGTATAGATGTGCAGGAGACCCTGGAGGAATCTGGAGATTATCTCTGTCCGGAGTGTAGAGTGGACTCTCCAGAACGTCAGGTGTCCCTGAATGACACAGCCTGTGAGTGAAGAGGATACGATCTTCTGTACGGATTGCACCTTTTCTCCTCTACAAGCGGTAATATCCTGTTCGACTTGTAATGCTTCTCTATGTGATACCCACTTGCGAGGCCACAGTAAGTCGGAGGAGCACGTCTTCACTAAGCTCAACTTCATGTGTTCTACTCCCAAGAAAGCGCTCACACATTACTACTCTAAAGAGGCAGCTTGGATCTGCACCGCCTGCTCCGAGGATCATGAAGGACACCAGGTTGAACCATTAAGTAAAGCTTCGGAAAACAGGAATGAAAACTTAAGAAATGTTCTTGAGAAATTGTGTGGAAACAAACAGGCTGCAGAGGAAAGAGTCGAGGCCTTACAGAAACATCTAACAGAAAGCCAAGAAAAGGCATTAGGATTAACAGAGAGCGTTGTCGCGCTGTTTGGAGACACTAGAAGACAACTGGACGCCCTAGAGCACAAAGTCCTACAGGACATCACCAGCCAGGAGGAGCAGCTCAGAGCATCAGTCTGTCACCTCATTCATGAGCTGGAGATTAAGATATCAAATCTGTCCAAAGATATAAAGGACATGGAGGAGCTGGGTACCATCACAGAGCCTTTGCCGGTGTTTCATAGATGGGAGTCCGTAAAACATGATCTTGGGGATGTTGATGTGGTCCTTGGTCAGGACAGCCGTGATCTGGATGTAGGCCTGATTTCGGCGACACTACACAAAGCCCTTTTGGATATTGTTACCAGAACAAAGAAGGATTTTTATGTCGAGCAGACGCCAGACGTTGTGCTGGACCTTAGCACGGCGTCTAATGACCTACAGATTACTGGGGACCTAAAGAGTGCATCTGCTTCAGAATCCAAGCAGAACAGCCCAAAACTACCAGAGAGGTTTCAGTACAACCAGGTTTTAAGTGCCAGGAGTTTCTCTTCTGGTCGACATTTCTTGGAATTGGAGACATGTCCCACCGGGAATTGGAGGTTGGGAATGAGCTATCCCAGCGTTGCCAGGAAAGGCTACCACTCGCTGGTTGGACACAGTAACAAGTCGTGGGGTCTGTGCAGATACTTGAATCAATATTTTGCCATACACTACAGAAGGGTCATCCCCATTCTCCACAAGCCATCTTCTCAAAGGTTGGGGCTATTTCTGGATTATGAGGCTGGACAAATAGGTTTTTATGAGTTGGGTGACCAGATAAGACACTTGTATACCTACAGCACCACCTTTAGTGAAGTCCTTCATCTCATACTTGGTGTGTATACAGGCTGGGTAAGGATCAGAAGCTAGGCATGGGGGCCTAGTCCCTTTTTCTTTGGCTCTTTAAATCTTCAAGGACCTAGTGCCATGGACGTCAGTATACATTACACATGCAGCTATTGTTTTTTCTTAATTGACTATAGGTGATGCTGGCCGTGTCTGTCCATCCTCATATTGCATTAAAGAGGTTTTCCACTATAAAATTTTACCACTTCTCATAGGACTTAACTCTTCCTTATAATCATTTCCTAATATGCTTTTATTACCGCCCTGCTCCTGTAAGCTCATCTCTGTGTGACTGCTATATTTACTCCTCCATTATACTTTATATTAATTATATACTCAATTCCTCTGCTGTGATACAGCGCAGCCTCTTCTGATGTGCGATATTCAGTTTATCCAGTTACAGATCAGAAGCAGCAGAGCCAGAATCACAAGAAAGAATATAGGAGCCACATATATAAGTTTACAGGAACAGGCAGGTAACAGAAGTATAATAAGAACACGATCATTAGGAAGACTGAGGGCATACGAGAAGGGGTTAAATTAGTGGAAAGCCTCTATAAGATTAGGATATTACTGAAATATTGAAACTTGAAGGTATGGTGAATCATTATAATAATGGCTACGGCCTTTGAGTCTCCATCTTCAATTACAATCTGTCTCCCTGCAGCCCACATTTTGCTGCACATTTTCCTATTAAAAGTGGGTATTCCTAGAATGCAAAGGTATTGCTAATGTTGGGGGTCCAACTGCTGGTGTCCTGAGAACGGAGCTCTGTAGGGTGCGTCTGCCCCACCTCCTCTCCATGAATGGTCTATGGCATTTCTGGAAAAGTGGAGCCCTGAACTCAGCTCTCTGGTGATCCCATGGAGAACATAGTGGAGCCCTGAACTCAGCTCTCTGGTAATCCCATGTAAAACATAGTGGAGCCCTGAACTCAGCTCTCTGGTAATCCATGGAGAACATAGTGGAGCACGGTACTTTGTCTCCATGGGACTACCAGAGAAAGCATAGTGGAGCACTGTACACCGCCTTCTCTGGCAATCCCATGGATAACATAGTGGATCACTATACTCCGCTTTCTCTGGTGATCGCATGGGAGCAAAGAGTGGAGGGCGAGCAAGCTCAATAAAGGAGCTCTACAGAACCTGGTTCTCTGGATCACTTGGCCTTCAAAGAGTTGGGCCACCAGAAATCAGAAACTTAAGGCCACTTTACACACACCAACTTATCTGTCCAACTTCTGACCAACTTACTGGTTGCAGTGAAATCATGGACACATTGCTCCATTTTGTGACTGTGTACAATGGAACAATGTGTCCATGATTTCACTGCAACCAGTAAGTTGGTCAGAAGTTGGACAGATAAGTTGGTGTGTGTAAAGTGGCCCTTACTTTTAATCCTACAGATAGGGAATAATTTGGGACTCCGCCAACAGAACATAAATGTATAAAATTAGTAAAGGTTTGAGCACATTGTCCCTTGTCCCACCCACCCTTGTGACGTGGTAGTAGTAGGAAGCATGGCCTGACAAGCTGTAGCTGTCATGATCAGTGGTGGCTCCTAGAGTTGGACCTTCACCGAGCATGGTAAGCAATACATAAGGTCGGGGTATGCAAAAGTAAACTCTGAAGCATAAAATCCAAAGGAAAAAAAATTAAATGTGAAGCAGTCGCCCATTATGTATTATATAGTTGTTTACAAAGCCGACAATGCCTCTAGTGAATCTTCTGAGAAAATAGTGGAATGTCACACCTGTTAACAATAAATACAGTTTGAGAGACGTTGTGTTATCTTGTTTATGTACCAAGGGTGGCAAGTAGTCTGAGAAGACTAAAGTGGGAAAGAAGGGGGTGAGGGGGGTGATAGGTTGGATGATGGGAACGACTATTTTAGCCATTCACAGCTAGTGATGATCATGTAAGGGGTTATCCAGCTTGGACCAACTAGAATACAGGTACAGTATACTACAGTGTGGTGAGGTGAACTGTGCGTCAGTACAGAGCACCAAGCTTCGGACAGCAGACATAACATCAAGTGCATCATGTCACATGAACAAGCGAGGAGGAAGCAGGAAACCGGTACAGTCCCGCAGGTATCAGGAGCGCAGACACCTGGTACTCGGGTCATGTTCACACCTGTGTTAGGGAATTAACATATGTTCTGTAATTGGAATAAACACACCCTTAATACTCAAAGTGGATCTGTTGCATAACTGATGCAAACTGAAGCAGAGGGGCCCAATTATTTATACGGGGGGTGGTCTATAGTGGGGCTTTAAATATTAGCCCCTACCCCTGTGATTATACTTGTCCTCTGGCATGTTCAATTTTTTTTAGTGACACTCCAGTTTGACAGCAACATCCTGTGACTTGTTAAGTCAGAAGTTAGTCACAAGTTTACAATGCATCCCTATGGAGGGCCGGAGCACAGATGTATGCAATCCTGACTGCTGGTGCTCTCCATGAAAAGTGAGGCAAACATTAAAATTACAATCTTTATTAAATACACACATAAGCAAGGCAATAAGTGGAATGATGCCAAGAAAAAGGTGACACCACAGCAGGGGAATAGACTTTCTTGATTGGCTTGCGGTCGTATGTAAAGCACCTTCCCTGCTGGTTTAGACCACACACCGCACCCCTTACAAAAGGCGAGATGCCGAAACACGTATCGGAAGGAAATGCCCACTGGTGAGGCTCCATTCACACGGTGCGTTTTTGCTGCATTTTTGAGGATCTGTTTTATTGTAGTGGCTCTGGGCATCCCAGCAAAGTCAATGCATTTCAGAATTTAGCATTCAGACAACGTTTTGGGAGTATCTGTTTTTGGGATCAAAAAAGAATCCCCACACAGAATAAGCATGTCAATTTGTTGGACATTTTTCCCATAGGGGACCATTGTTAATTGAGGGGGGGGCCAAGCCACACCCAACACCTAAAAGAACCCGCAAAAGTGGATCAAAAATGCACAGTTGAATAGGTGATCCAATTTTTAGAAGAGCGGATCCTCAAAAAGCGCAGCAAAGATGCTGTATGTGAATGTAGCCCAATTAGGATCATTGGATTAGCATTATTGCTTTATAGGATTAACAGTATAGAGGCTTATGCACCTTGCGCTCTATGTATTTATATTAGGCTACATTCAGACAGGAGTTTATGATCCGTTTTGTGAGAATCATTTTTGTCTCTTTCAGCTGGAGAGAAAAAAAAAAGCAACCACAAACAGACGCATCATCTGTTCTTAGGCTGGGTTCACATTTGCGGACCCCTCCGCAGCGTTCTGCGGAGGGGATCCGCAATGTGACCGCAGCGGCCGCAAGCTCCTATCTTTATAATGGGAGCGCACGGTGCTGCGCTTGACCGTGCATGACCGTGCGCACCCATTCACTCCCATATGAGGATCTGTGCGCACCAGGGACGCGACATGTTGCATTCCTGGTGCGGACGAGACGGTGTGATTTCTGCGCATATGGAGTGAATGGGTGCGCACGGACATGCGCGGTCAAGCGCAGCACCGTGCACTCCATTATAAAGATAGGAGCTCGCGGCGCTGCGGTCACATTGCGGATCCCCTCGCAAAACGCTGCGAGGGGTCCGCAAATGTGAACCCAGCCTTAGCTGCTGTCTTTTTTTTACCCCATTAACACTGATTTCAACAGAGAAAGCAGACCAGGAAGACATCTTATCTCAACTCATTGACTTGGCTCTGTATCACGGCACTGCAAACACAGATCCTCACAAAATGGATCAAAAATGCTGTGTGTGAATGTAGTCTTAAGGCCCTATTTCACATAATGACCGCTAAAGTGATCCCGACAGCGATAACGACCTGCCGGGATCGTTGGAGCGTCGTTGCCTGATCGCTGGGGAGCTGTCAAACAGGCAGATCTCCCCGGCGATCAAGGCCATGGGAGCCACCTCCCACATCTCTGAAGGCGATGTCGGCGTCCTCCCTGCTTAGCGCTGCCTGTAAGGCAGCACTAAGCAGGGAGAAAGCTGGTAACTATGTCTATGATAAACAGCGGGTATCTAGGCAGCGCGCGCTTGCTGGATACCTGGTGTTTACCATGGTTACCAGCCCTGTGAGGTCACTGATCGCTTGTTTCTCGTGGTCACATACAGCGATGCGTGCTCACCAGCGGGAAACCAACGATCAAAAAATGACCCAGAGCAGAATGTAACGATCAGCGACCTCACAGCAGGGGCCTGATCGTTACTAGAGGTCATACACAGCGACATCGCTGGAGAGATCGTTGTAACGTCACAGTTACAACAATCTAACGATATCGTTATGTGTGACAGGGCCTTTAGCGTTAGCATTGTTGTTTCTTGTGTCAACTTTAAAAAAAAGTGTCTGCACTATTCTCCCTTTCTCTCTCTGGTAGCAAATACCCATTTCCAGTCACCTTTAGCTTACATTTTAATGCTTTTTCATTTGTTGTGTTCTAGCACCATCTGCTGGTGAAATGTAGGATTTGTATTAAACTCACAATGTACAATCTGACAGATATGAGTGTCGATTCTATTGGTCAGTGACCCTGTCTCCAGTATCAATAGGAGGCGCTACCTCCAGTCTCTGGCTAGACCAGACAGATCTGGAATGTCCCCATGGCAGTGTGGTACTAGATGTGACAGAGCAGACTTCATCTAAGGCTGGTTTCACACTGCGGTTTTTCACTGATCAGGTTTGATCAGGTTTGTGTGCCAAAACCAGGAGAGGAACTTGCAGAGAAAAACTATAATTGAAAGACTGACACCTGTTCTAGGTTTTGGAGTCACTCCTGGTTTTGAAACACAAAACCTGATCGAACCTGACCTGATCTGACCGCAGTGTGAAACCAGCCTTAGTGGTCTCACCACCACCTCCAGGCTCCATCCTTCTCTTCCCATCAAGGTTTTCAGCCAGGCCTAATGCATAGGATATTCCTCTGACTTCTACAGCCAAGACGGTTAAAGACTTTTAACCCCGAGTCCTAGGCAATCCAGATTAACCTGTGCTTCTCCAGCATTAGGTTGCACTAAATGTGCACAGAACCACCCATTGCCCTGCGTGTTGAGGAAATCGAGGGTCGACAGCCTCACTGCATTTATTCACCAATTGCTTCAGGAATATTTTCTGCACAGACCATGACAAATTGTGAAATGGATACAGGACGCCAGCTCTGTAAATACTCTTGCCATCCATATGTCTTCTTCTATGCTACCAAAAGTCTCTGAACTATCCTTTATCTACTAGTGCCACAACTAAATAAAATGGGTTCTTAAAGCACCAGAACCTCAATTTGTCAGATTCTAACCTAAACTGTATCTGCCGTGGTCTATCCACGTGAACTGGAAAGAATTACTCCATGTTATATTTCCCCATTCTGCTGGGTTAAAGCGGCTGTTATCCCCGAGACCAGGGTGTGTGGTAAATCTATCGGCTGCGGACTCTGCGTGCCGGTGGATAGCAATGAACAGAAAGCACCCCATTACTGGGGCATTACACATGCATTGGTAATACAATTTGATATATGATCTATATGTCATACTGATGATACTTTTTATATCCATTATATCTTTTTTTACATTTTATTGCCAGTGTAATACCTACAGTATGTATCTTGGATCCATTCATTATATCCATGTGATCCTTATATCATTTTGGTACTATCATTTTATGATCGATTACTTTGCCCTGCTGGGCAGTGTCACCTTTTTCTTGATATTATTTTGTTTGTTCTTGCCTTGATTATATGTTTATATTTTTAACCCTCAATTTTTGGCTTGTGTGTAGGTTGTCAGGTAATCCCCAGGAGTCATGTAGTTACAGTGCTTGGCTTTTGTTATATTGTGAATTGATTTGTTTACTTGATTGAAATACCCAATGGTTTTGGCATATTCGGTTTACACACCATGAAAAGCTTGAGCTGCCGGAAGGACGGACACTTTTTTTTTTTCCAAATCTGTTCTAGAACCTGATTACCTAGACAGACCCCATAATAATCACTGGGGCATCCAAGCTTTAGTTGGCAGGCGACGCGTTTTGGACATACATTCCTTTCGTCTGTTCCCAAAATGGAAGTGTGCCCAACCCAACTATAAGTGCAAGTCAAATACTATTTAAAACAATGGGGGTATAAGGGGTATGTTTTCTCCTTATAAACAGTGACATGTCAGGACTCGCATGCCAGTATGAGGACACCTAACACCTGCAAGGCTCCTCCATCTTAGCCTCCCACCTAACCAAACCAGATCTCATACTTAGCTCTGATGAGGGGCAATACTCAAACACCGTGTCTGCAAATTGACATTTTGGTTTGGCTTTCCCAAGTTATATGACAAGGCTTGTTAAAGGGTTGATAAGGACGTTTAGGATTGCTACATCTAATAGGTGGCGCTAGAGTTCAAGCCCTCTTCCTCTCAGGAGACAATTTGCCTATTTAAAAAATGAACACTAGATGGCGATGTACATTCAGAAATGACAGACATGCAGCCTGTATTAAATGCTATTATGGCAAGTTCTTCTTTTGGCACATTTACTTATAACTCAGCAGATATCAAAGATAGGACTGCATATATTATATCACAGGTCAAGTCTGATCCTGCCACTAATATTGTTAGATCAGGTTTGAAAGATAATTGTACAATTTACTGCTTAATAGAGTTATATAAACTACCATCTTATTTACATCTCCCATATACAAAGAATATAACTACTATAATCACTGGCTGACACAGACAGAAAAAGGTCCCTTAGGCTATGTGACAACAGTGAATTTGTGTTTTTTTTGCCGCAACTGCATGCCCATCCTCAGGGGCGGACACAGACTCTAATGGATCCCTGTGCAAGAAATGTTTTGGACCTCCCCCTTCATAGTGCAACAAAGTTAGGTAAATATATATATTTATAAATGCTGCATATTTTAGTGCGGGAAAATCTGCAGCATAGCAATTCTTGCTGTGGGTTTTTCACACACTAAATGGGTTGTACATATAATATTGAAGCTATGCAGGATTGTATTTATTTTCTGGAGGTGGGCTGTATATATTATTTGGAGGCCAGTTGCAGAATTCAAATAATATATAGCCCAGCACAGCCTCCAAACAACATATAGCCCCCTGTGCGCTCCCCCTGATGGCTGTGGACCTCTGGGAGCTATGTATTTGCCCCTGTAATTGGACAAAATGCCGGAATGCCCGCGCTGTCACCAAGAATCACCAGGAAACAAAGAGTTAACTGGGCAGATTTTTCTTTTATTCTATCCTACGCGTTTCAGAGCTTCTATCCGAGCTCCTTCCTCAGGGAACATCAGGGTTCCCTGAGGAAGGAGCTCGGATAGAGGCTCTGAAACGCGTAGGATAGCATAAAAGAAAAATCTGCCCAGTTAACGCTTTGTTTCCTGGTGATTCTTGGTGGCAGCGCGGGCATTCCGGCATTTTGTCCCATTACAGCATTCCTGTTTCCACGGTTATCGTGAAGGTGCGGCCCTGCAGCAGCCATTCTACAAGCCATCTTACAGGCGATTATACCGGTTGTGACACAACCGAACCAGGTGAGCAGTTCCTGATATATACCGCTATAACCCTTTGTAAAAAGGATAAGACCCTATGCGCATTTATCTCACATTTGGGTCATTCCATGTCAAGTGAACCAATGATTATTACCTCTATATTTTTAATTCTTTTGAGATTTTGTTATTTGATAATAGCATGTCAGACAATGCAAAATGTGAAGAGAAAAATTTTTTAAAAAATTTATTTTTTTTAAAAATGATTTTCAAAGTTCGGAAAAAGTGTGAATTTCGCTGTTGCCTGCCTTTACGTTTCTCCTCATAACTCAGGCTAGGAATAAGATAGAGAGACAAAATAAACACCAATCTACTCAGAACTATACAGGCTTTCATCAGATATGTCACAAGAGGATCTTTGTTAATATTTTACCCATGTGATCGCAAGCGCAAAGCTTAAAACGTATTTCCGAAAAATCGGCGCGCTTTAAATATTTCAAAAACTGCCCATGTGTCTGCTTTGCTCTTAGCCACATCTGTACCAAATTTCAAGTTGGGATCGCAATGGGATCATATTTTAACATATTTTACTATTAATAGCGTCAATGGGTCATTCCATATCAAGTGATCTAAATATGAATATTTTTTTTTACCTGACTTCTTTAGATTTTTTTTTTTTTTTTCCTTTATGAAGTACAACTTTAGTTAATTACAAATTAAAAGTTTGGAATTTTTTTCTTCATCAGTTAATTTTTTACAGATTTTTAAAGTTTAAAAAAGGGTGAATTTTGGCCTGGTATGACTTTACATTTTTTTATCTCGGGCTAGAAATAAGATAGAGAAACAAAATAAACACCATTCTACTCAGAACTGTCCAGGCTTTTACCAGATATGTCACAAGAGTATATTTGTTAATTTTAATTTTTTACCTATGCGAATGCAAACGCAACATTTTGAAACGCATTTCCGAAAAAACGTTTTAATAAAAATTTTCCAAAACTGCCCATGTGTCTTTTATGCTCTTAGCCACATCTGTACCAAATTTCAAGTTGGGATCGTGATGGGATCATATTTTAAAATATTTAACTATGGTTAATCTCATTTTTATTAAATTTTGAAAAAACATATGAAAGACATACATTCAATCTTTTAACAAAATCTTGAGACATAAAAATATACAAAAAGAGAATTCACAAAGTTATTAGTAACTTTAAGATAAGCTGCAAATGTACTTTTGCGCTTATCTCTGGTGCAATATATACTACATTCTAAATATAATTCCAAACACTCAAGTATACAACCTTTCTCAGGGTTTTGAGATGTTCTGATGTCAAGGGGACAAGCAGCCCCAGCAGAATGATTTTTATCACTTGGCCCCTTCTAACAGGTTGACCACGTAAGTGGGTCATTACCCGTTGAGGCCTAGTTGGAATAGTCTATCGACTGGTGTACCGGAAAGGAAGGCCGAAATATTAATGATCTACTCACAGCTCAGAGTTTCCGATACCTGTCTAATGTTCACTAGAATTCTGAAGGTATAGGTGTAGAAAGGAAATACCTAGACTGAATGTATCAGATGGGAAGAAAAGAGAGATAGAAAAGAAAGAGAGAGAGAAGAGAAACAAAAACCATTAGAAAAAGTTATACTGGGAAAGAAAAGCCACGTAAGAAAAAAAGAAAAAAAGGAGGGGGGGGGGGACGGGTGAGGTATGGGAAGGAGAAAGGGTACTCATCCCACTGGCTCCCCATCAGCCAGGGTCGAGCCATATTATCTGTGCTGGAAAAGATACTCCTACATTCTGCAGAGTCGTGAAAAAGAATCCATTCAACCCAAATCCCTAAGAATTTGTTCCGAGATCCCGACGCATCAGCTGCGAGTCCTCCATTCGATATTGTCCATCAACTCTTTGAACCAATCAAGTAGAGATGGAGCCCGGCTTGATTTCCAGAACCTCGGGATCACAGCACAAGCAGCCGAGATGCAAAAGCGGAGAATATCCCTCTTCTGTAGCCCAATAGGATCCTGGAAAAATGGATAACATTGCCGATTCTGGGCAGTAATTCGGCTTGTTTACCTGTTATCCGGGCGTATGCATTGAAAACCTCAGACCAGAACCGCCGGATTTCCCCACAACTCCACCAAATGTGTATCATTGTACCCTTCTCTTCCCCACAGCGCCAGCAGGTATCAGGGGTTCCAGGGAACATGTTCCGGAGTGTCGTCAGGCACAAGTACCATCTAGTGAGCAGCTTATAGCTTCTTTCTTGTGCAGAACAAGCGCTAGCTAGTGAGTGAGTAAATATAAAGCATTTCTGCCAATTAGCTTCTGAAATGCTACACCCCAATTCCCTCTCCCAAGCACGTTGGAAGTAAAGGGTGCCCTGCTCTCTCATGGACCCTAAGGCCTGGTATAGAACTGATTTTGCGCCTCGGTGGAGCCTCCAGTTGGAATAACCTCTCCAATACGTTGGGCGTCAATCTTACCCTGCAAGAGTGGTCAGCTGAATATAAGTATGCTCTGTATTGGAGAAATTCGAATCACTTAAGAGGTCTCGTAGGTTCTTTGAGTTGTAGCTCTGCCATCGGGGGCAAACCCCCATGGACAGAGTCTGTCCTACTCGGGTGTCATCCACAATCCGCCAACATAAAAATCTCTGCCTGTCAAATCTGGGTGGGAAAGATGGGTTGGAAAAAAGGGGAGTCAAAGGGCTAAGTCTGTCGTTTAAGCGGAGGGTTTTCGTCACTAGGTGCCATACCTTCAAGGTGTTTCTGGTCATGTCTGTCAAAGGTACTAGGTCTGTGGAGTCTTTAGGGGAAATCCAAAGCAGGTGTTTCAGCGGAATCCCCAAACCCTCTTGCTCCACCCCTACCCATTTCTTGGAGGACGCATGATAATGCCAATCTAGAGCTCTAACAAGAGAGGAAGCCACAAAGTACGCTCGTATGTTGGGTAGTCCAACCCCTCCTCTGGTCTTGGGCAAGGATAGGATATTCATTCGCAATCTGGACCTCTTGCCCCCCTAGACAAATCTAAGGATCATAGATTGCATTTTGGAGAGGAAGCCTCTATCCAATAGAACAGGAACTGTCTGAAAAGTATATAAGAGTCGGGGCAAGACATCCATCTTGACTACGTTTATTCTCCCGAACCAGGATAGCTTTAATTGTCTATAGGAGGTAAATGCCGATTCCGTGTTAGTCAAAAGGGGTTGATAATTTAAATTGAATATTTGTTTAAGATCTTTTGGTATAAGGACTCCCAAGTACTTAATGGCTTCTACTTGCCATTTAAATGGGAACTGTTTAGATAGAGAGAAACCAATTCTCCAGGCAAAGAAATATTGAGTGCCTCGGTTTTGGAGCAATTCACTTTAAAGTTGCTCAATTGTCCAACTGTTCAAACTCCATTAAGACCGAAGGGATGGAGACCAGGGGCTGGGAGATGTAAAGTAGCAGGTCATCTGCAAATAAGGCTAATTTGTGATGACTCTGTCCCAGCTTGACCCCATGGACGCATTCATTGGACCTAAGTGCAAAATATTTAACTATTATAGTGTCAATTCAAAAATCACCAAGAACACAATCAGTCATTTTTTCACAATTGCCCGTCAATAGTTTGAATTTGATATAAAGAAACATAATCTTGTAACATCTCAAATGAAAGCTGTTAACGTTCTGAGTAACATGATGCCTCTCCCACTTCATTATCTTATTTCTAGCCTGAGATAAAAAAAATGTAAAGTCATACCAGGCCAAAATTCACCCTTTTTTTAAACTTTAAAAATCTGTAAAAAATTAACTGATGAAGAAAAAAATTCTAAACTTTTAATTTCTAATTAACTAAAGTAGTACTTCATAAAGGAAAAAAAAAAAAAATCTAAAGACGTCAGGTAAAAAAAAATATTCATATTTAGATCACTTGATATGGAATGACCCATTGACGCTATTACTAGTAAAATATGTTAAAATATGATCCCATTGCGATCCCAACTTGAAATTTGGTACAGATGTGGCTAAGAGCAAAGCAGACACATGGGCAGTTTTTGAAATATTTAAAGCGCGCCGATTTTTCGGAAATGCGTTTTAAACGTTTTGCGCTTGCGATCACATGGGTGAAATATTAACAAAGATCCTCTTGTGACATATCTGATGAAAGCCTGGACAGTTCTGAGTAGATTGGTGTTTATTTTGTTTCTCTATCTTATTTCTAGCCCGAGATATGATAGAAAATGTAAAGCCATACCAGGCCAAAATTCGCACTTTTTTAAAACTTTAAAAATCTGTAAAAAATTAACTGATAAAGAAAAAAATTCAAACTTTTTTTTTGTAATTAGACAAAGTTGTTCTTCATATAGAAAAAAAAAATTAAAAAATCTGAGGACGTCAGGGAAAAAAAATATTCATTTTTGGATCACTTGACATGGAATGACCCATTTACAGGTTGATGTATTTGCCCCTGACAATTGCCCCTGGTCCCCTGTGCACTCCTCTCCCCATGCTTTCCTGTCTGACCTGTGTGGCAGACGGCCGCTGATCATTGTGCCTCACTGTATGAGCCCAAAGCAGAACTCTATGGTCTCCTGCACCTCCTGCATTACACTTCCTGCAGGAGATCACAGAGTTCTGCTCCCGGCTCAGTACCGTCATGCAGGGGCGTGCATAGAAATCATGGGGCCCCATAGCAGAATTTCTAATTGGACCCCAACAAAACTAAATATTTGGCTGCGTCATATATGTGCACATCAAGACTTTTCAGTGCCTACAAAGTAATTTTCCTCACACTGAAGCCTCTAAATTCCCTTTTAATTGTCCCCATAAAGTACCCTCCATACAATGATGACTCCATTGTACCCCCCTCTACTACACCAACACAGTATGGTGACCCCCAACTGTGCCCCTGCACATGCCTTCCAAGCAGTAAAATGGACCTCCGCACAGTGTGAAGGCCCCCCAACACAGCCCTCCGCACAGTGTGATGGCCCCTGCACAAACCATCACACTGTATAATTGTTTCCATACCAGACAATGACCCTCAAATAGCTCTCCATAAAGTATAAAGGCTCCCTTGTGGCACCCCTACGGTTCGGTTGCCACAGGAACACCTGGTGCAGGGAGAGATTTCCATATCAGATAAACTTACATGCAACACCTTCCAGACCTGAAGGGGGAGCTCTACTTGCCAACCTCAGGCAAGGTCCCCTATAAATTCAGGCCCAGGGAAGGAGTTAGGCAGTTCAGTACGGAGCAGTACTGAGGAAGACACCTGGTGAACGGAGCCGCGCTAGGCCTGTACCAGAGGGAAGCCTAACCAGTGCAAGGGTCGAAGGCAAGGCGTACCAGAGACGGAGCTGGGGGTAGAGGAACTGTGGCGCCCCTGCGTCCAGGAGGCCACAAAGGGAACTGCAGCCAGGCAGGTAGGACATTGTTGCACACCAACACCCTGACAGCCCACACAACCCACGTGTAGAAGGAGTTAACATCCAGCCCTGAGATTAGACACTTATGAGATTGAGGGGTGGTGGATCAGAGGAGTGGGTTGGGCACAACCAAAGTCAGGTGACTTGACAGTATATAGTGAGGGGGAGGAGTGAAGGAAGTAGTAGGCCGGAGTGAGCCGAGCTGTAAAGACCCAGGAGTAGGCCGATGTGAGCTGAGATGCAAAGACTGAGAGACAAATCACACGTCCTGTGAGTGCAAGGCCTAGGAGCGCAGAATCCGTACTGAGCCAATGTGAGCCAGAGGGGAGAGAAAGCCCATCCGACGCTGATGCCACCAGGAGTGTGACAGAACAGAGAGGGACGGTGGAACCCATGCCCTAGACAGCAGCTAAAGCCACTGCTGCAGGCGGAGTAGCCCTCCTATATACCGAGAGAAACAGAAAGGAGAGAGCCTGATAGAGCCTCGTGCTGAGGACTGCTGGAGGCTGGGCTGAGTAGAGTGTCGGCTCTAGAGGGGACCGCAGTTTACCCGGGATCACCAAACAACACGATAGGGGACCACAGCTCCACGTTAGGGTCCCCAACCCAAAGGACAGGCAGCTCAGTGACAACCAGGAGGGCCCATACTGTCCAGCGCACCACACACCACCGTACAGACGGAGACCGTAGACAGCCCGGAAAGGACACTAAAGACTGTGTGAGGGGTCACAGAGAGAGAGAGAGGCCTGGCTGCAGAGTAAAGGGAACCCAGAGAGGGAGAATGTGCCCGTGTATTGAGAACTGTGCTTGAACTGTGTAACAACTGCAAATGACCTGTAACTTGCTTGAAGGAAACAAAGAGTAAAGACACGGAAAACCCTGAATTGGCCTCTCTTGTCAGTCTCTATCTGCAGACTATTCCTCCCATACAGGTTGCAGCAGATTCCCACCTGCAGAGCCACAAGCCTGTCAGCACCAGCAAGGAAGAGAAATCCTGCAGCGTCTGCAAGTAAGTGTGCTACAACTTCACCATAGACTTAACCCTTACTGCCCCGGGGGATACAGTTCTTCCCACTGGAAATACACCATCTCCGCTGCCATCACATCACCCCCGGAGGTTCTGCAGCATCACCCACCCATCACTGGACGCATCAAGTGGGTGGCATCACGACTGACATTTTCCCTGTAAATATAACCCCCTTTATTTGCAGAGCCCAGGACATGGTCCGGACCAAGCCACCCGTGACTTCCCCGGCACCATCCGGTCCGGTGCCGAGTACCCCCGTCCCGTGGGGCCCGACAAACCCATACCAGTTCACCCCAGAAAAGCAACCCGGACACCGGAGTCAGAGTCTGCACAGGATGAGTTGGCCTAGAAGAAAAGGCCGGAAGGCAAGGGAGACTTCAGTCTCCTGCCATACACTTGTAGCACAGAAATTAACAGAGCCATAGACCGCAGAGGAGCAGCGGTGCCGAACAGAAGGTTCTCACAGCCTGCTATACAAGTGAGGGACACAGGAGGGGTCAGGGCCAGGATTCAGTTCGGCCAAGACATATATACACACCACACACACACACACACACACACACTTCACAACCCCAACGGGTATGGAAATCCTGAACTGTCACCCGATCACCTGGACAGTACACTGGATATTGCCTTGAATCACCATCATTAGTAAAAGGTACCGAAACAAGCGTGTGTGTTAGTGTGTGTGTGTTAGTGTGTGTGTGTTAGTTATTGTGGGTCCTGATCCTGCCCTTAATATAGACTGGGTGCCATCATCTCCACATGACAAGCCGCCCTGCTGTGCGAGTTTTCTATTCATCACTGCCTCGGGGATCCCGCTCCACCTATTGGTAGCATTACCAACTAGCTGCCTCACCACCATCTTCAGATCTCTGCAGTAGCGCCGGTATCATTACCAGATACCATAGAATGCGTAATGAGACACTTTATTTTTTTCCCCTTTTTCAGCAACCACCAGGACCACAGGTCCAGGCACAGGCCGCCCGTGACATCCCCTAATAAATCAACACCTGGAACTGGGTACCCCACGGCCTTGGGGTGGGTCACCCTCATAGCCATCCACATATTATAATGGCCCCACAGTATTCTATATAGTATAAAGTGCCCACATAAGTCCTCCATATCGTATAATGCACTGCATAGTGCTCCATATATTATAATGCACCCCCAATGTCATCCATATCATATAATGCATCCCCCAATGTTCGCCATATCACATGTTAGGCTATGGGTTGAACTAGATGGACTTAAAGTCTTCCTTCAACATTAAAAACTGTTACTATGTTACGTAAGGCACCCCATAGTCCTCCATATTGTATAACGCACCCCCCTATAGTCCTTCACATAGTTTAATGCACAGGGATCACACACAGATCTTCTCTGCTCTCTGCTCCGTAAAGACTCCTGATCCTCCTGCATGCCATGCAGGAAGCAGTGCAGTGCAAGGGTCCTTTGGTGAGTCACATGACTGATGTCACCAAAGGTCCTTCTGCAATCATTGAGAGTGGCACGCTGGGGCTCCCTCAGCCCTGCCAGTCCTGCAGACGGGGGAGAAGTGCATGAGGGGGCCGGGGGCCCCTCGCAGGGGCAAATACAAAGCTCCAAGGGGGCTGCCTTGCTTGCACCGGCTCCACATGGCTAATGTGCTTAAGCAAAATTAGCCACGTGGACAGCTACTGGACCTTAGGGGCCCCAGCTCAATGCACGGGCTGCACATGCAAAAAGTCTGCCCCTGCTTATCCTTCCCCCAGCAAAGTCTATGAGAATTGTGAAGTGTTGTGCCGATGAGGCTTTTCCCCTTGTAGTTTTGGGGTCAGGACAAAAGAATGAGCTGTCATTTGTTTGCTGTGTTTTTCAGACATTGATAATAGTGGAAAAAAACAACACATGACCAGAAAAAAAACCAAAAAAACCCACACAAAAACTGCATGCTTTTTGTGGTGCATCTCAATTTTCTGCACCCAAAAAGTAGTATCAGCGCTTAGCCTAACACAGGGGTGGGGGAACTCTAGTCCTCGAGGGCCGCAAACAGTGCATGTTTTTCAGGATTTCCTTAGTATTGCACAGGTGATAACACAATCACTTGCACTGGTGATGATTCCAATCCCTGTGCAATACTAAGAAAATCGTGAAAACCTGAACTGTTTGCGGCCCTCGAGGACTTGAGTTCCCCACCCCTGGCCTAACAGGTACTATAGCTTGATGCACAATTCCATCCACTTTGGATAAGGAAATGGGTCCCTGCAGCTACACAGGATGCACCAGTGATATGTCTGTCCACGACTAATACTGCCCCCTATGTACAAGAATATAACTCATATGGTACCGCTACAGAATGGTGGAAACAACCAGGCAGATGAGAGAAATGTATCTTGCACCGCCAAATCAACCCGAGGTAGCGGCGTGTGAAGGCGTTTGTTGCCACCCGTCACTTGCGGCACCTGTTTCAGAGCAGTGCTCTAAAACAGGTTGATTTCTAGGCGATGGTAGCGGTCTGTAACGGCGTGTAAATAAGGAATAAGAGGGTTGTTTCGACACCTTGCTATCTACCTGGGGCGTGACACAGGCTCCGGGAAACCACCCCCCTTCAGCGATCATTGGAGGCAGCTCCTGCGTTGCGATTGGTAGTCGCTACACAGGGCGGCATATTTAAGGAGCTGACCAGTCACACAACACAATTGCTCGAGCGTCACTATTAGTCAGCCGCCTGCGGGCCCAATCATGATGTTCCTGCTTTGTCCTATCAGCGTACGAGCGTCTCGTAATCCACAATTCTGGCACGCCTAGGTTTTCCCTGCTGCCTTTGTTCCGCCCATATTACCTTGTTGTAGCGGCGTGTAAATGAGGTAAGGTGAGCTACAGAAGGTAAATTGTGGCACCCGGCGGTGTATCCAGAAATAGATGTAACCTACTGTAGCGCACCTTGTTGTGGCGTGTAAAGGTGGTGCGGGTACCGTCTTCAACCGTTTGTGCGTCCTCATGCACGTGAAGCACCCGGTTGTTTCCACCATCCTGTAGCGGCGTGTAAAGGTACCATTACTGACAAAGGTTTGTAGCTTCCTGATCCTGACATACTGGCAGGTTCCCCTTACTGTGAGTACTTTGTACAAGACTAACAGCTACAACACTGCCCCCTATGTGCAATACTAAACTATTATACTGCCCCAATGTACAAGAATAACTACTATAATATGCCCTATGTACAAGAAATATATAATACTGCCCCTATGTACAAGAATATAACTACTATAATACTGCCCCTATGTACAAGAATATAACTACTATAATATGCCCAGTACAAGATTAACTACTACAACACTGCTCCCTGTGTATAAGAATAAATTACTGTAATAATGCCCCCATATAACGGCTCTTATATGCACATTATAGGACACGATATACTGTGAGACGTGGGTTACGCCTCACTGAGACGTTCAGACGATGATGCGGGGGTCGTCATATCCCCACACACAGACAATAGTCCTCTCATGATCACAATGGAGGTCTCAGAGATCTTGAGACTGGAGAACACGGGATTGTCACATCGCCGGCATCTGCCAGACATGAATAGCGGAGGGCCACGTCCTACATACTGGACCATTGTGCAGTCACAAGGATGTCAGTGGTGGATCTGCATAATATAAGCAGACATGGTGCACAGCATCACTCTGTATACAGCTGCAGAGGAATTGTAACAAACCCTCAGCTGTGAGATATTACAATAACAACAGTATTCATTGATATAATTATGAAGGTTCCCATTCACTGACATCAAGCAGAGATCTCACACATATATAGGTCTGTATACTGCAAACCACTGACATAACTTGAAGCTCCTGGGCCTTGAAGAAAAAGCTCCAGGGGGGCCCCAATTATTGCAAATCTGCAATAGCATTAGTCTTTTCCTATAGGCGAAGGGACTTTTGGGGCCCCTAGGCTCCAGGGCCCAGGTGTTATTGTAACCCTTGCACCTATTGTAGTTACATTGGTGGACATGAGAACTAGTGAAGGTTTAGGTCACATAACTACAACATGGCAGCCAGAACATAATCACATCTCCCTAGGCTTCTTACCGAGCTGTTCCCCAGGATACGTCCTGACCACACAGGCTGCAGGCAATGACTAACAGCCACTAGGCCGCAGGTGGCTAAATTAGGCTTCACCTTTAATTACTAGTGCTGAGAGCAGGTGTAGTAGTATTAACCAATCATATCACAGCTTCTTTGCACATTGATCACAGCAACCAATCAGCTCACAGCTTTTATGCTTGTGCATTAGTTATAACAACCAATCAGCTCACATACATATCTCATGGCAGTTTAAGCAACCAATCTGCTGTCATGTTCAATAAATTGGCCATAATAACCAATCACTTGGCTACTTTCATTTTACTTCATATTGGCTATAGCAGCCAATCAGCTCACACCTTTCATGCTATGTGTTGGCCTAGTATGTTCAGCACATTGACCATAGCAACCAATCAGCTTGTAGCTTTAATGTTCTAGCCACTGACTAAAGAAATGAGAGCTGTAATGCGATTGGTTGCTATGGGCAACTGTTTCACTTTGTCAGCGCCATTTTCTTTTTATCACTATTAATGGCTATCTAATATAAATACACCTGTTGTTTTATTGCCCTTATCTGAGCAGGGCCTGAGTCTTGGGGCCATAAAATGGTGCAATGGTCTATACCAGTGATGGCGAACTCCAGGCCTCGAGTGCCACACACAGTGCAGGTTTTCAGGATTTCCTTAGAGTTTGACAGTTGGTAAATTGATTGGCAACTGTCAAATGCAATGGAAATCCTGAAAACCTGCACTGTGTGCGGCCCTCGAGGCCTGGAGTTCGCCATCACTGGTCTATACCTTGTTGCCCTCTAAGTGGTGCAAAACAGCAACTCCCAGGGCATACTGGGAGTTGTCTTTCTGCTTTATCCAAAGAGCTACTATTCTAATTAAAGGGATTTTATGAAAACAATGCCACTTACCATGCCACTTATAGTTGTAGCTTTGTCATGTCCCGTCTTCAGCCGGTGTGAAGATATATGTTGTATTCACAATATGTAGGATCTTTGCTTGCAGTCAGTGAATAAAAACACAGGTATATGCCCCAGTAGGCCTAAAATGGGTTTCTTCAATACACGGCCAACTATCCTTACGTTTTTCGGTGAGGTATGTACCTATGTTACAGGGAGGATACGTTCCCACCATGTTTCGGGGAGGGTACTTTCCTTTGTTTCGGGGAGGGTACGTTCCTTTCTTTCACACGCATGTCTGTTGGCTCCACATGGCAACATGTCCGTTTTTGGCCAGCATCACGGACACCACAAGGATACCACACGGACCGCACACTGATGTGATCCATGTGACACGTACTGGAGCAAACACATGTCACTAAAATAAATGGATTCTTAAACTTACCTGTCTCTGGCACTGCTGTCACACTCACTTCCGTGTCTCCGCCATTAAGCTCATGAATATTCACTGCACTGACACCAAGAGTGGTCCTGGAAACAAGAGGAACAGCAGCGCCGGAGACAGGCGAGTACACACAGTCATGCTGTCCATGTGCTATCCAGATGTCACACAGACAGCACACGGATGCATAAATCAGACCCTCACACGTGCATTTTTTGCACAGACCTGTGAATGGGGCCTTAGGCCGGACACACACACTATGGGAGATGCATGCGAGATACTCGCATGAGTCTTGCATGACTCACCTGCACGGCCTATCCCTCTCTGGAAGGAAGTGTGGAGCTGCAAAGAAACACATACAGCTGACACTATCCCATTTAAAGAGGCGGGTGCAGTCTTGGTTCAGTCATGTGAAACTCATGCGAGTAAAGACCCAGTTACACGCTACGATATCATTGCAACATCACCGGTTTTGTGAAGTTGCAGTGACGTCGAAACATTGTTGCGTGTGACACTTGGCAACAACCAACAATAAGTTCGTTGATCGTGGAAGAATGGCCAGGACCATTTGTTTATCGTTGGTCTCCCACTGGGTGGCCAGCATCGGCCTATGTGACAGCGGGAGACCAACGATCAGCGACCTCCCAGCGCTGCACTGTACACTCTGGGAGGCTGGTAACCAGGGTAAACATCGGGTAACTTAGCGCAGCGCTGCACTTAGTTACCCGATGTTTACCCTGGTTACCAGCATTCTCGCTGGTCTTGATCGCTGGCGAGTCTGCCTGTGTGTCAGCTCACCAGTGATCAGATAGCGATGTCCCAGCAATCCCCATCGTTGGTGGGATCGCTGGGACATCGCAGCATGTAACGGGGCCTTAACCCGCATGTTACTCGGATTGTGTGTTTCCATCCTCAGACCAATGTTTTTCTTTGGAGCTGTGCATAAATCCAATATTTTCCTTGGACTTAGTCTGTCCAAGGGGAAAAAAATTGCAGCATAACTGAGTTGCACCCAATTCAGATTGCCCTTGGCCACACAAGTCAGTGGATCTGTCAATGAAAAAATCAGACCGCACTCAGATGACATCAAAGTGCTTGATTTTCATACACTGATTAAAAAAAAAAATTCTCTATTGTATCAATCTTTTCCACATCTGAGAAAATCAGATCATATGCTGATCAGAGTAAGATTATCAGAATCGATTTGATTTTCTCGGGTGCCAATAATCCATTTGTCTGCTCCTCGGTTTATGGGAGCAGAAAGTCAAACTCGGAGCGGTTTATTTTAGAAGAAACAATAGAATTCAAATTTGCCCTTGCTCATCCCCGATGACATTAATTGCAAAAAGTGATGACCTCTTGCCGGCAATGTTGATCCAACCTACTTGGGCAGATTAGGATAGCTAGAAACGTAACGTATAAAAAAAACTGCTCCTCTTTTCCGACCAATATAGACCACAGTTTCTTAAAGGGGTAATCCTGCTCCACTTACATCCTCAACAGGAGGGGACATCAAGTCTCCAGATATTTGCCAGATTGGTACGTCAGATATCACACTCCTGTCCCATTCATTAGAATAGACTGATGCAAGACACGTGCCGCTCCCACACGTATGTCAGCAGATATCTGTAGATATATGGTCACCAGTAACTTATGCATAAAGCGGCCGTCACACGCTACGATAAATGGCTAGATATCGTTTAAGCGATCTGCGTTTTTATCGCTTAAGCGATATCGTTTTGGCATCGTTGCATGTAATCAAGCGATTTTACTATGTAAAATCTGCTTGATCGTGACATCGCAGATCTGAGCTCCGGAGCTCAGATCTTGCGATGAACGATTTAACGATCTACTTCATCGTGGTGTATAACACCACGATGAACGATCTCCCAGCGGCAGAGCCTATGCTGGGAGATGGTAACTATGGTACACGTCGGGTTACTAAGCGACGCGCGGTGCCTAGTAACCTGATGTGTACCATAGTAACCAGCGATCTCGCTGGTCCACATCGCTGGTGAGTCTGTGTGACAGCTCACCAGCGATGTGAACGATATTGTAAGCGAGCGCGCGTGCACGTGATCGCTTACAATATCGCTACCGATGTCGACATGTGTGACGGCCGCTTCAGGATGTCAGATTATCCCTTTAAATTTAGTAATATGTAGCTATTAGTGATGAGCGAGCACCACCATAGTTGGATGCTTGATACTCATAATAAGCAGCTGGACGCTTCCCGAGTACTTAATATAATGGAAGTCGATGGGAAACGAGCATTTTTCCAGATCTTCCAGAAAATGCTCGAGTTCCCCCTTGACTTCCATCCGAGCATCCAACTGCTCATTAGGAGTACCGGGCATGGTAGTGCTCGTTTATCACTTTTAGCTAGTGATGAATGAACTCTACCATGCCCGGAACTTGTAACGAGCAGTCAGACACTAGGACAGGCTAGACCTGTGAACAGAGTACAACAGTACTCCAGTTGCCCTCATCCAGCATCCAACTGCTTGTTACAAGTACCAAGCACCGAAACATGGTTTGCTCGCTCATCACTAGCTATTAGTGATGAGCAAGCACTACCATGCTGAGTAATTGTAACGAGCAGTCAGACTCTTGGATGTGCTTGACTCGTGTACAGAATACAATGGTACTCCAATGGTCCCCATCCGAGCATTAAACTGCTCATTAGGACACGAGCACCCAAGCATGGTAGTGCTCACCCATCACTAATAGCTAGTGATTAGCGAGCACTATCATGTTTTGATCCTTGGTACTTGTAACAGATGCTTGGATGGGGGTGACTGGAGTATCGTTCATGAGTCGAGCACTTTCAAACATCTGACTGCTCCTTACAAGTATCGAGCACCCAAGCAAGGTAGTGCTCGCTCATCACTACTAATAGCTACTGCTCTCCATAAATACAATGCCTTGGTTATAGCTAGTGTTGCAGATGTTTTCTATTGAAGTGAGTGAAGCTTAATTGCAGTGTGGACATGTGCGGCGCTATTTTTGGGAGTTTTGTTTTTCTTTTTTAATCCTGCAGTATTTTTTATTTGGAGTGAAGCTATTCATAAGTGAAGTAAATGAAATAAAAGCCAATTCCTTTGGGTGAGTAGAGAAAAAAGGTATACAGCACTGTCAGAGTAGTAAGGATATGTGCACACGTTTAGGATCTGTTGCAGTAGTTTCTGGACCATCTCTTGGCAGGAAAAAAGCGGCAGCAAAAATGTGCAGTTTTGGTGCAGATTTTTCCAATTCATTAGAATGGGTGAAATCTGCATTAAAAAAAGCTGCAAGAATTGGCGTGCTGCACCAAATCTGCAAGGAGAGAATACTAATCGTAACCATGAAACGTCAGGATTCTCATCGACTGTGCCGGAATCAGGACTCATTTCAGGTTTTGTGACAAATCTGTGCTCAAAAACGCAAAAAAACACACAATAAAAACGCAACATATGCAATTCAAATGAGCCAAGTTAACATAAAAAGTCTCACCTTGTGTGTGGGGTGTATGCAACATAGGGCGCAACAACATGATGCATTAGGGTATGTGCACACAATCCAGAAGCACTGTGTGTTGGATGCAGCACCTCCGGACCTGGGGGAAGCCACGGGTAAACGCAGGGTGAGCGCAGGCCGCCTGTGCCCACAATCTGTGTTCAGTGCAGGACGGCTTCACCCACTGGAGATTGCTTCAGACTCCGCAGCATTAAAGTAACATATTGCGGAGATGCAGAAGCCCAGCAACCCACACCGCAGGTGAAATAACGCTGCGGAGGGGAGAAGCACAGTGAGCTTGGGATTTCTAGAAATCTCATCCACTGTGCTTGTGCTGCACAATGCAGCATTTTGGATGCAGCATTAAGACATTGCGTCCAAAACGCTGCTAATCCTCATCATGTGCATGCTGCCTTAAGGACAGGGTGCCACGTCCTGGTCAGCTGTAGGCGTCCCTTCCCAGTAGAGATCCAGCTGAAAACAATAGTGGAGTGGTGAAACAGGCGGGTGATGTGGTGCTCCCAATGCAAAAGTATAAAATTGCCATATAAAAAACACAAAAGCTCCTTTATTTAAAATACGTGTTTCAGCTGCATCTCGCCTTCACCACCTGACACAGGCAGGATGCAACTGAAACATGTATTTTTAATAAAGGTCTTTGTTTTGTATTGTGATATTATACGTTTCACCTTTCATATTGCTGTGTGCATCAGTAGCGCCAAATCACCTGGTCTTTTACCCTTCCACCATAGATGAAGTAAAGGAGGGGTGCGATATTGCTGATGAAGTCACAAGTTTGTGCAAGAAAGTACTAGGCTTAGTTCACATGTCCAGTAACCGTCCGCTAGAATGGATCCAGCAGCAACTTCTTTAGTCCGTTTTGAAAAAAAAAGAGAATTTTGTTTACGTACCGTAAATTCTTTTTTCTTGAATCATCAATGGGAGACCCAGACAATGGGGTTTAGGGCACTGCCCTCCGGAGGCCACACTAGGTACTACAAGAACTGTAGACACCGCCCCCTCCGCTTATAAACCCCTACCGCAGGGAACATCCTCAGTTTGGTCCATAAGCTGCGAGGAGACAACAGAAAACCACACCCGAAACCTCGGGAAGACACCGTGAACAGACGGTTCAACAACCCGGATGAACTGCCCCAACAGGGGACAGATCAACCGTAACATACAACGGAACACTGGGTGGGTGCTGGGTCTCCCATTGATGATTCAAGAAAAAAGAATTTACGGTACGTAAACAAAATTCTCTTTTTTCTGATCATCATAATGGGAGACCCAGACAATGGGGATGTCCTAAAGCAATACCCCAGGGCGGGAAAAAGTTCCTCAAATGACGTTTGCATACACGGTCCCCTTTCAAAGGTGGGCAACCGCCGCCTGGAGGACCCGCCTGCCCAAACTTGCCTCCGCAGAGGCATGGGCATGCACCATATAATGCTTAGAGAAGGTGTGCAGGCTAGACCAAGTGGCCGCCTGACACACCTGCAGAGCAGAGGCGCGATGTCGCAAGGCCCAGGAGGCACCGACAGCTCGTGTCGAGTGTGCCTTCAAGCCTACCGGAAGAGGCAAACCAGAAGAACGGTAAGCCTCTTGAATGGGTGCCTTGATCCATCTGGCCAAGGTTGATTTTGACGCCGCTGACCCCTTACAGCGACCCGCCGTCAGTACGAACAAGGAGTCCGAACTCCGGAAGGAGGCAGTTCTGGACACATAAATGCGTACAGCCCGTACGAGGTCCAGAGTGTGGAGGTCGCGCTCAATCTGATGAACAGGAGCGGGACAAAATGATGGGAGCACAATCTCCTGGTTCAAGTGAAAAGTGGAGACCACTTTTGGCAGGAATTCCGCCCGCGGGCGCAACACCACCTTGTCTTGGTGAACCACCAGAAAAGGTGACTTGCACGAAAGTGCCGCCAGTTCAGAGACCCGCCTCAGGGACGTAATCGCCACCAGAAAGACCACTTTCTGTGACAAATAAGAAAGAGAGACTTCTCTCAATGGTTCAAAAGGTGGTTTCTGCAAAGCCGCCAAGACCATGTTGAGATCCCAAGGGTCCAGTGGTCGCCTATACGGCGGAACCACTCGAGACACCCCTTGGAGAAATTGACGAACCTTTGGGAGGAGCGCCAAGCGCCTGTCGATCAAGACAGACAGCGCTGATACCTGACCCTTCAGAGAACTGAGGGAAAGGCCCAACTCCAAACCTGACTGCAAAAAAGCCAATAGGGTCGGAATGGACAAAGGCCAAGGTACATGTCCCCCAGAGGAGCACCAGGCGAAAAAGACTTTCCACGTTCTGTGGTAAATCTTCCGCGACGTGGGCCTTCTAGCTCTGTTCATGGTGGAAACCACCGCAGGGGAGAAACCCCTGGATGTTAAGAGCCAGGCCTCAAGAGCCATGCAGTCAATCTGAGGGCCCTGGAATTGGGGCGGAAGAAGGGGCCCTGCGCGAGAAGATCTGCGCGGTCTGGAAGAGCCCACCGGTGTCCGCCGGACAGTTGCCACAGATCCGGATACCAGGACCTCCTCGGCCAATCCGGAGCCACTAGAATGGCTGTGTGACATTCTGTTTTGATTTTCCACAGGACCTTGGGCATCAGCGCCAGGGGCGGGAAAACATATGGCAGGTGAAAAACTGACCAACTCAGGACTAGAGCATCTGCCCCCAGAGACTGAGGGTCCCACGATCTCGCCATGTATTGTGGGACCTGATGATTCAGCCGGGAGGCCATCAGATCCACATCCGGGGTCCCCCATCTGATGCAGATGTCCCGGAAGACGTCCGGATGGAGAGACCATTCTCCGGCGTCCATCCCCTGTCGGCTCAGGTAATCTGCCTCCCAATTCTCGACACCTGGGATGTAGACTGCGGAAATCAAGCAGCTGTTGGCTTCCACCCATGATAGAATGCGGTGGACTTCCGCTAGAGCCTGAGCACTCCTGGTTCCTCCTTGGTGATTTATATAGGCGACAGTCGTCGCATTGTCGGACTGAACCCGAATCGGTTGTCCGGATAGGAACACCCGAAAGGCCAGGAGTGCCAGATAGACCGCCCTGAGCTCCAGAACGTTGATCTGCAACGTTGTCTCTGAACGTGTCCAGAGACCTTGAGCTCTGTGGTGTAAGAACACCGCGCCCCAGCCCTTCAGGCTGGCGTCGGTGGTCACCACTAACCACGATGGCTTCAGGAAGGATCGTCCCTTTGACAAGTGACTCGGCTGAAGCCACCACTGCAGAGCATCCCTGGTCGGCTGTGAGATGACCACCAGCTGATTCAGAGAGGACGTCCTCTTGTCCCACCTCTGGAGGATTTCCAGTTGCAGAGGACGGAGGCGAAATTGTGCGAAGGGCACCGCCTCTATTGCTGCCACCATGCGTCCCACCAGCTTCATCAATACCCGTAGGGATGAATGAGGTGATTCGAGGAGATCGCGTACTCCTGACTGGATGGCCAGTTGTTTGGCCCGTGGTAGGGACACTAGAGCAGAGTCCGTGTGGAAGTCCATGCCCAGGTAGGTCAGTGACTGGGTTGGAACCAGGGTGGACTTCTGGATGTTGAGAAGCCACCCGAACTGCTCCAGAGACTGCATGGTCGCCTGCAGGCTTCGCTGACACAGGTGTTCCGATGGCGCTCTGACCAGTAGGTCGTCCAAATAAGGAATGACGGCGTGTCCCTGCGCATGCAGTAAGGCCATCATTGATGCCATCACTTTCGTGAACACCCGGGGAGCCGAGGCCAACCCGAAAGGCAGCGCCACGAATTGGAAGTGCTCCTCCCCCACCGCGAATCTCAACCATCGTTGATGAGACGGTGCAATGGGTATGTGAAGGTAAGCGTCGCGGATGTCTATGGACGCTAGGAAGTCGCCCTGCGACACAGCCGCGATCACGGAGCGCAGGGATTCCATGCGGAACTTCCGAACCAACACATGGCGGTTGAACAGCTTGAGGTCCAGAACCGGGCGGAAGGAGCCGTCCTTCTTCGGGACGATAAAGAGGTTGGAGTAGAAACCCCTGAACCTCTCCCCAGTGGGCACTGGGACCACCACTCCGTCTCTGCGGAGTCCCTCCAACACCAGATAAAAAGCCTGAGCCTTTTCTGGAGATGGGACAGACCGATGGAATCGGTGTGTGGGTTGTGATGACAGCTCTATCCTGTATCCTCTTGAGGACTACGTCTCGAACCCACTGATCTTGGATGTGGAGTCGCCATTTGTCTTGAAATTGAGACAGGCGACCCCCAACCTGTGGGGAGGCAGGAAGAGAGAGCGAGTCATGCGGAGGTGGGTTTGGGAGCGGCAGCTGTTGTACCTGCCGACTTCTTCTGGCGACTCTTGGGACGCCACTGCTGAGAAGGTTTGGCCCCACGTTCCGCACGAGCGGAAGACGCTGACGGCTGTGAGCTGGGACGAAAGGACCACTGTTTAGGATTCCTTTTCACAGTATACCTAGGCTTAGGTCTGTTCTGTGGAATCTTGGACTCCGTAGAGTCTTTGATCAACTTGTCCAGCTCGGCACCAAACAGCCTGTCACCAGAGAAAGGAAGATTCTGTAGAATCTTTTTTGACGTGGCATCTGAGTCCCATAGACGTAGCCACAACAATCTGCGGATCGCTATCGCATTGGCCGAAGCCACAGCTGAGCGAGTGGCAGTCTCCAGGGACGCCGTCCTGGCATAATCTGCATAGGCTTTTGCCCTCTCTGTAAGTGCCAGGACTTCAGAGTTGAAACCTGCTAGGTCAGCAATACCATCCAGACAGGATGTGATCGCCTGCAGGGTCCAGACCGCAGCAAAACTCGGGGCAAATGACGACCCCACAGCCTCATAAGACGACTTGGCGAGTTGTTCGACCTGTCTGTCTGTCGCATCCTTCAGTGAGGAGCTGTCAGAGGCAGAGAATAGGGAGCGTGCAGCAATCCTGGTCATGGAAGCGTCCACTTTCGGGGACTGCGACCACTCCTGAAGCACCTCCTGAGGAAAGGGAAAGCGGTTGTCCTTGGATTTGCGGACATAACGCCGTCCAGGGTGTACCCTGGGAGCTCTAACCACCCTTTCAAAGTTAGTGTGGTCCAAAAAGGCACCACATGGTCTAGCCTCAGGTTGTAACCACTGATAGACCTCCTTCGGGTGAACGGTTGTCTCCTGAGGGGGTAACCCGAGACGTAAAGTCTCGTTGATGGAAGACACCAGATCCTCCACCCCTTCAGCTGGTTCAGACACCGACCCGAGGGTTGAACCCCCATCATCCTCGTCACCATCAGAGTGACGCTCCTCCTCAGAGAGGATCTGGAGCTCGGGTGAATCATCACGGCGAGCCCGCTTAAGGGGTCTCACGGTGGAAGATGGAGACACCCGGGGGTAGCTTGAAGGAGTAGCTGGAGCATCCAGTCTCCTTGTTAGTGCCTCCAGGGATTGCGACATGGAGGACAATTGGGACAACATAGAAGCATTAATCTCGCTTTGTTTTTCCCATGGCCCTGGGATCACCTGAATCTCAGGGTATAGCACCGGAGCTGCTGACTCAGCAGTGACAGTCCGGGCGTCTGGACGTCCGCAATTATTGCAGGACCCCTCCACCAATGTCCCTTTGCATGTAGCACAGACAGGTGTGGTACTGGCTGCCTTAGCAGCGCCTTTCTTCCCTGAGGACATACCCACGGTAGGGGAATATCAAACAGGAGAAAATACACCGGAAACCGGTGGCTTACCGACCGCTGCACAGCGGTGGTGAAGGGAGCGGTGTGTGTGTGGCCTCCGCGAGGTAAGAAGACCTGGTCTCCCCTGGAGTGCAGCAGAGCAGTCTCCAACGATCCCAGCAGGAAAGTGAGGGGAAAAGATGGCCGCCGCTGTAGAAACAGAGGGCGGAGCCGAAACACGCGGGAAGCACACACACACGCCCATCCAGGTCACATGGGCCGCTCCACATCTCTCCCGGCCGCCATTACAGTAATGTAAGCGCCGGAGCCCGCAGCGCGGGAGGTATTAAACATAAATACCCAGGCTCACAGACAAAGTCTGAAGCCCACAGCCGCAGCCCCTGTGTCACACAGGGCGGTCAGCCAGGGTGACCCCAGCACAGGGTACACCGCCAGAACCGCGGACCCTAAGGCAACGCGCGGTCTGAGTGTCATGAACACACTAGTGTCAGACACTACCCCCAGGCACACCGGAGACACCGAAGTATCTCAGTGCCGGTCCGGTCTGTAAGCACCATAACATGGGAGGCCTCGGACGGGGGTTCAGCACCAGTCCGGTCTGTAAGCACCATTTAGGGAGGCCTCGGACTGGGCTGGCTCTAGTCCGGTCTGTAAGCACCATTTAGGGAGGCCTCGGACAGAGCTGACTCCAGTCCGGTCTGTAAGCACCATTTAGGGAGGCCTCGGACGGAGTGGAGCTGTGCAAGGCTCCTATCTCCCACTTCTCAGAGCCCCCCGGGGGGATGGGAAGGAGCACGGCAGCGTACCGGGAGACACAGTGTGCCCAGGCACTAGGCCCTCCGGTACCTCGACCTGCGTGTTCCCCGAAGGTTAACAGGGAGACTGCCGGAGGTCCCTAACTGGGACCTTCTTTACCTTGTCTTCATACGCCATCACGTAAGCTGTGAGAATGCAATGAAGTGCAAGCAAAGCGTGTGGTACCTCCGAGCACACTAAGTTTAAAACTGAGGATGTTCCCTGCGGTTGGGGTTTATAAGCGGAGGGGGCGGTGTCTACAGTTCTTGTAGTACCTAGTGTGGCCTCCGGAGGGCAGTGCCCTAAACCCCATTGTCTGGGTCTCCCATTATGATGATCAGAAAAATTATTTTTTTGCTGGATCCATTTTTTTTTTTTTAAACATTGGGAGTCAATGCAAAACAGATCCGTTAAAGGGAATCTGTCGCAAGGATTTTGCTACCTCATCTGAAAGCAATATAATGTAGAGACAGAGCCCTTGATTCCAGCAATGTGTCACTTATTAAGCTGATTGCTGTCATTTTCATAAAAATTACTGTTTTCTCTGCTGCAGATTTAGCAGTTCATGAATATGCTGTACTAACTGGCAGCAGGACAAGGAGTCCTCTGATGATAATCTCCTGCATCTCAATGAATTAGAAGATCATCTAAAAGTTAATTAATTTCAGTAGTTCAATACATAAAGTGACACACATATATTATATAGAGTCATCACAGAGTGATCCATCTCGTGTTTATTTATGTTAATGTTGATGATTATGGCTTACAGCCAATGAAACCGCAAAGATTATTATCTCAGAAAATTAAAGTAGGGAGGATGAAGGGTTAAAAACTGTGCTGCCATAGTCCACAAGACATCAAAGGGTTACTATAATATTGATTTATTAGTCAACGCATTTCATGGCACCATGAAACAAGATATTGATTTGCCTGAGGAAGGGGCCAGGGAGCCCTGAAACACGTTTATATTCACCCTTTGATGTCTCATGGAATACAGCAGTGCAGTTTTTAACCCTTCATTCTTCCTACTCTATATGCACCACGCTGGGGACTGCAGCAGCCGTGATCTGCTTTTATAGTGGTTGTGACTCTCACAACCACACAAGGTGAAGCCTCTGATACCTACTCAGGTCATATTTTATCTCTCAGACCCTTCATTCTTCCTACTTACATTTTCATTGGCTGTAAGCCATAATTATCAACATTAACATAAATAAACACTTGAAATAGATCACTCTGTGTGTAATGACTCTATATAATATATGTTTCACTTTATGTATTGAATTATTATTCATTTTTATAGCGCCATTTATCCCATGGCGCTTACATGTGAAAAGGGGCATACATAGACAAGCACAATAACCATGAGCAATACAAAGTACAGAAGGAGAGAGGACCCTGCCTGCAAGGGCTGACAGTCTAAAAATATACTGAAATAAACTAACTTTTGATGATATTCTAATTCATTGAGATGCACCTGCATGTGCAACTTGTATATCCTACCATCGGGTCCATTATGTCAAGATACAGTGCAGACATAGGTCCTCAATCTACATCTTATAGATAACATGCATGAATATGATGCTATGCAGTGACACTATACGGCAGCAAGATAAATGTACTTTATATATTGAATTAAATTACCTTCTTTGATATTCTAACTCATTGAGATGCACCTGTGTGAGTGCATGGTATGTTGACATAATGGACCCGATACTAGGAGGTAGAAGGTCCACATGGGTCCGTGCCACCTATGGATCCATGTGTACCAGTGGTATGTCATACCTTGCCCATCATTACTATGTCTCAGCACTGCACCCCTTTGGCCTGGTTCCTGCACTCATTGACTTCAGAAACTTAGCAGGCTCCATCTTGGCATTGAGAACCAATCTTCCCTCATAACAATACACAAGACACTTTTTTTTGTTCATTTGTTTTTATTCCCTTCTAAAATTGCCACCGTTTCCGACAGTCACAAACAGATTTTGGGATATTACTTGCGGCACCTGTGACGCACCCTCGCTCGCTGTCCTTGGAACATGCCGTATAGAATCTTCAATAAATATAGAACTACATCGCCCGAGTTATGTACAAATATCTCAGGCCCCAAAAAATATTATGTTTACAAATCTATATACAATAAAAACAAACAAAAAAAAATGTAAACAGTCACAACGTCAACAATAAGAACAGCGGGGGCGGGGCTGGAGTCGGGAGGAGCGGGGAGGGAGGGGCTAGGCTAAAATTAAGTGTGCTTTAAAATAATGTGCGGGGGCGATCAAAGAGAGAAAAGCAGTGGTCTTATGAGAAAAGTACCCGTGTATCAAACTGATCGATGCCCATCAAGCGAAGGGAAGAGGGCTGGGCCTGAAAGTGCTCTTAACGTACTGTATATGGAGGCGGAGACTGGATGACTTAGGTTTCTCATTGTACCAAAAAACCTTGCTATTTTTTGACCCTTACAAGCCACCATACAAAAGTGGAAAAACATGGCTGCTTTCTTTACAAAAAAACAAAAAACAGCGCCCCTTCTGTCTGTTGGTTGAGCTGCAGCTCCAGATACAACCTGTACACATGTTTATTCTAGTGCTGTACAACCTTTTTAAAGGGGTTCTTGCATTTGGTCCCTGGTTAACTGTAAAATGCATATTTGGTCTTAAAGGGATTCTGTCAATAGTTTGGACCCATCAGCTCTAGTTTTAATCTTCCCTGAGACATGATCACCGGTGCTAGGAGGCTGGTCCTTAATTATTAAGGTCCTGCATTCTATGCACATAAGGCTCTGCAGACTCTTAACATTGATGGACAGAACAAAGGAGCGTGGAAAGTCCAGAGCACTTGAAGGGACCGCCCACTGAACACTTGTGGGGGAGATTGAAACATGAATTCATCAGTCATGAAACAAGGATGATCATCAACCTAGGTATGCTTTCACTGCTCTACCCCTCACTCATCTAGCACAGTTAGCAGTTTAGAGGGGTCAAACCTGCTGGCAAACTCCCTTTAAGATGCATCCTGTACACTGGAAGCCATAACAAAGTGTCCATATATCACCCTACGTACTGACGGATCTATATAGGATGTCTCCATGTAGTTTAGCTGTGGGGTAAACAAAATTAAAAAAAAGAGGCCAAAAATGATCAAAGCATCAACCAATCAGATGATATTATCAATACCCTGCACAATACGGGGCCCGAGAGCCACGTCACATATCTGCACAATGCTATGGGGGCTCAAGGTAAAGCGACGATGTACTGGGGTGAACCCAGAGCAATCTGAAATTAAAGGGATATTCAGTTTCCGCTCATTTCCGTATCAGGAGGTTAGGAGATCTGTGATCTGTATCAAGTGACTTGACCTCTTCTGCGACATTCACCTCCCTATGCAGAAATGAGGGGAACCCCATAAGTGTGGAAGCAGCCATATCGAGGCCTTTAAGTAGTATAGGCAAGAACATATCATGATGAGCTTTCTTTACATATCTTATACTCCATTCACACCCAGAGCTGCGACTCGTTGACCTACCCATGGAACTTGCAAGCAATGAAAGGGCATCGTAGACGACTGCCCAGTGCCTGGTGTAAACAACTTCTCCCACAATGCATTGCAGCAGCAGAATTTTGAATGATGCTCTCGATGCGACTGGAGTATAACTCACAATATAAGTCATAATTCAAAGTCCCTCTATAGTATGGTGGTGGATAATGGAACAATATGGTATATTATCCAGGAGATAATGCATAGCAAAATCGACAATCTGACCTGCACTTTTTGAAATAAATGGGTACAACGCCGTGTAACATCTATGTACATGTCAGGGCAGGTTTAACGCTATTAGGCATCCACAGGAATAGAGGCACAGAACAACAGGTGAGGGGATGGGGAGGTAAATACAGTATTTTTTTCCCCACAGCCCTGTTGGTGACCCCCAAAGATGTTACACTGTCAACACTGTTAAAAGGTGGTGAGGAGGGGGAGAGAAAAGCAAATATAGTACACATTCTGATTGACACAAGCCGAGCTGCAACCCTGTAATATAGATCTGAGGTGGGAGAAAAGAGAGAGGGAAGAAAAAAAGGAGGCTCTGGATCGGAGATCCCAAAGCCTGGTGCATCCTTCGCAGGTGTGGGAACGCCATCGACCGTCCGCCGGTTCCACCTGCCGCGTCGTAGAGCCCTTGGAGGGCGAAGTGTGAGGACAGTACATACTTATTTTGAAGGTATGAGTGGTTGTGCCAAGCCTCCAGCATGATAACACAGCCATTTCACAGCACTACAGCAAACCGGGACATGAGAAAGGAAGAAGTCGCGGAAGCCGAGTCCCAGGGGTTACGAAGCATCCAAAATGGCGGCAGCGGAGAGAGTATATTGCGCAGCCTCAATTCCAGCTCAAGTAAATATAGTTGAACCCCTTTTCCTGTCCCCCGGTGGGAGCGGCGTCTCCTCCCTCCAAAAGGCAGTGAACAGGTTAAAGTGAAGCAAAATCTGTCCTTTTTCAGAAACCGTGAATGTGAAGGTCCAGAGTCTGTTCTCAGGGTCCTGTGCTCATACACTGAGGGGAAGCAGCCCGGGGGGAGACGCGGGCCGTGATCCGAGGATTCCCGGGGGGTCGTAACCGTTCATTGCCCTGCAAGAAGAAATTACAGAATATTAATATGGAGACTTACAGAGGAACTGATAAATTGGATGCCATGTGGATAGGAAATCAATTCTATCACTGTCCCTGATAAAAGGGACACATTTCAAGTTTGTGGATCTACCCTATGAAAAGAATACTGAATGGGACATAAGTCACATTGTACACCCACTGCTGCCAACATAGCCTGGCAGCTCCTCACTGTCGCTCCTGCTAGCTGCTGAATCTCTGCCCACCTAGCCTGACAGCTCCTCTGTGCCCTCCTCCCTACTGCTGAATCTCTGCCCACCTAGCCTGACAGCTCCTCCGTATCCCTCCTCCCTACTGCTGAATCTCTGCCCCCTGGACCTCCTGACCACTGCCTATGTATCCCCCTCCCTGCTGCTGACTCTCTGCCCACCTAGCCTGACAGCTACTCTGTGCCCCTCCTCCTACTGCTGAATCTCTGCCCACCTAGCCTGACAGCTCCTCTGCGCCCCTCCCCCTGCTGCTGAATCTCTGCCCACCTAGCCTGACAGCTCCTCTGTGCCCCTCCTCTCATGCTGAATCTCTGCCCACCTAGCCTGACAGCTCCTCTGTGCCCCTCCTCCCTCTGCTGAATCTCTGCCCACCTAGCCTGACAGCTCCTCTGTGCCCCTCCTCCATCAATGCTGAATCTCTGCCCACCTAGCCTGACAGCTCCTCTGTGCCCCTCTCTTCATGCTGCAATCTCTGCCCACCTAGCCTGACAGCTCCTCTGTGCCCCTCTTCTATCAATGCTGAATCTCTGCCCACCTAGCCTGACAGCTCCTCTGTGCCCCTCCTCCATCAATGCTGAATCTCGGCCCACCTAGCCTGACAGCTCCCTCTGACCCCTCCTCCATCAATGCGGAATCTCTGCCCACCTAGCCTGACAGCTCCTCTGTGCCCCTCCTCCTGCTGCTGAATCTCTGCCCACCTAGCCTGACAGCTCCTCTGTACCCCTCCTCTACTGCTGAATCTCTGCCCACCTAGCCAGACAGCTCCTCTGTGCCCCTCCTCATCAATGCTGAATCTCTGCCCACCTAGCCTGACAGCTCCTCTGTGCCCCTCCTCCATCAATGCTGAATCTCTGCCCACCTAGCCTGACAGCTCCTCTGTGCCCCTCCTCCATCAATGCTGAATCTCTGCCCACCTAGCCTGACAGCTCCTCTGTGCCCCTCCTCCATCAATGCGGAATCTCTGCCCACCTAGCCTGACAGCTCCTCTGTGCCCCTCCTCTATCAATGCTGAATCTCTGCCCACCTAGCCTGACAGCTCCTCTGTGCCCCTCCTCCCTGCTGCTGAATCTCTGCCCACCTAGCCTGACAGCTCCTCTGGCCCCTCCTCATCAATGCTGAATCTCTGCCCACCTAGCCTGACAGCTCCTATGTGCCCCTCCTCCATCAATGCTGAATCTCTGCCCACCTAGCCTGACAGCTCCTATGTGCCCCTCCTCCATCAATGCTGAATCTCTGCCCACCTAGCCTGACAGCTCCTCTATGCCCCTCCTCCATCAATGCTGAATCTCGGCCCACCTAGCCTAATTGACAGCTCTTTGGTGTCCTTCCTTTCCTACGGCATCTCCACTGATGTAGCCTGTGTGACAGCTTTTCAGCCTTGGTCCTCCTTTTGTGCAATCTCTGGCCACCAACCCTAAGTGACCGCTCCGGAGTGTCTCTCTTTGCCTGATGAATTTTTAGCTATCCTAGCCTGACAGTGTCACCTCTAGTGCTGAATCTGAGAGAAGCTCAGTGTCCCCCTTGTCCAGCTACTGAATCCCCACAAACCAATCCTGACAGACAGCTCCTCAAACTCAACGTTCCCTGCTGTTAAATCTCTTCTGACTAGCCCGACTCCAAAGCTCCTCAGTGTCACTCCTACCTCCTACCAAACCTCTGCCCATCTAGCCCCATTGACAGGGTTGGTGTCCCTCCTCCATGCTGCTAAATCTCTGAACAGCTTGACAACACAGTTCCTCATGTGTCCCTCCTACCTGCTGCATCTCCACTCTCAAATCTTTATAATGCTGTATATCCACCCTCAAACCCTTATCTACAGATGGTAAGTGCCCCTTCTTCCTGCTGTCAAATCCCTGCACACCTAACCTGACTACAGCTCCTCAGTGCATCTCCGTCCTGCTACTGAATCCATGCCCACCTAGACTGACTCCACAGCTCCTCAGTGTCCCTCCTCCCTGATGCTGAATCCCTGCCCACCTAACCTGACTCCACAGCTCCTCAGTGTCCCTCCTCCCTGATGCTGAATCCCTGCCCACCTAACCTGACTCCACAGCTCCTCAGTGCCCCTCCTCCTGATGCTGAATCCCTAGCCCACCTACTTGACTCCACAGCTCCTCAGTGCCCCTCCTCCCTGATGCTGAATCCCTACCCACCTAACCTGACTCCACAGCTCCTCAGTGCCCCTCCTCTCTGATGCTGAATCCCTACCCACCTAACCGACTCTACAGCTCCTCAGTGCCCCTCCTCCCTGATGCTGAACCCCTACCCACCTAACCTGACTCCACAGCTCCTCAGTGCCCCTCTCCTATCCCCTGATAGCCCTGGAGTAATCCCTGCCCACCTAGCCTGACTCCACAGCTCCTCAGTGTCCCTCCTCCCTGATGCTGAATCCCTACCCACCTAACCCGACTCCACAGCCACTCAGTTCCCCTCTGCCCTGCTGCTGAATCCCTACCCACCTAGCCTGACTCCATGACTCCTTAGTGTCCCTCCTCACTCCTGAACCCTGGTACATACATTTGCTATCCTTAAAAGTCTAAAGTTAAATTAGTGGTTGTACTGGCTTCCTCCCATAATTCAATATGTGGTCCATTCTATCTGTGGTTCTTATTTGTTACCGACCTCAACATACTATGATTCAACCTACACAAAACAAGGCACCGAATACAGACTGGATAGAGCGCTTTTCGGGGAGTTCTGCACCTGCATTATAACAGAGCACTCTGTATACATGTATATACTTTATACTCGAGGTAAGCATAGGACATAGGTAAATGGTTACAGGAGTGGGGGATGAGCGTCCTGATCTGTACACAAAACAAGGGATTGGAAAGGCTGTGCTCTTAAAATGAGGTGTGTGGAAACCTTGATTTTCACCCTTGGATATTGCGGTATTAAAAAAATAAAATAAATAAAAATGCATGATTTATTAAATTTGAGGTGAGGGGGCGCTGTTGCATTGTTACCTATAGAAATAAGGAACTGCAGTCAGTGGTGAAAAGTGGTACTGCAAGAGACTGAAAGGATTTGGAGGAATTTTCCTTTTTTTTTTACCCTGTGACGTGCTGCAGCTGGTGAAAGAAGTTTGTTTTCTAATTATACACACACATGCGAACATACACACACATGCCTGTCCACAGACGCACCTACTGAGCCTTTAAGGCTTTTATTTTTCCCCAAGGCAGCAAGACTATTATGTAATGAGAGCGGCCACGGTCACGTTGGAGGCACGACTCTCGATTCCCAAGCCTGGTGTCAACCTGACAATCCTATTACTGCTGAAGAGATGAGGACGGGTGCTGCCATGCTGGGATATCTAGAAGAAAGTGAAGGGAGCAGCTAGGTATACAGCTGAAACCAGAAGTTTCCATACACTATATAATAAAAACACATCTGCATGCTTTTCTCACTATCTGACATGAAATCAGAACAAACCTTTCCCATTTTAGGTCGATTAGGATTACCATAATTATTAATATTTACCAAATGCGAAAATAATAAGAGAATGTTTTAAGGCATTTTTATTACTTTCTGCAAAGTCACAAGTTTACAAACATTTCATGAGTATTTGGTATAATTGGTCTTAACCTGTATGACTTGGGTCAAACGTTTTGGATATCCTTCCACAAGCTTTCACAATAGTTGGTAGGAATTTTGGCCCATTCCTCCTGACAGAACTGGTGTAACTGAGCCATGTTTGTAGGTCGCCTTGCTCGCAGCCTTTTCAGCTTTTCCATTTCAATAGGATTGAGATCAGGGATTTGTGATGGCCACTCCATGACATTGACTTTGTTGTCCTTAAGGGTACCTTCCTCTCACACCACAACCGCGGTGAGGAATCTTACCGGCGATATGTCGCCCTGGCACAATCGCCGTCAAATTGCCTCCCACTTGCGGCATGCAATTTGAGAATCTTGGCGGTGATAAAAAACCTGTCGCCTGGTTCCGATTACAGAGCACTGCTCCAAAATCAGAGGCAATCATGAAGGCGAGATTCCCGGCTTTTGGCATGTGAACTGGCGATAGTGATGGAATCTGCATCGCCTATTGATTTCCCGTAGGCGTGCCACAGCGTGCTGGAGTCTGCGCCCCGTCAGCGATGATTGGTGGTGGCCACTGTGTTCCCACTGGCTGTCATTTCACAGGGCATCATATTTGAAGAGCTGTCCATTCACCACCACACAATGGCAATGGCATCATGTATTAGCCAGCCTTCCAGCGCAGGCTGCCCAATTATAACGCTATTGCATTGTCTAATCAGTGTGTTTGGGGCACGCTATACACCAGTCTGCCACGCCTATGTTCTCGCGGCGCTGAACATGTACGCCCACATTCCTTTGGGCATTGCGGCGTGTGAAGCGGCGAGGGGAGTCTACCGGATGTTTCCCGCTGTTGGTAGGCGATTTCCGAGGCATCACATCGCCTTAGGCTGAGGGCGAAATTGCGGTGTGTAAAAGCGCCATCGGCGATCTGAGGCGACCATGAAAAACGTGCACGCGCACATTAGATCGCCTCCGATCGCCACCAAAAGTTGTGGCGTGTAAAGGTACCCTAAGACACTTTGTAACCAGTTTGGCAGTAGCTTCAGGTCATTGCCTATTTGAAAGACCCATTTCTACCCAAACTTTAAGATGTTATTTCACTATTGCTACATAATCTTCTTTCCTTATGATGTCATCTATTTTATGAAGTGCACCAGTCCCTCCTGCAGCAGTTGGGATAGTGTTCTTAGGCTTCCAAGCTTCTTCCCTTTTCCTCCAAACATAACGATGCCAATCTGTTCAATTTTAGTTTGGTCAGACCACATCACATGCCTCCAAAAGTCTAGGTCTTTGTTCCTGTGTACATTTGCAAAAATTCATCTCTTTTTTACGCTTCTTTTGGAGTAATGGCTTCTTCCTGGCAGAGTGGCCTTTCAGCCCATGTTGATACAGTATTTGTTTCACTGTGGATAATAACACAATCTTACCAAGGTCTTTTGCTTTTGTTCTTGGGTTGATATGGACATGATGGACCAAAGCACTTTCATATTTTTCCGACATAGAGCCCGTCTCCCTCCTGAGCGGTATTATGGCTGGACATTCCCATCTTGTGTGTACTTGCGTATAATTATTTGTACAGGTGAACGATGCACCCTCAGGTATCTAGAAATTGCTCCCAAGGATGAACCAGACTTGTGCAAGTTCACAATTCTCTTCCTTGATTTGGCTGATTTCTTTAGACTTTCCCATGATGCTACATAAGAAGCAGTGTGTTTCAGGTGTGTATGAAAATACATCCCCAGGTGTGTCTCTAATTAACTCAGATGTTGCCAAGAAACTATCAGATGCTTCCAAACACAAGACATCATATAGGCTGTCCCAAATTGTTTTAAGGTATAGTAATCTCAGTGTATCTAAACTTGTGACTATGCAGAAAGTAATAAAAATGCCTTAGAACATTCCTCTCTCAATATTCTGGCATTTGGCAAACATAAATAATTATGGTAATCCTAATTGACCTAAACCAGGAAAGGTTTATTCCGATTTCATGTAAAATAGTGAGAAAAACATGCAGATGTGTCTTTTATATAGTGTATGTAAACGTCTGGTTTCAATTGTAGGATAAGAAATTACAATATGGGATGTCCCTATGCAGTGCAGCATCACATGCCATGCCAGTCTAGAACCTGAGAGCCTGCCCTGCCAGATAACGACCTTCTCAGAGGATCATCACTAAGCTGGATGACCTCCGTCTGCTCACATGTACCAGATGCAACTCTGGCTGGATTGCATTTATACAGTCTATGGATAAATTAAAGTTGGGTGACGAACAGCACCATTATAGTTTATAGGATTTGTCTGGTATTGCATCTCAGTCCATGGATAGAGTGAAGTAGTTTTCCTATCTAATCTTCAGCAGTCCCTATGCGCCCACCCATACCCATGTACTGATGGCAGAGACGTACCCTTTCCTAAAGCGTTAGGTACGCTCCGTGCATCAATCTTGGCTGCTCCAGTGATCGCATCACCTGCTGTCTGTAACAATCCACTATGTGAACAGAGTCAGAGTTATGTCAGTGATGCCCCCCAATGCCAACAAGTCACTGAGGGGTTACGGCGCCAGTCACCGGGGGTTACATGGTTATTCCCGCTCGGGTCACATATCATACGTGCAGTCAGTGGGTTAGAAAAGCATGCACTGTCATTACAGGCGGGATATGTACAGACCTGCGTGTCGAGGCCTGGGGGGAGCTACTGGAGAGCTACTGGGAAATACACAAGGGATGCTCAAAAATAAAAAATGCACAAAACTAGGGTCCTCCTGGCAGATAGCTACCACTGGGGGCGCAATAACCAGGCTCATTTTTCAGTGTGACCTTTTACAATGTCATCAATTGTAGCTAACTAGTGATGCTGCCAATTAAAGGACCCTTCGCCACATCCATATAGAAAGGGTTTTTATTCCCCAAGAAAAACTAAACCATGCCCACCTACAATCGCAATACTATGGTATGTTACAGTTCTACATATCACTTACCAAATACTTTGCTTCCTCTGATCACAGATTTTTACCGTATCTTGTATTCTGTTCACTTCCAGAGAAACACTGCAATTCCTGCTACCCCCTTAAAATGTGGGGCTTTAAAGAGGTATTCCTATCTCCAAGATCCCGTCCCAATATGTAGTTGGTGTAATAATATTAGCAGATCCCTTCAGTTAGGCCCTTTTCACATCAGCGTTTTACTCTGATCGCGGCAGATGCGGCAGATTTACCGCATCTGCCACTTAAGCGTCACACTTGCGGTTCACCTGCGGCAAGCCCCATGCAATGTCTATAGGGCTTGCGGCAGGTGTGGCAAGTGCGGTATAGTTGCGGTTTCAGCACTTGCAGCAGCGAAAAATCCGCGGTAAGCATCGTTTTTTTTGCGGCCGCAGCTGCCGAAACCGCAACTATGCCGCACTTGACGCAAGCCCCATAGACATTGCATGGGGCTTGCCGCAGGTGAACCGCAAGTGTGACGCTTAGGTGGCAGATGCTGTAAATCCGCCGCATCTGCCGCGATCAGCGTAAAAGGCTGATGTGAAAGGGGCCTTAGAGATGTAGTATAGTTCTCCTGATTAGCTGTCACTTGCCTTACAGTACCTTAGGTATCCATAGTTACGACCACTCATACAAATACAGTGACAGTTGCACGTGGTCGTAACCATGGATACCTAAGCTGCTGTACTGCCGAGCAAATGAGCAATATAGCTAATCAGTAGAACTATACTACATTTAATATATTTAATATTATTTTATTATACACCTACTACATACTGAGATAGCATTTTTGGATGGGAATACAATTAATTCTGCTGGTTAAAACACGATGTGGCACATACAGAGATTACACCAGCCACACTGCAGCCAGCAGAACTGTGAGTGCAGCTCTGGATGTGACTGGAGATTAAATACACCTCAAGACCAGCAATGTTGTCCGGTGTTACATACTTTTGCATCGGTGGCAGAGCTACGCCTATGACGCTGCAAGGTACCTACTATGCATACAACCTCTATATGAAGCCTTTGTAGAGTTAGTATCATGTATCACAATGAGCTTGATCAATCTCCCCCGACACCAATCATGATTGTACCCAGTAGCTCCCCTGGCACTCCTGGTATCTGTGCCCAGAGGGTTACCACCCCATGCGGTTAGTCTAGACGCTTCGGAAAGAGTGGTTATTAATCCAGTGTGGCACCCAGAGGAAACACCCACATGCAACCTTATCACTATGTGCAATTACCCATAAACAACGTGGGGAATATGACCGTTTCCTGCCTAGTAAGGAGGAAAAAGAAGAAAAAACAGATTACTCAGGCCATCTGGAGGCACTTCAAACACTGCACCAAACCTCCTGCGAGTACTTACCTGAGGGCCAGGGCACAGGGCTGCAAAGGAAAGCACATCGCTCTACCATTGCCCTTCACCACTTAACCCGCAATGAACAAAACCTAACATGGACCACCTACTCTCAGATCTACGGCGCCGGTCTCCTTTATTTTCTCCTTACAGAGAAACATTCCTCAGATGGACCAGCAGGAATTAACCTTTCATAGTCACCCAGTAAAATGAATAAGCTGGTGCCCCAACAATAAACACCCCCACTGCTCCCCCAGACACCGATCTTATAGCAGTATCATGTGTCAGTGCTGAGAAGTCATACTTTGAATACACATGGTAATAGCCTGGAAGAGCATTGGGGAGCGTTGATACACTGACCGGTCCCAGAGGACTGCCTGGCTAACTTGTGTAACACTCACTTTAACCTCCCCACCTTACCCTGTCAGTACTAGGTCCTGGAGGACAGGTTTTCTGACAATATGCAGACGTGGCGGAGTTATGGATAATCATGCAGGTTATTTCTAAGCAGCTGATATGTTCATCATGAATAGTTACAAAGGGAAGTGGGCTTTCTTTAGTTCCCCTTTAAGAAGGAAGTGGAATCATTGCAAATCCTTAATCATTCTCCGAAGTAACAGAATCTGACATCCAGGCAGATATTGTATCACAAGGTCCCTGTCTTTAGTGCATCAGATGATAGACTCACCCTTTATCAAAGTACGTCGTGTGCGCTGGATGGGAGAACTTGCTCCCGCTGTTTAGTATGCTGCTACTGCTGCTGCTATTGCTGTTCAGGCTGCCAGGGACGTAGGACTTTCGTGAAGCCTGATCCTTGGCAAAGTTCCTGCAGCTGCCAGCTTGGACTCTAAGGCCTGAAGAGAGGAAAAACAGCAGAGGTGAAATAGTCAGATGTGCCAGGAACATGGGAGCAAACAGGCTTCCCCGTGAGACACAACTGTGGCACGTCCAAAAAGTAATATCCAAGTGATCAGTAACCTTCATGGTAAAGAGTTACCTGAATATTCGCCTCCTGGCAAAACAAGACTGACAGCTTTGTGAATTGGTAATCACTGTGACAAAATGTCCAGAATACAGAATACTTACACCCACTTTTCTTAAGAGGTCCCCTACAATGTTCAGGGCAGAGATCCTGGCGGACGGAGTTAGTGGTGTAGTACCAAAACCGTTTGGTATACCTAGACAAAAAAATAAAAAAAAAAGCAGAATAGATGAATTACACATACCAAAATACTTAGGCTACCTTCACATTTGTGTTCCCCTCCGCAGCGTTCTGCGGAGTGGATCCGCAATGTGACCGTAGCACCGCAAGCCTCTATCTTTATAATGGGAGCGCACGGTGCTGCGCATGACCGTGTGCACCCACTCACTGCCATATGTGATCTGTGCGCAGGCGATGCCTGCGCACAAATCACCCAGTCTCGTCCGCACCACGAACGCAACATGTTGCATTTCTGGTGCGGACGAGACTAGGTGATTTGTGCGCAGGCATCCGCCTGCGCACAGATCACATATGGCAGTGAGTGGGTGCGCACGGTCATGCGCAGCACCGTGCGCTCCCATTATAAAGATAGAGGCTTACGGTGCTGCGGTCACATTGCGGATCCCCTCCCAGAACGCTGTGGAGGGGAACGCAAATGTGAAGGTAGCCTTAATTTTGCACCCGATTTAAAGGGGTAGTCTCAGCATAGACACTGGTAATATTTTACGAGGACAGGCCACCAAAGTCCGGTCGCTGTGGTCTGACCAGCAAGACGGCTACTAAAATCGAGAGGCATTGGGGCCAGGAAAACATTAGGCCACTATTTCCAATCAGCTCAGCAGGACGATCTCTGGAGGTCGCACTGTCTGCAACTTTTATATGTCCTGTGAAGAACGTAGGAGAAGAGGAGCAAGTTTCCTACGGCTGCAGTCATTATAGTTGCGACTCATTGACATCATGACCACTGTTAAGGTCCCATACACTTTACACAGCTGCTAGCCTAACAATGGTACGCCCCATTGTTTGACCAGCAAGCATCATTCATGATTCCTACATATGTCGTGGGTGCTCCTGTATTCTCCAGAAAATTGCACATGAAGGGATTAGGGAGGAGCACACGCTGCTCACCTCTGTCTCATACACCCTTTGAATCCCGGGCTCCTGAATGCGGCTGGCTTCAACGTGAATATACAGTAAAGGAGAATTCAAAACCACTCGTCCACTGAAGTTAGGAATCCTTTATTCAGACAAACATATTAAAAGCATCCACGCCGGACGAGTTTCGGACGGGAGTCCTTACTCATTGTCCAAAACACGTTCCGGCTAGGATGCTTTTAATATCTTTGTCTGAATAAAGGATTCCTAACGTCAATAGACGAGTGGCCCTGAATTCTCCAGGAAAGCCACTGCCAGACATCTCTGCCGGTGGCTTATCGCTAGAATACAAAAAGATGACGTGTCCGAAATGAAACATGCCGGATTATTGTTGGTAGGCTGAAATCGATCATGCTCGATTCTTATCTATCGGGGAAGAGTTGGGGGTCACTTATGCCGAATTTGTTGCTATGGATGTGTTCGGCCACTTTCAGTCTAATATGTATGGGGGCCATCATTGGTTGCAAGACCTGGTAATGCCATTCATGTCTGATAAGACAACTCTTTACATGCTACTACAAAGGCTTCTCCAATTATACGAGATATTCATCCTAGGATCCATCAGGGAGAACAACTTGTCTGTATAATGAGATTAGATGACCCTCCGACTCTTAGATAACATTCTCCTAATGTTTGATGCCCATAATGCCAGGACCACTCATGTGAGGTGATCACACAGAGTAGGCTGGCTAAAAAGTAACAGATTGGGTGCTGAAGTATGTGGAAATTATATAATGTTGCTTGCTTCTAAAACTTGAGTATCAGTGGACCCCACCAATACTGAAATAAAGGTTATAAAATGACCTGTAGGACCTGGAGCCAAAACCATTCATTCAGTATGGAAGTGCTGGTCAGTACAGCACTTGTCTCTATGGCATTTCCCTAAAGAATGCATATTGGAAAGAATCATCCAGACAGACATGGCGACATCTGTCCAGGTGCAAACCGTACAGGAATGTATACCATAGGTCCGTTGCTGCCTGGATTGCCCTGTATTATCATGGGCACTACAGACTGGGGTCCTACCTTTCGGAGAGGTAAAACTGTTGTCTGAGAATTTGCCCACAGGGGTGGCGGGTAAGGAGAGCGAGGCTTGCACAGCGGAGTCTGTCTTCTCGCAGTCTAGTGTTGGGGAGCTGGGGGCCGATTTTCTCGTTCCGTCAGTCTGTCTTTCCCGGACTGCCAGTTCCTGCCGTAAATCTACCAAGAAAAGAGAAAAAGGACATGAAATATCAGCAGATCTCACTCACTAATTAGAGGCAACATTGGAAAGATGTGATGATTAAAGAGCCATCTGGTAAATCTTCCTACAGACCCAGAATAATCCCCTTCTATGAATGGCTGCCAGGGTGTGAGCAGCCGCCGCAGTCCGAGGCACAGGCGGACAGACACTGACCTTGTAGCAGGGAATATATAAATGGTCGGTGGCTACTGTGTGCCTTCACGCCTGGAAAGGAAGCGGTGGAAGTGTGCCCGGTCTCATCACTACCCAAGCAGCCTTGTCACATTTTGCCCCATCGGGATCGAATCAATTAAAGGAACAGACACCTGCTTGGCTTTAACTACAGAGCTCTGATGACAGGAATGGCGACGTTTCAGCATTTGAAATAGCGGTAAAATCTTTGCAAGAACACAAGGTTTCTCTGTATCCAAAGTGCTTATTTCTGCAAGGTCATAAGAGACCAAGTATTACAAATAGAAATATTGACCCCTTAATTAGTGGCGTATTTTCACGTCACAGATTGGGTTCTGGTGCATTGAGTGGGCACAGGAGACAAGTGAAGTCTGTATTACACAGCTCAATTATACAGCTATCACCCCAGCTAGCTCCTATTAATGCAGGTTAACCATTTTGATACTACTGTCAATCTTTGAAGTAGTGCATGTGCACATACTGGCACCCATGGCCTAGCTCTAATTGACACAATGATAAGGTGCAGGCAAGATACTTGCAGCCCGAGACATGCTGCTATCTTGGGCCTTTTATGATGTACATAGTGAAATATCATTGTCACAGTAAAAGCCGGCGGGAGACGAAAGGACCAAAAATTATGTATAAAGTAGTTAAAAATGTAAAAAAAAATAATGTGTAATCCCTCCTTTTGGTATTGTAGTATATGAGAAAGTCTAATACAAAAAAATTAACCCGTATGGTAAAAGCCATAAAAGACGATTGAACCATTGGAACCACCGTTTTTCAGTCACCTCATTGCCCCCAAAAAATACAAAAAACACAACAAAAAGATCTTAATGCTGCAGATAATGAGGTTGTGAGTGCTGTAGATGTTAATGTCAGCCACTGATGGATGGCTTCAATCATAAGCTCCTCCATATTCGTGCAGACAGGTGTAAAGAGGGCGACACTTTACAGATCGAGACCATTGCATTTATTGATGTTTCCTGCCCACTTGGGAAAATTATGAAGTGACCCAGTCCTTTGCCAAAGATGTGTTACCCTACTCATAGGCTGATTATAATGAAGGCAATATGGCCTACCACCCGGGCCCATGGCTAGATTGCGCTCATTATAATAATGCTTTGTGCACTGCTGATGATGGTGCACATGTTGAGGCAGGGAGCTTTCCTGGAGCTCCACTGTCAGCATTACAGAATAGTAGCATATCTCCTGGGGAGCTCCTGTCACCACTTCGATGACGTACCGGCGGTATGACATCAGCTGGCGCCAACACATACACACCATCCACAAGAAGTGGAACCCCAGGAACCAAAGCAGAGCACCAGGGGAGCAGGAGGGAGGTGAGTATGTGTTGTTTTTTATATTATAGGTGTATGGGATGTGTGAGGGCTCATACTGTATATATGGTGCTGTTTGAGGACTCCTGTGTATATACTGGCCGTGTGAGGGATCATACTATATATATGATGCTGTTTTGAGGACTCCTGAATATAGGGACTGAGGGCTCCTACTGTATATATGGTGCTGTTGGAGGACTCCCCTGTATATAGCGACTGTGTTGAGGGCTCAATTTATATATGGTGTGTGTGAGGGCTCATACTATATATGGTGCGTTTTGAGGACTCCTGAATATAGGGACTGAGGGCTCTACTTATATAGGTCTTGGAGGATCCGCTGTATATTGCGACTTGAGGGCTATATTTATATATGGTTGTGTGAGGGCTCATACTATATATGGTGCTGTGAGGTTGTATATACGGGTTATAGAGGCTTATACTGTATATATGGTGCTGTGTGAGGGCTCACACTATATACAGGTTGTAAAAGAGCTTATACTGTATATATGGTACTGTGTGAGGGCTCATACTATATATTATATATATATATATATATATATATATATATATATAATATATATGGTGATGTATATATGCGGGCTTATCTTGCATATAGGGGCTATATCAGGGCTCATACTGAATATAAGGGGGCTGAGTGTGTGTGTTCAACCTTTATGTAGGGAGCTATGTGAGTGCTCATACTGCACATGGGGGCTACCTAGGGACTCAAGCTATATAAAGGGAGGCTGTGTGATGGTTCATGCTGTACATAGGGGGCTGTGTGAGGGCTCACTGCATATACAGGGATGTCAGCCTACCTAATTCTGCTCAATATTAAGTGATACACTTGTTATTAATATAAAATAAGCATTATAATTAATGTTAATATTGGGTAGAATTAATTTAAGCCTTTTGGTTCAGCCCTTCCCAACAATCATGATCTCTCATGCGGCCCCTTGAGAAAATAAATTATTCTATTATGTTCTGTTATGTATAGTGCTATGTTATGTATGGTATGTGCACCTGTGTGTTAATAGCATGATCTATGAAGGGGAACATATGACATGTCACATGATACATCAGGCTGGAGAGGGGGGGAAAGGACGCTTGCTATTCTTAATCCATCCCTGGTCCTACTAGACAGTGACAGACAAGGGAAACGACAGCACCCAGTTGTCAAGAATTTCCATGAGGAGTCCCACAGGGTCTAAATATACAGGTGCATCTCAATGAATTAGAATATGATCAAAAAGTTAATGTGTTTCAGTAATTCAATACAAAAAGTGAAATGCATATAATATATAGATTCATTTCATAGTGATCTATTTCAATTGCTTATTTCTGTTAATGTTGATGATTATGGCTTACAGCCAATAAAACCCGAAGGTCATTATCTCAGAAAATAAAGTAGGGAGGATGAAAGGTTAAAAACCGCGCTGACGTATTCCACGAGACATCAAAGGGTGAATCTTGATTTATTAGTCAAGTGTTTCAGAGCTCCCTGAAACACCCTGAAACATTGGCAATATGATATTGATTTGTCCTGAGGAAGGGCCAGGGAGCCCTGAGACACATTGAGAAAACATTATATTCACCCTTTGATGTCTTGTGGAATACGGCAGTGTGGTTTTTAACCGTTCATCCTCCCTACTCTATTTGCACCACGCTGGGGACTGCAGCAGCCGTGATCTGCTTTTATAGTGGTTGTGACTCTCACAACCACACAAGTGAAACCTCTGATACCTATTCAGGGAATATTTTATCTCTCAGACCCTTCATCCTCCCTACTTTAATTTTCTGAGATAATGACCTTTGGGTTATCATTGGCTGTAAGCCATAATCATCAACATTAACAGAAATAAACACTTGAAATAGATCACTCTGTAATGACTTTGTATAAAATGTGTTTCACTTTATGTATTGAATTACTGAAATAAATTAACTTCTTGATGATAGTCTAATTCATTGAGATGCACCTTTGAATGTCAATGTACAGAGTCTCCAACAAAGGTGATCCATTAATACACGTCCTTAGTAAACCAGATGTGTAATGATCATTTTGTCTATGAGGGGGGGGGACGACAATATGTGACTATAGGTAGGAGCAGTCACACGGGGATTTTTATAGCCACAGATCTGTGTGTTCCCTGGATATAATGCTTCCCTTTGTGTGGCTATATTTAGTTTGGGAGCTTAATTTGGCAGGTTATTTACGCCTTTGGGTGTGTACAGGAAGATGAGCACATAAAGATCATTGTGTCCGTGCCGAGAAAGAAAGCCGTACCTCGCGCCTCGTCCTTTAACCTCTGCACGGACACCAACAAGGACTCCTTCTCGTCCAGCTCGCTTTCTAAGAACGCATTCCTCTCGATGGCCTGATTCAACCGTTGCTCAAAGTCCTCCAACGACACGATTGTGGCCCTGCGGGGGGAGAAAAGGCTTATCATCAGTGACAGGTGTCTAACATTGTCCTTTTACCTGTCCTCTTATGTCGTGAGGAGCAGTATTTAGTATCTGTCCTTACTCCACTGGGGGCTTACGTCTGCACCCCTGAAAAATGGCTTTAATATGTCTACTACATTTACCTTTAACTGAGGCCTATTGCTTGACTGGCGACAGATCTAAATCCATTTTACTGTAGTTAAAACAGTAGATCCCCCCTATGGAGTCAAAAAAGGGGTCTCAAATGTGATCTTAAAGGGACTGTCCTCTTTTAGGGACATATTTTTTACTTAAACATCTTTTAAATTTAGATTAAAAATTTTCTCCTTTGGCCTCTTATTTTCTTGCACATTCAACCTTGATGTGGTCTGTGGTCATATATAAGATAACAGGCATCTAGAAAACCTCCTTTAAGACACAGACTGTCAGAATAAGCTCACTGATGGATTCTCAGTTAACTCATTCTGCAGCCAGCCATACACAGTGTAAAAAAACAGACTACAGAAGGCAAAGGGCACAATATTTTTTTGCCCCCAAAATAATTTTTTAGCCTCAAATACATGCATATAAGAGATAAAAAAAAGAACAAATGATGGGACAAGCCTTTTAACCTGGCCTTAGGCAAAGCCACAGCTAAAAACATAGACAGCAAAGCATCAAAGCACATGGTCGCTTCTGGCTGAGGACTGCTTTGCTGCAGATATGTTCACCCTCTTGGGTGGTCCCGTAGGAGCTGCAACCCCCCCTCCAAATAGCCCCTTTAAAGGCATAATTACGCCAGGAGGCGGCAGTTAAAACCATAATGCTGACACGCGGTAACACACCTGTGCTTTGTTCTCTTTACAAGTCATTCACCTGAATCACTGCACAGACTATTACCTCTGCTCCGACGACACAACTTGGGCTGCACCCTTTGGCTGCTGGAGCCGACATCCAATACTGCCCTGGTGAGCCCCCGTATTTACCCCCTTTCCATCACCTCCTCCTGGACTCACCGCTTGGCTCTCTCCAGGTCATCGTTGGCCTGCTCCAGCTCCCGCACGTACTTGTGCAGCTGGTCTTTGATGCTCCGGGCTCGGCTCAGCTCGTCCTCCAGGAGGGACACCTGTTTGTAGCTTTGTGCGTACTGATGCTCCAGTTTTTCCTGCAATAACGGAAGGCTTTATATTGTCCACAGTTTGCACTACTACAACTCCCAGCATGCCCTAACAGCTTAGGGGTGTCCTAACAACCCTTACCTTTAATGACTCCACCTCATATTTAATTCTTTGGTTATCTGCTAGTAAATCCCGGTTCCTCTGCTCCGCCTGGACCAGCTGCGTCTCCAGCTCGGCCTCTAACTCTCGGCTCCCTTCTTGAAACTCCACCAACTCGTCTCGTGCTTCTTGGTAACTAAGGGTTAAATATAAAAGGTCTAAGGGGGAGAAAAAAAACATGTCTGCTTTCTTCTAAACTCAAACTCCATTGACCTGAATGAGGCTGAGCTGCAATACCACATGCAACCTGTAGATAAGAGGGGGCGTCATTTCTGGAAAAAGTAGTAATAATGATAATAATATTTATTCATTTATATAGCGCTATTAATTCCATAGCACTAGTAAGTGAATGCCACTGTACGCAATGAATTATTTTAAGGTTCTGTAGATACACTGTGACCCCGATACCTGACATTTTTGGTGACGGGAGCTCTGGAGTTACCCAGTGTGCCATATATAAGAATGAGACCCCCTACCACTGCTGTCCGGCTTGTAAGGCCTGCACTGAAGCGGTCCGAGATTGGGAGGCAACAGCATTTACAAGATCATAAGAAAAGAGCTTGTAAACACTGAGTATTGCTTTCTAGCAGCGATGGTCGGTCTCCAATGCAACAAGTTGCAAACAAAAGTGTTAATATGTCAAGAATGGCTGCACATTTTAATAAGCAGTACATTACAAAAGTGCTTGTATTTATAATACCCTTCTGATGATGGGAGTAACCCCTTTAATGGCTAGTGTCCTGATTGGTTCCGGCTCCACGTACCTCTGTTTGTAGGTTTTGGACAGTTCCCTCCAATAGACGATTTCTTCCTTCGGGCTCATGAACTCCGGGACTTCTTCATTGTCCATGTTTAGGGAAATCTAGGAAGAAAGAAGGAATAGATGAATATGAACATTGGCATAACGAGGGCACGATCCCCATGAAGTGTGAGCAGGCGGCTTCATTGCGTAGGGAGGGGACGGGAGAGGGGGACTTAGCGGGAAGTCTTTAAGCTGGCACGGAGCACATAAATCAGAGTTAGAGCCAATTAGAAAGGCCTCCTGCCCGCAGGCTTACACACAAGACACGCAACGGAGAGAAGATCATGCGGTGCCATTGCCCCTGCGCCCGGAGTCAAGAGCAACACAGAAAACAAGCCGTAAACCTACAGAAGGGTGTAAGTGTACGATCCGCTGACCAGAGCCAACTGAGGTGAGACGCAGCGGAACGGGCACAACTGACACCAAGGTGCCAATGACAGGCGTCTACACTTTCCTAAGGGATGTGTGCCCCCTCTAAGATTGGCAAAGGGTATTATTTCCTGAGTCCTATTAAATAAGTGGGCACAGGGGTCGTTCATCACTTCCAGGTATGTTTTCCTACAGAAACAAATTAAAGGACAATCTACTTCTTAAAAGTGTTTTTATCGCTGATCACAAAGCGCCTCTCTAGGCGGCACTGCCGGCAATCTCCAGCGATCTGCTATGAATCTATGTGGGGGAACCTTGAGTTAAGTGTTCAATTTCCCTGCAGCGCCTCCACAGGAGAAATGAGGAGTTACACATGGTACATATCAACATGTATACAGGACCGGACAGGTAGAGTGAGAGATACGCTTTGTACCACCGTAATCAAGAGATGAGGATCCTGCACAGAAAACCCTCACAATTAACTCTAAATTCCTCAGTAGGTTGCATGAAAATGGGATTTCTAAATTGGACAACCCCTTTAAAAAGGTACAGGCCGCAGTAGCTCAAGGAGCCATCCCACTTTAGGTGCCAATGGCTAAAGACTTCCGATCATTCATAGAGAGTGTGTGATGAGATCCCAGACACCAGGTCCACTAGTCATATCCATAATCTGTGGCTGCTGGACAGGAACTTTATGAACCACTTCCTAACGGCCATCATCCTCGGCTCCGGTTTTGATTAGCCGTCCGGCACGACATCATCTGCACATGATGTCAATCACAAGAGAAGCCGGGGTGCCATCAGGTCGACTGTCTTCTGGCCATCAGTCACAGATTACAGACATGGCTGGTGGTCCAGGTGCTGTGAATCAGTTTTAGCCATCTCTCATAGCCTCCCTGTACATATACACGCTCAGTCAGGCTTCTCGGAGGAGCATAGGCCTATTCAGACTGACTGATTTCGACCTGTTAACGAGAGCCGATCGGTGCACCTTTAGGGGTCTGTTTACACCTTATGGCAAAAAAAACTGTATGGGGAAGAATGAAGGCTAATCCCTATAGATTATCAGGTCGTTTGCAGCACATCCCGGGTCACACCAGGAAACATGTTAACGATCATTTTTTAGACCATCACAGACGATCCGAACCACAAGCATTTTGCACATTCCTCAAGTAACTTTCAGCAAGGTTATAAGGGTCGATAATTGGGATCATGCGGTTCACCAATTATCGGTATTGGCACACGTACAGAGGGCCTTAATCCCAGGGAGAACAAAAGGATGGGCAAACAGATCCTTTAGTCAAAAGTCCCCCATACACATTAGGTGGCTGCAGAGTTTGTCCAAGTTTACAGGGTCTTTTAGGAAACCACGAAATGCGGCGTAACATCGTAAAATAACAACATGGTTGCGGCTTTCCTGATATACCCAGAGATATGTGATCACTAGGACTATTAAAAGTGGTCATTAACATCTTTATACGACTACGTCCATCTGTATACAGACTGCAAAGCACGGACTGTTTTGAGGGTCTCCTTGCCCATATGTACAGCCCCATATCATACCCATGAGGCTGGAAGATCAGGAAGGAGACCCACGATCAGCCCCACAATCATATTGTCTTGACTTTACCTGAAAAGGTTATTACTTATCCATAAGGAGTGGATTGGTGGGGGTACCTGCGCCAACCCAAGAACAGGGCTCCCAGAAAAAGCTGAGTGCTCCGGCACAACTGAAGAGAATGAGTGGGGCGGTGGCCGAACATTTGTCATCAGGGCATTTCTGAGCCCCGTTGTCAGGATCAGATAGGACCCCAGTAGTCTGGCCCTCATCAATCCATGGGATTAACTCTTTACTTTCTACCTAATTATACACTAATAATCAGGAGTCAGTAATGGGGGCCGCGATCACTGTCTCCCATTTTTCGGGTTGGTTGGCCTGACGAAGGACGAGTCAAGGATCCTGTGAATTGCCGCTGTAAAGCCGATTAGCATTTCTCTCCCCTATTCCCCAGATTGTGATCCTGTAACAGTGAAGCGTTCCCACAAATCCCCCATTTACCACGTGAGATTACAAGTTGCGGCGGATTCCCCGATGGCGATGACGCCATGGTCACATTCCTAGAAATGAGCGGACTTATCGGTGCTGCATCCGCCCGGACAGAACAATGGGGATTTATCACAAGCCCTGGTTTCCTGATCAGGACGAGGATTCACGAGATGTAGTAATGACGGCCGCTTCCTTTTTCGGCTGCCCCTTTCTCTCTCTCCGCATGACCTCAGATCCCAGGAATGTGGAAAGACTGAGGACACGTTCTGTAAGGACCGGAGACTTGGAAATCCTACAAGACTCTTATGGCGGAGAGGAAAAAATTATTTATAGACGATGTGAACTATAACAGGGCATCCCATAATAAAGGCATTTATGCTTCAATAGATGGGAAGCAGAGCTGCAGTGTAAAGCATGGAAGAGGGAAAGAGCTTTGCATTATCAAAAGGGATTTTATATTACTTCCAAGTAGACAATTACACTGACATCTAATGTGAGACGGGGTGAAAAGATCTATAATAGATTTTTATTGAAAAGGAAGAGCTGCAGTGTAAAGCAGAGAGAAAGCATCATCCAGAGCTTTTGATGATACAGAAGAGGGGTTTCACTTATTCCATTATATTAACCCTAATGTACACTTCTAATGATCTGGTTATTATTGACCGGACCTATTAAAGTCTTGATTTTTATCTAATTTAAGTGTTTTGTTTGAATACCTGTTGCATTATTATACTATATGTGAACATGGTTGTTCATAAACTACTGAAAAATTAAATAAAAAATGTCAAATTCGTTCATTTTTGACGAAATAGAACAGCAGGGATAAAGGCTAAATAAAAGGTTTAGGGAACAAGGAATACGGTAGATATAGGGTGGATATACATTTAGCAAGCAAAGCAGCAGTGTAAAGTAAGGAGGAGGCAGAAAGCAGCTGCCTGAGCTTTTGATCGTACATGAAAGGGGATTGCAAGTTTCCCTACGCAATATAATGGGGAGAAATGTATCTGTGATGATTCGGACTAAACGAGTAAAGCATGGAGGAGGAATAGAGCAGAAGACAGAGCTTTAAATAATACATAGGGGGGATATCAAACTATACAAAAGGATTCGGTGAATCTAGTCTATGAGGCAAACAATCCTAGATGTGCAGTGGATCTGGATTGAATGAGCAAAGTTTCAGTATAAAGCATGGAGAATAGTCTGAACTCCTGATAATGCAGAACAGAGACTTCAGGCTATAGAGATAGATTCCCCTGTCTAATAAGACAGGAAAAAAGATGTTTGGTAACTTTAGTCTGAACAAGCAGAGCTGCAGTGTAAAGCATGGAGGAGCCAGGAAGTATAATGCAGAAAGGAAGATTTAGAATATATTGGAGATGAATCTAAGCAGGGGATTGTACCTGCAAAAGTCTGTGTTCGGAGACTGATGTTGGCAGGAGGACGAGAAAAGAAGTGCCGCAGCAGACATAATAGTGTAGTGAGCGGGAATAGATCACAATCCCTGTATTCATGAGAGTACCAGCTTGGAAGTGAATAACGACGAGGGTACAATAAACAATCGGGGCGCTGTCACTGATGCCACCGCTGTGTAAACTGCTGCCAATACTGCAGAGAGCACAGCCACAATGATTGAGAGCAGCTGTGGTGGTACTACAACCTCATCATGTCTGCAGCAACCTGGGAGCTGCATAAGTTACAGAATATGTAATATTTCCCCACATATCTCACATGACAGCGGTCATGCTGGTGACTTGATCCATTCATGACATTACCGATCATCAGAGGCTCTATACAATGATTAGTGAGATGGGAGAGAGGGCAGCTGCAGGAATTCCATGGGGCAGGCACCCTGTGTGGCATCTCCAGTGCACTGGTATAACCTGCTGAATGCTCCCCTATGGGCAGTGCAATGGCGGACATTGGTGGTCCTCGCCTCATATCCATACAGATGGCCATAGACGTCGCTGCGGCCCGAAAGGGCGATCTATCTCCACTGACCTTTACAAGGTAAAGAAAAGACACCTGATCACATCCGAGGAGCAGAGTGACGCAGGCAGGAATGCCTTTGAAGTTGGCGGTTGCCCATGTTCGCACGGGAAGGTGTGTCTGGCCATAACCCAGAACAATACCCGCGTCTTGGGGACTTGATACTCTTGTCCTTTTGGAATAAGATCTCCTGCAGGCAGGTTGAGACAGGTTAGGGGGAACTACAAGTTCAAGCATGCCTGTCCAAACACTGCGGAGAAAGGGATCTGTGGGCTTTAATGGACAGCGGTCAAAAGTTTCAAAGAGTCAAGGATGATCAGTGACTTTCAAGTGCTGGTCAGCGAGGTGGCACTTGACTGGCATCAGATATAAATCACCGCTCCCATAATGGGCGGTAAAGCTCAGCTGTTCTGGCCGATTACACAATCCAGCTGTCCCAGTAATTTCCCTTTGCCGTGACCTTGGACAATCGCATTGTGTTCACAAGCTCGGCGGCATCCACATGTGAGTGGGAAAAGGCTACACGACTGCTGGTGCCAGGCTGTGCCCGGGGGCCAAGCATTGTAATGACCCAGGACGTCCACGTGGAAGTGGCTCACAATTCGGCAGCCTCATACAGCAAAAAAAAATGCAAATTGCACCCCGGTTTGGTCTATACATGGAAGACTATCCTTAGGGCCACGTGACACACACAGATAATTCTGCAGATGTTGTTCGCAGATCTCTGGTTATAGTGAAATCATGGACACATTGTTACATTTTGTGGCTGTGTACAAATGAACAATGTGTCCATGATTTCACTATAACCAGAGATCTGGGAACAATATCTGCACAGATATCTGTGTGTGTAACTGGCCCTTACACCGATGTGGGATGCCATACTGGATGTCACCACTCCTAACACCAGAGGTCAGGGTGAAGAGTCACCGATGGAAAAAAAAAAAATCACCAAACGTTTGAGGTCAGAAATATTTCACAAGATAGGTGGCACAGTTACCCTTTATTATACCAACTCTTGGCCTGGAGGGCCTTTTGACTAGTGGCTCTGGTCCAAGGCGAGGCGGAGTACATGCATCAATCTTGGGTCTATTCGTAGACTTTCCTGCCTGCATCACTGCAGAGATGCAGACAGTTTTCCCATAGTGGGAAACAGCTTTACCTTTTTTATAATGGTCCATAGAGGTCAATAAAAGAAAAAAAAAAAACACTAGTAGATTATGACATAGTATCTGCTAAAGTAACGAGACGATCAATACACAGATCTCGTAAACCGGTACCAAAAAATTCCCGCGGCAGCTCCAGATGTGATTAACACTTCCCTTTAAATGAACCCCCCCACCCACCGTTACACCAAATCATGGAAACATCGGTGCAGAAAGTAGAACACAGATTCATGCGGCTCACAAACCCATTATGATGAAGGTGGCACATCCAGGGCAGCGGAGACCACACCGGGGCCTGGGGCTCCGGGACGGATAGAGTTAATTAGCGTATTTCCATGTAGATGTGCCCGGCCCCCACCCCATAGCCTGGAGAACGCTTGTAATCAGATCCCTATGGAGGAGGCCGGGGAGGGGAGATCCAATCTCTTCTAATATTTCCCTGATAAATGAAAGTTGTCAAAACGTTTTGTCTCTCAATGACGAGAATTCTTCATCCCGTAACTGGAGACTGGAGCGCTACTTATTGAATGTATAGGGCCGTACACAAAGCACGGACCACAATCCACAGCGGGGAGACCTCAACCACGGGGCACGGCGGGGAGGCCTCAACCACGGGGCACGGCGGGGAGACCTCAACCACGGGGCACGGCGGGAAGACCTCAACCACGCGGCACGGCGGGAAGACCTCAACCACGCGGCACGGCGGGAAGACCTCAACCACGCGGCACGGCGGGAAGACCTCAACCACGGGGCACGGCGGGAAGACCTCAACCACGGGGCACGGCAGGAAGACCTCAACCACGGGGCACGGCGGGAAGACCTCAACCACGGGGCACGGCGGGAAGACCTCAACCACGGGGCACAGCGGGAGACTAACCCGGGCACAGCGGGAAGACCTCAACCACGGGGCACAGCGGGAAGACCTCAACCACGGGGCACAGCGGGAAGACCTCAACCACGGGGCACAGCGGGAAGACCTCAACCACGGGGCACAGCGGGAAGACCTCACCTCTATATACTCAGTGATAAAAACAGATCTCTGCCCCCAGTGAGCGCCAGACAACCATGTAACCAGGCAATCGGAACTCAATTCACACGAAATATACAACAGTTGATATCACGTTTCGCTCCCATATTAATCGACAGCACGTCCCCTAGTTACACGGTGCAAAAAATAATTTAATGGCTGATCTGATCAGACTGTGGACAAACTTTGTGCTCAGCAGCCAATGAGAAGGACGGACCTGTTCAGCCGATTACTAATCCACATGCAAGTCATAGGCCACTACCTTAACTTGTTTTTTTTTTGTTTTTTTTGTAATGTTAGAAAAAGTAACAACACCAGATCCCCACAGCTCCTCTGCCGTTGCTGCCAACATCCACTGTTGGCAGCAACAAGTGACTACTGCAGTCAAAAGTTGCCACCGACTGGCTACCGTGCCCACCTGACTCATCCAAGTCAATCTCCCCCCTACTCCTCTGCTGTCAGTGGTGTTCCCTACTGGGTGAAGGGAATTAGTGGGATGATCAGGGCGAGCGCTGCAGCCAGTCTGCGGCCTCTGTTTGGTGGCAGCGGTCATGTTCTGTCTGAGCCTGGAGCAGCAGTCTCCTTGCTCTTGTCCCCGACTCAAGCAGAATGTGACCACTGCAGTCAATCAGTGACAGGTAAATGGATGCAGAGGTCTTTACTGCACGGCAGCACCTACATCCCCTCATTTTTGTATTTTGCCCACCCGTTCTCTGCGCTCCGCAAACAACTTTCGACTAACTGACTGCACTAATCTGAACCTCCCACTCCCGGCTCCAAGACTTCCCCCGAGCTGCATCAATTCTTTGGAATGCTCTATCAAAAGAAATTAGGACAAGCCACAACTTACATAGTTTCAAGTGCTCCCTAAAAACACATTTTTTTACGCTCCCTAATCGAAGTCCGCTATAGAAAGCCCATTCATTATTTCTCTGAAAATAATTCTCCAAACTCCACCAAACTCAAAAGCACTACAAAGTTTGGATGGTGAAGGCTCATTGTAGACTTTATTTATCCCCCAGTCCTGCAAGATGGATGAACCATGATCGCAAACGAGCCCCTGTACTTCGTGTCTCTCCCACCTCATTGGAGATTTAAAGCTCTTACAAGCAGGGTTGTCATTATTTTTGCTTTAATTATCGGATTATTTATAATTGTTCCTTATGAATGTTTGCATATGATCTTCTGAATTGTGAAGCGCTGCGGAATATGTTGGCGCTATATAAAGAATATTATTATTAGAGGTCATCTTACACCCTGCTGTGTTAGGCTACATTCAGACTGTGCATTTCTTTTTCTCGGTTTTGAGCTGCGTTTTTGCTGTAATCTGCTGGAAAACAGGATCCGTTTTTTTTTGAGTGGTTAAAAAAATGGATCTGTTTTTGGATCCGTTTGACAGCTGCGTTTTTCCCCCATTTTGAAGGTCTCCTATGCAAAAAACGCAACAGAAATTGACATGTCCTTTTCAAGAATGGAGCTCTCCTAAAGTGAAAAAACAATCACTTTGAAAGAGCACAGTCTGAATGGCAAAAATGAAAACCCATAGACTTTTCTGTGATGTCATTTGAGTGATCCATTTTCTGCAGTGCACTGCAAAAAAACAGATAAAAAAACACATAGTGTGAATGTAGCCTAACAGGAATCCAGGAGGAGTGAGGGCCAGAACGTAACTTTCTTTTTTCTTAATGTTAGAACCAAAATGGGTCCATGGGTAAATAAAAGTACTGGACAACCCCTTTTTGGGAGGTACAGATAGTATTCAGACCCCTTGAAATGTTTCACTCTTTGTTTCATTGCAGCCATTTAGTAAATTCAAAAAAGTTCATTTTTTCTCATTAATATACACTCTGCACTCCATCTTGACAAAAAAACAAAAGTAAATATTATTGCAAATTTATTAAAAAATAAAAACTGAAACATCACATGGTCATAAGTATTCAGACCCTTTGCTCAGACACTCATATTTAAGTCACATGCTGTCCATTTCCTTGTGATCCTCTTTGAGATGGTTCTACTCCTCCAATGGAGTCCAGCTGTGTTTATTTAAACTGATAGGACTTGATTTGGAAAGGCACACACCTGTCTATATAAGACCTCACTGCTCACAGTGCATGTCAGATCAAATGAGAATCATGAGGTCAAAGGAACTGCCCAAGGAGCTCAGACAGAATTGTGGCAAGACATAGATCTAGCCAAGGTTACAAAAGAATTTCTGCAGTACTCAAGGCTCCTAAGAGCACAGTGGCCTTCATAATCCTTAAATGGAAGACGTTTGGGACCACCAGAAGTCTTCCTAGACCTGGCCGTCCAGCCAAACTGAGCAATTCTGAGAGAAGAGCCTTGGGGAGAGAGGTAAAGAAGAACCCCAAGATCACTGTGGCTGAGCTCCAGAGATGCAGTAGGGAGATGGGAGAAAGTTCTACTAAGTCAACTATCGCTGCAGCCCTCCACCAGTCGGGCCTTTATGGTAGAGTGGCCCGACGGAAACCTCTCCTCAGTGCAAGACATATGAAAACCCACATAGTTTGCAAAAAAACACATGAAGGACTCCCAGACTATGAGAAATAAGATTCTCTGGTCTGACAAGACGAAGATAATTGGTGATAATTCTAAGGCGGCCGTCACACTCATCAATATCGTGAGCGATATTGTTAGCGATCACGTGCACGCGCGATCGCTAACGATATCGCTCACATCGCTGGTGAGCTGTCACACAGACAGACTCACCAGCGATGTGGAGCAGCGAGATCGCTAGTAACTATGGTACACATCGGGTTACTAGGCGCCGCGCGGCGCTTAGTAACCTGACGTTTACCATAGATACCATCTCCCAGCATAGGCTGTGCCGCTGGGAGATCGTTCATCGTGGTGTCACACACCACGATGAGGCAGATTGATCAAGCATTTATTGCTTGATATGAGCTCCGGCTCTCATATCTGCGATGTCACGTTCAAGCGATTTTACATTGTAAAATTGCTTGATTGCACGCATCGATGCACAAACGATATCACTTAAGCGATCAAAAAGCAGATCGCGTAAACAATATCGTTAGCAATATTGAACCGTGTGACGGCCGCCTAAGCGTTATGTGTGGAGAAAACCAGGCACTGCTCGCTCATCACCTGCCCAATACAATCCCAACAGTGAAACATAGTGGTGGCAGCATCATGCTATGGGGGTGTTTTTCAGCTGCAGGGACAGGACGACCGGTTACAATTGAAGGAAACGTGAATGCAGCCAAGTACAGATATCCTGGATGAAAACCTCTTCCAGAGTTCTGGACCCCAGACTTGGCCGAAGGTTCACCTTCCAACAAGACAATGACCCTAAGCCCACAGATAAAATAACAAAGGAGCGGCTTCACAACAACTCTGTGACCATTCTTGACTTCCCCAGCCAGAGCCCTGACTTAAACCCAATTGAGCATCTTTGGAGAGACCTAAAAATGGCTGTCCACCATCATTCACCATCCAACCTGACGGAACTGGAGAGGATCTGTAAGGAAGAACGGCAGAGGATCCCTAAATCCAGGGGTGAAAAACTTGTTACATCATTCCCAAGACGACTCATGGCTGTACTAGATCAAAAGGTGCAAATAATACTCAATACTGAGCAAAGGGGCTGTATACTTAGGACCATGTCATATTACAGGTTTTCTTTTTTAATAAATTTGCAAAAATTTCTACATTTTTGTTTTGTTCAGTCAAGATGGGGTGCAGAGTGTACATTAATGAGAGAAAAATTAACTTTTTTGAATTTACCAAATGGCTGCAATGAAACAAAGAGTGAAAAATTTAAAATGGGCCTGAATATTTCCGTACCCACTGTAAGCGACAAAATTCATGTGGCCTCAGTTGCATCACAGTAATGTAAAGGAAAAGAAAATGGTGAAGGGGTTGTTCAATGTCCAGGGGTGCAGCTAAAATAACTGCAGGGACAGAAGTGGTACACAGGGAAATTGAGACAGTCCAGGAGCTTAAAGGGGTTGCCCGGGCTTTTTATAAAATCTATGTTTGTATCTAGGCCGCAAAATGCTAACAGTTTATCATTTGCACCCTGTCAGCATTTTTCATTGTTACCTAGATATCACCTTTCTGTGTCTGGAGGAGCAGCTCAGCCCCCGACTAGAGGCATGTTTGGGACTGGGGAGGGCTTGTTGCAGACTGTGGAAGGCTTGTAGGAGTTTTGGGCGGCTGGGCATGCTGGAGACTGAGGGGGTGGGCCTGTAGGAGTTCGGGTCATGCTTATAGAAGTCTGGGTGTAAACGACCAACTGTGACATTTACACCCAAGCTCCAAATCAAACACACCTCTGGTCGGGGACCTCCACACAAGAAGAAAGGGGATGTCTAGGTAACCCAGCAAAATGCTGACAGGGTGTAAATTACAAACGGTCAGCATTTTGCATCCTAGATACACACAGATTTTATAAAAAGCCCGGACAACCCCTTTAAAGGGGCTTTCCAGTGCCGCGCCATCCGCATGCACAGGTGAGCGGAGCTAATGACTATCTATATACACATACCTGTCTACAGGGAAAGTCACATAACTTTTATACCATTTTTACACCTTTTCTGTGACTGCGAAGAATGTGGCAGGACCAGCCATCTCCTCAGCAGCTAGGCCAATATAAAAAATCTGAGGCCACGGGCATCTGGTGGCTACGGGGCAATACTGGTGGGGCTGCAGTGAGCACTTTCTGCCCTTTTTACACACTTTTGGATCAATCTACAGAAAACACTGCACAGAAAAATGCTGTGTGCAGGAATCCTGCAGAATATCTGCTCTGGTGACATCACCATCGTGTCACATCTGTTTGGTCACAGTTCAATGTCTGACTTTCCTAGGGACAACTATGACGGCCAGATAACATTGAGCAACCATATCTTCACCTTTACACAGGAGGGACGAGACCTTCACATGGGCCGATGATCCTACATTTGTTCCAGATTCCAGCACATCTATCCCGGTATGCACAGCACAATAATGCAAGAATACTGGGGGCCGATGGATCAGACAGAAAAACCAGACTGATTGCAGCAGGTTATTGGCGATTCAATCATTCGATTGGCGTTCAATCATCATGTGCCTTATCTGCCAGTATAAATGAGCAGTGGAGTGTAGGGTCTTTGATGCCAGGACTTGCACCCACCCTGCCTTTTACAAAAAAAGACAATCACTCATCCCAAAATGCATTGACTTCTGTAGAAAAAAAATTAAAAATTCTGTTCCCGGGGACAATGTATGGGGGAGGTCCGGCAGGAAGTTCACACATGGATAACACAAAAGGGAGAGCCGTCACTTCATAACATGTGTCTCATCTCAGCCTCACCGATACCAGATGTTCCCACCAACCCCACACAAGCGATACATAAGGCAGAATGGCTAATAAAAATCACATGGCCTATACAGAACAAAATCGACTGGTCATGCCTGCTCTACAGGAGAGGTCCTTACAGCCCTCTCTATGGACATATTTGGCACAGCCGCATCAGACCAGACCAATCAATCCTGCACCGATAACAAGGAAACGCTTCTCTCCTCCTAGTTGTGATCTGATAATATTACTCAGGTCTACATGTATGGGGAAGTATCGATTCCTGAAGAGTATCACATGAAATCGTTGGAATGTATTGATAATCAACATGTGCCTGGACAAGCTGTAAACCAATTATCTGTGAAATTAACCGTTCCTAGATAAAGGTGTGAGCAGTGACCTCATACTGCACAGAGGGCTATCGTCCAGGACCGGGGTCTGTGTCCAGCACTGGGGGTGGGCAGGTGCTGCGCACAGGGCCAAAGGTCAGCGCTCAGAGCCTTAAACCACTGCACAACACTGGGGTTTTTCAGGGGTGCAGCAGATACATCAGTGTCGCCACATCTGGCCTCACCCTTAATGAATCCGGTACACTCCTGGCTGGTGCAGCGGTCACATAGGATGAAACGTCATTGCAGCAGGCTAAGGTGTACTGAGACTGACAGGGTGGCAGGCAAGGAAGCAAAGGAGGAGCCTGGGGAAGTGAGTATATTTTCCTCTCTATGGAGAAACCAACCTTTACCTCTGGGACTGCCACAATCCTAAAAACGAAAGGGTTGTAACAATGCGCCATCTACTTTTGGAATATGCCAAAAAGAAGAGGGGGGAGGACAAGAGGCGCAATAGTGCCCTTATCACTAGACACTAGCTTGTGCTAAGGTGAGAAAAGTGAACCACTCACCTATTCCAGTTGTGAGACCCACAACTGGTTTGTAGACCTGTTTGGATAAATATCCTCATGGCTGCTGCTGGACTTCCACCGGTCTCACAAATGTGAAGACGAAACCAGAAGCTTAGGGAAGAGAAGTGTACCACAGTCCACGCTGCCAAGTTCACTCACATCAAAGAAAACGAGTAGACGATGTCCAGTTCAATCCTTCTTTATTCTCCTACACGTTTCGGCGCCTAGCCTGGCACCTTCATCAGGGATATCCCTGATGAAGGTGCCAGGCTAGGCGCCGAAACGCGTAGGAGAATAAAGAAGGATTGAACTGGACATCGTCTACTCGTTTTCTTTGATGTGAGTGAACTTGGCAGCGGCGGACTGTGGTACACCTCTCTTCCCTAAGCTTCCACTTTTGGAATATGGATGTGCTGCAGTTCTCTGTATGGCGGCGGCCGAGTGCTGATAGAGGAACAGCAGCATATCCACATCACAAACTTATAAAGTGACAGCACTCTGGACAGGACACCCACCGATCGTAAAGCGATTACAGGGATCAGGACAACCTGTCTATATACTCAAAGGAAGAGGAGGGCATCTCTTACTATATATATACAAAACGGACGGACGACAAGGAGCTCATATACCTGTCCTGCACTAGTTCATAGTAGATCATGGTACAAGCAGCGACATTACATGATACCACAAGCCGTCACATTCACGTAACAAATAGTTAATGATCACAGAGGATGATCATCAATGACTGCTGAAAACGAATCTGCTGCATCATCATCATTCATGGCATTCATTATCCCCGAAGAAATAAAGAAATATATTCATAAGGCAATGCCAGGAAAAGAGCTCACCCACCGTACGATCCCTGCGATAATGAAGGATTCTCTCTTCATATAGGACTATAGACTATACATCTGTAGCCCCCAGAACCAGTGCAACACCCTGAAAGGGTCCCATGTAAATACCAGGGACTAGAATCCATAGATGACGTGGGCAGCCAAAAAGATAAACAACAGCTGGCACCATTAAGAGTTTACTCCAGAGATTGGTTAAAGCCCCAAAGGCAGCGGCCCCCGCCATCACCTGTCCCCACTGTCTAGGAGCCCCCGTTGCCTGTCCTCACGGTTAAAGGATCCTTGTTGCCTGTCGCCACAGCTGAAGAGACCCCCTGTCGCCTTTCCCCAAATCCTTGCCATAAACAAGATGAGATCACGGTGAGGTCCCGGAAATCTGGAGCCATTCCTGGAAGTCAGGGGAACCCAGTGGGGGCTTTAAAGGGATCTTGAGCGTCGGCATCTTGCATCCCCACAGTAATCCCACAGAGGAGAGCGGCACATACCATACTATCCCAGCGATCTGCACACACTGGGATCAGACGTGTCAGCTTACAGCTATGGCCACAGACACAACATAGGGAGTGAGTGACTGATCCCAGGCATGGCCAATCACATCTGAAGAAGCCTACACCCTCCCCGAGTCAGACAGCCAATGAGCAGGGGTGGTAACAGGTTGACAGCTTTCGGATATTCTCCCCCCACCCCTCCAGCACAGACATAACAGGTGACAACGAGAGCTTAGGTAGCTGACACTTCATGCTGCACATAATTCTGCTCCATCTGTGCACATCAAACAATGCAATGTACTAACCCGGGTCATGTATCCTGGGGGGCAAAACAGGCAGCAGAGGGGAACTTCCCCTTTAAGCATCCGGCAAGGATGTGGGGTTAAAGGTCACGGCAGGTCTAGGGGCACCGACAAGGGGCGATGCTGGGATCCCTCATCAATGATTCACATTGCAAAGCGGCCTCTGCTCTGGTACATACCGGCTGGCACAGCGGGCAGAATCTGCTCCGTCACCATCAATGACAGCAGGTATGGAGGGTACGAACAGAGCAACACAGACCACGATGCACCAGACAAACACTGACCCCAATAAAGGGTACAATCACACAGCAATGGGCATAGGACATGGCATCATCCATCCCTGCCAACATAGGGCACAGGATACCCTCTCCATATAACAGGGGTGGTACAGAGGGGTCATTACCTAGTTCAACTACACAGCTTCTTGGTGTCCCTAAGGGCCTGTCACACGTGTCAATGTCGCCCGTGATATCGCTCATGCGTCACAAATTATTAATCGCATGAGCGATGTGGAATTATCGCAGGTAAGATGTCACACGCGTCAATATGACCAGTGATGCGGTGATGTCGCCATCTTGCTAGCGATTTTATTTAGTCGCTTGTACGTTGTCAAAATAGAAAATGTCGCAGAGTGTCACACGCAGCGATGCACAAGGTCTACTGAGCGATGAGCGACAGGTTTTAAGTCTGGCAGTGAAACCTGTGATCGGCGATCAGCGACATATCGCTGATTGCATCGCTTGGTCACACGCTTCAATGTCGCTCCTGCGTCACTTTTACGTCGCTTGAGCGACTGAAAATCCGTGACGTATGAGCGACATGACAGCGATATCGACGCGTTGACATCCCCTGATGCGTGTGATATCGTTAGCGATATTGTTAGTGATCACGTGCACGCGCGATCGCTAACAATATCGCTCACATCGCTGGTGAGATGTCACACAGACAGACTCACCAGCGATGTGACCAGCGAGATCGCTGGTAACTATGGTACACATCGGGTTACTAGGCGCCGCGCGGTGCTTAGTAACCCGACGTTTACCATAGATACCATCTCCCAGCATAGGCTCTGCCGCTGGAGATCGTTCATCGTGGTGTCACACACCACGATGAAGCAGATTGTTAAATCGTTCATCGCTAGATATAAGCTCCGGCTCTCATATCTGCGATGTCACGATCAAGCGATTTACATTGTAAAATCGCTGATCGCACGTAACGATGCACAAACGATATCGCTTAAGCGATCAAAAAGCAGATCGCTTAAACGATATCGTCAAGATATTGCACCGTGTGACGGCCGCATAAAGCTAATCTACGATATATCTGTCCTGTGCCTAATCCCATTCATCCCAAAAAAACAAGTCTCAGCCCTTCCCGTCACCCCCAAAATCACAAGTTTCGGCCCCTTCAGCATCGCCCCCAAGTCTCGGCCCCTTCCTCATCACCCCCAATTCTCGCCCCTTCCTCATCACCCCCAAATCTCGACCCCTTCCTCATCACCCCAAACCTTGGACCCTTTCCCCCAAATCTCAGATGCTTGTCACCCCCAAATGTCGGCCCCTTCCCGTTGCCCCCAAATCTCAGCCCCTTCCTCATCACTCCCAAATCTCAGCCACTTTCCCACAAATCTCAGCCCCTTCCTCGTCACCCCCCGAATCTCAGCCCCTTACCCATCTCCCCCAAATTTCAGGCCCTTCCCCATCACCCCCGAATCTCGGCCTCATCCCTGTTGCCCCAAAATCTCGATCCCTTTCTCATCGCCCCTGTATCTCTGCCCCTTTCGCGTCAGTCACAGGTCTTAATTCCCTTGCAAGTCACCCTTAAATTTCGGCCCCTTCCTGTCACCCACAAAAGCACAAGTCTCTGCCCCTTTCTCAGTCACCGACGAATCTCAGCCCCAAGCTGTTGACCCCCAATCTCTGCCTCACCCTGAAATCTGAGCCACATCCTCATCACCATTAATTTTCTGTCTCATCCTACACCCTAATTGTTAGCCCCTTCCCCGTCACCCCCTGCTTCAACCCCCTCCCCGTCATTGTCATCCCCTCCCTGTCACCCTCTGTCTCAGCCTCCTCCCTGTCACCCCCCTTCCTCAGCCTCCTCCCTGTCAGTCACCCCCTGCCTCAGCCCCTTCCCCCTATTGTCATCCCTCCTGTCACCTGCCTCACTCCCCTGTCACCCGTACCTCGCCCCCCTATTGTCATCCTCCCTGTCACCCTCCTCAGCCTCTCCGTCACCCTCTCACCCTCTAGTCACCCTCCCTGTCACCCCGTACTCAGCCCCCTGCTCCTATGTCACCCTCCCTGTCACCCCCTGCCTCCTCTGCACGCCTCCCTCCCTTGTCACCCCCTCCTCAGCCCCCTCCCCTCTTTCATCCCCCTGTCACCCTGCCCTGCCTCCTCGTCACCCCGTACCTCACCCCTCCCCTATCGTCACCCTCCCTGTCACCCGTACTCGCCTCCCGTCCTATTGTCATCCCCTCCCTGTCACCCCCTGCCTCAGCCTCCTGTCACCCCGTCCTCAGCCCCCTGCCCCTCCTTGTCACCCCTGCCTCAGCCCCTCCCCTCATTGTCATCCCCTCCCTGTCACCCCTTGCCCTGCTCCTCCTGTCACCTCGTACCTCAGCCCCTCCCCCTACGTCAACCCCTCCCGTCACCCCGTACCTCATCCCCTGCTCCTATTGTCATCCCCTCCTGTCACCCCTGCTCAGCCCCCTCCCTCATTGTCATCCCCTCATGTCCCCCTGCCTCAGCTCCTCCTTGTCACCCCGTACCTCAGCCCCTGCCCCCCTTGTCACCCCTGCCTCAGCCCCCTCCCCGTCACCCCTACCTCAGCCCCCTCCCCTATCGTCACCCCTCCCTGTCCCGTACCTCACCCCCTGTCCTATTGTCATCCCTCCCTGTCACCCCCTGCCTCAGCTCCTCCTTATCACCCGTACCTCAGCCCCTGCCTCGCCCCTCCCCTCTTGTCATCCCCTCCCTGTCACCCCTTGCCCCTGCCCCCCTGTCCCGTACCTCAGCCCCTCCCCTATCGTCACCCCTCCCTGTCACCCCGTACCTCAGCCCCCTGCTCCTATTGTCATCCCCTCCCTGTCACCCCCTGCCTCAGCCTCCTGTCACCCGTACCTCAGCCCCCTGCCCCTCCTTGTCACACCCTGCCTCAGCCCCCTCCCCCTCATTGTCATCCCCTCCCTGTCACCCCTTGCCCCTGCCTCCTCCCTGTCACCTCGTACCTCAGCCCCCTCCCCCTATCGTCAACCCCTCCCTGTCACCCCCGTACCTCATCCCCCTGCTCCTATTGTCATCCCCTCCTTGTCACCCCCTGCCTCAGCCCCCCCCCCTCATTGTCATCCCCTCTATGTCACCCCCTGCCTCAGCCTCCTCCTTGTCCCCCCCCGTACCTCAGCCCCCTGCCCCTCCTTGTCACCCCCTGCCTCAGCCCCCTCCCCGTCACCCCGTACCTCAGCCCCCTCCCCCTATCGTCAACCCCTCCCTGTCATCTCGTACCTCAGCCCCCTGCTCCTATTGTCATCCCCTCCTGTCACCCCCTGCCTCAGCCTCCTCCTTATCACCCCGTACCTCAGCCCCCTGCCTCAGCCCCCTCCCCCTCATTGTCATCCCCTCCCTGTCACCCCTTGCCCCTGCCTCCTCCCTGTCACCCCGTACCTCAGCCCCCTCCCCCTATCGTCTACCCCTCCCTTGTCACCCCCGTACCTCAGCCCCCTGCTCCTATTGTCATCCCTCCCTGTCACCCCCTGCCTCAGCCTCCTGTCACCCCGTCCTCAGCCCCCTGCCCCTCCTTGTCACACCCTGCCTCAGCCCCCTCCCCCTCATTGTCATCCCCTCCCTGTCACCCCTTGCCCCTGCCTCCTCGTACTTCAGCCCCCTCCCCCTATCGTCAACCCCTCCCTGTCACCCCGTACCTCATCCCCCTGCTCCTATTGTCATCCCCTCCTTGTCACCCCCTGCCTCAGCCCCCTCCCCCTCATTGTCATCCCCTCTATGTCACCCCTTGCCCCTGCCTCCTCCATATCACCCCTTGCCCCTGCCTCCTCCATATCACCCCTTGCCCCTGCCTCCTCCATGTCACCCTGAATCTCTGCCTCCTCCGTCACCCCGTACCTCAGCCCCCTTCTCCTATTGTCATCCCCTCCCTGTCACCCCCTGCCTCAGCCTCCTCCTTGTCACCCCGTACCTCAGCCCCCTGCCCCGTCACCCCGTACCTCAGCCCCCTCCCCCTATCGTCAACCCCTCCCTGTCACCCCGTACCTCAGCCCCCTGCTCCTATTGTCATCCCCTCCCTGTCACCCCCTGCCTCAGCCTCCTCCTTGTCACCCCCGTACCTCAGCCCCTGCCCCGTCACCCCGTACCTCAGCCCCCTCCCCCTATCGTCATCCCCTCCCTGTCACCCCGTACCTCAGCCCCCTGCTCCTATTGTCATCCCCTCCCTGTCATCCCCTGCCTCAGCCTCCTCTTGTCACCCCGTACCTCAGCCCCCTGCCTCAGCCCCTCATTGTCATCCCCTCCCTGTCACCCCTGCCCCTGCCTCCTCCCTGTCACCCGTACCTCGCCCCCTCCCCCTATGTCTACCCCTCCCTGTCACCCTACCTCACCCCTGCTCCTATTCATCCCTCCCTGTCACCCCTGCTCAGCCCCTGTCACCCGCCTCACCCTGCCCTCTTGTCACACCCTGCCTCAGCCCCCTCCCCCTCATTGTCATCCCCTCCCTGTCACCCCTTGCCCCTGCCTCCTCCCTGTCACCTCGTACCTCGCCCCCTCCCCCTATCGTCAACCCCTCCCTGTCACCCCGTACCTCATCCCCCTGCTCCTATTGTCATCCCCTCCTTGTCACCCCCTGCCTCAGCCCCCTCCCCCTCATTGTCATCCCCTCCCTGTCACCCCTTGCCCCTGCCTCCTATCACCCCTTGCCCCTGCCTCCTCCATATCACCCCTTGCCCCTGCCTCCTCCATGTCACCCTGAATCTCTGCCTCCTCCGTCACCCCGTACCTCAGCCCCCTTCTCCTATTGTCATCCCCTCCCTGTCACCCCCTGCCTCAGCCTCCACCTTGTCACCCCGTACCTCAGCCCCCTGCCCCTTCTTGTCACCCCCTGCCTCAGCCCCCTCCCCCTCATTGTCATCCCCTCCCTGTCACCCCTTGCCCCTGCCTCCTATCACCCCTTGCCCCTGCCTCCTCCATGTCACCCTGAATCTCTGCCTCCTCCGTCACCCCGTACCTCAGCCCCTTTCTCCTATTGTCATCCCCTGCCTCAGCCTCCTCCCTGTCACCCCTTGCCCCTACCTCCTATCACCCCTTGCCCCTGCCTCCTCCATATCACCCCTTGACCCTCCCTCCTCCTTGTCACCCTGAATCTCTGCCGCCTCCCTGTCACCCCGTACCTCAGCCCCCATCCCCTCCTTGTCACCCCCTGCCTCAGCCCCCTCCCCCTCATTGTCATCCTCTCCCTTTCACCCCTTTCCTCTGCCTCCTCCTTGTCACCCCGTACCTCAGCCCCTATCCCCTCCTTGTCACCCCCTGCCTCAGTCCCGTCCCCCTCATTGTCATCCCCTCCCTTTCACCCCTTTCCTCTGCCTCCTCCTTGTCACCCTGAATCTCAGCCTCCTCCCTGTCACCCCGTACCTCAGCCCCCATCCCCTCCTTGTCACCCCCTGCCTCAGTCCCGTCCCCCTCATTGTCATCCCCTCCCTTTCACCCCTTTCCTCTGCCTCCTCCTTGTCACCCTGAATCTCAGCCTCCTCCCTGTCACCCCGTACCTCAGCCCCCATCCCCTCCTTGTCACCCCCTGCCTCAGCCCCCTCCCCCTCATTGTCATCCTCTCCCTTTCACCCCTTTCCTCTGCCTCCTCCTTGTCACCCCGTACCTCAGCCCCTATCCCCTCCTTGTCACCCCCTGCCTCAGTCCCGTCCCCCTCATTGTCATCCCCTCCCTTTCACCCCTTTCCTCTGCCTCCTCCTTGTCACCCTGAATCTCAGCCTCCTCCCTGTCACCCCGTACCTCAGCCCCCAGCCCCTCCTTGTCACCCCCCCAGGCCCCTCCTTGTCACCCCCTGCCTCAGCCCCCTCCCCTCAGGCTCCGCCCTATGTACGGACATGTCAGGCTCCTCGGCCGGTTCTCACCTGTCACGGAGGCCCCGGCTCGCCCGCTGTCCCCGGTGACTGAGCGGCGGTTTCCGGCAGACACGCAGCGTCATACGTCACAGCAGCCGGGGGCGTGTCCTGCAGCCAAGCAGCGGGGATTGTTAACGCCTACCCGGTCGTGACGCAACCCCACAACCGTCCTGTCAATCACGCGTGTCCCGCCCACCATCACGTGATTCTCTCAGCTGACGTCCTGTCAATCATTCCTCTGTCCTGTGAGAGGAGAGGGCAGAATTACATCCCTCATCATCCTCATCAATGCAATGCTGGTGAACGTCAGTGTGCAGGAAGCTCCTATATCTATCTATACCTGAGCCCTCCGACGTGACGTCATCATCCACTATTACTACTGTCTGTAGTCTACACATCATGACGTCATGACACCTCTGACAGATGAGAGTTTGGAGACCAAGCAGGACTGATGTACCTCGCCTGCACTGACACATTGTAACAAACATCACAGCAAGAAGATCAGTGCTGCTGTATCAATGTATAGATTGATGCAACTGTAGCAAACCCACAGCTGTGAACAGGCTGTAAACTCATCTGCATTGGGGGCTCTGATGACAAAAAACAACTGACCCCCGATGTATAACATCTGCTCCAGTGTATGACATCTACCCCTGGTTTATAACATCTGCCCCGGCTATATAGCATCAGCCCCCCCTGGTGTATAACATCTGCCCCTAGGTATATAGCATCAGCCCCCCCTGGTGTACAACATCTGCCCCTAGGTATATAGTATCTGCCCCCTGGTGTATAACATCTGCCCCAGGTCAGGGCCGGCGTTAGGGGGGGGCAGACTGGGCAGTTGCCCAGGCCCCCACTCTCTTAGGGGCCCCCAAAGGAGCTGAACTGAAAATAGCAATAAAACAGTGAAAAAAATGTAAAAATACACATATTTGGTATCGCTGCGTTCGTAAGAATCTAAGCTATCAATATATGAAGTAAATTAATCCAATTGGAAAATGGCGTAAAGGGAAAAAAATAAAAACGCCAGAATTATGTTTTTTAGGCCACGTTGTTACAGTAAAATGCAATAAAAGGCGATCAAAATGTTGTATCTGACTCAAAATGGTATCAGTAAAAATGTCAGCTTAGGGCACATAAAGTAAGCCCTCACATATCTATGTATCTTCAAAAATTAAAACATCATGGGTCTCGGAAAATAAAAAAAAATATATGCGTTTTTTTTAACATGGGCCCCTATGGGAAACGCATGCGTTTTTGTATGGCACTAAAAGGTACTAATGTACCATGCGTTTTTGCATGCGTTTCCCATAGGGCCCCATGTTAAAAAAACGCACATGCGTTTTTTTACAGCACCCAAAAACGCTGCATGCAGCGTTTTTTGTACTAGGGGTAAAAAACGCAAATGGAGCTGAAAAACGCAGCTACACTCAAATGTACCCTGCGTTAACGCACCTGCGTTTTTTTTAACAGCCCAAAAACGCAGAGATGGTCAAAAAAACGCATGTGTGTGAACATGGCCTATGACATCTACCCCCCGGTGTATAACATCTGCTCCAGTGTATGACATCTACCCCGGTGTATAACATCTGCTCCAGTGTATGACATCTACCCCGGTGTATAACATCTGCTCCAGTGTATGACATCTACCCCGGTGTATAACATCTGCTCCAGTGTATGACATCTACTCCCTGTGTATAACATCTGCCCCCTGGTGTATAACATCTGCCCCTAGGTATATAGTATCAGCCCTCCCTGGTGTATAACATCTGCTCCAGTGTATGACATCTACCCCCGGTGTATAACATCTGCTCCAGTGTATGACATCTACCCCGGTGTATAACATCTGCTCCAGTGTATGACATCTACTCCCTGTGTATAACATCTGGAGATAAATAAGTGGCTCAGGAATTGGTGTAGGAAGGAGGGGTTTGGGTTCCTGGAGAACTGGGCCGACTTCTCTGTTGGCTACAGGTTCTATGCTAGGGACGGGCTGCACCTCAATTGGGAGGGTGCAGCTGTGCTGGGGGAGAAAATGGCTAGAAGGTTGGAGGAGTGTTTAACCTAGGGATTGGGGGGGAGGGTATTCATTGTATAGGAGGGGAAGATAGTGTAAATAGTAACCTGGGCACAAGTAATAAAATTGGGGGTGGCATGGGGGGTGGGGTTAGAACAGTCAATCTAGTAGGAAGAATAGAGGTAAAGAGAGATGCATAAAGTGCATGTACACTAATGCCAGAAGCCTCACCAACAAAATGGAGGAATTAGAATTGATTTTGTTGGAAAATAATTATGACATGGTGGGGATTTCGGAGACTTGGCTGGACGAGAGCCATGACTGGGCTGTTAATTTACAGGGCTATTGTCTGTTCAGAAATGACCGTACAAAAGGCGAGGAGGAGGTGTATGTTTATACGTAAAATCATCCTTAAAACCCATCCTGCGTGATAATATAGGTGAATCTAATGGAAATGTAGAGTCCCTGTGGGAGGAGATAAGGGGAGGGGAAAAATAATAAATTACTGATAGGGGTTTGTTATAAGTCCCCAACAATAATGGAAGTGGAGGAGAATATCCTCATAAAGCAAATAGATGAAGCAGCGACTCAGGGAGAAGTCATTATTATGGGGGACTTCAACTACCCTGAAATACATTGGGGATCAGAAACCTGCAGTTCCAGCAAAGGTAATAAGTTTTTGAAAACTATGAGAGACAATTACCTTTCACAATGTTCAGGACCAACAAGAAGGGGGGGCTGCTGGACCCAATATTAACCAAAGGCCAGACCGCATATCAATATATGGGTTGGAGGTCACTTGGGTAATAGTGCATCAACTTAATAAGCTTTCAAGTATCCTTTACTAAGACTGTGTAGTAGAGGGCTACAAGGACACTAAATTCAGGAAGGCAAATTTCCAACGGTTGAGAGATGATCTTAGTGTAATAAATTGGACGATGTCCTGAGACATAAAAGTACACAACACAAATGGGAGATGTTTATTAGCATCCTGAATAGGACCTGTGCACAATATATACCCTATGGGAATAAGCATGCTAGAAATAGGAGGAAACCACTATGGCTAAATAAAGCGGTAAGAAGTGCAATATGTGACAAAAAGAAAGCATTTAGGGAATTAAAGCAAGTAGGTAGTGATGAAGCATTAAATAAATACAGAAAATTAAATAACATTTGTAAAAAGCAAATCAAGGCAGCAAAGATTGAGACAGAGAGACTCATTGCCAGAGAAAGTAAAAAGAATCCCAAAATATTTTTTAACTACATAAATAGTAAGAAACTAAAAAATGATGGTGTTGGCCCCTTTAAAAATAGTCTGGGTGAAATGGTGGATGAAGATGAGGAAAAAGCCAATATGCTAAATGACTTTTTCTCAACAGTATTTACACAAGAAAATCCCATGACAGACAATATAATCAGTGATAACAAAAAGTCTCAATTAAATGTCATCTGCTTAACCCAAGAGGAAGTACGGCATCGTTTAAAAATCACTAAAATTGACAAATCCCCGGGCCCGGATGGGATACACCCCAGAGTGCTGCAGGAATTAAGTACTGTCATAGATAGACCATTATTTTTAATATTTAAAGATTCCATAATAACAGGGTCTGTACCACAGGACTGGCGTATAGCAAATGTGGTGCCAATATTCAAAAAGGGGACAAAAACTGAACTTGGAAATTATAGGCCAGTAAGCTTAACCTCTACTGTGGGTAAAATCCTAGAGGGTTTTCTAAGAGATGCTATACTGGAGTATCTGAAGAAAAATAACCTCATGACCCATTATCAACATGGTTTTACGAGGGACCGTTCCTGTCAAACTAATCTGATAAGCTTCTATGAAGAAGTAAGTTCTGGACTGGACCAAGGAAATGATGTGGTGTATATGGACTTTTCAAAAGCTTTTGATACGGTGCCACACAAAAGGTTGATACATAAAATGAGGGCAATGGGGATAGGGGAAAATATGTGTAAGTGGGTTAAGAACTGGCTTAGTGATAGGAAACAAAGGGTGGTTATTAATGGAACACACTCAGAATGGGTCACAGTTAACAGTGGGGTACCACAGGGGTCAGTGTTGGGCCCGCTTCTATTTAATATATTTATTAATGACCTTGTAGGGGGCATACGGAGTAGAATCTCAATATTTGCAGATGACACTAAACTCTGCAGGGTAATCAATACAGAGGAGGACAATTTTATATTACAGGAGGATTTATGTAAACTAGAAGCTTGGGCTGCTAAATGGCAAATGCGCTTTAATGGGGATAAATGTAAAGTCATGCACTTGGGCAGAGGAAACAAAAGGTATAATTATGTGCTTAATTGTAAAACACTGGGCAAAACTGTCACTGAAAAAGACCTGGGTGTATGGGTAGATGACAAACTCACATTTAGTGGCCAGTGTCAGGCAGCTGCTGCAAAGGCAAATAAAATAATGGGATGCATTAAAAGAGGCATAGATGCTCATGAGGAGAACATAATTTTACCTCTATACAAGTCACTAGTGCGACCACACTTAGAATACTGTGTACAATTCTGGTCTCCGGTGTATAAGAAAGACATAGCTGAACTAGAGCGGGTCCAGAGAAGAGCGACAAAAGTCATTAGAGGACTGAGGGGTCTGCAATACCAAGACAGGTTATTAAACTTGGGGTTATTTAGCTTGGAAAAACGAAGGCTTAGGGGTGATCTTATAATAATGTATAAATATATGAGGGGACAGTACAGACCTTTTCACTCTTAGGCCAGAGACGGGGACAAGGGGGCATCCTCTACGTCTAGAGGAAAGAAGGTTTAATCATAATCACAGACGCGGATTCTTTACTGTAAGAGCAGTGAGACTGTGGAACTCTCTGCCACATGATGTTGTAATGAGTGAGTCACTACTAACATTTAAGAAGGGCCTGGATGCCTTTCTTGAAAACTATAATATTATCAGTTATACATAATAGATTCTTTGATAGGACGTTGATCCAGGGAACTAGTCTGATTGCCGTATCTGGAGTCAGGAAGGAATTTTTTCCCCCAATGTGGAGCTTAGTGTTGCCACATGGGTTTTTTTTTGCCTTCCTCTGGATCAACATGTTAGGCTATGGGTTGAACTAGATGGACTTAAAGTCTTCCTTCAACCTTAAAAACTATGTTACTATGTTACTATGTATTAAGAGCGGATAAATTAACCTGTGAGACACATGGAGATCTGGGAGTGGTGTTGTGGATCCACTAGAAGGCGACCCATAGACAGGAAAAGGCTGGACATGCTAATAGTGGTAAAGCAAAAGGACTTTAGTGAAGCATCTTGCCAGTAAAGTTAGAACGTGAACATGGGTTAAAGTCAATGAGGAGCTTGCACGGGGCTCAGGCTGCGAGGTAACTGTGCGGTAGTCCAGTAGTCGAGATGTCGGAGCTGGAGAAGCAGCACTCGGGCCAATGGGATAGGCACAGTGGACGTAGCAATCTCAGGAAATCATGTGCTGATGTAACGAGCTCCAAAGCAACGTGGCGAGTGCACCGCAGCATGGACAGGTGGCATACTGGCGAGAGGGTCCTCAGCCACACGTGGAAGGCTCTTGGTGAGACAAGAGGTATAAGTCAACAGGAATACCAAGGAGAGTACTTAAGGCAGGTAATAGGACAGGGACCTAAGGGAAAGCAACACAACTAGGGACAGGTGGTGTTGCTCAGGCACCACTGGGAAGGAGAAGGTGCCTTATATAGATGTAGCCCTCCAGCGATAGGCTGGAAGGTAAAATTAGGAACAGGTGTACTGGCCTGTGAGTAACTATGTTGGGGGGCTGCATGGGAACCGGAGCAGACTGCAGGGAGTCCCATAAGGGGCGCCAGTCTCCCTGCTCAGTGGAGACCAGCCCTGCGGCCAAGGCAGAGTAAGGCTGGGTTCACATTTGCGGACCCCTCCACAGCGTTCTGCGGAGGGGTCCGCAATGTGACCGCAGCGGCCGCGAGCTCCTATCTTTATAATGGGAGCGCACGGTGCTGCACTTGCCAGCGCATGACCGTGCGCACACATTCACTCCCATATGTGATCTGTGCGCAGGCGGATGCCTGCGCACAAATCACACACTCTCGCCCGCACCAGGGACGCAACATGCTGCAGAACCTCCGGGGGTGATGTGATGGCAGCGGAGATGGTGTAGTTCCAGTGGGAAGAACTGTATCCCCCGGGGCAGTAAGGGTTAAGTCTATGGTGAGGTTGTAGCACACTTACTTGCAGACGCTGCAGGGATCTCTCCTCCTTACTGGTGCTGACAGGCTTGTAGCTCTGTAGGTGGGAATCTGCTGCAACCTGTATGGGAGGAATGGTCTGCAGATAGAGACTGACAAGAGAGGCCAATTCAGGGTTTTCCGTGTCTTTTACTCTCAGTTCTTTCCAAGCAGTCATTGGCAGTTCTTTACAAAGTTCAAGCACAGTTCTCTACACACGGGTGCATTCTCCCTCTCCGGGTTCCCTTTGCTCTGCAGCCAGGCCTCTCTCTCTCTGTGACCCCTCACACAGTCTGTAGTGTCCTTTCCGGGCTATTACATTCTCTTTGCTACGTGTTGTGCGACACTGGACAGTATGGCGGTGACTCGGGCTTCTGTAAGTCCTAGTGCGTCACTTAGCTGCCTGTCCTTTGGGTTGGGGACCCTAACGTGGAGCTGTGGTCCCCCGTCATGTTGTTTGGAGATCCGGGTAAACTACGGTCCCCTTTAGAGCCGACACTCTCGGTATCATAGGAGGGACTTCTCTGCCTGCAGTCAGTGGCTTCAGCTGCTGTCTAGGGCACGGGTTCCACCGTCCCTTTCTGTCCTGTCACACTCCTGGTGGCATCAGTGTCGAACGGGCTTTCTCTCCCCTCTGGCTCGCACTGGCTCAGTACGGATTATGCGCTCCTAGCCTTGCACTTGACTCACCGTAGCCGGGGGGTACACGTAGCGGGCGTTGTTTCTCCTCCAGTCACGGAACCGCGCCTGCGGTGGTGTAGGCCCGGTGGTCCAGATCAATAGGGGAATGGCGGAACAGTGGGGTGATTTGTCTTCGTGACGCCACCTGCGGGTGTTCTGGTAACTTTACCAGCGCTGTTCGGGTCTCCGGGGGATGGTACACAGCGAGATGGAACGCTCCCCACAGGATGAGCGGGAATCCCCGGAGCCGGGAGCTGCGCAAGATGTTGTGAGGCAGCTGCGGGACGCTGCGCTGAATCCAGGAGTAATGCACAACCACACAAAGTCTCTTTTAGGTACCTTTACTGGATGGTAGTCAGGTACACTCGGACCGGGATAGTGAAGTTGGCACTTATGGAGTTTCACAGCAAGCAGTGTTAGGCTTCCTTTCTCTACTTCTGGTGCTAAGGTCGGGTGGATGTGGAATCCAGCCGGACCGGGCAGGGTGTTCAATGGAACTTGCTTCACCTGGTTAGCAGCACTGAGGGCACTGTAAAAGGGTCTGAGCAGGATCAGTACTCTTCCCTGGGCTCTCGTGGGTGGGTGCATCAGGTGGAACAGGTGGCTAAACCTCCTGTTGGATGTGCTGGTTCTCTGTGAGGGCTTTGTAGCTTCCACAGCTTCGGTTCCAGTAACCGGATGGTTTGGAAAGAGTTGGATTAACTCTGTATTCCTGAGAGGTGATCTCCTTCTTCCTATTATCCCAATTGCAGGGATCTCCACTGGCTAACAGGCTAGCAGGGCCTAGTGTGTTCCTCATAGGGTGGAGGTTTCACACAGGCAGGCAGCTCTTGTAGCGTCTACCACACTCTGAAGTTTCTCCCTCCAAGACTCTTTTTATAGGGGGAACTGGTTAGAAGTCACCAGTGTTAGCTCCCCCTAGAGGCTCGGGGTGAAACCAGGTGTTCTAAGTGTTGTTTGTGTTGTGGTTTTGCTGTGCTGTTACTTACTCCATTTGTACCTAAGGATTTCTGTGGTGCCCAACAGGTGCCAGGGTGCCACATTCCCCCTTAGTTAACCTCAGTTCTCCCGGCTGAGCAAAAGGTTCTTTTTACAACTTAACACTAAGCATATTATAACATTCAATTTACAAAGTCTTAAAGAAAACACAAAAATCACTGAAAAGGAAGTGAAAAATGTGGAAAAGGTGAAAAGCAGTCCGTACGGCACTAGTCCATCTGCCGCAGGCTGGAAAAAGGTAAAGTTAGTGGTCACACAAGTCCTGTGACAGTTGTTCAAAGTTTATGGAAAGGGAAAAAGGTAAAGTCCAGGGATACATGGTAAACTTTATACATTCCCTACAGGTGTCTCTGCTTGGGAGGCCGGTACTAACCTTCTATACCTTACCAGGCGCTTTCTGTTCCCAACTTAGTATACTTGGGACATAGCCCAGTTCCTCCACCCTTCTGTACACTACTTTTTACAGGTTTTTGAAAACTGGTTAATATTTACAACACTTACAGGTTATATTTTCCACTACATTTTAAACCCATTCTCCAAGTTTATGTGGGGGTTGACCTAATGTACTACGTGTGGATCTGCGTAGTGTGGGTGTTTCCAAAGCTGTTGGTGTAGTGTACGAAGTGGTTGGTACTTCTCTATGTCTGCTTTGTGTAAGACCATAGTAAGTGCGGAGTCTATCAACTGGACTGACCTCTGTAGGTAGTTGATTAGGAAAGGCTTCTCTTACTGTGGGACTAGCAGGCTGACCGATTACAGGAATCTCAGGTTCCATGATAACAGGCTGCAATTCTTGCACTTGGACTTCTTCTTGTTGGACTTGTTGGATTGGATTTGGTTTTGGCTGACCTTCTGTAGGCTGGTAGAAGTGCATAACTGGTATGAGGAATGCATCACCTATTTGTGGCCAATCAGCTGGTAAGTATCCAATTTCTGTAAGGACGAGATTTTCTTTTGTCTCTTCATCTGTAGTTACTGCAGGGTAACTGGTTACTTGTGGGATTAACTGTGGCGGACATTTCTTCAAATGATCCCTTGAGACAGTCGCAATAGTATTCCCATTGTCTTTGCTAATAACACAAGTTTTAGAGTTATCATAGTGTGACGGCATAACGGTGTAGGGTATGGATTCCCAACTGTTATCCAATTTGTTAGTTTTTCTTTTTCTTTTCAGCACTACATCACCTATAGCTAGTGGTTCAGCTGAGGCGTGCTTGTTGAAGTCTTTTTCTTGCTTGGTTCTACTGATTTCAAGGTTCCTTTCCACGCTTTCCTGTACTTTTCTGTACTTTTCTTGGCGTTGGCTGACCCAGTCTTCATCAGAAGAATCTTCTGTGGGTTCAACGGTTCCCATCTGCAAATCAATAGGCAGTTTACCTGGTCTTGCTCTCATCAAGTAAGCAGGTGTGTAATTTGTCGAACTGACAGGTATGTGGTTGTAGATGTCCACGAGATCTGGAAGTTTCTCTGGCCATTGATTTCTCTCTTCAACTGGTAAGGTCTTGAGCATGTCAATGACTATGTGGTTCATCTTCTCACATAAACCGTTCGTCTGAGGATGATAAGGTGTGGTGCGGATTTTCTTACACCCATACAGCCCTAAGAATTCTTGGAACAGAGCTGATTCGAAGGCTGGCCCTTGGTCAGTTAAGACTTGGTCTGGATACCCATGGGGGCGGCAGAAGTAACTCTGGAACGCTTTGGCTGCTACCTCGGCAGTTAAATCCTTAACTGGAACGACTACCAGGAATCTTGAGTAGTGATCGACGATGGTGAGAGCGTAGGTGTACCCGGTTCGACTTGGGGTAAGCTTCACATGGTCGAGAGCAACTATTTCAAGAGGTTTGGTGGTAACAATTGGTTGCAACGGAGCTTTCTGAGTTAGATGGTCTTTTCTTCGAAGGTGACATGGTCCACAGTTTTTACACCATTTGTCAATGGAACCTCTCATACCGACCCAGTAGAACCGATCCTTCAGGAGTCTCTCCAGCTTCTTCCATCCAAAGTGTCCGGCATCATCATGGTATGCTTCAAGGATCATTTGGACTTCAGTCTTGGGAACTACAATCTGCCAGATGAGTTCATGGGTTCTCGGATTGAGGTATCTTCTGCATAGTTTACCTTGGTAGACGAACAACCTTCCTTTCTCCTTCCACAGGCGTTTAGCAGTTGGTGAGGCATCAGAGTCCATATTGGCGTGTTCTTGAGTGATGAGATCCCTTACCAGGCTGACATCTGGGTCGTTGGCTTGAGCCTCCTTCCAGTCATGGTGAGGTAACGGGTTCACGGTCCTCTCTACACGTGTCTGGTTTCTCTGATGACACGTTGCTGTACCTGAACGGTGGAAAGCAGGTAGTTCAATCTCTTCTAGGTCATCTATGTCTTCTCCATCTTCGGGAAGATGGGGCATTCGGGACAGGGCATCAGCATTGCCGTTCTTGTGACCTGCCCGGTACTTTACAGTGAAGTCGTAGTTAGCGAGTCTTGCTACCCAACGCTGTTCTAGGGCTCCCAGCTTTGCAGTCTCTAAGTGTGTTAGAGGATTGTTGTCTGTGAAAGCTGTGAAGGGGGCGGATGCCAGGTAATGCTTGAAACGCTCTGTGATCGCCCAGACCAGGGCCAGGAACTCCAGCTTGAAGGAGCTGTAGTTTTCCGGGTTCCTTTCTGTGGGACGGAGCTTTCTGCTGGCGTAGGCTATCACTTTCTCCTTGCCCTGCTGACGTTGAGATAGGACTGCTCCTAAACCTTCATTACTTGCGTCAGTGTACAACAGAAACGGTAGATTGTAGTCAGGGTAAGCCAAGATTTCTTCTCCAGTTAAAGCATCTTTTAACGTTTGGAAGGATTTGTCCTGCTCTGGGCCCCAGTGGAACGGGGGTCCCCTGATCTTGCCGTTTTTGGATTGGCCTACTAAGAGATCTTGCATAGGTGCGGCTATCTTGGTATAGCCTTTGATGAATCGTCGGTAGTACCCGACCAGTCCTAGGAATTGACGTACCTCCTTGTGGTTGATGGGTGCTGGCCAGTCCTTGATGACGGTGACCTTATCCGGATCCGGTGCTACGCCTTCGGCACTGACCACATGTCCTAGGTATTGGACCTTGGGTTTCAGCAGGTGGCACTTGGACGGTTTCAGTTTCATCCCGTACTTGGACAGTGACTCGAACACTTCACTCAGGTGTTGGAGGTGATCTTCATAGGTCTGAGAGTAGACAATGACATCATCAAGGTATAACAAGACAGTCTCAAAGTTCTTGTGGCCCAAACAACACTCCATAAGTCTCTGAAATGTTCCTGGGGCATTGCACAAACCGAATGGCATACTGTTGAACTCGCATAAGCCCATGGGAGTAGTGAAGGCTGTCTTCTCACGATCCTCCTCTGCAACGGCAACCTGCCAGTACCCACTAGTAAGATCTAATGTGGAGAAGTAGTTGGCAGATTTGAGTGCAGCTAGTGACTCTTCTATGCGGGGTAACGGGTATGCATCTTTGTGTGTGACTTTGTTGATTTGCCTATAATCTACACACATCCTCATACTACCATCTTTCTTTTTAACCAGGACTAGTGGTGCGGCCCAGGGACTACAGCTATCCCTAATGACTCCTGCATTCTTCATGTCCTGAAGCATCTCTTTTGCTTTCTGGTAGTGTGTGGGTGGTATAGGCCTGTACCTTTCTTTGATAGGTGCATGGTTGTTTGTGGGGATATGATGTTGTACCCCTTTAATCCTCCCAAAGTCAAGTGGGTGTTTGCTGAACACTTGCTCATACTCCCGAACTACCCGGTATACTCCATTTTTCTGGTGAGAGGGTGTATTGTCAGTTCCTACACTGAGCTCTTGACACCATTTCTCTAACTGATCTTTGGAGTGAGGGGGTTCATCAGTGACTGTTTGGTTTGAGGATTTTACATCAATCACAGCATCATCTTTTACTTGGTACAATTTTGCAACAGTTGCATATCTAGGTAGTCTGACTTCGTCATCACCATAATTCAATATGCGTACGGGGACTCTCCCCTTTCTCACATCGACTAACCCTCTGGCTGTCAAGAGCGTAGGACTACTGTCGGACATTACAGGTTCTACTACAGCTTGGTAGTCCTGCCCTCTGAGGCCTATGGCTGCTCGACACCAGATCATCATTTCACTTCTGGGTGGTACCACAATTGGAATGGGATCTGTGACCCTTACTCTGCCAATCTCACCATTTGACAAGGTTACCTGTTGTTGATACACCAGAGCTCTGATCTGCTTTTGGATAGCCCTCTTTTCTCTGGGTTTACCGGCTTCAGCACTCTGTTGGAGCAAAAACAACACTTCATCGAGGCATTTGATCATGACATTGGTACCCAATATGACATATGGATCCTTGTGGTTAGGCTTATCCTGGACCACTAAGATACCCTGGTTTTTCAACTGCACCCTCCCCACCTTTACTGTAGCTTCCCACTGTCCCTCTATGGTAACCGGAATACCATTAGTGGCTTCAAGGTTCATCTCGGGATTTGGGGGTTCTAGCTTAACATCTGGCCAGAACTGCTTGTAAAGGGTACTGGGGATGGATGTCACCTGGGATCCAGTGTCTATCAAGGCGGAGATAGCGATGCCATCGATGACGATTGGTAAGTATGGACAGTCTCCCACATACTTGTGTTCCCAGCTGGACGTAGGGCCTGCACAGTCTACTCCTGGGGTTGGCCCTTCTCGCCCAGGGGTCGCTCGTTTAAAGGACGGGATTGCAGGTTGCGTCCTCCTAAGTCGTTCTGCTGACTGTTGCGGCGTCTGTCAGGACTGCGGCGGTCTGCAGGTTTTCCTCGCGACGGCTGTGTCTTTCTCCTCATCTACGGGACGTCGTCTGGACTGTCGGCGAGTAGAATCTTGTCCGATGGCCTTGCATCTGTCTTGGGTCTTCTCCCAGCTTGTAGCTTGGCCACGTCTTTCATCAGCTGCTCGACATTAGCACACAGTTGATCATACCGGTCAGGTGTCACAGTCTGTGCACTGGACTGAATCGCAGGGATTGGAGATGCTGCTGCCGGCACGGAAGGGGTGTCAGCGTACTGCTGCTGCTGCGAAGCGGGATCAGGTACTTCAGCGAGTCGTTGTCCCCAAACTGTTAAGTCTCTCAAGGTATCAAACTCTGCGCCTGGATTCTGTATGGACCACCAGCTTGCTTGCTTCCTATCCTCAGATAGTTTAAGGCCCACAATAAATTGTCCAATTAACGCTTTGTTCTCATCTCGAGCACTGTCAGGGTCGACTTGTTTTAACAGTCTGTATGCTTCTTGCAAGCGCAGTGAATAATCAAGGACACTTTCTTGTGCCCCTTGGTTACAACGATAGAATGACAGTCTTAATCCAGCTTCGGTATGGCACTCAAAGACCCGAGTTAATCTAGCGAATATCTGCTCCACAGATTCCTGAACTTCTACAGGCCAGCTGCGGCTCTGCAGTTCGGCTGCACCGGTTAATTGTCCCATAATAACTGAAGCTCTTTGCTTACCGGTCATCGGGTACATGTCCAGGGCTTGGCATATCTTCCTCTGGAAGTTTTCCAAGGTGCTGGGTACGCCGCTGTACTTGGGTAACCAGGTCGCACTAGGAACGTAGGGTAGAGACATCGGCATAATCGGAGCGGGTTGCGGTAGCATACCGCCGACTTGTTGCTGTCCATCAAGTTGTATATTTTGAGGTGCCGCTTGGTCTAGCGGGGGCACCGCGTGATCGGGAGCCGGGTTACTCATGGTCGCTCCCCCTTAGTTAAGCGTAGCCTTTCCCTCGGTTGCAAACGGAAGTGTCGGCCTCGCGGTGAGGAGTGAGGCACCACGGGAGTTTCCGGTTCCTGCTGCGTACGGAGGAAGTCGTCAGAGCGTGGGGGCGGGGTCAATCTTCGCGCCCTCTGCACAGTCACGCCCCTTCTTTTCCCGCCTTTTCGCGCAGCAATGGCGGACCAAATGTACAGTTCGATATTTACAGTCAATAAATAGCACACAATACCCGTGATAACGGGCCTGCTCGTATCCTGTTCGTGACGCCAAATTCTGACTCACCGTAGCCGGGGGGTACACGTAGCGGGCGTTGTTTCTCCTCCAGTCACGGAACCGCGCCTGCGGTGGTGTAGGCCCGGTGGTCCAGATCAATAGGGGAATGGCGGAACAGTGGGGTGATTTGTCTTCGTGACGCCACCTGCGGGTGTTCTGGTAACTTTACCAGCGCTGTTCGGGTCTCCGGGGGATGGTACACAGCGAGATGGAACGCTCCCCACAGGATGAGCGGGAATCCCCGGAGCCGGGAGCTGCGCAAGATGTTGTGAGGCAGCTGCGGGACGCTGCGCTGAATCCAGGAGTAATGCACAACCACACAAAGTCTCTTTTAGGTACCTTTACTGGATGGTAGTCAGGTACACTCGGACCGGGATAGTGAAGTTGGCACTTATGGAGTTTCACAGCAAGCAGTGTTAGGCTTCCTTTCTCTACTTCTGGTGCTAAGGTCGGGTGGATGTGGAATCCAGCCGGACCGGGCAGGGTGTTCAATGGAACTTGCTTCACCTGGTTAGCAGCACTGAGGGCACTGTAAAAGGGTCTGAGCAGGATCAGTACTCTTCCCTGGGCTCTCGTGGGTGGGTGCATCAGGTGGAACAGGTGGCTAAACCTCCTGTTGGATGTGCTGGTTCTCTGTGAGGGCTTTGTAGCTTCCACAGCTTCGGTTCCAGTAACCGGATGGTTTGGAAAGAGTTGGATTAACTCTGTATTCCTGAGAGGTGATCTCCTTCTTCCTATTATCCCAATTGCAGGGATCTCCACTGGCTAACAGGCTAGCAGGGCCTAGTGTGTTCCTCATAGGGTGGAGGTTTCACACAGGCAGGCAGCTCTTGTAGCGTCTACCACACTCTGAAGTTTCTCCCTCCAAGACTCTTTTTATAGGGGGAACTGGTTAGAAGTCACCAGTGTTAGCTCCCCCTAGAGGCTCGGGGTGAAACCAGGTGTTCTAAGTGTTGTTTGTGTTGTGGTTTTGCTGTGCTGTTACTTACTCCATTTGTACCTAAGGATTTCTGTGGTGCCCAACAGGTGCCAGGGTGCCACACACTCACAGGACATGTGTAAGTCTTTCTGTCTTTACATCTCAGCTCACATCGGCCTACTCTTGGTCTTTGCTTCTCGGCACCTTGAGCCTACTAACTTCCTTCACTCCTCCCCCTTCCTATATACTCTCAAGTCACCTGACTTCTGGTGTGCCCAACCCACTCCTCTGATCCACCACCCCTCAATCTCATAGAGTTCTAATCTCAGGGCTGGATGTTAACCTTCTCTTACACGTGGGTTGTGTGGGCTGTGAGGGTGTTGGTGTGCAACAAGTGTCCTACCTGCCTGGCTGCAGTTCCTTTTTGTGGCCTCCTGGACGCAGGGGCGCCACATAAGCCGTATGACAGGCGGCGCGAGCCCTTCTCTGGTCTGGACATTTCTCTAACTACCCCTCCTGGGCTCTATACTGCGGCTGTCTCCTGGTTTTAGTGTGAATGGGAAACCTGAAATTGCCGCTATCCGGGTTGGTCGCTGGGTGTAGAATCCCTGACAACCTCGGTCTCCGGTGACCTTACTTCACTAAATCCTGGGGTGAACTGGCGCTGGCTCCACTCCCCAGACCTAGTTCTCCACTTCCTCAGACCCTCACCACGGGCTTAGCGTGGCTGCTGTCCCTAGGGTGTCTTCTACAGTCCTTCCTGGAACTGAACTACCTGGCCCCTCCCCCAGAGAAGAATTTATAGGGGACCTGCCCTGAACCCAGGCTTTTTAGAGCTCCCCCTTCTGGTTTGGAGTCAGGATGGTGTTGTGCGTGTGCTTACCTGCTGGAAGTTTTGCTTCACCTCCAAGCTTATATTGTGGCTACCGGACCCCGGGGCACCACAAGTCCAGGAGAACTAACGTGACGTCCGCCGCCATAGCACAGGATCCATTGTTTTATGATGCTGCACATTTTGTTACTGTATTTAATGGTTCCATGAAAAATGCCTTCAAGGAAAAATCCCTATAGGCAACCCTAACCCTAACACCTAACCATAATGTTAACACCTAACTCTAACCCCTAACACATAACCCTAACACCTAATCCTGACCCCTAACCATACCCCTAACCCCAACCCTGTGGGCAATTTTCCTTGTGGGTATTTTTCTGGTCCCCGTATTTAGTACACACCTGGAAAACAATTTTTCAAAATCCATTGCCAATGGAAAATGTGACCTTGAAGGGGACAACTTTGACCTTGCCATGTAATAGGGTGCGATAAGAATAAATGAGGTTCTATACAGTCTGCTGTTTTCCTCCCCTGGAGCCGAGGCTGTGGAGTCATATATTACTACTCAATAACACGGCATGAATAAAACATTGTGCCGCATCCATTATTGCCCAGTGGCTCGTAGCCTGATATCACCAGCGGGTGAGTCAGGAGCGGGGAAATGTGATCGTCACTTTATGTGTCATATGATGATCGTTGACACCATCAGCAAAGGAATGAGGAACCGGGATTAAAGGGAAAGTGCACGAAACATGGCAGAGAGATCTGAGAACCGTCCAGGGTGGAGACATTCTGCAGGGCAGGTTGGGTTATTTCTGCTCTGAACATTCTTCATTGAGCTGTAGGAAGGAGCACAAATATCTCATTCTTTACCTTGGGGCAAAATGCTAAAAAGAAGTTGCCAAAAAGGTTTTCTGCTCCCCAGGCAAAGTTTGTTTATATATATATAACAAGAAAAAAAAAAAAAAAAAAAATATATATATATATAAAAAGTGCTTTACTCCCCTTCTCAGGTCCAGCACTGAATCTATGATGCTCTGCCCGGTGTCTGTTATTGTCTGCAGCGCTGATGTCATGTCGACGTCAATCAGTGATCTCAGCACTCACTAATTAGCTTCAGTGCTGTCGACGAGATGACAGACGCCAGGAGCAGCAGCGGCGGAGATCTGGAGCTGGACCCAGGGAGGTGAGGAAAAACTGTTTGCTATTTAAAAACAAAATAAAGCCATAGGACATAGCTTTTAGAGGTATCATCCATTGTCTTTGTAAATTACGCTATTCATCACTACTACACCAAAATAAGGCAACAATACTGCCCCATTTACAAGAATATAACTACTATAATACTGCCCCCATGTACAAGAATATAACTACTATAATACTGCCCCTATGTACAAGAATATAACTACTATAATACTGCCCCATATGTACAAGAATATCACTACTATAATACTGCTCCTATGTACAAGAATATAACTACTATAATACTGCCCCTATGTACAAGAATATAACTACTATAATACTGCCCCTAAGTACAAGAAAATAACTACTATAATACTGCCCCTATGTACAAGAATATAACTACTATAATACTGCCCTCTATGTACAAGAATATAACTACTATAATACTGCTCCTATGTACAAGAGTATAACTACTATAATACTGCTCCTATGTACAAGAATATAACTGCTATAATACTGCCCCATATGTACAAGAATATCACTACTATAATACTGCCCCTAAGTACAAGAATATAACTACTATAATACTGCTCCTATGTACAAGAATATAACTGCTATAATACTGCCCCATATGTACAAGAATATCACTACTATAATACTGCTCCTATGTACAAGAATATAACTACTATAATACTGCACCATGTACAAGAATATAACTAATATAATACTGCTCCTATGTACAAGAATATAACTAATATAATACTGCTCCTATGTACAAGAATATAACTGCTATAATACTGCCCCATATGTACAAGAATATCACTACTATAATACTGCTCCTATGTACAAGAATATAACTACTATAATACTGCACCATGTACAAGAATATAACTAATATAATACTGCTCCTATGTACAAGAATATAACTAATATAATACTGCTCCTATGTACAAGAATATAACTACTATAATACTGCTCCTATATACAAGAATATAACTGCTGTAATACTGCTCCTATGTACAAGAATATGACTACTATAATACTGCAGCTATGTACAAAAATATAACTACTATAATACTGTACTGCTCCCATGTACAAGAGTATAATTACTATAATACTACTCCAATGTACAAGAATATAACTACTATAATACTGCCCCTATGTACAAGATTATAACTACTATAATACTGCCCCTATGTACAAGAATATAACTACCATAATACTGCCTATATGTACAAGAATGTAACTACTATAATACTGCTCTTAATGTACAGAATATAACTACCGTGTTTCCCCGAAAGTAAGACCCTGTCTTACATTTTTTTGGGGGCCAAAAGTGGCCCCCGGTCTTACTTTCGGGGGGGGGGGTCTTACATTGGGTGCCCCAGCAGTGTGGCCTACAGGCCCCCTTCTTCTGGGACACTGCGGGAGCAGGTCGCACGTCACGTGCGCCCGCTCATTACATATGCACTGCATCCCCCTGTCAATCAGCGACAGGGGGAGCAGTGCATTATACGGTTTATATGGGCCCCCTCCTGCTGGCACACTACCCCCCTGTTCTGAGGCCCCCACCGCTGCTGCTGCTGCAGACATCTTACCCTCCAGGGTCTTCTTGCAGCAGCCAGCGCGTCGGTCCTCTGTCCTCGGCTGTCTCCCGGATCATGTGACCCGTCGCAGCGCATGACGTCATCGCGACTGCGACCGGCCGGTCACATGATCCGGGAGACAGCCGAGGACAGAGGACCGACGCGCTGGCTGCTGCAAGAAGACCCTGGAGGGTAAGATGTCTGCAGCAGCAGCAGCGGTGGGGGCCTCAGAACAGGAGGGTAGTGTGCCAGCAGGAGGGGGCCCATATATACCGTATAATGCACTGCTCCCCCTGTCGCTGATTGACAGGGGGATGCTGTGCATATGTAATGAGCGGGCGCACGTGACGTGCGACCCGCTCCCGCTCCCCCCCCCTCCGCTAGGGGCCTTACATTGGCCCCCCCGGTTGTAAGGCCTTATAATCGGGGGAGGCCTTACATTAGCAGGCCCCCCCTTTACCCCTAGGCGGCCTTACAATCGGGGGGGCCTTACTTTCGGGGAAACACGGTACTATAATATAAAACTACTATAATACTGCTCATATATACAAGACTATAACTACTATAATACTGCCCCTATGTACAAGAATATAACTACTATAATACTGCTCCTATGTATAAGAATATAACTACTATAATACTGCCTCTATGTACAAGAATATAACTACTATAATACTATATGATACATTGTGTATGTAATGAACAATATTCAGTGAAGGGACTGGGGGAAGTGATTTGATAGAGGAAGAGTTATCGCTGCTTCTGGGTGAATCACAGGAAATGTAGACAGGAAGTGGATGAAGCAAATGTTTTTCTTTCAGAAATAGCTGCTGTCTCCTTCCTGTAGATTGTGGGGTCTATTTATTGTGTGGACGTAAAACATTTACAGCAAAAATATATATATACTAGAAATAGGCCCGATGCTATTGCATCGGGAGGGCAGTCTCGGTGCCTGTTTCCCATTGTGCGCTCTCTCCTGTCTGTGCTGTCTCTTCCCCTGTGCGCTCTGTCTTACTAGTGCCTTTCTCTCTGCTCTGTGTGCTCTCAGCACTGTGTGCGCTGTCTCTCCCTGTGTGCGCTGTCTCTCTCTATGACTCTGCCTCCACCTGTGCCTCTGCCTCCCCTGTGCCCTTGCCTCCCCTGCGCCTTCTGCCTCCCCTGAGCCCCTGGCTCCTCTGTAACTTCTGCCTCCCATGTGTCTGCCTCCTATCACTGAGCCACCATACAATGCTCACCACTTTGCCACCATATACTGTGCTAAACACTGAGCCATCATACAGTGCTCACCACTGAGCCACCATACAGTGCTAACCACTGAGCCAGGATACAATGCTCACCACTGAGCCATCATACAGTGCTCACCACTGAGCCAGCATACAGTGCTAACCACTGAGCCACCATACAGTGCTAACCACTGAGCCAGGATACAATGCTCACCACTGAGCCAGCATACAGTGCTCACCACTGAGCCAGCATACAGTGCTCACCACTGAGCCACCATACAGTGCTAACCACTGAGCCAGGATATAATGCTCACCACTAAGCCAGCATACAGTGCTCACCACTGAGCCAACATACAGTGCTCACCACTGATCCACCATACAGTGCTAACCACTGAACCAGGATACAATGCTCACCACTGAGCCAGCATACAGTGCTCACCACTGAGCCAGCATACAGTGCTCACCACTGAGCCAGCATACAGTGCTCACCACTGAGCCAGCATACAGTGCTCACCACACTGAGCCAGCAAACAGTGCTCACCACACTGAGCCAGCATACAGTGCTCACCACTGAGCCAGCATACAGTGCTAAGCACTGAACCACCATACAATGCTCACCACTGAGCCACCATACCGTGCTCACCACTAAGCCACCGCACAGTGCTAACCACTGAGCCACCGCACAGTGCTAATTGCTGAGCCACCGCACAGTGCTAACTGCTGAGCCACCGCACAGTACTAACCACTGAGCCACCGCACAGTGCTAACCACTGAGCCACCATACATTGCTGACCACTGAGCCACCATATACAGTGCTAACCACTGAGCCACCGTATACAGTGCTAACCACTGAGCCACCATATACAGTGACAACCACTGAGCCACCATATACAGTGCTAACCACTGAGCCACCATATACAGTGCTAACCACTGAGCCACCATACACAGTGCTAACCACTGAGCTACCATATACAGAGCTAACCACTGAGCCACCATATACAGTGCTAACCACTGAGCTACTGTAGAGTGCAGGCAACTGAGCCACCATACAGTGCTGACTACTTAGCCAATGTACCATGCTAACCACTGAGCTACCATATATAGTGCTAACCACTGAGCCACCATATACAGTGCTAACCACTGAGCCACCATATACAGTGCTAACCACTGAGCCACCATATACAGTGCTAACCACTGAGCTACCATATACAGTGTGTGAGGCATGCCGGTGCTATTGCACATGGCTGACATGACTCACATGGTCCCTGAGCCGTACACACAGAGTTAGCTCTGTAGTAACAGCTAAAGGGGTTGATGAGACCAATGAGCGGCCTCTAAAAGAGCAGTGTGTTCTGATTGTTACAAGTCCCAGGTGGGGGTGTGGCAGGTGAGATACTAGCTGCCCAGAGCTGCAAGATTGGGAAATTCAATCTGTGTGTGAGGGAGAGAGAGCAGAAGAGAGCCTCTGAGGGAGGGGAGTCCATGTCCTGTGGAGATGAGAGGAGCCATGAGGTCAGAAGGCAGAAGGTTTTGCAGCACCTGTAGTTGGGAAGACTGGCTGACCCTGGAGGGGCTCGCGATGGCGTGTTTGGTGCAGCCGCTTGCCTGGAGGTCTGGGCCTGTGATGGCAGACTTGGAAGCGGCTGGCGACCTGAAGACACGTGCTGAGGAGTCCTTGGGGATGCCTGGCTTGCCCTGGAGCTCAGGTAGCTGAACCCGGGTTTGGGCCTGCTTCTGACCGGTAATCCTATACCAATGCCGGTGTGTGTCCCAGAATGTGTGCGGGGACAGTGCAGAGCAGCAGGAGCTCTGTCTAGTGGCTGTGAGCACCTTAGCAGCCTGTGTGCATGGACCGAGCTACTCCAAGGGGAACTAAGCCAAGGAAGAGCCTGGCTATGGGTCAGAGACTGTTATGTGTGAACAGGGGTGTACTGGCTCTGCCCGAATCCCTGTGGGACTGTGAATGACCCGTATGTTCTGTGTGTAATGAGCACTGTAAAGCAGGCCATGGAACCCATAAGGTGTAGGGGCCACATGACATTCAGGGGAGGTAGGGAGTTAATTGGAGAAGGAAGGAATGGGAATATGTGATTGGGGCATGGGTGCTGACTAAATGAGAGAGGGGGTGGTCAGGGGGAGGAAGAGGGGGAGCTCAAGGGAAGATACAGGGGACAAAGAAGGAAGTCCCCTCATTCCACTTCCTGGGGACAGCCTGTGAAGTTTCCTGCTCACCTTCTCTCCTGCAGTAATGGCGGATTTGGCCTCTCTGGGGGCTTTGATTCAGGCAGCAGCAGCGGTGCATGGGGCACAGGCAGTGCAGGCCTACATTCAGGCTGCCTGTGCTTCCCCATCGGCACCGGCCCCCTCCACTCCAGCGCTGCGTGGCCGACGCTCCAGGCCACCAGAGCGCTATTCCCCGGGGGCTGGAGGTGCGAGGAGGGCCCGTTCGGGAAGCCCCGGTGGGGACCCTCAGCGGCGGGGAGGGCGCCCTTCCACCCCAGGGCCCTCTCCGGCTGTTGGGAGGAATTCACGGCGCCGGAATGCCGCTCCGGAAGTGGGCGGAGCCGGCCCGCGGCCGACTTCCGGTCGGCGGTCCGGGAACAGGAGCGGGAACGCAGCGGCGGCTCCCGGGGGAGCGTGGATGAGGGAGCGCGCCGAGCAGCCTGCGCCAACAGAAGGTACCCCCTGCAGGCGGCGGGGGGCGGAACGGCTTCCCGGGCGGGAGGAGCCACGGGCGACTAGGGGAAGAGCGGCGCAGAGGCGAGGGGCTTCTCCCACTGGAAGGGCACTGGCTGTGGCTGGTGGAGGGCGCAGTAGTGGGGAGTCCCTGGCGCGCACGGCTGGACGGATCCGGACAGGTCCTGCAACGGTGCCCCTTGGATCCTGTAGGGGGCGTACCCAGCGGGCATCCACGGATGCAGGGCCCCAGGGGGCTGTAGCGGATCTCCCCTGTGTAGCAGGGGGGGGATCCCAGCGGCGAGAGGATCGGGAGCAGCCCGCCTGCAGTCGGCAGGACGGGTTTAGGGAGAGGGGCCCCTGTGGTCAGAAGAGACCTCGGGGGGAGTTGGCGGGTGAGACGGTTCGGAGGTCGCAGGAGCGGTCTCAGAGGAAGAAGCAGTGCTCGGCTGGGGGTGCTCCTGCAGCCGCGGAGGCCAGGGGGAGTTGCGGCAGCGGCAGGCACACTCCCGACGGAGCACCCCTGGAGGGCTTGGAGGACGACATCAGCGCAGAGGAGGGACAAGTATCGGAGGAATCGTCTGGGGAGGATCGGACGGAGGAGGACTGCGTTGCGGCTGCCCCTCGGCAGCCTGGTGAGAACCCTAGTTGTAATATTATGCATATGTCGGGATCGGGCGGTGATGTGGGTGTAGGGCCGATTCCAGTGGGGGGGATAGCGTCTGAGGTTACAGGGGGAGGTGATGTAATGGGACAGTTGCTCGGTTTGTTGCGGAGCCTGGTGGCTCAGGGGGGCTTGAATTCCGTTGCGGGGTCGCCAGTGGGAGCTTGGGTCAGGCCGGCTGGGGTCGAGCCCAATGTGGGAAGCGAGGCTGCGGTGCAGCAGAGTGTTGAGGGACAGCTTTCAACGGAGCCGGTTGCGGCAGTTGAAGTGGAAAAAGAAAAGGAGGAGGAAGTGGTTAGGCTGGATGATAGGGCAAAGAGTGAGGTGTACGTTTGCTTTGAGAGCCCCTTGGGGGCGCATTTGAAGAAGGAAGTCAGGGAAAAGATTTGGAAAGGGGAGTACGTAGAAATATTTTCGCTGCTCCCGTTGGAAAAGTTTAATTTGGATAAGGTTCGCCCTAGTGATTCCAAAAAAGAAAAGGAGGACGATGAGAAGCGTCGGTATCGTCTGATACCACGGACGTTTATGAATTGGTTGCAGGCCTTTGCGATACTGGCGAGCGTAGTAGGGGAGAAAGAGCTGGGGAGCACTCCTGCGTTGTTTGGATATATGGACTCAATAGGTGAGGCTTATAGGGTATATGGTGGTTTGTCATGGCTTCGATATGATGAGCAGTTCAGGCAGCGTAAGGCTTTACGGTCGGAAATGCGTTGGGACCACAAGGATATTGCTTTATGGTTGCGCTTAATGACGGCGCCGGCACAGCCCTTTCGGAGTGGGGCCGGGGGATCAGGTTCGGGATCGGGTGCGGGACCGGGTACCTCGGCTGGGTTCAAAAAAGGTTGTTGTTGGCAATTGAATGAGGGGCAATGTAAGTTTGGTTCCGCCTGTCGATTTAAACACGAATGTTCGGGATGTGGAGGAGGGCACAGCTTTGCCCGTTGTTTTAAGAAAGGAAAAGGAAAGGGAGGAGACGGTGCTGACAAAAGGGAGGACACCAGTGAGGGTAGAGGCAATGGAGCCGTTCTTAAGTAGGTATCCGGATGTTGAGGCTGCCGAGTTATTGCGTTCAGGTTTTTTGTTCGGTTTCGTTATTCCGTCTGAGGCAGTAGAGAGGGGCTTGTTTCGCCCGGGGAATTTACGCTCGGCTAGGGAACATCCGGAGGTTGTGGACGAGAAGTTGAGGAAGGAAGTTGAGTTGGGGAGGATGGCAGGCCCCCTCTTGATTCCCCCTTGTCCGAATTTACGGGTATCTCCGCTGGGAGTTGTACCGAAAAAAGAGCTGAATAAGTTTCGGTTGATACATCATTTGTCATACCCAGCTGGGGCTTCAGTAAATGATGGTATAGCGCCGGAGTTGGCAGCGGTTTGTTATGTCTCTTTTGATAAGGCGGTGGAGTTGGTAAAACGAGCGGGACCGGGGGCTCTGATGGCAAAGTCGGATGTGGAAGCGGCATTCCGTTTGTTGCCGGTGCATCCTGAGAGTCAGCATTTGTTGGAGGGAGCGTTTTTATGTAGATCGTTGTTTGCCAATGGGGTGTTCAATTTCTTGTTCATACTTTGAAGCTTTTAGTTCTTTTGTTGAATGGGTTGTAAGGGATGTGTCGGGTATGGAGTCAATCATTCATTATTTGGATGATTTTTTCTGTGTGGGGCCGGCGGGTTCCCCGATTTGTGCAGGTTTGTTGTTTGCTTTGACTGAGGTTGCCAGTCGTTTTGGGATACCTCTGTCTCCCGAAAAAACAGAAGGACCGGCCACGGTCATGCGTTTTTTGGGGATCGAGATTGATTCATTGGCTAAGGAGTGTCGGCTTCCTGCTGACAAGATTGTGGATTTGAGGCGGTCGGTTGCTGAGGTGATTAAAGCGAAAAAGGTGCAGCTTAAGGTGGTTCAGTCTCTGTTAGGCAAACTTAATTTTGCTTGCCGGATTATGCCAATGGGCAGGGTGTTTGCCAGGCGGTTGGCTCTGGCTATGTCCGGCAAGACGTGTCCGGTGCATTTTGTTCGGATCACCAGAGACATTAAAGAGGATTTGAGAGTGTGGGATATATTCTTGCAGGAATATAATGGGCGCACGGTTTGGCTTGAGGATGTGGTGCCGAACAGGGTGTTGCAGTTGTTTACTGATGCGTCGGGTGCGATAGGTTTCGGAGCATTTTTTATGGGGCACTGGTGCACGGGCGGTTGGCCAGAGTCCTGGAAGGAGCGAGGTCTGGTGAGGAACCTTGCGTTGTTGGAAATTTTCCCCATCGTTGTGGCAGTGGAATTGTGGGGCCAGGACTTTGCGGACAGGAAGGTTTGTTTTCATTGCGATAACATCGCTGTGGTTTATGCGATTAATGCCTTGTCTGCTAAGTCTTTGCCGGTGGTGGCCTATCTTCGGCATCTGGTGCTCAGATGTCTGCAATGGAACATTCAAATTGTGGCTAAACATGTCCCGGGGGTTACTAATTCAGTGGCTGATGCGCTTTCTCGGTTTCAGTTCCACAGGTTTCGGGAGTTGGTGCCTTGGGCGGACGAGATCGGTCAGACCTGTCCGGATGGTTTATGGAACCTGTTAACTTGATTGTGGGTACCTTGATTCGGAGTTCAGTGTCGGAGGCTACTTGGTGCCAATATGGGAAAGTATGGCAGGAGTGGGAGGAATTTGTGCGGGATCAGGGCATGACTGGTGGTATGGATGATGTGCAAAAGGTGCTGACATTCATAGGGAATGATTTTGTGTCTGGAAGGTCCGCTTCGGCTGGAGCACAGAGGGTGGCAGCGATTGCATTTTGGTTTCGGCTGTTGAGCAGGCAGGATGCGACTAAAGATTTCACAGTGCGACAGGCTTTGAAAGGTTTCCGGAAAGGTGTGCGGACAAGGGATGTTCGACGCCCGGTGTCGGTGACATTACTGGGAAGAATGGTAGCGAAGTTGGAGGGGATTTGCAGGTCCAACTACGAAATGATTTTGTTTTCCACAGCTTTTGTGGTGGCCTTTTTTGGAGCTTTTAGGCTAGGGGAGTTAGTGAGCCCAACTCGGTGTAGGGCGGGAGGCTTGGCTTTGAATGACGTGCTAATTGTAGAAGACAGGGTGGAATGCTGGCTGCAGTATTCAAAAACTGACCAACTGGGCAGAGGGAGGTTGGTGGTGTTGTATGCCATGGCTGGGAGCCCATTGTGTCCGGTGGGGATGGTACGACGTTTTCTATCTCATAGGGGTGGTGGTCCAGGACCGTTACTTAGGCATGCAGATGGTTTGTTTTTGTCCAAATTTCAGTTTCGGGCAGTTTTCCGGGAGTGCTTGCTGAGAGTGGGCGAGCGCCCGGAGGAGTTTGGCACGCATTCATTTCGCATCGGGGCGGCCACGGAGGCGTCTCGTTGGGGGTTGGGGGATGATGTAGTGCGGCGAATTGAGCGCTGGGAATCGAATCGTTTTCGATTGTATGTACGTCCTCACTTGCTTTCTAGGTAGTGGCTGGAGGGGATTACCCAGGCTACTGAAAAAGCGGGTGGGCATTGCGGTATGGTTTTCGTTAGTAACTGGATAGGATGACACGCTGGTTTTGGTCAATTGTTAACTTTTCTTTTGTTTGTACAGGCCGCTGCTTGATCTGGATACTCGGCCATTCGTACGTGTATTGGGGGGCTCTTCGAGCGGATGTTCGCCCGGATGGTCGGCAGTTGGGAATCGACAGAGGTGCAGCGTCGGTCAAATGGTTGGGTTTGAGGGGTATGCAATGGGGCAGGGTGCTGCCGGAAGTGGATTATTTTTGTAATGTGAGTAGACCCCCTGATATCTTAGTTCTGCATGTTGGGGGAAACGATTTGGGGGTGCGTGCGTCTCGGGAGTTAATACGGGACATCAAGTGTGATTTGTTGCGACTGTGGTGTTCCCACCCCGGTGTGATTGTGGTATGGTCGGATATGGTGCCAAGGGGACGATGGAGGTTTGGGAGACCGGTGGATAAAATTAATAAAGCAAGGGTGAAAGTCAATAAAGCGGTGGGGGCATTTGTGGCACGTAACGGGGGGATTGTGGTACGGCACAGAGAATTGGAGTCAAGGTCGAGAGAATATCTGAAGTCTGATTTGGTGCACTTGACAGAGATTGGCTTGGATATGTGGATGTTGGATTTGAGAGAAGGTGTGGAGCAAGCGTTTGGTGTGTGGCGGGTCCAGGCCAAGTAAGGGGTCACTTGCCCTGTCCTGTGGCGGGGGTAGGTCTGGTCCAGAGGCAGGTGATTTACATTTTGAAGGGGGAGATGAGCCACCTCAAAGGTTGAGGGGCTCAGGTTAAAGGTACCTTGCAGGCACGGGGTTCTGCAAGGGTGAGGTATTGGTTCTAGGTAACCAATACCTCGTCCCTGGGGCCGGTGTTATTGCGGCCAGGGGCAAAAAGTTAGAGGCTTATGGACCGGGCCTATCCATGGGTAAAATGATGGGAGGGCCTATTGTTTAAGTTGGGACGCCCGTTGGACGGTGTACCCTGTTACATTATATTAGTATGTAAACAATAGGCAATAAAGGCTGCTGTGGCCAATTTGTTAAACCAAGTCACTGCAGTATGTGTGTTATTTTAAGTCTACAACGGTTGGGGGATAGTAATTAATCAACCAATTTACGACCGGAGATCCTCCCTCGATTGTCAAGCAGGCCATGGAACCCATAAGGTGTAGGGGCCACATGACATTCGGGGAGGTAGGGAGTTAATTGGAGAAGGAAGGAATGGGAATATGTGATTGGGGCATGGGTGCTGACTAAATGAGAGAGGGGGTGGTCAGGGGGAGGAAGAGGGGGAGCTCAAGGGAAGATACAGGGGACAAAGAAGGAAGTCCCCTCATTCCACTTCCTGGGGACAGCCTGTGAAGTTTCCCGCCCACCCTCCCTGGTTTTTTGGGGTTCAGGTGTGAAGGCGTTTGAGATGTGTTGTATGAATGTAATCTGGAAGTTCGGTGTGAAGCTTTGGTAATGTCACGGCAGCGGGGGTAGGTCTGGTCCAGAGGCAGGTGATTTACATTTGGAAGGGGGAGATGAGCCACCTCAAAGGTTGAGGGGCTCAGGTTAAAGGTACCTTGCAGGCACGGGGTTCTGCAAGGGTGAGGTATTGGTTCTAGGTAACCAATACCTCGTCCCTGGGGCCGGTGTTATTGCGGCCAGGGGCAAAATGTTAGAGGCTTATGGACCGGGCCTATCCATGGGTAAAATGATGGGAGGGCTTATTGTTTAAGTTGGGACGCCCGTTGGACGGTGTACCCTGTTACATTATATTAGTATGTAAACAATAGGCAATAAAGGCTGCTGTGGCCAATTTGTTAAACCAAGTCACTGCAGTATGTGTGTTATTTTAAGTCTACAACGGTTGGGGGATAGTAATTAATCAACCAATTTACGACCGGAGATCCTCCCTCGATTGTCATGTTGAGTGTTGTACAGACTGTCCTGTATATATAATGCCGGGTGGGCATTTACCGCCCTTGGGACCGACTATAAGGTTATAAAGGTCCCGTTGACAACTATATAATAAAATATTATGTATTATGTGTGAATAAGGCTAGGCGGCCATAACCGGCATAGGGAGCTATGATTAGTGCTCATGGTGTTCCATGGAGCTGTAATCAGCCTTTTTAAAAGGGTATACTTGCAATGTAATGTACTGTTCTATGTAATGTTATGTTGATTATGCTGTTATGTGAGTGAATTATGTATTATATGTGATGAGCAGTTTGAGCTTAATAAACTGCTCCTTAATGTTTTTACAGTTAAAAACATGTTTTGGTGTCATTTTATGCTGCCAAGCGAGCCCCTAGGCGAGCGCTACCTCACAAGGGCTAACTACTGAGCCACCGCACAGTGCTAACCACTGGGCCACCATATACAGTGATAGCACTATATATGGTGGCTCAGTGGTTAGCACTGTATACGGTGGCTCAGTGGTTAGCAGTGTATATGGTATATGGTGGCTCAGTGGTTAGCACTGTATATGGTGGCTCAGTGGTTAGCACTGTACGGTGGCTCAGTAGTTAGCACTGTATATGGTGGCTCAGTGGTTAGCACTGTATATGGTGGCTCAGTGGTTAGCACTGTATATGGTGCCTCAGTGGTTAGCACTGTAAGGTGGCTCAGTGGTTAGCACTGTATATGGTGGCTCAATGGTTAGCACTGTATATGGTGGCTCAGTGGTTAGCACTGTATACTGTCGGCATGCTAACCACTCAGCCAATCAGCTGAGCAGTGCGGTATTGGCAGGAGATTTAAACCTGCCCGCTGCCGCTCGAAATACACGGCCACTGCTAAGTGCTATTTCTCCAGATCAGCGGCTCAGTGGTTAGCACTGTATGGTGGCTCAGTGGTTAGCACTGTATGGTGGCTCAGTGGTTAGCACTGAATGGAGGCTCAGTGGTTTGCACTGTATGGTGGCTGAGTGGTTGGCACTGTATATGGTGGCTGAGTGGTTGGCACTGTATATGGTGGCTGAGTGGTTGGCACTGTATATGGTGGCTGAGTGGTTGGCACTGTATATGGTGGCTGAGTGGTTGGCACTGTATATGGTGGCTGAGTGGTTGGCACTGTATATGGTGGCTGAGTGGTTGGCACTGTATATGGTGGCTGAGTGGTTGGCACTGTATATGGTGGCTGAGTGGTTGGCACTGTATATGGTGGCTGAGTGGTTAGCACTGTATATGGTGGCTGAGTGGTTAGCACTGTATATGGTGGCTGAGTGGTTAGCACTGTATATGGTGGCTGAGTGGTTAGCACACTATATGGTGGGTGAGTGCTTAGCACTCTATATGGTGGCTCAGTGGTTAGCATTGTATACGGTGGCTCAGTGGTTAGCACGAAATGTTGGCTCAGTGGCAGGGCCGGCTACAGGTTTTTGTGGGGCACGGGCAAAACAATCTCAGTGGGCCCCTTTAACACATACCATGATTCATGAATATACTATAGAAGCTGCAGGTTATATATATATATATATATATATATATATATATATATATATAATATAGAGGCTCCTGGGTGTGATCTATATATAATAATAATGTGATCTATATATAATATTGAGGCTGTGCAGGGCTGTATATATAATATGGAGACTGCGGAGCTGTATAAATAGTATAGAGGCTGCTGCTGGGCTGTATATATTATATGGATGCTGTGACAGTCCAGCAGCAGCCTCCAATATATACAGCCCAATGCCCAGCACAGCATCCAAATAATAAATATAGCCAAGCACAGCCTCCAAATACTATATACAGCACAGCAGCAGTCTCCAAATTATATATGCAGCACAACACAGCCTCCAAATAATATATACAGGCAGCCTCAAAATGATATATACAGCAAAGCACAGCCTCCATATGATATATACATCACAGCACAGTCTCCAAGAAATATAGCACAGCCTCCATTTGAGATGTAAATTACAGCCTCCAAATAACATATACAGCCCAGCACACCCTCCATATTACATATAAGGCCTGCAAATAATATATACAGCTCAGCTTCCAATATATACAGCCCAGCTCAGCCTGCAAATAATATATACAGCCCAGCACAGCCTGCAAATAATATATGCAGCCCAGCTCAGCCTCCATGTTATATATATAGCCCAGCAGAAACCTCCACAGCACTGCCTCCATAGCACAGCCTCCATATAGCCCAGCAGCAGCCTCCATAGCTCAGCCTCCATAGCCCAGCAGCAGCCTCTATAGTCCAGCCTCCATACCCCAGCAGCAGCCTCCATAGCACAGCCTCCATAGCCCAGCAGCAGCATCCATAGCCCAGCAGCAGCCTCCATATCCCAGCGTCTATAGCCCAGCAGCAACATTCATAGCCCAGCAGCAGCCTCAATAGCCCAGCAGCAGCCTTCATAGCACTGCCTCCATAGCACAGCCTCTATAGCCCAGCAGCAGCCTCCATATAGCCCAGCAGCAGCCTCCATAGCCCAGCAGCAACATCCATAGCCCAGAAGCAGCCTCCATATAGCCCAGCAGCAGCCTTCATAGCTCAACCTCCATAGCCCAGCAGCAGCCTCCATAGCACAGCCTCCATAGCCCAGCAGCAGCCTCCATAGCACAGCCTCCATAACCCAGCAGCAGCCTCCATAGCACAGCCTCCATAACCCAACAGCAGCCTGTATCCCAGCCGTAGCCTCCAAAGCACAGCCCCCAAATACCCCAGCACAGCCTCCATATACCTCAGCAGCAGCTTCCATAGCACAGCCTCTGTAGCACAGCCTCCATAACCCAGCAGCAGCCTCCATAGCACAGCCTTCATATTCCTCAGCAGCAGCTCCATAGCACAGCATCCATAGCATAACCTCCATAACCCAGCAGCAGCCTCTATGTCCCAGCAGTAGCCTCCATAGCACAGGCTCCATATACCCCAGCAGCAGCTCCATAGCACAACCTCCATAACCCAGCAGCAGCCTCTATGTCCTAGCAGTAGCCTCCATAGCACAGCCTCCATATACCCCAGCAGCAGCCTCCATAGCACAGCCTCCATATACCCCAGTAGTAGCCTCCATAACAGAGCCTCCACAGCCCAGCACAACCTCCACCAAGCAGCCAAGTGACAGTGTGGTGCCCCTATGGCAAGGTGCCACAGGGAGGTACTGCACCCCAACCAGAAAGGGTAGTGCCTCTCTAGACGTGAATATGGAGGACCCTACAGAGTCTGTACCCCAACACCCATACAGTAAGCCACCTTAGTACAGGGGACCGTATATTCAGTAGGTCCCAGGGGGTGGAGCCTAGATGAGCGGGAGACGAGGAGTGACAGTTAGGAGACTAGTCAGTGAGACGGTGTAAGATAGCAGAGCGGACGGACGCAGGGGACCCTGCGACCGTGACAGGAGGGCACCTCTAAGGAGAGAGGTGACTCCGACGGAGAAGGGGGCCATTCCAGGACTGGTCGGAGCCAGCTGGAGACCCAGGTCACCACCAGTACACCGGAACCGAGGTGGTTAGTTATGGTCTATCCCTAACCGCAGACCGGCAGGCTGTACATAAGGCCCGGCAGGCCCGACATAAGGGAGTCACAGCACCCATCAAGTAGTGCAACGTCAGTCCCGCAGCTAGGTTCACGAGTCCGAGAAGTAAGGAGACTTTAGGCAACAGACCCCGAGGACTAGAGACATGACTCACAAGTGGGAGTACAGAAGGCCAACAGGGCACAGAGAGGAACAGGACCAGGAACATAAGGACACCTCTGACAGACTCTGGAAAAGCCTCCAAGATCCGCCGCTACGGCCCCCGGTTTACCCAGACTGTATCACGTACTGATTTCAACGGGTGCAAGTAAAAAACTGTTTGAGCTGATTTGGTGTCCGGTCTCCTTTCATCCACTGCCCAGAGGGCCTCTACGGCACCTCAGAGGTGAGGACTACTACTCCCCTCATCCACCCCACTGCCCTAGGGTAAAGCTCCACCTGTGGGGAGCTGCACTACTAAAACTGCAATTCTATCACCTCGCCGGCCGACGGCAGCGCTGGTAACCCTATTACCAGGTACCACAGGTGGTGTCACGTTACAATTCCCCTATCATCATCACCCCCACCCGCCATTGAGGGTCCAGGGCACAGGACAGGGACCCGACCATCCGTGATCCCCACAGAAGTAACAACCTGTCCCGGTATCCGAGTACCCCCTACCCTGTCGACCGACTCAACAGCCTCTATAATCCCCCATCACGCTGCACACAGTAAAAAAAAAAAAAGATTATGCTCACCTTTCCTCTGCTCCCCCAGAGCCTGTGTCCTCCTCAGTTGCTGTCCCTGCTCCTCATTGCAGCAGGCTGCCGTCCTCCAGAGTGATGAGGTCACAGGATGACTCATCACTCTGCTGCAGTCTGCTGAGGAGGTAGCACAGGTGGGAGCCGACACATGGCTAATTTGAATTGCATTCAAATTAGTCATGTGCACTCAGCTGCCTGAGTGTCCAGCTGCTCGGCCCTTGCTTGTGAGGGCTGCCTTCCCTGATGGGCCCTTGGCCATCAGGGCTACTTGTCCCTGATGGTCAGTGGGCCCCCCCAACTGCTCAGGGCCCTGGCACTTGCCTGGTTACGCTGGGTGATGATACCGGCCCTGATGGTGGCTCAGTGGTTAGAACAGTAAGTATATGGTCGCTCAGTGGTTAGCACTGTAAACTGTGGGTCAGTGGTTAGCACTGTATATGGTGGCTCAGTGGTTAGCACTGTATACGGTGGCTCAGTGGTTAGCACTGTATGTGGTGGCTCAGTGGTTAGCACTGTATTTGGTGGCTCAGTGGTTAGCACTGTATATGGTGGATCAGTGGTTAGCACTGTATGGTGGCGGGGGATTTGAATCCTGCGTCGGTCAATGGCCGCCGATTGAGCCATTGAACGGCGCGGGATTCAAATCCCCCACCAAAGCCGGGTGGCTCAGCTCATTGAGTTGAGCTGCCGCCGGCTGAGCCAGTGAGCGGCGCGTGATTCAAAGCCACGCGGCACTGCTCATCGGCTGAGTCGGCGGCAGCTCAGCCAATGAGCCGTGCCGCGCGGCTTTGGCGAGGAATTTGAATCCCGTGCCACTCATCGGCTGAGTGGCACGGGACTCAAATCCCTCTCCAAAGGCGGCGGCACCGCTGATTGGCTGAGCTGGCGACGGCTTTGGCGAGGGATTTGAATCCCAGCCACCATATCGAAATACCCATAACTTGGGTGTTCCAATATAGCGGTCGGCTTACTTCCGATGCATGTACCCGGGAGATGAGCGGCTGCGTCGCCGGTGACCTGCCTGCTGTGGGAGATGAGCCACCGCTACTGTCGGGGCATCAGCTAATCTCCCGACGGTAGTGGTGACGTGTTTGTCACTGGTGTCGCTATCCCACAATCTAACGGTGCCACTGTGGATTGTGGGATAGCGACATAAGCACCGGACGTCTGTAACAGAGCCGATTGGTGATTATGTATTTAGATGCAGACCGCAAGGAAATCGGGATCTCCTCCAAAAATATCTGGAAGAATTATTCCAATAACAGTATATTTAACTGAGGAGGGTATGGAAAAAGGGATTGCACAGCAGCATGCCTGATGTACACAGTGACTGCACCAGCAAAATAGTGAGTGCAGCTCTGGAGTATAATACAGGAGGTAACTCAGGATCAGTACAGAATCAGTAATGTAATGTATGTACACAGTGACTCCACCAGCAGAAAATTATTGAGTGCAGCTCTGTAGTATAATACAGGAGGTAACTCAGGATCAGTACAGGATAAGTAATGTAATGTATGTACACAGTGACTCCACCAGCAGAATAGTGAGTGCAGCTCTGGAGTATGATACAGGAGGTAACTCAGGATCAGGACAGGATCAATAATGTAATCTATGTACACAGTGACTGCACCAGCAGAATAGTGAGTGCAGCTCTGGAGTATAATACAGGAGGTAACTCAGGATCAGTACAGGATCAGTAATGTAATGTATGTACACAGTGACTCCACCAGCAGAATAGTGAGTGCAGCTCTGGAGTATGATACAGGAGGTAACTCAGGATCAGGACAGGATCAATAATGTAATCTATGTACACAGTGACTGTGACTCGCCCCGGTGGGGGCTGTGGGGTACTCAGAGCCGGGCCTCTCTCTCTCGACGTCCTCGGGCGTCTTAGGGGCTGTCACGGTGGCATGACCTGGTCCGTGGCCACCTAGATGGGTGGTCAATAAAAAGGCATGGGGAGTTTAAGAGTTTTTGGAGTAAATGGATTTGTGGGGTGTGGTTGTTGTGACGCCACCCATGGTATGCGGCTGTTATTAGCCGCAGCTGCAAGCCTCTGGGGATGGTGGAATGGCAGCTGGGATGGTGTCGCTCCCCATGGGTGGGGCGGGGTCTCCAGGGCATCCCAAGTAAAGGGGTATTAGAGCGGGGCTGAGCTGGCTCCAGGGTGAGATCAGGGCATTTCACAAGCAGACTCCTGCTGCTTGCACAGCGTTGCAGTCTACCGCTCCTCAGGTGGGAAATATACAGTCTCACACAATGCTGAGTTCCAAACCCGGTTTACTGAGCTCTTCTTTGCATGCGACACAGGTTACAGCTCAAGTACAGTTGCGGTCCGGGTAGTCCTTACCAACAAGGATGGCTTGTTCAGTACACCGCTTTCATGTTCCTTCCCTCACAGGCCTGTCTTCCTTGGTGCTGCCTGTTCTCTTGCTTCCTGCATGCGCGTCCGTGCACAGAGCCCCAAACCAGCAGCCATAGGCCTTCGTTGGGCGACTGGCTGTGTCCCCTGGCCCTAGTACAGCTGTCTTCTTGGCAGATATGCCAGAAGTTGGCTACAGCTCCTCAAGATCTCGTGGCCTCCGGCTCTGTGGTTGGAGCTTGGAGTTTCCTCGCCTCCTCTCAAGGCCGGGTCCTTGTTTCTCGCCCTGCCCCTCTGCTTCACTTCAGATTCGGGCGCATGGGTGGATGGCTCACTGCCCGCACCCCTAGGGCTCCCTCTGTCTCCACATGGTCTCTGGCCTCGGGACTCAGGACAGGTCTCATCTTTGCTCAAGTCCTCCAGGTCCTTTTTCTCTGTCCTGTCCTCAGCTGACCTCCTCCGACGACTGACCTCTACTTCCTGGGGTGTTTTTCCTTTGTCCCTTTCTTTTCCCTGACCACTTCCTGCTCCCTGTCCACCCACCACCTTTCTCCCCCCTCCATCCCACGGGATGCCTGAGCTGTCCCACTACCTGGGTTCACCCGCTATCCCTGGGACCGGGTGTGTTTGGGGGTGACTGAACTTACCAAACCTGGCTGCCACAGACAGGACTACTACCCCCGGGTGTGGGTGCAGTACCCCCTTAGTGGCGACCAGACTGCTGGGGTGCCACAACTGCACCAGCAGAATAGTGAGTGCAGCTCTGGAGTATAATACAGGAGGTAACTTAGGATCAGTACTGGTACCTTTACACACCGCGACGGCAGGCTGGATACATCGCGCTACATCACGTGCACGAGCACGCTCAAACGGCTACAAACGGTGAACGCATCTCCTTTACACGCCGCGACAAGGTGCGCTACGCCACGCTACATCTATAGCTAGCTACATCGCCGGGTGTCTCAAGTAGCCAGCTGTAGCTTAGCGTACCCGCTTCACACGCCGCCACCACAGGGTGAGTGGGAGCAACAAAGGCAGGACGTAAAACACAATAGGCGTGCCACAGTCCTGTACGCCGCGCCCAAACCACAACCATTGGCCAACACTACGGAGTTGTGATTGGGCACGACGGAAAGGGCGGATGGCCGAGACGTGACGTACCAGTGAGGGGAGTGAAGCACGGAATAAGCGGTTGTGACATGGCGGAGTGTGGCGAATGCATCTAAACCGATGGTAAAGCGTCACCCAGGAGCGGTGGCAAGTCATCTACCCAGTGTGCATAAAAGTACCGGGCCCGGGGCTATGTGTACGTAGTACAAGTGATTGCCTTGTCACGCACGATCAGCGCTTGTGACAGCGGCGTGTGTAGATAGCGGCGAGGTGCGTTTCTGCAACACACATGAGCGGCTTACAACACACAGTATGTGCGTTCTCTGTGTACACTGTATGTATCTATCTCTGGCAACAGATGTGATTGTACTGGAACTGCTCCGTAGCAAACCTGGGAAAGATCTGTGTGACAGTGTATTACAAAACACCTGACAAGAATATGTGCTGCATCAATGTGCTGTCTGCAGGTGACCCTCTGCCTAGAACAAAATAAAGGCTCATGTACGCACAATGGCCACAAACACTGTTAGCCAAAAGACTGGGAAAAAAACATGGCTACCCACACATATTGTCTGCACAATCCCAGCCAATAGGTGGCTATGACATCCCAGGCCCCCCACCATAAACTCCATCACATTTCCCTCCTCCACCAAGTAAACAGGCTCACACATTTGTTTGGATCCAAAAAAGTATTTAATACATCAAAATCATTCATCGTGACCTTGGATTACAAATTGTAACCAAAAATACATCCAAATAAAACCAACAAATAAAGTGCATGTCACAATCTGCCAACACATTGCAGAGAGAGCAAATTGAACCCACATTGGAACCTGTGGAGCATCAAAAAAAAATAAAAACAACATAAACTAACTAACTAACTAACTAAACATCATGCACATTAGGAAAAAAAAAAAAAAAAAAAAAAACATGCAGAACACAAAAGAAATGGGGTGCAGCCACCCTGCTGTCACCTCCATTGCAAAGTTAAATAAACCTCCCAGAACCAGCCACACTACATGGCCTGGTCCTGCCAGCTCACTGCACCAGACCTATTGAAGTAGGAGCAGTAAGCGTCTCTACTGTCCCTGGCCTCCTGCCGAGTGCGGCCATGGCTCTGCGGCTGGATTGGCAGAATCACATGGCCCTCATCACGCCAAGACCCTGGACGGAGCTCCCCTGTTGTAGCGTCTGCATTATCTACATAACCTCCTGGCGTGTATGATGCCCTATCCCTACGACGCAGGAAGTTATGCAGCACACAGCAGGCCACCACTACCGCGTCAATAGACTCCGGTTTCATATGCATAGCCATATGAAAAATCCGGAATCTATTCGCCATTATCCCAAACGCATTTTCAACTACACGGCGGGCCCGGGATAGCCGGTAGTTGAAAATTCGTCTCTCAGAAGTAAGGGCCCTCTGTGGATATGGCCGCAGTAGGTGTTCCTGAAGTGGGAATGCTTCATCCGCCACAAACGCAAAGTTGAGATGTTCGGTCGTGTGGTCATTTGAGGGTAAGTTTAGCCCACCATTCCCTAGTAGTGTTGCCAAGGAGCTTCGGGCAAACACCCCCCATCTGAGTTGCGACCGTTCATTCCAACATCCACGTAGAGGAACTCATAGTGCGCATCGACTACAGCCATGAGGATTATACTACAATACCCTTTGTAATTGAAAAACAAAGAGCCAGAGTTGGCAGGTTTGGTAATCCTCACGTGCTTACCATCCAATGCCCCGCCACAGTTGGGGAAGTTCCACCGGGTTTCAAACCCTCGGGCTACTTCCAGCCATTCTGCGGCTGTTTCTGGCATTTTCATGTAGGCTGGCTGCAGAGCTCTCCAGATGGCCCAACACGTTTCAGGGATCAGGCGGCTCAGCAGGGGCAGGGAGACACGTGACATGTATGTGAGTGATGTCATGGACTGCCCTGTAGCCAGGAACCGCAAAGTGATCGCCAACCGCTCAGCAGGTGATACTGATGGGCGCATTATAGTGTCCTGACGCGCTATCAGTGGCCCAACACGCTCCAATAGGAAGGTGAAACAGTCCTCGGGCATACGGAGATAGTTTCGGTAATCATCAGGACAGTTAATCTCCAGCTCCCGCAACAGCTGCATGTGGCCCCGGGTTTCCCGCCTGAGAAGCCAATCACGGGTCCACAACCGCCGCTGTCTGCGCCTCATCAACCTTTCATACCGATCCTGATACCACATTTGCTCTTCCACCAACGCAAGAGCCACGATAACATTGCGGTCATGGATATTCTGCATCCTCAATATCAGCACCTGTAGATGAGAAATCACAACATGAGTAGGTAGAACAATATGTGCCAATGTCAGCAGATTAAGCAAGCCACACCTATTTTGGATGACACACTATAGCCAACTGGAGGGGAACTTGCGTCAGGCCCCGAAACACATCCCTTAAGCCAGGAAAGGCAAACACCCAGTAGTCACCCCAATCAAAATGGAAGACGCCCAATGATAGTGGCCTCCTCTACATCAACTTCTATGGGAGTTTGTCAAAGTAAAACATCTGCACCTAGGTGAGTTAGAAAGGGACATGTGTCACCAATAATGGATGATAACAAATTTGCAGATGCCATTACACAGACCATAATGAAAATGTGGCCATTTACTATTCTGGGAGGTAAAACAAACAATACGTACCCCGATAGGCTGGTCAAGTAAGCTTACAAGAAGCCAACAATTTAGCACATGAGTGAGGTTGGGTACCCATGGTTACATATGTTTTTGCTGGTGGCATTTGTCCGAAACATCTATGTTATGTCTTGAGTGCCACACCTCCAAGCCATGTCTCATCCTATCCCCGTTCGACCCAGTCTCCATTGGCCACAACCAGTATGCAGAAATTGATCCAGGTGACAGGAGTCACACATTTCTGTCTACAGTCCTGCAGCCAAACTCCTGTATGGTGTCTGGAAACAAACACAGCAATGTATATGTTCAAAGATTCATAAGCACCAAACCAAATGCCTACTCCAAATCCACACAGTACACTATATATTCCCCAGCAATACAGACCCCTATACACTACGCTAAAACAGTGTCCTGCGGTCGCAAATAACAACATATGCACCCACACCCCGCCATTTCCATGTGTGTCCACAGATACTTACTTAATGGGTCTGGCCAGCAAGCGTAATGTTTGCCGGCATGCGGACCTTTTAAAGGGCCGCCAACCAATCACGATTCAGCGATCTCCACCAATTAGCGGAGGTTAATTGCGGCCCCAGGTGTCCCATTACGCTGTGCGTCATTGTGTCCGTTGTGATTGGTTTAGCGGACTATAAAGGCAGGCCAATGGCCACTACACCTTGTCCAGAGGTCCATGTGCATTGAGCTACTAGTGTCCTGCCTGTCTTCTGCTGCTCTGACGGTAAGCCTCTTTAGCGGTTTGTATGAAAGTACACGGGACGCTGATGCTTGTATTGGCGGCCGCTTAGGCATTGTGTGTATGGGCATCTTTGATACGGCCTTTCATTGTGGCCCTCTAATTAGACAGATGGGTCAGTTTTTCTAGTGTATGGTAATAGCCAGGTATAGCCTCACCTGGTATTGTGTGCGTATACATTTGGCCTTTGATGTAATTTGTGAGTCAAACATATAAAGTAGAGATTTAGAACGGCCAGGCACATCAGCATTTGATGCCTGCAATTATTGGTCCCTTCATAGCTGGGATTCTTGTGACCTCTGTTACAATTGTATTCCCATGGATGGCCACACAACTACATGATGATGTGTTTGCACATTACATGTAGTATGTGCAGTCTTGGCACAAACCACGCCCTCCTTTGTCATCTGCTTAATGTTAACCATTTTGCTCATTACAAAGGTAGTAGCTACCACACAATGTGTTTGCTCACATGTTGGCCTACAGGTTGGTACGCACACACCGTCTCCAGGTGTTGTTTTCATATGGACAGTGGGGTGTTACATGAGGTTTCATACATGTTTAGGGGGCCACAGAGTACCTGACATGTGTAATTGTGTCACATATGTGTTTTACTTAGGACCGGTGTGACATTGTGCAAATGCCACACATAGGCCAAGTTGTAATAACAGTTATTGCTGCCTATAATGTACATATGAGAACCTTATGAGCATGTAAATAATGATCACAAGGTTTTGACAGATCCATATGGCTTGTGTCGTGACGGTCTGGATTGGCTGTGTTTTGTCTTCCCCAGATGCCGAGGTGTACTGAGGAATTTGAAACCCAGCTTCTCACGGAGTATCAGCGGCACGAATGTTTGTGGCGCAGCTCGCTGCCTCAATATAAAAACCAGGCAGCGAGGTCCGAGGCCTACAGGACTCTTGTGGCTCTAGCCAATCGCTTGGAGTCAAGGGTAGGCAAGAGTTGGGACCAGCATGCGGTGGCCTTAAAAATCAAAAACATGCGGCAGTCGTTCATGCGGGCTCACAATGACTACCTGCGCCGTCGCTCGGGAGCTGGAGCTGAGGAGGTACCATCACCTACCCTATGGTACTATCCCCTCTTCACCTTCATCCTGGGCGAGGGGAGCTCGCGTCGAACGACCACCAACCGCCCCGTTGCTGCGTCCCATGTAGGCCCGGATGAATCACCATCTGCGCCACAGGAGGTGGGTAATCGTGTTACAGTGTTGTCCCACAATGTTGCCTTCACATGTGTGTTTTGCCCAAACAAGAACTAGCACACTTTTGACACATTTTCGGCCTTGGTGTGGGAAACCTTTTTCTGTCTGTGAATCTGCCCTCCTTCCATGATTGGGGATTATATGATTTTGACGCAGAGAGCCGCATTCCAAAATAGCATTACCACCAAATATCGGTACTGGAAAAATGACATGTGTAAGGTGGTTTTAATTATTATTGGATTAAAATGAAAGAGGCACATACTGCCATGTACTAAATTTTGCTGCCACACATGTGTGTTGGCTCTGGTGCAAGTGGGTTTTAGTTCTTTTAAGGTTTGGTGGTTTGACATCATATTTGTATTACAAATGGGAAGGTGCCCAACTTCTGTGTTTGGCCAGCCCAGCCCCCAGTATCAAGGTGTTGTGGTGACATGTACTCATTGGGTTACGGCTCTCTGTGACTGACACCTAAATCTGTATTGTGCTGAGTACCGGGAATCGTAGAGGTGAGTGTCCAGGCGCAATACAGGTTTTGTTGTTGTAAAAGTTTGGTGGGTTGCTGTTTGTAGATTCCTTCCATATATTTTGTTAGTGCCTTTACTTTAGTGGGAGTGGTATATTGTGTCCTGTGTCCATGGTATGGTGTGGTCCTTGCCGTCACTAATGTTTTCTTTTGTTTCCTCTCCCCCCCACAGGCCCCAGAAGAGGACGGCTCCATTGCGGAGCATTCTGTCGCTGATGATGCTCAGCCCATGACATCTGGGGCTGAGCAGGAGGGCGGGGCAAGTGATGTGGGTCCGGGCCCAGGGCCCAGCTCCAGGATCCGTCGTCGCCGACGTCCTGCACCACCCGAGACGGAGCTGGGCGCCTGGGCCCGACGCGTGCTTTTGGATGAACAGCGGACCCACATCGACAGCAACGCCCTCTACACGAGCGACAGAATGCGAGGGATGGAGCCGCTCCAGAAAAAGATCCTTCTGAGGGTCTTCAACAATGCCGCTGATGCTGCCGATGATGGGGCCCTTCAATGGGGCTGCCACGTCCCCCCCCCCATGCAACACACCTTGTGGCCCCTTTCCCCAGCTGCCCCATCTCGGCCCGTGAGAAGACCGGCCCCGCCACAGTCACCCCATCCCCCCCCAACACGTCGTCGTACAACAAGACGTTCTCAGGCAGGTCGGGGCTGCCCTGAGAGGAGGGGGGATGCGGCATTGTCAGAGCCGACAGAAGATGAATAATTTGGACACTAGTAGCCAATGCACCAAATTGGCACTCTGGACTTTTGCTTCTGTAGGAAGCTAATTTTGTTGCTACCTGTTTATTTTGGATTAATTTTTAGCAGACTTGCTTAATATGATTTCTTTGTTACTTTACCTTTTTTACTTTATAAAATTTTGGAGGATACTCAATTGTGTGGTCTTTTTGGTATATGGGTTGGGGGGGCAGCGTGGGTGAATGGTGTTGTGCACAATATAGCTTGGGCCAGCCCACACAATATGGGCCAATGGCCTCAGAGTAGGACGACCAGAGGTTCCTTTGTACTGTGTTAGCACTTTCACAAAGAGGTGTGGTAATGTGTGTGAGATATTTACCTGTAGAACATGTTTTCCACCCAATGATGACATGAGCAGCCAAAATACAAAGGTAATCAAAAATTTTATTCGCTACAGACATGTGTGTAAGCCATATGCCACAATACACATAATGCAGCTTCCACATAGGTGTACCCATCCAAGACTCCTCATGGTCCCAATGTGGGACAGTATAGGTACAGAAGCCAAAGGGATGGGCAGTCCACACTCCTCATGGTCCCAATGTGGGACAGTATAGGTACAGAAGCCAAAGGGATGGGCAGTCCACACTCCTCATGGTCCCAATGTGGGACAGTATAGGTACAGAAGCCAAAGGGATGGGCAGTCCACACTCCTCATGGTCCCAATGTGGGACAGTATAGGTACAGAAGCCAAAGGGATGGGCAGTCCACACTCCTCATGGTCCCAATGTGGGACAGTATAGGTACAGAAGCCAAAGGGATGGGCAGTCCACACTCCTCATGGTCCCAATGTGGGACAGTATAGGTACAGAAGCCAAAGGGATGGGCAGTCCACACTCCTCATGGTCCCAATGTGGGACAGTATAGGTACAGAAGCCAAAGGGATGGGCAGTCCACACTCCTCATGGTCCCAATGTGGGACAGTATAGGTACAGAAGCCAAAGGGATGGGCAGTCCACACTCCTCATGGTCCCAATGTGGGACAGTATAGGTACAGAAGCCAAAGGGATGGGCAGTCCACACTCCTCATGGTCCCAATGTGGGACACTATAAGAAAATAGCCCAAGGGGGCAAAAAAAAACAAAACACATTACCACATTTTTAAGCCAACAAGGCAACTTGGGTAATTTGTTAGCGTCCAACTAGGACAACAGTTTTTTGTGGCCATGTTTGGCCTGAATAAAATGCAGCCAGCAACTTCATGGCTGGGATCCATGTTCTGGACATAGGCCCTCCAGCATTTGACCCAGCCGTGCAAGGTCCTGCAGGCCACGCTGCAAAGCCCTGGTCATGCGGGACACAAACGCCTGATGGGCAATGACAAATTCCTCCATGGTAGGGGCACCTGTATTGGGAGTAAACACACACTTTAGGACACAGCAGTCGCTGGTGATGGGTAGCCAGGACTGCACACAACCATCCACTTACCCTGTTCCTCTAAATCCACATCAACATCAGACGGGGACAGAGATGGGCTCAAGCTCCATCCAGATGAACCCGCACGTTCACCATCTGCATGAATAGTTAAACCACATTGTTAACTTTGTGGACTGAAATCGTGTTGTGCAAGATGAAATTAATGGATCAGTGTGCAGGGTGTATGTGGCAACATAACACACTTACCACCATAGTCACTGTGTGGGGACATGGTCACCCCAGGACTCGCCACTGAGCTGGAGACAGTGGGAGGTGGTGTTACTCCCTGCCTGGGGCTCCGTGGCCACATTACGTGGTTTGATGGTAACAGGGATCCTGGACTACAAGGCACACCCTCCTCTGGCCCAACAGGTGCTTCCAGCTCCTGGCCCTCCTGTGGGGAGGTGATCTCGTCCTCCTCCAGCCAACCACATGACGACACCTCGTCACACTCAAGCGGGCTGCCAGGTGCTGACTGCTCCTCCAGGTCCTCTGTCCCGGTAGGTGACGGCAGGTCTTGCTCCTGAGGCCCGGGGGAATGTGTGGAGCTTGTGGCCAAGGGTGCCACTTCAGGCAGATGTGGGGGTGTTGTGGATGGGCCACCTGGGGGTGGGGCATGGGGCCCTTCTTCAGATGATGATTCTGAAGCTATTCACGAAGAAAAAAGAAAAAAGTGCTAAACTCGTACAAACACATTGTTCCCATACATATATGTCATGTGGCTATGTATTTGACAGCTAACTTAGCCTCAACCAGGTGATGCTGGATGCATACCCTGACGTTGTATGCATGTACTGTGCGTGTGTAAAATTGAGTGCGCTGACTGGAGGACCACAACACTCTGAAGATGTTTAGGATTGTGTAGGCCACACTGTCCCTTGTCATATGTTGCCATCCATTTTTGAGTATTGTGGGACATGCACATGTGGCGGTGTGTGTTTGACCCCAACTATTACTCACCACGCAGCCTGGCAATCCTGGCACGGATGTCCAGTATGCGACCCGGGCTCTTTTGTTTCAAGTCAGCGATCTTCTTCTGGATCTGCTTGACTTTCCGCTCTACCCCCAGTTTGCGGATCAGGGCCCGCTGGATCCGGCGGACGGTGCACCGATTGCGCAACCTGGGGTGCCGGTGGTGATGGTGGCCCCAATAGTCCCAACGGTCACAATAATCTATCAGGATTATCAACTCCGCCATGCCCCAAGTTGCAGCGCGGGTACCGGCCGCCATGCCTGCAAAAGGTCTGTGCAGAGTTTTGAGCTGCTCCGTGCAGGCAGAGTGAAACTGAAACTATCGTAATGACGTCATTACGGCTTCGTTCGGGGTCACGCACATTTTGAACGAGACCTACGCGCAGACACGGGCGAACCACTTCGGCGGCACCTACTAAACAACACCCATATAGCGATGCGTACAGCAAGCCTGTGCGCTGTGTAGTGAGTGATGTTCTTCGATGCGGTGTGGGTATACGTGCATCACTGTGTGAGTTGCGCGCAGGCACTGAAGGGACACTTTTAGCAGTCATCTGCATTTCAATAAGGCATGGCGGTCTGTAACATACTTCACCGCTGTGTCCAGCATAATTCATTATGTGTTTACAGGATGTGCACACTGTATATGAGAATCATGGACCATTTGGTTTGGTTTCCCGTAAGTTGTGGGCCGCGTAATTGTACTAAGGTATGATCGTGCATACGGCGCGTATGTGTAGTGCTGAGGGGACAGCTCATCCAAGATGGAGGGCTGTGCGGCAAGGGCCAATCGGCACGCAGAAGCTTCCACCAATGATTGCACATGGGGCGCGGTAAGACGGAGCCGAGGTCACGCCTTAGCTACATTGCAGCTACAGCGCAGGGTGTCCAGAGTTCCCTTCCGTTGCTTCTTTACACGCCGATGCAGCTCGCTACCATCGGCGATATAGCCATCTGTTTTCGAGCAGAGCCCATAAACAGATGTATCTGTCGCCGGCTGTAGCGTCGCGTCTTCAGACGCCGCTACGACGGGCTACATTGACGCTACAAGCTACATTTGTAGCCTGTAGCGCGATGTATCCAGCCTGCCGTCGCGGCGTGTAAAGGTACCTTACAGGATAAGTAATGTAAAGTATATCTTCTTTTTTATGTAGATTCCTTCTATATGTTACAATGTTGTTCAGATTAACCTCTAAATGTACTTATTTCCACATATCACGGAGAACACATGCCGGAGCTTGGGTCATTTGTTTGGATTCTGATTATCTTGTCTGTTGTATAGAGGTTAAACGGGCGAGGTCCCCACTTCATTATGTCACATGTAGTATGTCTTTCTCAATAGTCGCCTCATTCAGACTCCCCTTGTCGTCGCACAGAGCCCCGTCTGGGATGAATTCCATTATTATACGACACTTTTGTTGTAGGATCCCTGAGAACTGAGGTGGAAATAAAGCCTTCTGGGAGGGAGCGTCCCGGCCCATCCCAGCTCAGGCGTGGGAAAAAGGGCCGCACACATAAGCCTATTATCTCAGGACCGTCGTGTCCGGCCGCAGATAGATGACTTTATACCAGATGAAAACCACAAGATGGAACCTCACATTGGAGCGAGAGGGAATCTTGGTTGTCAAATGTGTAACTATTTCGGATGACGATTCACCATTGTTCTTCTCCACTTTTCCTGAGTAATTTCCTTCTTTTTAGTGACTTTGTCCCTTATTCACTAGACGTTTTGCCGTACGTCTTAGGTTTTATAGGTAATGTGTATTTTCTATTATACTGTATAATTTTTTAACTAAATGTTGCCATTTTTGGGCGCCTCTCGCTCCTTCCCCCTCCCTGGAGTCTGCTGGAGTCGCTATTTGGTGCATTTTTGGGCCAACATACGATTTTTGATGCTGAAAAATTGCAAAAAAGTGATTAAAGATATAAATTTAAAAAATACATAAATATATAAAAATCATCTTGAATTTTGCGCCAAATTTGTGAAATGTGTGCACCATTGTTTAGAGATTTGGCTCAAAAAAAACAAGAGAGAACAGGACAAAACAAAGAAAAGTGGAATAGCAAATGGTGAATCGGGCACTAAACCCATTGTGTTCTGTTAGATAAGAGGCTGCTGTACACACCGACACTGCACACACTGAGACCGCACACACCGACCCAACATCCACTGACATTGCACACACTAACAGCGCACACACCAACACAACATACACTGACACTGCACACACTGAGAGCGCACACACCGACACAATGTACACTGACACTGCACACACTGAGACCGCACACACCGACACAACATACACTGACACTGCACACACTGAGAGCGCACACACACCGACCCAACATCCACTGACACTGCACACACTGACAGCGCACACACCGACACAACATACACTGACACTGCACACACTGAGAGCGCACACACACCGACACAATGTACACTGACACTACACACACACTGACAGCGCACATGACTCACCGCGGCCGGCTGACTCCGGTTGATACAGGCGATTCTTCTCCTTCCTTGTCACGGGTGGACCGCGCCTGCCGGTAGTGGGGCCCGGTGTAGTGCAGATCAAAAGTGAAGACGTCTTGCGGGAACAGATTAAAGGGGTTTAATTTGTTTTCTTTGTGACGCCACCTATGAGTAGTTCGGTAAGGGCTACCGACGCTGCGGAACCCCCGGGGGATGGACAGCAGCAAGATGTTACGCTCCCCACAGGCTGAGCGATGATCCCCGGAGGCTGGAGCTGCTCAAGATGTTGTGCGGCAGCTGCGGTTACCTTGTTGTTAATGACGGACAGTTCATAAGGAATCACAGACACAGAAAGTCTCCATAACGGTCTTTACTGTAACCAGCAGGCAGTACATGGTATACAGTGGTTGAGTAGTAGACCGGGTGGACTCAGCAGTGATAGTGTCCCTCAGAGATCCGCAAGTGTTCCTCCATTCTACCTAACTTGATTGTTGCCAGCGTCGCCCAGGAATACCAGGTCGGGTACGGGGAGGCTGCTTCAATGCCCTATCCATCTGTATACGTTGTGGATGCTTTGGGGAGCCTTGGATCCCTCAGTGGGTACACCGCTGGTTAGACGACTGGAAACTGGCTGGTGGTGGGGTGCTCCTGTAAAGCTGATCCTCCACTCTTCTGGTTCGCGTGGCAGAGGTGAACTGCTGCCAGCTTCGGTACCAGTGAACCGGCTGTGAGTTGTGGGCACGGGAGTCTTTTAGGAACCCGTGTAGAAATGCCCGTTCCCGGTTGGTAAGGCCTCAGGTGCTGACACCCGACCGGTGACGGCCCAGGGGCCCGCACGGGGTGCGGAGCCCCCGCTCCTCTCCAAGCTCTAGTCTGCTCTCTTCAGGTTCTAGACCTCTTCCAGACTCCTACTGTTCTGTCTAGACTATTGTGTGTTCTCCTACACTACCCTAACACTCCACCCACCAGGACCTAGGATTGGCCCTCTGTTCTAGGTGTTGCATGTAGGGTTGGATCTCAGAGTTAACTATATCACTGCGGTGTCAGAGAATATTGCGGCTGCAATACTCCTTTGTGACGCACTCGTTGCGGGGCGCCACACTCCCCCTTGGTTAAATAAGCTTGTCCCCAAGCGTCAAACTACTCACATTACAGAGGTTTTTACATTTTTATAACATATATGACACACTTTTATTAAAATGAAAAACAGGTAAAGATATGCTTTGTTGACATAAGCAAAGAAACAGGTAATCACTTTGTGCGGACCCAGCGGGCGGTCGGCTGTCCTTTAACTAGAGTCCAGGCTGTAGCCGCGAGATCACACAGTCAGTGGTTAACGGGAACAGAGTCAGTGAGGGAGTTCAAGTTTTAAAGTCACTGGCACGGAGAACGATGGCGCACCCGGATAGCAAACCACCCATCTGCACAAGCATAGCGCTCGTAGGTGATAATATCGCCCCGGTATAGGTCGCGATCGGGATGTCCTCTTGGCAAGTTTGACTCAACGTCCCGGCGCCCCACAAACACCTCCTCATTCAAACCCACCTCCCAAGCGAACCCCCACCTGGTATGTAAATTAAAGGTGGAAATTCTACCTTCACGGCGGAGTTCATCAGGCAGCGGCGACTGGCGGCGAGCCTCGGCACGGGCCTGCATGTTGGCGCGTTCACGGGCTTGCCACTCCTCTCGTCGTCTCTGGCGTACATCTCCGTCGTTACGGCTCGGGGTGTAGAGATGAGTAACGGAGCTGGTGGTTTGGCGGGAAGCTTGAACTTGGCGGGCTGTCTGTATTGGAACCCGGTGGAACGGCACAGGGGAAGGTGTTGGCATAGCACCCGACCAGTGTACCCGAGCTGTATGCCCGGTAGGAAGTTCCTTGTTGTCTCCCCAAGCGAACCCGGTGTCGAAATCCTCAGCGGGGCTGTGGGTCTCGTCGTCATCCTCTCCGACCTCTTCCTCGATGACCACATCAGGCTGCTCGTTGGCTGGAGATGTTGAAGCTTGTTCCGTTGTACAATAGGGCGGTGGTGCTGTGGATCCTTCCGTATGTACGTCCTGCAGGGCTTCCAGGCTGCCTGCCTCTTCGTCTGTTTCCGCAGGTAAAGGTGTTTCAATCCCGGTTACCAGATAGGCCTCGGCAATGGCAAGGGAAGCCTCCGGTACGGGGATTAAACAGGCGACAGTCTCCGTAGTGGTGAAACTCGTCGCGGGTTCCTCGGTGGGAACCTGGTAAAGTTCAAGTTCTTCCATGGAGCGTGTTATGAGCTCCGGCTCAAGAACGGGATCGGCTGCGGTGTTGACCGCTGCAATGGGTTGAGCTGTGGTCCTCACGGGAATGATACAGTCTATTGGCTCCGGTGACGAAGCTGGGCAGGTGGTAGGTGACAGTGAGGCGGTCGAGAAGCTGGTGACGTCGTCTGGGCTTGGAGTAGCTGTACCCGGTCGGCTCTGCTGCATCGCATGGTGTAGTCGTCTGCCTAGGGTCGCACTCCAGCTGCGAATCGTCCATTCCACTGTCTCTAGTAACCGCACCCGGAGGTCTTGTAGAGCCTCTAGCCAGAAGTCGGGGCTGCCGTCTATGGTAAGGGCAGGATCCGGACCCGGTTGGCCTAGGGCTGCTCTGGCCTCCGCCTCGACCTCCCGCATTAGGTCTTGGAGTCTCGTGCTGGCCATTCTCTTCTTGGAGGGAAACCACACCCGTTGAACCGGTAAACGTTCTGGTCGAGCTGGCGAAGAAATCTGTCTGTGTCACTCCCATTTCCTGTGGGCTTTTGTAGTCCAATGGTGGGAAAAGTCTTTGGGGTCCGCCCCCATGGTTGATTCGAGCAATCAGGACGGACAAAGAGTTTGGCGCCTTTTGTCTTTAGCCCTCCCACGATGATGGGGGGGTTGACTCACTCCTGGGCTTACACGTGGCGGCTTCTTGGTGGCGGGAACGCCATCTTGGGCGCCATCTTGACCCGACGGTGAAAAGGCGGGAAAGTTCTTTTAGGGACGAACAAAGTCCAATTTGTAGACAATAAAGTCCATTTTAAGCACAATATACCCGTTGGGTAACGGGCCTGCTCGTATCCTGTTCGTGACGCCATTTTCTGACTCACCGCGGCCGGCTGACTCCGGTTGATACAGGCGATTCTTCTCCTTCCTTGTCACGGGTGGACCGCGCCTGCCGGTAGTGGGGCCCGGTGTAGTGCAGATCAAAAGTGAAGACGTCTTGCGGGAACAGATTAAAGGGGTTTAATTTGTTTTCTTCGTGACGCCACCTATGAGTAGTTCGGTAAGGGCTACCGACGCTGCGGAACCCCCGGGGGATGGACAGCAGCAAGATGTTACGCTCCCCACAGGCTGAGCGATGATCCCCGGAGGCTGGAGCTGCTCAAGATGTTGTGCGGCAGCTGCGGTTACCTTGTTGTTAATGACGGACAGTTCATAAGGAATCACAGACACAGAAAGTCTCCATAACGGGTCTTTACTGTAACCAGCAGGCAGTACATGGTATACAGTGGTTGAGTAGTAGACCGGGTGGACTCAGCAGTGATAGTGTCCCTCAGAGATCCGCAAGTGTTCCTCCATTCTACCTAACTTGATTGTTGCCAGCGTCGCCCAGGAATACCAGGTCGGGTACGGGGAGGCTGCTTCAATGCCCTATCCATCTGTATACGTTGTGGATGCTTTGGGGAGCCTTGGATCCCTCAGTGGGTACACCGCTGGTTAGACGACTGGAAACTGGCTGGTGGTGGGGTGCTCCTGTAAAGCTGATCCTCCACTCTTCTGGTTCGCGTGGCAGAGGTGAACTGCTGCCAGCTTCGGTACCAGTGAACCGGCTGTGAGTTGTGGGCACGGGAGTCTTTTAGGAACCCGTGTAGAAATGCCCGTTCCCGGTTGGTAAGGCCTCAGGTGCTGACACCCGACCGGTGACGGCCCAGGGGCCCGCACGGGGTGCGGAGCCCCCGCTCCTCTCCAAGCTCTAGTCTGCTCTCTTCAGGTTCTAGACCTCTTCCAGACTCCTACTGTTCTGTCTAGACTATTGTGTGTTCTCCTACACTACCCTAACACTCCACTCACCAGGACCTAGGATTGGCCCTCTGTTCTAGGTGTTGCATGTAGGGTTGGATCTCAGAGTTAACTATATCACTGCGGTGTCAGAGAATATTGCGGCTGCAATACTCCCTTGTGACGCACTCGTTGCGGGGCGCCACACACACACCAACACTGTACACAGCCACCATACACACCGACACCGCACACACCAATACAATACACACCAACTCCGCACACCCAGACGCCGCACACACTAATGCCGCACACACTGATGCCGCACACAATGACACTGCACACACTGATGCCGCACACAGTGACACTGCACACACTGACACAATATTCACTGACACTGCACACACATACACCGCACATACCGACACCATCGCCATACACACTGACACTGCACAGACCGATGACGCTATACACACCGACATAACATACACTGGCACTGCACACACAAACACCACACTTGTTGACACCGCACACACTGACAGCGCACACACAAACACTGTACACAGCCGCCATACACACCGACACCACACACACCGATACAATACAGACCAACACCCAGACGCAGCACATACGAATGCTGCACACACTGATGCAGCACAACACTGAAACCATATACACTGACACTGAACACACTAACCCCACACATACCGACACCATCACCATACACACTGACACTGCACAGACCGGTGACGCTATACACACCGACACCACCGCCATACACACTGACACCGCCCACTCTGATACTGTACACACCAACACTGCACATACCGACACCGTCGCCATACACTTTGACACTGCAGAGACTGACACCGAACACACCAACAACGCTGTACACACCAACACCGCACACACTGATGCCGCCATACACGGCGACACCGCACAGACCGACACTGCCATATACTTCGACACCACGCACACCGACACCGCTTATCTCCTCTCTGCACTGATTCTTCTTCCTATTTGTCCAAGGTGGAGAGTTGCAGTATTTTGCACAGATATGAAGGTACTTTTTGCTTTCTTACCCTTTCTTCCAAATACTTTACTAAGATGCCCCAAAAACATCAACTGGGCATGGGAAAATGCCCGCAGCCGGTCACTTAATCTGTATATACACAACATGAGAAAACAGAGGGTATGAATAATTGTGTTCAATATTCAATGGCAAGTCTTCCCAAAAGAGCAGCCCCCGACCCCCATGTGTCTGTAGTAACCCTCAACTCTCATCCTCAGTCCCCATCATTAATTCGGGTCACACTTGAGAGGGAGTCACCATCCGATATAAAGGGCTTTTGTGTGGAGCTACATGTTTGGGAATGAAGCTCTGGTGAAATAATAGGACGGTCCTGAGGCTCAAAGGAAAGAATTACTCCACAAAGAATCTGGTCCCTATAAAGACTTTACTCCAAGGGATTTGTCATTGTGTGGAAATGTTTGTTTTTAGTCTCCTACTTTTCTCATCAACCACCGCGTTAGGTAATAACTATGGCTGTCGCAACCTGATTGAGAAAAGTGTCTGCAGCTTCCTGATTCTGACTTTACTGTCAGGTTCTCCTTACCATGATTACTTTATACATGAATATAACTACTATAATACTGCCCCTATATACAAGAATATAACTACTATAATACTGCTCCTATGTACAAGAATATAACTACTATAATACTACTCCTATATACAAGAATATAACTACTATAATACTGCCCCTATATACAAGAATATAACTACTATAATACTGCTCCTATGTACAAGAATATAACTACTATAATACTACTCCTATATACAAGAATATAACTACTATAATACTGCCCCTATGTACAAGAATATAACTACTATAATACTGCCCCTATATACAAGAATATAACTACTATAATACTGCTCCTATGTACAAGAATATAACTACTATAATACTGCCTCTATGTACAAGAATATAACTACTATAATACTGCCTCTATGTACAAGAATATAACTACTATAATACTGCTCCTATGTACAAGAATATAACTACTATAATACTGCCCTATGTACAAGAATATAACTACTATAATACTGCTCCTATGTACAAGAATATAACTACTATAATACTGCTCCTATGTACAAGAATATAACTACTATAATACTGCTCCTATGTACAAGAATATAACTACTATAATACTGCTCCTATATACAAGAATATAACTACTATAATACTGCTCCATGTACAAGAATATAACTACTATAATACTGCTCCATGTACAAGAATATAACTACTATAATACTGCCCCTATGCACAAGAATATAACTACTATAATACTGCCCCTATGTACAAGAATATAACTACTATAATACTGCCTCTATGTACAAGAATATAACTACTATAATACTGCTCCTATGTACAAGAATATAACTACTATAATATTGCTCCATGTACAAGGATATAACTACTATAATACTGCCTCTATGTACAAGAATATAACTACTATAATACTACTCCTATATACAAGAATATAACTACTATAATACTGCCCCTATATACAAGAATATAACTACTATAATACTGCTCCTATGTACAAGAATATAACTACTATAATACTGCTCCTATATACAAGAATATAACTACTATAATACTGCTCCATGTACAAGAATATAACTACTATAATATAATACTGCTCCATGTACAAGAATATAACTACTATAATACTGCCCCTATGTACAAGAATATAACTACTATAATACTGCCCCTATATACAAGAATATAACTACTATAATACTGCTCCTATGTACAAGAATATAACTACTATAATACTGCCTCTATGTACAAGAATATAACTACTATAATACTGCCTCTATGTACAAGAATATAACTACTATAATACTGCCCCTATGTACAAGAATATAACTACTATAATACTGCCCCTATATACAAGAATATAACTACTATAATACTGCTCCTATGTACAAGAATATAACTACTATAATACTGCCTCTATGTACAAGAATATAACTACTATAATACTGCCTCTATGTACAAGAATATAACTACTATAATACTGCTCCTATGTACAAGAATATAACTACTATAATACTGCCTCTATGTACAAGAATATAACTACTATAATACTGCCTCTATGTACAAGAATATAACTACTATAATACTGCTCCTATGTACAAGAATATAACTACTATAATACTGCCCTATGTACAAGAATATAACTACTATAATACTGCTCCTATGTACAAGAATATAACTACTATAATACTGCTCCTATGTACAAGAATATAACTACTATAATACTGCTCCTATGTACAAGAATATAACTACTATAATACTGCTCCTATATACAAGAATATAACTACTATAATACTGCTCCATGTACAAGAATATAACTACTATAATATAATACTGCTCCATGTACAAGAATATAACTACTATAATACTGCCCCTATGTACAAGAATATAACTACTATAATACTGCCCCTATATACAAGAATATAACTACTATAATACTGCTCCTATGTACAAGAATATAACTACTATAATACTGCCTCTATGTACAAGAATATAACTACTATAATACTGCTCCTATGTACAATAATATAACTACTATAATACTGCCCTATGTACAAGAATATAACTACTATAATACTGCTCCTATGTACAAGAATATAACTACTATAATACTGCCCCTATGTACAAGAATATAACTACTATAATACTGCCCCTATGTACAAGAATATAACTACTATAATACTGCCCCTATGTACAAGAATATAACTACTATAATACTGCTCCTATATACAAGAATATAACTACTATAATACTGCTCCATGTACAAGAATATAACTACTATAATACTGCTCCATGTACAAGAATATAACTACTATAATACTGCCCCCTATGCACAAGAATATAACTGCTATAATACTGCCCCTATGTACAAGAATATAACTACTATAATACTGCCTCTATGTACAAGAATATAACTACTATAATACTGCTCCTATGTACAAGAATATAACTACTATAATATTGCTCCATGTACAAGGATATAACTACTGTGGTAGTATTTTACTTCTAGTACTATTTTGGGTACATACAGGTGAATTCAATGAAGTGTAGCTCAGGCCTTGATAATTGTACCGTCCTTGGTACCTCATCCCTGTGGTGTGTCACATACGTAATTCTTTAGTCTGTGATATATCTAGACATTTTCCAGCGTCTTCAGTTTTTCTTGTTATAAGCTGTAATGACGGTGACATCATGATCCTGATTGTCGCACCCTGCCCTGAGTGTAGGCCTCGCCCTGCCTGTAGTGAGGACCGGCCTCCATGTTTATTTCTATGGAAACTAAACTCCCCTGAATTACAGTATGGAGGAATGTGCTGAGCAGTAAACAGCGCGGTGTGATGTCAGCACCACGGACCCAACTCACAGTATCACACATGATAGGATTGGATACACAGCTCAGCAGACAGTATCACACATGATAGGATTGGATACACAGCTCAGCAGACAGTATCACACATGATAGGATTAGATACACAGCTCAGCAGACAGTGTCACACATGATAGCATTAGATACACAGCTCAGCAGACAGTATCACACATGATAGCATTAGATACACAGCTCAGCAGACAGTATCACACATGATAGGATTACAGACACAGCTCAGCAGACAGTATCACACATGACAGCATTAGATACACAGCTCAGCAGACAGTATCACACATGATAGGATTAGATACACAGCTCAGCAGACAGTATCACACATGATAGCATTAGATACACAGCTCAGCAGACAGTATCACACATGATAGGATTACAGACACAGCTCAGCAGACAGTATCACACATGATAGGATTACAGACACAGCTCAGCAGACAGTATCACACATGACAGCATTAGATACACAGCTCAGCAGACAGTATCACACATGATAGGATTAGATACACAGCTCAGCAGACAGTATCACACATGATAGCATTAGATACACAGCTCAGCAGACAGTATCACACATGATAGGATTACAGACACAGCTCAGCAGACAGTGTTACATATAATAGGATTAGATACACAGCTCAGCAGACAGTATCACACATGATAGCATTAGATACACAGCTCAGCAGACAGTATCACACATGATAGCATTAGATACACAGCTCAGCAGACAGTATCACACATGATAGCATTAGATACACAGCTCAGCAGACAGTATCACACATGATAGCATTAGATACACAGCTCAGCAGACAGTATTACATATAATAGGATTAGATACACAGCTCAGCAGACAGTGTTACATATAATAGGATTAGATACACAGCTCAGCAGACAGTATCACACATGATAGGATTAGATACACAGCTCAGCAGACAGTGTCACACATGATAGCATTAGATACACAGCTCAGCAGACAGTATCACACATGATAGGATTACAGACACAGCTCAGCAGACAGTGTTACATATAATAGGATTAGATACACAGCTCAGCAGACAGTATCACACATGATAGCATTAGATACACAGCTCAGCAGACAGTATCACACATGATAGCATTAGATACACAGCTCAGCAGACAGTATCACACATGATAGCATTAGATACACAGCTCAGCAGACACTATCACACATGATAGCATTAGATACACAGCTCAGCAGATTGTATCACACATGATAGGATTACAGACACAGCTCAGCAGACAGTATCACACATAATAGCATTAGATACACAGCTCAGCAGACAGTATCACACATGATAGCATTAGATGCACAGCTCAGCAGACAGTATTACATATAATAGGATTAGATACACAGCTCAGCAGACAGTGTTACATATAATAGGATTAGATACACAGCTCAGCAGACAGTATCACACATGATAGCATTAGATACACAGCTTGAGACAGTATCACACATAATAGAATTGGATACATAGCTCTGCAGACAGTATCATACACAAAGCTCAGCAGTGGTTATCTTGTGTGTTAGATACACAGCTCAGCAGGCAGTATAAAACATGATAGGATTAGATACACAGCTCAGCAGGCAGTATCACACATAACCGGATTGGATACATAGCTCAGCAGACAGTATCACACATGAAAGGACAAGATACACATTTTAGAAGACAGTGTAACACATGATAGGAATAGATACACAGCTCAGCAGACAGTATCACATATAATAGGATTGGATACATAGCTCAGTAGACAGTATCACACATGTTAGATACACAGCTCAGCAGTGGTTTCTCAGCAGACAGAATCACACTAATAGGATTGGATACATAACTCAGCAGACAGTATCAGACATGTTAGATACACAGCTCAGCAGTGGTTATCTCGTGTGTTAGATACACAGCTCAGCAGGCAGTATCACACATAATAGGATTAGATATACAGCTCAGCAGACAGTATCACACATAATAGGATTAGATACACAGCTCAGTAGACAGTATCACACATAATAGGATTAGATACGCATTTTAGCAGACAGTGTAACACATGATAGGAATAGATACACAGCTCAGCAGACAGAATCACACATAATAGGATTACAGACACAGCTCAGCAGACTGTATCACACATGATAGGATTAGATACATATCTCAGCAGACAGTATCACACATTATAGGATTACATACGCAGCTCAGCAGACAGTATCACACATAATAGGATTAGATACACAGCTCAGCAGACAGTATCACACATAATAGGATTAGATACACAGCTCAGCAGACAGTATCACACATAATAGGAGTAGATACACAGCTCAGCAGACAGTATCACATATAATCGGATTAGATACACAGCTCAGCAGACAGTATCACACATAATATGATTAGATACACAGCTCAGCAGACAGTATCACACATAATAGGAATAGATACATAGCTCAGCAGACAGTATCACACATGATAGGAATAGATACATAGTTCAGTAGACAGTATCAGTATCAATATGATAGGCTTAGATACACAGCTCAGCAGACACGGTAGTGTTAGAGGAGATGGTTGGGCTCGGGGCAGAGCTGTGTTCCTAATAACTACATTAGTCTGTCTGTCTGTCTGCGCCCTCCTCATGTCTCCTCCACCAGAATACTCCATTATAATATCACACCCTCTGCTCTCTGACATGATGACACCATTGTCTGCTCTTTATAATCCCCCTTCTCTCTTATGAGGTTTTAAGTATAAGAAAAATAACTGATGACAGGAGCCATTATCATGAACTCCAGCTGCTGATGGCCTGGGCCAAGACAGGAGGCCACCAAATGATGTGGCTATAGAAATGCTGCATAACTCTCCAGCGCCCTCTTGTGGATGATCCATGGAAAGCTGCAGCCTGGTCTTGTAGAAGAGATTGGTTATGACTGCCATCTAGTGGCTATATGCTGCACTCACAATCCTTATATTATTTGGACTTTTTTGTCCTCCCTGTATTTCTCACAAAATAACAATTCTGGAGCACCTTCTCCCAGAAATGTGTCATTCTTTAGTTATTCTTCCTGGAAATGTAAGAATAAATAAACAATTAGGTGTTACAATTCCTTCCGTGAAGCGGATGTGCCGTCTGACACTTTCATCGCTCATTGGACTTACAATGTGTTACACCGTTGTGGCGGTAATGGTTGTAGTCACTGTGTGGCGGTATTATTTTGGCCTTGTTTAGTGATATTATCACTAATAATGTTCTATGTACAGAGTTCTGATTTTGTGCTGTAGAAGTACGGTAATATTAATTATTCACTATGTAGTGATCAGTGTAGTAGTCACGGTGGAGCGTATTATATTGGCCTTATTTGCTTGGGTTATTCATAATAAAAGATGTTGTACAGTATTTTTGTTCTGTAGAGGTGTGATATTATTTAGTCACTATCTAGTGTTAGTAGTGTTCACGGTGTGGCGGTATTATTAGTAATAATGCTCTTTGTATAGAGTCTTCATTCTGTAGAAGTATGGTAATATTTTTTTGCTGTGTAGTAGTGATCACAGTGTGTATTATTGGTATGGCTATATTTATAGTATAATGCAGACTTATTGTCCTCCATATGGCACAATGCAGCCTCATATCCTTCCATATGTAATATATAAAGCTGAGTAAATATATATATATGTATGTGTGTGTGTCACAATAAAATGAATCAAATGCAAATCCACAAGTAGAACTCAGGAGACACAAATACAGTGAGAGGACTCGCGCAGTGACAGGACTCGCGCAGTGACAGGACTCGCGCAGTGACAGGACTCGCGCAGTGATAGGAATCGGGAAGTGACAAGACTCGGGCAGTGACAGGACTCGCGCAGTGACAGGACTTGCGCAGTGACAGGAATCGGGCAGTGAAAGGAATCGGGCAGTGACAAGACTCGGGCAGTGACAAGACTCGGGCAGTGTCACGTACCCACTTCTTAGCACGTGACTTGGGGTTGCACCTGCAAGGGTTAATCTATCTCCTCTCATTCAATCCAGCACTCGACCTCTGTCCTATGCTGAAAGGGAGCATCAATCACACCCCGACTCAGACCGTGCACCCCGCTTCACACACGCTGCCACCACTTACCAACATACAGGGTGGTAAGTCCCTGAAATAATACTGTCAGCCAATCAACAGGATCACACACTTCTTAGGGCTATGAATCCTTTTAGAACATACAAGGTTTCAGCTTATTAAAGTTTTAAGCTTTAATGTAAAAGTACAGTGCTTACATAAAAAGATATAAAAATAATAATGATAAAATGATATACACATATGCAAACAATGAAATAATAAGGAGAGACTTACAGAAACCTAAACTTTGCTTCTCTTGCCCGATGGGGAGAGCGGAAATATATGGAATGTTGTTCACAGCAGCTTTCACTGACCCATCACTGTGACACGGCCCTGTAGCTGTGTGAGCCCAGATATAGACCCAGACTGGGGGGTCAGATTCTAGACCGGCCTTCTAGTTTAGCATTCTAATTCTGGGTCTATGATTGGACGCTCACTCATTTAGCCATGCATAGATTATGTTTTAAAAATGTCTTTGTCTTCTAACTAGATGTCCTGATTTTGCTTCCCATCTGTGGGTCTCTTTGATCACTATTGGAGATGGTTCCTCTCCCTTATCTATGATCTTTCCCTTTGACGCTATCTATGTGTGTGAATATTGTCACTCTTTGCTTTCCCATCCTGGCCCCCTGGGGAGATTGGAGTCAGTGTGACAGCTAACTTTGTGCATGCTTATGTATCAGGTCCTGACCTCTCCTAGATGGGCATGGTATTTAACCCCCTCACTGGTCTAGTGTCCAGTCTCTGAGATACATATTTGCTACAGGCAGTGACAGGACTCGCGCAGTGACAGGACTCGCTCAGTGACAGGACTCGGAACGTTATAGGCTAACATTCTATTGTGACATCACTGTTTTATTCATTACCTAAGAACAGTTATTATTCCTGTGCAATGCCAGGCTCTATAGCTAGTAACAATATAATATTACTAAGAACAACAAAAATAAGGTCCAAAGAGAAAATACAAAGGTTAGGATATGGTAACACTAAATTTTGGATTCTTCTTTATAAACTGCTCCAGGTCTCTCATATTTGAAGCAGTCTTCTCTCAACTGCAATGTTAAGATCTCTCCACTGGTGATCAATGGGATTTAGATCCAGACTCATTGCTGCCACTCCAGAACTCTCCAGCACTTTGTTTCCATCCATTTCTGGGGCTTCTTGAAATATGATTGGGTTATTGTCCTGCTGCAAGACCCATGACCGAGGACGCACACCCAACTTTCTGACACTGGACATTTCATTGTGACCCAAAATCCTTTGGTAATCTTCACATTTCATGATGCTTTGCACACAGCCAAGGCATCCAGTGCCAGAGGCAGCAAGACAACCCCAAAACATCTTTGAGCCTCCACCATATTTGACTGTAGGTCCTGTGTTCTTTTCTTTGTTGGCCTCATTCCAGTTTTCATAAATAGTTGAATGATGTGCTTGACCAAAAAGCTCCATCTTAGTCTCATCTGCCCATAAAATGCTTTCCTAGCAAGCAGGATTTTGGATTACTAATGTACATTTTTAGCAAACTGCTAGTTTCAGGGGATATTGAACCTAATCCAGGCCCTTCTTATTTTAGTAAACTTAAAGAGGACCTGTCACCCCCCTGGTGCATGGCAATCTAAATGCACCATGAATGCAGCATGCCTGAGTCCGGAGAGCATTCCTTCTTATGGAGTCAGTGGTGGCACAGAGGTTTTTCCCTGCCTCCGGCCGCTCTGAGCCACCTCCGGCTGCTCTGTTCCTCCTCCTTGTTGTGGGCGCCCCCCTCCTCGCCTGCGGTGGCATGTAAGTGTCTGATCTCATGCAGGCGCATAGTGAGGCATTGACGTCAGCTGCCGGCTCCTGTCCTCGTTGTGCGCCTGCGTGAGAACAGAGCCGCACACTTGGAAGGAGCTGCCCGGGTCTCTATTCTTCCTTCGGCTGAGGGGAGAAATAAATGAGACCGTAAACCCGGACAGGAACAGACTTGAACAGTTGTAAATAAAGCTTTCCCTTTCAGTCCCCTAGATCTATCCTGGTAGATTGTTCCCCTTGTTATTTGTGTTAAAAGACTTTTGAGACCCCGGTGTGCCTCTGTGACAACCATCCGCTGCGAGGCTGAGCTGCTGGTAAGGCAGCACCCCAAGAAACCCCAAGACCTTTAACCCCTATACAGGGATCTGGAATTACAGTGGAGCCCAGGGGGTAGCTGCCTATTATGAGCATCAGTGCAGGGAGGTCACCAGGAAGGGAAAAATCAGGATCCGAAGAATGTAGTCAGGAGTCCGAGTCAAAACCGAGAAGGCAGCTAAGGTACAAAATCGTCAGGCAGTAGCAGAGTCGAACATCCAGGCAAAGATCAGAGTCAAAACCAAACACACACTATATCACTGGGAAACCAAAACTATATCTGGCGGTCTGCAAGACAAGCTCCAATGTATTTGAAGGGCGAGTTACCTCCCATAGGCTGGAGCTCACAGCCTGATGATCTCATCCAGACCGCCCCTAGAACCAGGCCAGATGGTGATGCACGACTGGCACCAACCACCCCACTTCTGACAGAAGAACGAAGGCTGCGCCTATCAGACACCTCTGCAGGGCCCGCTACTCTGCAACCAACATCACTCAAAGGAGAAACACGGCAACGTTCAGCGACAGAGGCCGACGTCGAAGGAGCAGGTCCATATGAGGATAAGGCCCTCCTATCACCGGCACCATCAGCCGACGGAATCCAGCGCCTCCCAGCGGCTGAGGCAGGAACACCAGCCACCGAGTCCAATGGCGACGTGACAGCCTCCTATTGGTTTTATGATAGGAGTTAGGGTACCCTCACACCTGGCGATGTCGGCGGTGATATTTTAGGCGACGCTGGGGTGTGGCCTATCGCTGCCGACATCACCATTGTGTCGCCCTATGTAACTAGGGGAGGGCAACGCATTCGACTGGTTGCCTAATTTCACAGCAGCGCTGTGAAACCAGGTGGCCGATCTGGAGCGATGTGTACACATCGCCCCATGTAAACAGCCAAAGGCGACCTGACAGGCGTGCGATGGGGCCATAGGTTCTCATTGTCCTGCATCGCCGCTGGGGTTTTCAGACACCCCAGCGGCGATGCCGCCTGTCAGATCGCTGGTGCGTCGCCGGAGATGACGCCCCATGTAAATGGGGGACGGCGACACTGGTGGGGTGCCACAAACGTGCGCGCTCCCGCCTGTCGTCACCGACATCTCCGGCGTCGTCGCCAGGTGTGACGTGGCCCTAATACTGCATATTGTTGATAATGTGAACTGTGAATGGACACTGTTTAAAGAGACCGCACCGCTAAAAAAACCTACCGGTGCAGCTGAAGATTCGGTCAGTGTTGTCCCTGTCGCCGCCTTATCCACACTCCCCGCAGGCCCCTCACCCCCGCCCAGTCCACGCTTCCCCCAGTCCACGCTCCCC